>JARHVA010001065.1:1935000-3135000 GCA_037957365.1 Torreya grandis | reverse complement strand
GTAATGTAGGGGGCATGATACATATTCATGCCATATTTTCATTACTACTTATTATTTGTGGCCATGTTATGGGCATGGATATTATCCATTATTTATTGATCATACATACAGGAAATAAGGAACAAAGTGACAATTGAATCTAAAATCCATTTGTAGTGGTTGATTCAGTTAAATTGCATAATGCATATTGGAGATTCAACACCTTATAGCATTATAGCCTACGAACATTTTATGGGTTCCAACCCTTTTATGTCTTGGGGTTACAAATACAAATAGATAAAATTGAGGCTTCTGAATCCCTCAATGGATTATATTTCAAACACACAGAAGTGGTTCAACAAAATAACTAATTTATCCAACATCATGACTATTTGAGTCAATAAATTAAGGTTTATACATCCCTTAATGGTTCTATAGACACCTAAATCTGGCCATCGATAACCCCCAATCAAGTTTTTGGCTAATTTCCACCCAAAATGCACAATTTGGCCTAAAAACACTAAAACATGCTAAATGATGTGAAACTGACATATTCAAGTGCCAATTTTAGCCAGGGTATCCCTAAATGTGGCAATGCAATTTATGGGCCAACTAACTTTGGTCAGATCATTTCGAGTCAAAGTGCCAATTTTGCACCTAGTTGCTCTAGATTGCTCTTTCCTATCAAATCTCTTGCACAAGATGTGTGCCTTTGTTATTTGGTGTTGGTAACATCTTAAATGGGATAATAGATCCAATGCATCTAACATTTCCTTTCAATTCCAATCTAATCAAATTTTGGACCAATAACAAGGCATTCTAATCAATTTGAGTAATTTGTGCACAAAGTACTTAAACATGCTTAAGAGTTAATTAACCCAATTCAGAGCCTAATCAAGAATTCCATGGAAACTTGTTGAATACATGTTTTTAGAAATGAAAATTTAATATATGCATCATCAGGTGACCTCATTTCTTGGGAAGACATCCCTAGGCCATAAATGCCATAAATATCAAGATTCATACCTCCCATGCCTCATCAATGCCTTCCATGATGCCCTCCATGCCTCTTAATTTCCCCTTCTTCTAATTTCATGATGAGGATAATTACAAACTTAATTCCAAAAATTGAATTAATCCTCAACCACACATCTCAATCTTAGGATGGATGGTTTAGGTTGATTCTGATCATTCTCAAAAATCTATAAATAGAGAGGCCATGAAAATCATTTTTAAGATATTTTGGTGCAAATTTATTATGCTCAAATATCTTCAAAGACTTGAGAATGCAAAGTTATAATGCAGGATTGGTTTTAAAAGCTTCATGAATTTAGTGTTACTATACCAAATTATTTCCAAGCCAAGCCAAGTCACAAGCCATAGGTGCCAAGGATAGATGGACGTAGCCAAACTTCCATTTCCAAGGACTTCATGAGCACAAAACTGTGCAAGCCACTACTACAAAGGCATTTGGAGCATCCAAGGAAGGTAAAGGAATTCTTGTGTTTTAATCCTTATTTTTTAGTTGTGTTTATCATTTGTTTTTGTTATCAAGCTTTCCCTAGTGTCTAAGCCTAGAGATGTTATGCTAGTTAGTGTGTTTCTTTCATTTTGTTTTCATTTTGAAATAACATTATACTAACCATCCTCTCTTGAGTCAAATTCTTAGATCCACATATGGCACACCCGATGGGACTAGACGCATCTCACACCTGAAGAAGAGCATTTTGTAACTTTAAAATATTCATTTGGACCCTTAAAACTCTTGTAAATTGATTTTCTAACTTTATTTTGGCATTTTTGTTTGCCATAATTTTACACAGTAACTGACATCAGCTACTAAGACTAACATTAGTTGTATAGCTTAACTGATGTTCATTAGCAAAATTGACATCGATTGTATACCTGTTGTCAGTCACATTGGTATAACCGATGTCAGTTAAATAATCGACATCGATTAGAAAATGTAACCATCATCAGTTATATAAACCGACATCGATCACTATGTTTTTCTTAAAATACAAACCTGAGAGATATTTTTCTAAAGTTTATTATTTCAAACCAAAAAGAGCTTCAAAGTTAAAAGACATGCTGACATTTTTATTGTAGGACCAAGCTTGACATTTACTAAAAACATGTTTTAAATCACCTTTTGCATGTTTAAAAATCAATTAGGAACTTTGTTTTGGTGTTTAATGAAAATTTTAGGTGCTTAAATGAATATTTTCAAAGTTCATAATCTTAAGACGAAGGATTCAAATGAACACCACCAAATATTTCATTTGGGCTTAAAAATTAACTCACCTTTCCAAGCTTTTTGTGTTCAATTAGTTGTTTAAGTTAGATTTTGTTTGGAAAAAAAGAGGGATACCACATGTATGATCTTTCATTTATCCTGTTTAGGGAACCCTTGGAATCAAAAGAACCATTCTTATTGCACAAAGCCTAGTCCAAGGCTTAGAAAGAATGTCATCTAAAGCACTCCCCAAAAACTTGTCAAAGTTTGGGTGACCCTGAAAATGATCCTAAAGTCTTTCTTTTTATGTCTTTCATTTCATTACATCTTGGATTGCGAGGGGGATGTCATTACCTCCCATGAGTTCTTTAGGGAAGCTTTAACCTAAGGTTTCATCTCCCAGCATTGACTTCACTTACTCCTTTGGAGTTACACATGGGACATATTTTCATTTGGACATCACACTACACTGAGCGAATAGTAAGATGTAGTGGTTGTAAAAAGGACTAGACATTTTTACAACTATCTAATGCCATGGTCACCTAATTTATGTGCTTGTCTTTTGCATCATTTGACATGAAAGTCATTGTGTAATTGATTCCCCTAGAATGATCAAAAAATCAATTAATTTTAATCAACCCCATTTTACCATACCCTTTCTAGGATTTGGATGAGTATACTTAGTATATTTTCGTCATTCTTGCATGGTATGTCTTGAGACTAAAACTTGTTTGTTTATTCATAAGCCATGTCAAAACCAATTTGTCTATACCTCACTCTTTTGTCTAAAGAGGCATTATGCTGGCCATTTTAAACCACACTTGTGCCTTGAAAATTTTTAAACTTGTTTGTGTGTGTGCCATTTGAATTGAGGAGGGTAGTGTTATGCTACCCAAATCATGTAAAAATATTTTGATACTTTTGAGACTTTGAAACATAACATAGATCACATCGTTTAAGCATGATTACGTCATTAAGCTACTCAATTTGTTTCAAGACTTGTTTCACCTTGTGCTAAAAACTATTTGTTTCAAACCATGTCATGTATACCATTTGGACCTTTATCTTGTGTTATCATGTTATCCAATATTATCTAGACTATTTGGTTAAATCCTAGCTTTCAATGTTGAGTTTTTAATTAGCCGTGTCAAGCTTAAATTCAAACATTGATTGCTTTTTGTTTAGGTCATAATTCATGGGGCTGATACATAGATCTTTCTCTTTTGGCTTACATAACTTCAGTTAATCGATTACCCAAAATTGAAAACTATTAATGGTTTATTTTTTTAAATGCATATCTTCATCATTGTTTGTGCCTTTATTTTGGAAAACATAGTCTTTCTTCAAAGAGCCTTTTGGCTTATACCTTATGCCAACTAAACATGTTTATGTTTGATTTTGTGTGTTGGGTTTATGTCAAAGTTGTTTCCAAACTTGTTAGATTAAATCAAATCACATTAGCATTTGTTTCAAGTCTAAATTTTGATGTCATTTGGCCAAAAGTCCTAGCATATGCCTATTTATTTGAGCCTAGATTTTGACTCCACGTTTGGACAAAATACCTAGCAACTCAACTTTTCCCTTTCCTAGTTTAGACTTTGTTTGGAACACTTTGACCTAGACCTTTGACATGCTAATTTTTATTCAAACACTTGACCTTTTGTGTGTATAACATTTGACATTTGATGTTAGACTATTTTATCCAAGTCTTAGCATAAATCATTTTTGAGATACAGCTCCACTTTCAGACCATATTAGAGATACAGCTCCACCCCTTTGACCAATTTAGACCAAGCTTGAACCATTTATCCTTTAGATAGTTTTTTGGATTTTATGGAACTCTAATCCTTTTTGTTTCAAAGCTTTCATCATTTACGTAGATATGTCTAGCTACATTTATGGTGGAGTCACTTAAAATCTAACTTATGATAGAATGGCCCACAAAATGACTTTTATGGCTTTAGTCAAGACCCCAATGATGCTAATATGGTTTGTGAGGTAGATTTCTATCTACTTCATATTAATCATTCATGGGAACAAAGTCACAAAATAACTTACGATCTAACTCAAGACCTTGATTGGTATGAAGAGGCTTCTGAAGGGGACTTTTAAGACCCAACTATAGATAATGTTATTTGGGATATATATCCATACCATCTTTACAATAATTAGTACATAGAACATAGTCAAGAACCAAATTATGAGCCAAATCATGACTGGGATGATATGGTTTATGAGGAAGATTTGGATACTTTAGCTTTTATGAGTAATCAAGCTCCATCACATCATACCATTTCTATTCTAGGACCACAACATTGCACCATTTCCATACCAAGACCTCATCTTTTAGTTTGTGCAAGCAACCAAGCTCCACAATGCCCAACCATTTCTATACCAAGACCTCATCATTTGGTTTGTGTGAGAAATCAAGCTCCACAACACCCCTTCATCATTCTAGGACCTAGTATTTTGGCTTGTGCGAGCAATGAAGCCCCACCCCACCCTGTCATTACCATTTTAGGACTTTGTCCTTTAGCTCATTTGAGAAATCATACTCCCCAGTGCCCTACCATTATCCAACCACAAGTCATTCCTCATCCAATACCAATCCCATCCAAGCCTCAACCAATCCAATCTTTTAAAGACCAATTTGTGTTCAAAACTGGTATTTTCCAACTCATTGAAAACCAAGGCCAAGAGAACCAACCAATCCAAGATGTTTTTATTGAACTAATCACTTATGATAAGTTAGCCTATGATGAATCACCTATTGATCATATATCATATATTAAGGAGTCTCACTCTGATAACCCAATATTTACTGAGTCACTTCTTAATGATTATAACTGTCTTTAGGCAAATCATTACCTCAATCATGTGCCTATTTTTCAAGAGCCTCTTATTGATAAGCTAGTCTTTGAGGAGTTGTATCTTGACCTTTTTCCCATCCAAGAGAAGTCTCACTTTGATAAACCGGTCTTAATGGAGCCCATTATGCCATTACAGGTCATTACTTATCTAAAACCAAATATTCAACAAGACATCATTATAACAGAGTACCCATCAGATGAAGAATCAGAGTTAGAGTCAGGTTTTATTCTTGAACCGACATTAGATTTAGCATCAAAAGTGAAACCAACACTAGTCTCAACATTGGATTCAGAGTCCCTTGAGTTAGAATTAGATTCAGAAGAAGAATATGTTCATGGTTGTTACAATATTGGTTATGCATACCTCACAAATCAATTTGAATACATTTGTAATCCTTCTATGATTTTTGAGGATGAGTATTTCAACTTCGACATAAGTTCTCCTAGTATCTTCTATAAGGATTATGATGTCAACACCCATTCCATTACTATTCCATAGGCCATTAACATCAACCAAAATAACCATATCATTAAGATTCCATCTCCCACAAGTGTTGATTGGGATCGAAAGAATCATACTTTGTTGAACTACATCCATGGTGACATAGCAGTTAAATAAAATCAAGGAGGCCAAGACCACATTCATATAGTAGAAGAACACTCTCCTAATGAAACCTTTTTGAAGGCACTAGGGGACAATCAAAGTCAAAACTCAGCATCTTCTAGTGAAACTTTTTTAGAAGCACTAAAATAAAATCAAAATCAAAATCCAATGTTCATTAGTGAAACCTTCTCGAAGGTGATACGAGACAAGCAAGACAACTTCATTGGTGAAAACCTCATTCAGGCACTAATAGCTAAGAAAAAAAAATCTTCACTACTTGATGAAGACAATGTCAAAGATCAAATCAAAATAGCTTCCAATCTACAACCTAATCAGATGGTAACTACTCTCAAGATCAAACAATAGAAAAATTTGGTGGTCTTATTGAGAGAACAAGTCTTCGACCCCACCACAACCAAAATTATGTCAAATCTAGCGTCAGCAACATTATGTGTGACTGAAAGTCTTTATTTTCATTTGTTTCCCTATCATTCTACATCCATTATCATCTACCATTCCATTTCACAATCAAACCTCCCATCCATTATTTATCATTGTTTACCATCCATGACCACACTTTCCTTTACAAAGGCTACAAAGATACCTTGTCTTGATGTTTGAAGGAATTAAAATCAATGACCAACAAAGATCACAAAAGCTTTCTTGACAACCAGATCTGCATCAAGTTCTTGACAGAGAAACTATTCAGATGAGGTCTGGGGTAGCAATTAACATGATTGAGTATTCTATTTGTATCATTTGTTGATTAAGATGTGCATCTCCATCTCAACAAGAAAAATAGAATCATATGCCATTTACCACAAGCCCAAAAACATGTACCATACCATTTCACATTGCCATTATTACATATGCCTATTTTCCATTATCATAGATCTTTCCATTCACCCCATCACTTGGGGGAAAACCTACTACCATTTTATCCAATCTATCCAACCAATCATTATCCCTAGCAGAACCATACTTCATTCCATTCCTATCTAGACCAAATCCTATTTTTAGTCATCATACCCAATCCTATTTTGATCTTGGTTCATTTGGTTCTTCTCACACCTTTTTGTGGGAGGATTCTGATCAAGTTTTAACAATCAATCCAATTTGTGTTTACAATGATAGTCTATGAAATTAGTGCAACAGTTGATCTAGAAAGGTATCTTTAATTTTCCATCCTATATCAGGTTTATTTATGTGAGCCTGATTATAACCATATATGGGTAAATCAGTATTTCACTAGTCTTGATATTAAATATAACCACCTATAGGCAAATTAGTATCATTGACCTATGATTTTATATCCTATTTATAATCGCCTATGGGAAAACTAGGGGCAATACTTATTTATCATGCATTATCGCATCACTTTGCCATCATTGTTTTCATTTGACTAGCCATTTTCTAGATTTAAGAACTTATTGGGACCTAGTTGGTTTTTCCTTGCCTTTTGTGTGGATGGAATTACTATGACTTGAGGTCATTTCAGAACTATGTGGGTTATGCTCAATTTATGTTGAGGTCACCTCGGTCCCCCTTTCCATACACTCATCATTTTGTGAGCAACCTAAGCCAAACACTCTCACCATTTTGTGAGTAGGTATCTTGTCATTCTCTAACAAGTTAAGATACCTTAAAAAAATCTAAAAAACATTCATAATATTTCAAAAAATCCAAAAATATTTGACCTATCTAAGCCTAGTCAGTTATCCTTGATCTGGCTTATTGGGGCATTGTCATTATTAAGATTATTTCTTTTGATTTTGTTTTTAGGATTTCTATTTGTTTATTTATTTTAGGTTGTTGTTTTTTTTGTTTTTTTGTTTGTTTACTTTTAGCATTGTTGCCTTCACTCGGTCTATATGTGTCCATTGGGTGATTTCTTGAGCACATTATTCTTGAGTCTATCCATATTCATATGTCAATATTATCATCATGTTTTTTATCATTGGTGTATTATTTTTGAGTGTTTATTGGATATCGAGAGTCAGTCCTTATGCATATTTTGGCCAAGTCTTCATGGTGTTCTATCATGAAGCCTACCATCACATGATATAGCAAAAAACAACTTCACGAAGGTCTATAATCAATGGATCCACAAAAGTTTCTCCTTAGCACCTTGGAAAACCCTTCTAACCCACCCTTGATAAATATAACTCATTTGACCATTCTATTTGTATCATTGTTAATTAAGATGAGCATCTCCTCATTGACAGGTATAACTGAATCATTCACATTGATCAATCTTATTCTTCTATCCATCTCTTTCATCACTTTACACCCACTCATTTTTAATCTATATTCTAGCTTATATTCTTGAGTTATGCTTACTAATCATCCCTAATTGGGGCACAATCATCTTTAACCAATCCAAGTTTACTTAATGATTATAACTGCCTATGGGCAAATCATTATTTTGACTTTTAACCCTGATTATAACTACCTTTGGGCAAATCAATATTCTTTTTACATCAATGCATGCAGGCATTTTCTCATTTGGATTAATCTCAACCATAGGTTGATTCCACCTTTATTTTTGTTTCTTTTCAAGGTACCATCCACCAACAAATGTGACGACCACTCCCTTGAGGGAGCATCATCCTAGGCTTTCCAAACACCATTTAGAGCTTTGTTCTTCAACCATCATCTTTTGTTGGCATACAGGACCTTTTCATTCTTTGAGAATACATTACTATGCTTATAGCTTGTAATACCTTCTCAAATAGGGGAAAACTAGAGACACCTAAATCTGGTCATCGATAACCCCCAATCAGGCTTTTGGCTAATTTTCACCCAAAATGCACAATTTGACCTAAAAACACTAAAATAGGCTAAATGATGTGAAACTGACATATTCAAGTGCCAATTTTGGCTAGGGTATCCCTAAATAGGGCAATTTAATTTATGGGCCAACTAACTTTGGTGAAATCATTTTGAGTCAAAGTATTAATTTTGCACTAAGGTGCTCTGGATTGCTCTTTCCTATCAAATCTCTTACACAAGATGCATGCCTTTGTTATTTGGTGTTGGTAAAATCCTAAATGGGATAATGGATCCAACACATCTAACATTGCCTTCTAATTCTAATCCAGTCAAACTTTGGACCAATAATAAGGCATTCTGATCAATTTGAGTAATTTGTGCACAAAGTGCTTAAACAGGCTTAAAAGATAATTAACCCAAATTAGAGCCTAATCAAAAATTCCATGGAAACTTGTTGAATAATTGTTTTTAGAAATGAATATTGAATATCTACATCATCAGGTGACCTCATTTTTGGGAAAGACATCCTTAGGCTATAAATGCCATAAATATCAGGATTCATGTCTCACATGCCTCATCAATGCCTTCCATGATGCCCTTCATGCCTCTTAATTGCCCCTTATTCCAATGTCATGATGAGGATAATTAAAAACTTAATTCCAAAAATTGAATTAATCCTCAACCACACATCTCAATTTTTGAATGGATGGTTTAGGTTGATTTTGATCATTCTCAAAAATCTATAAATAGAGAGGCCATGAACATCATTTCTAAACTATTTTGGTGAAAATTTATTATGCTCAAATATCTTCAAAGACTTGAGAATGAAAAGTTACAATGCAAGATTGGTTCTAAAAGCTTCATGAAACTAGTGTTACCATGTCAAATTGATTCTAAGCCAAGCCAAGCCACAAGCCAAAGGTGCCAAGATAGATGGAGGTAGCCAAACTTCCATTGCCAAGGATTTCATGAGTACAAAACCGAGCAAGCCACTACTACAAAGGCATTTAGAGCATCCAAGGAAGGTGAATGATTTTTTGTGTTTTATTCCTTAATTTTTAGTTGTGTTTATCATTTATTTTTATTACCAATCTCTCCTTAGTGTCTAGGCCTAGAGATGTTATGCTAGTTAGTGTGTTTCTTTCATTTTGTTTTCATTTTGAAACTAACACTATACTAACCATCCTCTCTTGAGTCAAATTCCTAGATCCATAGGTTCTACTAATCACATTGACCACTTGAAAGCTTATCCATTTTCCTAGCTAGGAAATGAACAAACACTACAATTCCCTCTTTTTATCCACAGTGATAGGGTTAATCATTGACCCTTGGCATTTCTATCTCTCCATGGCAAGCATATACTCCACGAGTAGGGTCACATGACATACATAAATGTGTAGTTGTTCCTTGAATATTATTTTTAATATTTCATTTATGATTATACCTTTTATTTTATTTAGACAATAATTTATTAAATTACATGCATCTTCATCTTTCAAGAATACTGTAAATTGTTATGATGAATGACAAGTCCACACTACATTTATTTACACAAGTTTGCATTATTTTTTTACCCTTTTATCCAATATCTTTAGTTCCACTAAAATGTTAGATTAAATATGTAGGGCAAATGTTGACACCCAAATTTGGTACAAGCTTTGTTTTACAATATCTTTTATTCACTTTGCTTATATGGGTCTCTATATAAGATTTAAGTACTTAGTGGTGCATGCCTTTTGTGTTTTCTCCTTTAATTTGATTTTTATAACTTTGTGGTCCCTTTTTCCATCCATGTTACTCAAGTCTCACTTAAAAAACATATATATCTAACACCTTTTACCATTTTGAGGTTGTTTTTATCCTAGGTCAAGATCGACAAACACATTCCAGTTAATCTTGACCCATTCTAATAGATCTTAACCCTTGATATTTTAAATTATTTTTTAGCATGTTTCTTTTTATAGCCATTACTTTGGTATTTTGATTTTCTTTTGGGTCTATTTTAGCACACCACTAAGTATTTAATTTGAATTCAAAAATATTCCTATGTAGACATAGTTTCTAGTAGACAATTGAGAAGGGCATTCTTATATTACAAGAGCTATAAAAAGTTACACATTGCTTATACTAAATCACTAAAGCACATTTAAAGTATTGTTGCATTTCACATACTTATGCCAAGGTTAAACTAAGAGAAGGAGCATATATATTTATATTCATAATTTCACACACACACACACATAAGTGGGAGAACTAAATTTTGAGTTTGAAGCCTCTCAAAGCATTGGTGATGTAGTGTAATGTTTGGTCTTTTAATGAGTATTGATAAAGGTTAGTATAACTCAATCACTTTTGCATGATTCTTCCTATTTGATGTATCAAGTGTTTGTGTAAGAAACTAGGGTTTGATATTTTAGGTAAATACATGAGTTGAAAGGATTAAGAAGGTATAAAAGGACATTGTTGACAAATGTGAAGCATCACTAAAGAAATTAGAACCTTATATTTATATGGTTAAGATTGACTAGCACACGTTTAGATTGATAGTCAATCCTATCTGTTATAGTCAATATCGATAAGAATAGAGACATAATCAATTTTAAGCACAAGTGGAAAATAATCCATTTCACACATCATCCAATTAAGGCATGTACAAATCAAGAAAGTGTGATAAATAAGTTAACTTATTCTCTATCATTTTTTACTTATTGCAACATCTAAACTTTCATATTTGAATCATAGTTGTAGATTATTATTTTTTGTAAATTCTACCAATTTATAGTTGCTTTTATTCTATTAGTTTATATCTGATTGAAGGGTTGTTGTTTCATTAATGCAATTTTAGATAGGACAACCACCTAGGTCAAGTGCCACCCATAAACAAGGTATTTTTTAAGGAAATTGAATTTTTTAGAGGTTTCTAATTAAAGGAAAATATTTTAATGGTAGGTGAATGTTAAGGAAAAACATATAATTTACTACTAATACATTCATATTTTCATAAATTTAACAACTTTACAGGCTTTTTATAAGAAAATTTGGCATATAATTTTTCAAAAAAATGTTCATTTGCAATCCAAAATTTAGATTTTTTTTAAAAGAGCTAATTAGAGAAAATAGCCCCTAAACATTACTTTGCCTATAAATGACATAACAATGTATGCATGGATGTCATTTGGTCCAATAATATGTCAAACGTTTGACATAGTTATAACATTATACATAGTTTTTTGTAAGCAAGGTTGTACCACACAAAAATTAGTATTCATAAATTTATTAAATAACATCAAAATGCAAACCTAACAAAAGAGGACTAAAATATTCTCATGTCAAAAATAGAGTCCTTCATGTCTCTAGATGAACAACAAGCCTTTAAAATCTCAACATATGTTTATATGATTAACAATCTAGCTACATTCCATAATAAGCAAATGCTAAAATTATTAAACATTTCAATTGCAATAAGCAAAGTAGAATAAAGTAAACAAGAAGTTGCACTTAATATGAACAACACTCAACTAGATCCAACAGTGCTTTTGTGCAAATGATAAGAGATTATGTTGACATCCATTATCTAGGTTAAATTAGGGTTAGTCAATGGAATTATCGAGAAAAAAATCCCATTATCTATAATCCAAGTTCAAAACCACCTAAATTACCCATGTATGTGGTTATTTTCTTCAAAAAAAATCTATTCCCCCTTGAAATATTAGGAATCTAACACATTTTCCAATTCTTCTTGTAACATGGGGTAGTCATTGATAGATGATACTCAAAATTACATGGGTGACAACCATACATAAAGCATATAGAATGACTCTGAATAAGGTAATAATTGATATCAACAACACTGATTGTCAAGGCTTGAAATTTACAAAAATATCAAGAGTACACTGGTTGTATGACATGCATCTCCTTTGCATTTAGCCTTGACTGCTATGCAAGATGAAGGATAGTAAATATGTACAACACAAAAAATAAAAGGAAGCAAGACTCAGTGAAAAACCTCTTCCACTCCATTTAAAACCAATGTAAATTCTCTTCAAAAATCCAATAAGAGTATTTTCCACACTTTGTCTCATTCATTCATAATAATACACTGCTTTACATTCATTTGCATTAAAAATATTGCTTTACCAAAACATAAGTCACATCCTTCCCAATGTAACCTGTAGCTTTGGCATAAATGTCAATGTATCTTGGCACAATCTATTTAGGCCATATATCGATGCCTTCTCTATGCCCACATGTATATAATGTCAATGTTCTTTTTAAAACCCCTGCTTTATTAAGCCGACATTGCCAGTGGAAGATTGAACAAAATATAAAATGGAGGGAGAATGGTTATAGTGGCATTTTGGAGAGCAATTATAATGCCAATTTAATTGAGAAATTCCATGAAAGGTGAGTCTTTAAAATTCTAAGTATCTTGCTCAAACTATTTTACCTTATTTTGGATTAGTGTGCTATAATAAGATAGAATTTTTGCACTATTCAAATTGCTTAATATATCACAATAAAACGTTGATTTGAATGTAGAAGTAAAATATGATTGAACAATTGCACTTACTATTTATGAAAAGTAATAGGGGGATTTAGATACTTAGTGTTTTACTATTTTGTGTAGGTCGAAACTAAATGTAGGTGGCTCAAAAGACAGGAAAATGGATCATAAGTTGTTATATCAAGAATAAAAGTGTCTAAATCTGTCTGGACAAGTCCATCAAAATATGGATGCATGCATCAACATGGAGTTGTTTGTTATTTCTAGATTTGTCCCATGAATTTGTGCCTCGCTATTTTGACATGGGTTGTTGTACCTTATTGAAATATATATTCATATGTGATATCAAGTGCTTGTTGCATGTAAAATCTAGAAAATATGTCTCATTCACTTTGAAACCTTAGTTTTACTTTAGAAACTAAGTTTACACTTGCAAAAGATAAAGAAATGTGGGTTGAGTTGACCTCAATCACTTTGTAATGAATGGTTGAGTGTTTCTTATATATCCAATACTCCAAGGAGATAATTTTAACCACACATAGTTCACCCTATTAGGGGTGTGTGCGATGGTGCTCCTATATGAATGCAACCCGTAAACTAGCTTTCAACACTTGACAATGAAAATTTTGGATTGACTTAGATGCTTCATACTTGGTTAGGGTTTGATCATTATGACTAATTTCTGAATTTGTAAGTTTAATGTAGTCCCTCTTAATGTTTATATGTGTATAGATGTTTCTTTGATGAGTGTTAGATGATTAAATATGCTTAGACGTATTGTGTATTTATATGGGACTTTTTAGTTAATTTCTCACACCATTGATGTGTGAAACATACAAGCCAACCCATAATATTTTAAA
The DNA here is from genome assembly GCA_037957365.1 of Torreya grandis. Taxonomy (NCBI): domain Eukaryota; kingdom Viridiplantae; phylum Streptophyta; class Pinopsida; order Cupressales; family Taxaceae; genus Torreya; species Torreya grandis. The sequence goes on along the minus strand of JARHVA010001065.1, from coordinate 3,121,175 downwards.
AATGATTATTTTGTGGCACAAGGACAAGAACATAAGATGTGGATGCACCTGAAATTCTATAGGTGTCTAAATCTGATGGAGTCATCTAAAAGGCAAGAATATTGATCTGATGATCTAGAGAAATATTGAGTATGTTTAAATGAACATGTTAGACACATATTAGGGAATTAATGTAGGTGACTAATAGCAAATCGGGAAGGTCATTCTTATACAAATCATGTGGATAGGAGAGAAAGGTGTGCAAAATCCATATATGTAGGCACAAGTCATGTGAGCTATAAATAGGTCAAGACTAACATTGTCAAGAATTTTAAAATTAGATTTTAGTGTCTAAAAATGCCCCCCTTTTACTATAATATTGAAATAAAAAATAATGTTAGGTTAAAGAATAAAGATATGTATCTTAGTGTGTAAACACATTTTTTATTTGGAAGAAGTATTTAAGTGTGCAACTTATTCCATGCAAACCTGCAATGAACATGTAACAATCAATGTCCATATATGAAATGAAATGTGAAATGAATTTAGATAAATGAAACTTTTCAAATTAAAATAATAAAGAATACACTTATAAATGGTGAACTTATTAGAAATATTAATATGTGACAAAATATATTTATGCATGTATGAGAATAGGGTTGAGTGAGTTGTACAAATAGTTAAAACAATTCATTCATAATAGCTTACATAGTTATTGAAGATAACCCTAAATTCATTATTATAAGAGAAGCAAATATTATATGTAAACAATGTATTATTAAATATAATTAAATTGCATTATTGACCAAAATTAGTATCATAGTAGAAAAGCAAGAGCCTATGAGGTGGTAATAATTGTGGAGGGTGTTTTCCAAATACTTGCCTACCCTTATTGATGAGATTAATTTGATAAAATGCTTGTAGAGCAGTAGTTCTTACAAGTTTATATTTAATAATTATTTGTTAGCATCATAATTTAGTGTATTTTAGCAAAGGTTATTATCATGTGAGTGGTGTTTTGGAGATTGGCGATTCATAAGGGCGTGTAGTTTGATCAAAAGCGTAGCTTGTTTCTATACAACAAAATAATAAATATCAAGAGGAGGAGGAGGAGGAGGAGGAGGAGCATCCATATTTATCTGATCCATTTCCACCCAAGCTCGTGACTCTCTCAATCATATTTTTCCAATGCCCACGTGTGTTTCATGTCTGACAATTATTTTAAGTAGTTCATCCATTTCCTACTTAGCCCATACTAGTAAAATTGGTTTTAATCTCCTACGTAACCCATGCGTCAAAGTAATTCACTTGTTTTAAAAATCTCATCTTCCTATATTAAAGCTGAGCATGTTACTAAATACTCGGTTTCCTTGTTTTTAATGTATGGACTAGTCAAATTATTCTTCTTTTGTTCTTAAAACCACCACTCTCTCTGATATGCCATGTTGAGTTAGTATATGATATTTTTTTTAGTTTGTTGTTTTCAGACAGTGTAAAGTTTTAGTTTATTATGACATTTAGAATCCACTTTGTTTTTGTTTAGTTTATTTTAAATAAACACTGAGTCAAGCCTAAATAGCATGTCATGTTATTATAATTTCATGTCTAAACATTATTTTGTTCGTGGTGTGATTTATTTGTTCTATAGTTTTATTAGTGGTGGATTCAATTTATGATAAATATATTTTATTTATATTAAAAATTAATGTTAAATATTTTAAGTTGTTTTTCGTTGATTCATAGTTATGTCAATAATCAGTGTATGTTGTCAGAATATAAAGTTATTGTAAAAATAAAAGGTATCCTTGTAATGGATGTAATATCAGGGGAACTCAGTTTCTAATGGGTCTGTTAGTCATGTCAGGGGGAGGAATTTTACTATCAAGAATAACATGCATTGTGAAATAGCCATGTGAGTTGAGTCTAGACGAAGGTCAGAGACAACAGAGGAAAGAGGTCCATCAGCAACCTCAATTTTACAACTAACTTAGAGGTTACAAACTGTAGTGTGGGAAAATGTCTACACTAAATTGACTAATGTTGAGAACAGTGATTAGTGCAATGGCTACCATTTATGATGTTTGTGATCGGATGGAAACAATCAAGGATAGAGACTACAAATACAACATACATTGATTATCCGAACACTCACTAAATATGGTGAAGACCTAATCCTCAAATATTTAATTTATTTTGTGTGTTTATGTGACATCAATAATCCCAACATTCATTGTAGACAAATAGGTATATATCTACTTTCATAAATGATGCAGTAAATGTGAACACAAGAATGTGTTTTGCATGTCTCGTTGAGAAATCTAACACTCATTGAAAGTGAAACTGGGAACATATAATTATGTCCTTGTTTACATATGTGCTAGCGAGAATCCCAACACTCACTAAAAGTGAAAGTGTAAATGGACCTTGTTGATGTGGGTTTTATGCACACTAAGATCCTTACAGGAAAGACCCTCTCATTTTAGGACTAATGATAAATCACTCTAAGGCATGAGTTGTAGGTATTTGATTTTACAAATAAGTAAGTGGTAGAATAACGGTAATTGTAATGGTTACTTACCTTGGATAGCTCGAATACGACTTGCATTTAACATCTAATCTAAAGACTTTAAAATTTCAACCTACAATGGATGGATAGTCTAACTTAAGGTGGACATGATCAAAAAGATAAAATAAGAGGGAAAAGAGGCCAAAAAAAGAAGAGGTTTTGTGATTCAGTTTGAAGATTAAGCCCTTTCAAGTTCACCTACTATACTAGGTTCAGCATGTGTCCCTAACTAATGTGTATTATAAGTTATTTGTAATCATAAAGCATAACAAACATAATGAAGAGTCAATGGAAATAGTTTGTAGCATAGCCCAATGATCACAATCAAAGATAATGTCAGTGATGAATAGCTAAGCATAATCATGTTACCAATAAGATAAAAGTTTGATCTATAATCAAACATTAATAAAACTAACACAATTTAATCTAATTACTACAATTAAAATGCATGCCTAAGCTTTATATAATGTTATCAACTTAATGGTAATTCTTCAAGTAAAGCTTAAGAATCTGGAAGAGAAGACAAATCATCACAAACTTACATAATAATTACAAAACTTTTTAGCTTGCATTAATTCACCAAAATTATTTTCCCTTTACAATGAATAAGTTTCATTTATGTATAATTTTAGATGGGCACAACCTCATCTTCAAAACTTCATTGCATGTACAAAGTCTATAAATAAAATTAGTTCTTAAATTTAGCTTAAACTTTGCATCTTCAAAATAATTTCTTGATATACAAGAAAATATGTAAATAACTAAAACCAAAATTAGATTTAAAATGTCACTTTATGAAGTTGGGGTGGAACCGCTAGTGGTAACTAGACTTGAACTAGTCAGGATTCCAGTTGAAACCATTTGACTAACTATGTTGAAAACAAGGGTTGTTTATGTAGTGGATACTATAGTAGACAGATAAGTGGGACATTTTGGTGCATGCAGAGGAATTGAAGTAGAGATAACTTGAGAGAATACAACACCCATTGAATTATGAACCAATGTTTACGCTAAGGAAGAGGATATAGTTATCATTGGTCAAGCTTGTGATGATGAAGCTCCTACCTCGACAGCTAACTGTCTTTGTTGTTGTTTCTTCTTTTTGTATGCTAATGAGCACACCGTGAAGTTTAAGTCAATGACACCAAATCTAATAATAGGAATTTTGAAAAAAATAGGGATCTTGTCCAAAAAAATATTATGTATACTTAATGAACCTTGAAAGGAGTCATTAAGTGCCTAAGACTAATCAACCTTCCCTTTGGAAAACATGATCAACAAAATGATTTGATCACCACTTTTATAAGAAGTACTTATTGTGCACTAACATTCCCCAATTTTAAAATTCAAATATGGACCCATTATTTCTAAAAATATTCATTCATGATTCATATCAACCTTAGGAATACTAATATTGATCTAATGTACATAAGCCCAAGGTTGTTTTCAAAGTCTATTTTACATTGCAAAGTTATAAAAGAAAGAAAATTAGAGCTTGGGCATCCTTCATGATTTATTTAATCCTCTTTGATTCTTTTTTATTTTGAATTTTTATTCAAAGTTGGGTTTTGATTTAATTGACTAATGGGACTAACGAAAATGTATAAAAGAAAGAAAATTAGAGCTTGGGCATCCTTCATGATTTATTTAATCCTCTTTGATTCTTTTTTATTTTGAATTTTTATTCAAAGTTGGGTTTTGATTTAATTGACTAATGGGACTAACGAAAATGTTTTAGTGGTATTTAAGCTTTGATGAGCGACATCTTGTTCTTGGGCTTCAAATTTTCATCGAGTTCCCTAGATCATGATATCTATCAACATTCCATTTACTTGTAGTTGACCACAATTATAATATAAATACTCTAAGTACCTTTGATTATCTATAGTGTTGAGATCATTCCACATGGAAACATCTCATTCACTCGTGACTTTTACCTTTCAAAATATGTTTAGAGTTCTCGAGTCATCGTGACCCATCCATTTGTCAAAATCTTGTTAACTCAAGACTCTGACAGTCTTCATGAGAATTCTAATCCTTCTGAGTTCCCAGGGCCTTGATATTATGCCATGTGGCACAATCATGTTGTCTTAGAACCTAAAAGATTAAGGTAGGTCCAATACATTCAAAGTTCTCAAGTAACTGAGTAGTTGAGATTACAATAGGTGGAATAATATCATTGACTATGGCTCTATCAGTCTCAAGTACAATGCCAAAAAATTTAATAACCCCAAGAGTCATCCATGTGGCATGATCCCTTTTTCACAGAGTGCATCGAACCATAGTACATGGACTTATCTTCTAAATTTTCTAGATCAATGCATATCATTTACATGTCCTCATCTCAGATTCCTAGAGATTGATAGTTAAAGATATAACACTAAGGTTTTATTTTCCATAGAATGTCGAGAGACATCCATGTTGGACGATATCATTAAATTGAATCCTATCAATTGAAAGTACATTTCCAAAGTTTCATTTCTCTAGATTATTAAGGACCATCCACATGTCATCATCTCATAATCCTAAGACTTATTAAGAAGAAGGTACAAAATCAAAATACAAAAGTCTTTAGAGGGATAAGAGCCATCCACGTGGCATGATCTCAAAATTTTAGTGCTTAGCATTCAAAAATACAATGTCAAAGTTCTATGAACCATGACACCCTAAGATTGCTTCATGTGGCACCATCTTGTGTGCATCATGCCTATCAAAAAGAAGTACATAGTTTAAGTTTTAAAGATCCCCAAATCCTTGATATTATGTCAAGTGGTGAAATATCATTAATTCACAACCCATCAAGCATACAAAGTAGAATTATGAAAATATAAATACCCTCGAGTAAGTGAGATTGAAATAAGTGTCACAATCATAGATGCATAACCAAAATACCAATGTCAGATTTAATAGTTACGCAAATGGTGATATATAGGAAATAGACACTTGGCTTGTGATGATGACTAAGTATTCATGATGAACAAAAATTTGCCACATGGTAAGAGACACCCGCTAAAGTTGAATTATAAATTTCAAATCAAAATGGGAAGCAAATATAAAAGTTGTATTAAATTCACACAAACTAAGAATTTAAGTATCAATATTTAATTGATATAGGAAAAATCCTAAGAACATCAAATCACTTTACCATTAATAATTGAACTACAAACTATGAATTTGAGCCACCAATTTATCAAAAGCCTTAGATTTTCTACTAGTGAATTTGTGAATTAATCCAGTAAGATTATGATAAATTCTAAAGCATAATAATGGCTTCCTCATTGCAAGCAGCTAACCAACCTCCCTCTCAACATTTTACGATAGGAGGGACTAAGTATTTGGACACAATCTTTGACAAAGGAGCATTACAATTTCCTCATTACTCTAACCTCTGGGATGAGGTAAATGGCATCAAACCATATTCAGCCTAGGACCAATTTAATAAATATAGGAGAAGATTCATGGATGATTTGTTACCAGTAAAAATAATGGGGTTACAAATGTGATAGTGAAATCTAAGGTAATGTCATGCATAAACTTACTTGAAGATTTATTTCTTAATGACACTATTATTTGATATTGTTTGTACTTTAGGCTTCATAAGAATGTGGTAACCTATATTTCTATGGAGGCCTTTGAAAGGTATTTGGGCCTACCAGTTCCTATAATAACTTATAACTAGGTCATAACCAATGATTGGTCAGACCATAACATAGTTGAAAGTAAACTCAAGTAATGGCTGGAGAAATGTGAAAATTTGAATATTCGAGGACTTGTTTCCTTGATTCCCATAACCAAATTTAGGCAAAGAATTAAAATAACCATGGCTTTGTTTAATAGTTTGTATGGATTTTCTATCATCACTTATGTGGATGAGGCATGGGTTCCCTTGCTAGACATCATTTTGACTTCTAATAAAATTGTGGCACTCTGTGAGGTTATGAGTGTTAGGCTCAGGGCATGGATGTTCAAAATTGATAAAAGGCCATATGATGGTAATTTTTATATGATGTCTTATGTAGTAGATTTAATTATGGTAATAATTCACACAACCTATGGAGAACCCTATGAACCATCTACAAAATCTGTGAATAATAGGGTCTGTGATGACTTTTCCATACTCTGTGTTTATAGGTTTATAAGGGAAATAAAGAAAATTACAGAAGATATATACTTGTTAGCATACCAAGCCATTAATGGTCACCCCATGCCAAAGATTTTTAACAACACAATAAGAAACATTTAAAATATGGGAGACTAATGGTATTATCCTAATTATATTGTAATCAAGATAGAGGAAACTAGGGCCCCTCCTCTAAATTTGCCTTGCTATATTCTGACAAAGTGGCAAATTAAGAGATAGCCTATCAAATATATAAAATAGTTTGGATGAATATATAAGTCCCAAGCACCAAGGGTATTACCACAAGACCTATTTGATCATTGGCTAGATTCAATGGCCATTGAGGAGGTACCTCGATTCAATCAACAAGTTTATGGCCCATTATGGTTTAAATCAACCATAATATCAAGATTGGGACCCTAAAAATAGAATAAGGAAATATCTCAATGACCTTAGGAAAAATTGAGTTAATATTCCCTATGGATATAATAATTTTAAACATTAACAAATTTTCATCAATGATTTAAAGGTCTACATTCACATGAATCATGATAAGATACCAATGGTAGTGGCCTAGGAAATCCAATATGATCATTCAATCACTAAGGAACATGAAAATAAAATTATGGAGGAGGAAAATAAAGTTGCAAACCATCAATGGCCCCAAATTCATGCTCAATTGTCACTAGAGCATGGTCATCCTTCCTCTCCACAACAAGCAAAAATTGGCCTATTAGAGGAATATGTCTTTCAAAGGGAAATGAATATGCATATTAGGAAGAACATTCTTGAGGGACTTAACCATTCACCTAAAACCATATCTCCAAGTTGCTCCCTTGAATCTACTATTACATAATCATCCACTTCAATAGATACACCAATTGTTGATCAAAATAAAGACATTCTTACCAAAAAAGAAATATAGGCTTTGAATAAGGTAGTGGCTTCTCTCACCCCCTTCATTATAGTTATAGATGTTTATATGGTCATCTTATCATCTACTAGTTTAATTATTGCACCTCTCTCTCCATTTGAATCATTTCAAAAATATTGTTTAGAAACCAAGTATTATATGCCCATGCTCGTATTGAGCAAATTGGGACACAAACCTTTGATTCTTTGATTCCTTCAACCACCACCTCAATAATGGTCAAACCCCAGGACCTTAAAAGGAAGGTGTATTTTGAATAATTTATGTATGTTTCTATTTTTAATCCCCAAGCACCTCCTAGACCCTATACCCAATTGGACATGCCCATTCCTCAGTCTACTCAAACTGAGTCTTCCATAATGATAATTTCAAATAATTTGGGATAGACCAAGTATGTGGTGGAGGCTACACCCCAAAGGGACTTCTTAAGATGGAACATAGTTAGTCTACCACCTATTCAAGTTCCAATTCAAATAAATGCTTCAATTCTTCCTCCAATATTTTTCCACCCACCACCTCTACATAGACTGCTCAGCTTGAGGAGCCAAGATAACTCATTATCCCTTCTTAGGTCAAAGAGTCTCAAGAGCAAAAAAGTGATAGAATGGGCCTGGTCCTTACATAATTTCCCATGATAATCTCATATTTTGATAAGAAAATTTGCATGATGTGGATGGAAAAGAAGAGAAAGATAGTGGATAGGAGAGGGGAAGAAGTAATATTAGAGTGAAGGGAGAATTTATTTCCCTTGGAAAAGAAATAGAAAAAGAACCCCAATGACCCTGATAAATATGAAGAATAATTTTGTTCTTTCATGGATAAAATAGGGGAGACCATGAAATAAATGTATAAATTTTAATAAAAATCTAGACAAAATCTCCTACAAAGGCAACTCATTTAGGCCCTAAGAGAGATAATAGACAATGTTCAAAACACAACAAATAAACTAGATGAAATTATGAACACTATAATAGCTTCTAGGGGTGAATCCTAGCCTCAATGTGGAAGTGTCTTAAATTTTTGGAACCAATTGAAAGAATTGGAAAAGAAGCTCAACTTCTTGGTCTCGTATGCCAGAAATAGTGCCTATAATCACCTAAACCTCATGATTTCCCAAGAGGTTGTATGGGTTTTTAATTCTGTGATTCCTAGGAGAGAGAGTGCCTATAATTGGCACCAATAGGTAAAATCCATGGTAACACAATTTATAAATCAAGAAAGAGAGGTTATATAGATTTTTAGAGATATGAAAGTCATGAATGTGATTACCCCTATAGGGTAGTTGGTGAATAGGCCCAATTTTGAAGGATTATTTAAAATAGTTGTAGAGAGCTTCAAAGGTGAAGTCAAAGGCACTGTGTATTAGATTAGTGAATAAATTTTACTATTGATTATTTTTTCTAAAGACAAAGTAACCAAGGCATAATCCCTCAGATCTGGATTTACAACTTCATAAATTGAGCATAAAAGACTAATGGATGAGATTCCATGAACATTCAATCCATCCATGTTCAATTTTGGTATTATAAATGTTGAGTTTGACATCGTATATGTGTTATATGAATAACTTAAGGCTACTAAGGGATCCACCATAGTATAAATCACACCTACATGCACTCAACATCAAATGGAAGTTCATACATGGTGCATACTTCAACTATGACCACTAGTGTCACTTAAGCAACAACTATTTCCACATCACTATCAGTTGTTGCCTCAACTAGTTCTTCACATGTCAAGCTTCAAACTAATTTAATCACTATGACAAGCATGCAATCCCCTTCTTTGAATAGTACCAAAATAGCACCATAGTTAAATATAAACATATATATTTGCATGTACTATATTTTAATATAGATTTAGATCTCAATTCTATTTTTGAGCATATGTGTATTTATATTATAATTATGCAATTCTGGTTGGCTATCTCTTTTATATATCTTACACATGCATGTTTTGCATGAAGTTTATAATTGGAATTGTAAGTTTAGACATTGCTTGGAGGATGAGTTAACCCCTCCCCAAAATATATATGTGTATCCTCTCGAATCTAAAGGAAGGAGAATTTTTGGCTATCAAGATAAATAATAAATTTTACATATTTTTATGTAAGTTTATATGGATGTGCAATTTTTTATTTTTCTTCAAAATTGTGATTCATTGAAGAAGTTCCATTATTCTGGTATTTTAGTCTTTAGGTTGTGTAGAAGTGTTTTTTGATAAAATTATGCATATTGTGAAAATAACTAATTTGGATGCTTTTATTTTTAAATAATCATAATCTCCCTTTGTAGATGTGTGAATTACAATCTTACATCCACAACAACCTTTGATTATCAACACTAAAGTTTGTTATATTTTATTTCTTTGAAATCTTAATTATGTTTGTGTAGACATTATTTCTAAATTATATAGCACTTCATTCTTGTATACTTGGACAATACATATCAAGATGTACTTCATCTTCTAAAACTCTCTTGCTATCAAAAGGCTCACATACACTATTTAATTGTGCCAAATTGATTATCTCTTAGTCCAACCTATATATTCTAATGAGCCACACCTTCTATCTTTCCTAATAGACCTACTTATCTTCCATCTTTTCAAGTTGTAGACTTGTACCTACTTTTATGCTTCCCAAACACTTGCATCCTAATTAGACTCCTACATCCATGCAAGGATCCTTACTTGATGCAAGCCTCTAGTGTTGTAAAGTCATCCAATTTACAGATGAAATGTATCCTAAAGGTCAACCTAAGTGATTTAATGATACATTTTCTCCTAGAGGATTGGTATAAATATAAGATCAACCCTTATTCATTTGAGACCTAGCACAGACCTAGAGAAATCAAGGTAACTTACCAAAAGCATTCTATCGAGAACTCAAGTTATCAAAAACTTTCATATTTTCTCATATTTTCATATCAATCATAAGGACAACACATATATAGGTTTGAAGTACTAAAGGAGTAGTCTAAGAGTTATATTTTTCAAGTTAAAAGCTAGGTCATTATTATACTTGCTTATCACACATTACATGATTCACATGTAATCCAACATGTAAGGGATAACTCCATAAGTTTGAGGCCCTATTTAGAGTATTAGGTGTGTAGGTAGTGCTCATTAATAGAGGGGTCTTTGGGGTAGCTTGACACCATGTACCTACTAACCCATTTTTTCCATAGCCAATAGAAAGATGAAGAACTAGGGTTTTGTTATTTGATAAGGAGTGACAGTCCATGACCCAGATCTGAATGTACCAAAGCAAAGGTGATGAAAAATCTAGAGGCATCCAGGGGATCACATCTATATTCAATAGGTATTTTGTATTAGACACCTACATCCAATCCAAATAGTAATATTAACATAACCATCACAGGTTGATGCAAGTGTTTATAACTATAGAGATATGATTTATAGAATCAAGTGATTATTCTAGAATCCATATCCAGTCCACTTTTTGCCTATTCTAGATCCATATTTATATTAGCATCAAAATCAGCTAAGTATTTTATTTTCATTATTATTATAATATCTAACATAGTTATACTTTCTATTCTTAGCATCTTGGCATAATAAATTTAGTATATGTTTGTCTGAGTTTCACAAATAATTGGTCTGCTTTAGAGATAGTCTACCATCCTTATGCCCTAAGCTATCTCTTGCCCATTTAACCCTAGAATCACCCTAATCTAGATTTTAGGGTTGAACATTTGGTGAAACTAATTTGTATGAGTATAAATTTCTCTAATTCCTCGGGTTTTCAGTTAGCTAGGGTTTTAGTGTTTTGTTTAAATTGTACAATTATTTTTTATTTATAAGCAATGGAAAATAGTAATCAAAAAATTTGATTTCAAATGGAAGATAAAGAAGCATTGAATACTCATCTCAATAATAAAAAGGGCTTAATATATACATTTTTGTATGTAGAAAGAGATGAAATTAGTAAACATGATAAGGCTAAGGCTTCCTCACCTAGTGATGGTGACTCCTTAGAAGGTACTATAACTGATTCCATACCAATCAATCTACCTATATCTAGTGGAGGCATAAATTATATCTTTCAACCTTTGTTCCCTGAAATTACTATTACCACATGGGAAACCAAAATATTTCAACTCAAATACCAGTTTTAATGCCCATATCTACCCAACACCTCCTTTGGTGACTTCTCAAATATACAATATAAAAGACTAAGAGGTGTAAGATCTTGTCCAAACTACAAAAAAATTTCAAATTAAGGTTATAAAAATTGAATAAAAATCTATGAAATCACCTTATGATATTGATTCACAAGAGGTGTTTCATAATCCTCTTACACTAGAGATATCTTTGCACCCCTTACCAACTAGTTTTTTTGCACTTAAGTTAACATTTTATGATGGAAAGGGTGATCCTAAAAAACATTTCTGGTCCTTTTATGTGGCATGCCTCGATTATTCCTCTAATGATAAACTTTTGACCAAACTATTTCCAAGGAGCCTCAAGGACTATGCTTTAAGGTGGTTCTATGATTTACCAGCTCAATCAGTAAATGCCTTCAAACCCTTTGTGGACTAGTTTTTGGCACACTTCTCTATTAACATCAATGAAAAGGTTTCATATGCCCAAATTTCAAAGCTCAAACAAGGAATAAATGAACCTATTAATGAGTATGTCTTGAGATACAAGATAATGATATATAAAATGACCAATCCGATGGTAGATAAAGAGCTTCAAGATATTTTCAAGTAAATTTTACTTGCTCTTTCACATGAGTATATTGTTTTCAAAAAGTTTAAATCTTTTGATGACTTATGCCACATTGTTCACGATCATGAAATGAAACTTATCCCATTGAACAGACTTAAGTATGTAGAAAATACACTAACTACATCTACATCTAATTCTAATTTTACTATCAAACCAAGTTATAAGGTCAAACCTCCTGAGCCTAAAAAAAAAAAACCCATAATGGTTAATGTGGTGTCACAATAACCTAATCAGCTTGTGTTAACCAATGCACTATAGAGATAGTTTACATGCTTACCTAAGTCTCTTGCTTCATTAATCTTATGGCTTGTAGATTTTTATATTATATCTCTCCCTCATCCTATAGGGTTGATATGAATATACCTCTACCCAAAGGGTATGATGTGAATTATTATTGTGACTATCAACAAGGCTCGAGGCATTCTACAACCAAATGTTTCACCTTTAAGCATAAGATCCAAGACCTCATCAATGATCAAAAGATTACATTTAATGATCCTCCAAAGGAATCAGGTTCACAATCTAGTAACCACCACAAATAAAAAATATTTAACAACCCTTTGCAAGATCATTAAAAGAAAGATTTGGAAGTGTAAATGGCATATAATTTGCACCCTCTATATAATGATGAGCACCCATTAGATGGGATTATTGGTACTTGTAGGTGGCATACACCTTATATGGTTTAGAGACCTATTACTTTTGATGATAGTGATATTAGGGATGATGACTTAGATATTCATTCCTTATTCATTCAATCATACCTTGATCACTAGCCTATTTATGATCTTATGATTGATAATAGTGCAAGTGAAAGCATTTGTACCATGACATTACTTACGCATTTAGGTTATATAAATCTTGATTTACATCCTTTGACCTGATTAGTTAGAGTATTTTATGGGACCTCATAGCAGGTTCTTGGTGATATTGACTTACCTCTATAGGTGGGTCCCCCCCATGTGGTTACTAAATTCTTAGTTATAACTTCCATGAGTGTCTTTGATGTGTTATTAAGATGACCTTAGATACATACACTTTGAGTAGTACCTTCTATAGTTCATGGATGTGTTAAATTCATTCATGACAATTGGGTAATTATAATTTATAGAATTTCATATGAACGTCCTCTTGAGCAAGATAAATTGATACATAGGTAGTTAATTATACAACCTCCTAAGGTCAATTTTCCAAAAAATGCTAAGTAAAAGGAAATTTCCTTTACTAGGAAACCAATACTTCAAAGACCATTAAATCAGAGATCCATAGAAAGTTCCATAGAATCTTTATCTATTTTGCACCCTATTCAGATATCCAAAGCACCTACACATGTTCCTATTAATACTATTACAAATAAACCACATAACACTCAATTATGGGTTCCATGAACCCGTACTCCTACCCCTATTACTTCACAACCATAAAGTCTTATTTTACATATGTAGAGCATCACAGAATTATAGTGATATATATTGCACCTATGTGTGCTCCTCAACAACATCACCAGTTTATTACACCAAGTTCATAATTAGAAGATATATATGACCATCCTTTGGATGCGATCATAGGATAATTTTTTTCCTTTCACATATTCCAAAAATACCAAAAACAATTTTTAAAAACTTCAAAAATCCAAAAAAAAATCAACGTTTACATATCCTATTAAATCCTTGACATATATGTTGGTTTCATATTGGTCAATGGCATATCAATATTTCATATATACACAGGTGTTTCACACATATTTTAAGTGTGATTTAGGCATACGCAAATACATGATCCCTGCACTTTTGGATGTTGGGTTTTCCCTCTACTCACGTCACTAGGACATTGGGGGCATCCACCTCTATGATCATGATGCATCTAAGTTATATCATTTTATGGTAATTTTACATTATCATGTTTGAGCTCATATGTGTACTTATACATGCCTTTATCCATTCTTATATCTATCATAGTGTACTTGATGTTTTATTTTGAACACATATATTCAGGACTAGTATGATATGTTTATGTTAGTTTCTTATATTTTCATGTGTGCACTTCCTTGAGTGTCTTACCTTGTTATTGTCTTGTTTGTTTGAGAATTTGAATATGATACATTGTTTGTGGCCTCTATGCCTTTTTTTGCCTCTTTGACATTTGAATATGTCATTGTTTTTTGTATGTTGATATTTGAATATGTCAATTCTTACTTTGTGGACATTTTACCAAGTCATCTTCCTTCGATTGTGTGGCATTTGAACATGCCCCTTGTTTGAGGTCTCCTTAGACCATTATCTTTGGACTTGATTTTGAGTGTTCCTATGTGTGTGCTTATTTTTCTTGTTGAGATTGTATTGTTATTATCCAGAAATAGCCATGATTCACATCATGCATCTTAGGACTTGTTGTGATCACATTCTTCGCACTTCAAGAATACATATACCTAGACATGTTCCTTATATATGTTACATGGTACATTAATTGATTACATGATTATCTCATTCTTTTTAGGTAAGGTAACTACCAATTTTTATCTTCCTCAGCCTTAAAAGGGGGGCATATTAGTGGGGGTATGCCATATAGGGCTGACTTCCACATTAATCATAGTTTCAGATATACAATGGGGGCGTATTTTGGAAATATGTCCTCCACATCGACACTTATTTCTTTCATATCTATCGATATATAGTGGGGGCATGCTTGGAAAGCATATTCTCCATACTTACACAGTTTTCAAATTATCCAAATTATGTTGTTATATGATTTAGATACATATTTGTGGTAGAACTCTATACATTGGTACCATTATTATACACAGTTTTAGCATGAGACATATCTAAGGTGCATATGTTATGCAATGTGTGCTTAATATTTCAAAATCAAATCAATTTTAGTTTTAAAACACTTTTAGGGACTATCATCACCCACCAAGTTGGACTTTTATAGATTATATTGAGCTAATCTACTGTAATAATTTGTTCATTTTTGTTATTTTTTGGGTGTTTAAATCACTCAATCTTGCCAAGTTTATAGGTCAAACTTGACTATATCATCGAACCTCTCTAGTTTTATAGTGTGAGTTGAGTTGGTTCACTCACAATCACCAAGTTATAAGTATGATTGTGTTGCATGGTTAAACTAGTCTTAACTACTAGGTGGCAATCCATTTTTTCTCCAAGGTTGGGGACATGCACCCACTTATCTCTCTCTATATATATCTCCATAAATATATGCAATATCCAAATTTATATTTGTCCTGATCTTAGTTTCATTGATTCACAATGATACATCTTTCAAATGAAATTTCTAAAAGGCAAGAAAATTACATTGATACACAAGTGTACTCCTAAACCTTGCTCTCTTTCAATTTCAATCATTTCAATACTTTTAATTTCAGATTACATGCATTGATTATATACTATAACATGATCTTGGTTGTATGTTATTCACCAAAAAATCACTCAAGTTTGACTCAAATAAAGACAATGTGTATTATACACAACTAGGTATGCATTATTTTTCCTTTAAACTAGAAATTTTATTACTAGATTAAAGGGAGGCAAATGTAGACACTATTTCTAAATTAAATACCACCTCAGTTTCATACACTTAGAAAATACATATCATAGATTTACCTTCAGCTTTTAGAACTCTCCCACTACCAAAAGGCTTGTATACACTATCTCTTCATGTCAAATTGCTTATCTCTTAGTGTGACCTATGTATTCTAATGACCCAAGCCTTTTATCTTTCCAAAAATGTTATAAACCTACTTATCTTCCACCTCTACAAGTTTTGGTCCTGTACCTACTTTTTTTCTTCTCAGACACTTGCATCCTAGTTAGATGCCTACATCAACACAAGTGTCTTTACCTAACATAAGTGTCTAGTGCCTTAAAGTCATCCAAATTACAAATGAAATGTATCTTAAAAGTCAACCTAAGTGTTTTAATATGATATTTTATCCAATAAGATTGGTATAAATATAATATCAACCCTCATTCATTCAGGACCTAACAAAAATGTAAAGTAACCAAGGTAACTTACCAAAAGCATTCTATCAATCACTCAAGTGATCAAAATTTTCCCTATTTTTTCTTATCTCCATATCAGTCATAGGGAAAACATATCTATAGCTCTAAATTACTAAAGGAGAGGCTTAAGAGCTATATTTTTTAATTTATAAGATAAGTCATTATTGTACTTACTAATCACACATTGCATGATTCACACATAAGCCAACACATAGGGGATAACTACATACGTATAAGGCCTTCTTAGGAGTATTGGCTATGTAGGAGCTTGACATCATGTGCCCACTAACCCATTTTTACCATAGCCAATATGAAGATAAAGAACTAAGGTTTTATTATTTGACAAGGAGTGATAGGCCATGACCCAGATATGAATGCATCAGAGTAAAAGTGATGAAAAGCCTAGAATCATTTAGGTGGTTGCATCCATATTCAATAGGTATTCCATACTAGACACGTGTGTTAGATCTAGACAATAGCATTGATGTAAGTTTTTGTGACTATAGAGGTACAATTTCTAGAATCGAATGATTGTTCTAGAATCTATATCTAGTCCACTTTCTACCTATTCTAGATCTAGATCTGTATTAGCATCAAAGCTAGCTAAGTATATTATTTTTCATTATTATTGTAATATCTCACATAGTTGTACGTTTTATTTTTAAGATCTCAACATAATAAATTCAATATATGTTTATCTAAGTTTTACAAATAATTGGCCTACTTTAGAGATAGTCTACCTTCTTTATACCTTAATCTATTTTTTACTCCTTTAACCCTAGATTTACCCTAATTTAGATATTAGGGTTAAACAATTTGTCTATTTTGTGTGCTAATAATGACTTGCATCAACATTAGTTCTATAACTACTTGTTCAATCCATAGTGAAAGATCTAGTTTAGAACGGTTTCATATGACTTTGATTCACAAACTTTATTTTTTGCCCTACCCTTCTTCCCTTTTGGTTTTATTTTTATCCTACTCACCTTAGGTTAGATTCACCCATCCACCCACACATTTATCATATATCTTAGACTCATGTCATATCTGAACCATTTGAGATAAATAATTGCTTCACTCACCACTATTTCACCACTAAGTGTTTACAAAACTCAATACCCTACAACTCATGCCTTAGAGTGAATTTTTTTCAACAATCCTAAAATGTTAGAGGTTACCTCATAAGATTCCTTGGTGTGCATAAAACCCACATTAATTAGAACTTAATTGGCACTATAAGGAGGGTCACATTTTCATTTATTAAAAATATCACTTGACTTTCACTGGATATATCTAGAAGACTAACAAGGTCTACCTATGACAGTGACCCATTATTGCCACCCTCACATATCCATAAAAAATTTAGTTCAGATAGAGGCATCTTGAGGGAAACCCAAACTCAATCATGACCCTCAATCAAAAGAGGCTATCTCCCTCTATATATGATAGCTTTGGTTTGGTTAGTTAATTATATAATTGTTTTCCCTGGAGACATGTATGATTTTATTAGAAACCTTGAAAAGTAACTTTCTATCTTTTCTTCCTCATGAGTCATGACTAGTGAAGAACACAAAGGATTTCAAGACTACTTTAGGGATACTAAATGTAAGCCATGAATATGGGGCATTTAATCTCTTCTTTTTTACCTTGTAAGATTTTTCTTATGACTAGTTCTTCAATATTTTAGAAGATTCAATCACCTCTTGGAACCAATGTCAAGAAACCTTTTTGGCACAAATTGGATAGGTCACTATCCCAAGCATTATATATCAACACTTTTCAAGCATAAGGAGAAAGCCTAATGATAAAATTAGAGCCTTCAATGCTAGATTTCAAAAGATGCATAGTTGAGTTGATAATGACTATAAACCCAATGTTGTGTTAGCCCTTGAAATGTATAAGAATTCCCTAGACCCTATGATAATTGTCTTTCTTCATAGATCCTTTGGTATTACTTCATTGGCATTAGCCTATGCTTAAGCTATTAATATTGATAGGTAGTTTAATCCTTAGTTATAAGTGTTAGCCCCACCTAATATTAGTCCTAATTTTCCATCCTTAAATCCTATTCCAAATGTTGATCAAAAATTTATGGCTCATAAATAAGAACTAAATGTATACATAATTACCTCTGACCCATGCTCCACCTAACCAACACCTCAACTTTCTAAATAATTCTATGTCTACACCTAATCAATAAAATCAAAACTAATATTTGATACTATTTAATATTATTAACACCCAAGATACTGCTTCTGATTCCATAAAAGTAGAATTAGATGCTATCCAACCAATGGTACAAAATCTAAGCAATGAGTTCTAAAGCATGCAAAAATAAATGTGAAACACCATGGGGTAGAACACTAATCATAATTTTTCAATCTAAATGTATAATAGACCCTTCAATAGATCTAAAAACAACATAAAATTACAACCACCTAATAAGATACAAAAAATAAACATCTTGGAAGCAACTTTTCCTAATTGGTGCTGAGTCCACAATACAACACAACATGGTGAGTTGGATTGCATAGAGTTTTGCACTACTTTTGAGGTCTTTCAGAAGGAAATGTATAGGGGTGAAGGTTTTCTAAATCATCTAGATCCACCTCCTATCATTGCTTTAGGTCCTTTTATAATAGAAATAGTCTTTAAGATATATGATTTCCCCTTCCCATTATAATATGAGAATGAATTTGAACATAATACAAAAGAAATCCATGTCTTTTAACAGTTTTAGAGGAATAATTATAACTTGAGGAATAAACAACCTGTTACTACTTCGACACCTCCAAACAACAATACTAATACTCCTTCAAATTCTATGGAAAATAATAATCCACCTCCACTAAAAGTAAATGATCATCTATAAAGTAAAGAGATAGAAAGCAAAGGTGGATACAATATAGTCAAAGATATGAAGAAGATCAAGGTAAATATCAGTCTTCTTAAACTAACTCGGATTACTAAATAAAGAGAATTTTTGTTCAAAGCCTTGATTGATAGACCATACACTAATAAATCCAAGGCTAATCACATAAATATGGTTGTTTACAAAGACAATCTTGAGGTACCACCTTTTCTACTAACTGTCAAAATGTTTGGTAAGTATGTGCATAATTATCTGGTTGATTTGCCTCAGCCAATGTGATGCCCACAACTATATGTAATAAACTAGGTTTGACCCTAATTAAATCTAAAATAGTGGTGTTATAACTAGACAAGTCCTCAGTACCATGTGTTGGGGATTTGACAAATGTACACATACAGCTTGCCTCTAAGCCACAGGGATAATAATACATATACATTATGGTCATTGACATCCTTGAAGATTGCAATTTATTGCTAAGTCATGATTGGTAAAATACATTGAATGGGTACGTGGCAATGGAATTCTCACATATGTGTTTGCTTTTGGAAATGAGTATCCAATCATATCTAAGTGGACCAAAACCAAAAATGAAGTACCTAATTACATAATAGAATGCTAAGAATGAGAAAGTTGACTTTGCATTTTCACATGAAAATGTTTACACATTTACTACATTGTATCAACCTCATGAATGAGAATTTACAAGTCCTTTATAGTTATGGACTCTACACTTTGACTATGCCAAATCGAAGCAAGGTTCTAGTGTTGGCATAGTTTTGGTTGACTTAGAGGGAAAATAATATACATTCACATATAGGCTAAAATTCCCCTGTACCAATAATCAATATAATTATGAAGCCATGGCTTTGGGCTTATTATTTTCACTAAAACATGGTTTTAAGTAGATATAAATATTTGCCAATTCAGAACTAGTTGTCAACTAGATCAGAAGGAAATATCAGTGCAAGCTTACTTGAAAAAGTATAAACATAGAGCCTAGAATATAATTGAGTTCTTCAAAGCATTCAACATCAAGTCAATTCCAAGAGAATAAAATCAAATGGTAGATTCATTATCAGCTTTAGCTACCAACTTAGCACCACTCTATGAGTCTTAAATGTAAAAGTTATATGTGGAATTGGTTCCTTGCCCTTATGTCCTATACAATGTGGATAACTTCTACGTCTTTGATGATGATTAAAATATCATACAATTTATGAGTAATTATAGAGCTTTTGAATCTCAAATAATAGATGAAAAGGATTATGAACCTATGAACATAGAAGACCTAGAAGAATAGGACATATTATAGTTGAAAGATAATTGTATACTTGTGGGAATGATCTCATTAGAATGACCTTTTGGCATGGATCCACAAGCTTAAAAGTAGAAATATTCCAAATCAAGTGAATCAAATTTCACTAAAGAGAATTTGGGAACTAACAAACATCCTCAGTATGTCAACATTGTCCTGACTTGCACTAAAAATGAGAAATAAAAATTAAAGGGCCTATTCACATAATACAAGGATGTGATAGCATGGACATATGAAGATCTAAAAAAATTTGATCCCAGGGTCATCACACATACTATCCCATTGAACCCAGAACACAAACCCTTCAATAAATGTCAGAGACTAGTAAATCCAATCTTAGATCCCCTCATTCACATTAAAGTTTAGAAACTATTGGATGTTAAGATTGTGTTTCCAATCAGGCATCCACCTAGGTTGCTAACGTAGTGCTTGTCAAGAAAAAGAATGGAGAAATCAGGTTGTGTGTCAACTTCAAGAACCTAAATAGAGCATTAGAAAAAGATAATTATCCTATACTCTCCTTTTATAATGTGATTTGGATGGTCAATGGGTCTGAAATGATGTTCTTCCTAGATGGATTTTTATATTATAATCAAATGCTAGTGGGAGCATAAGATAGAATGAAGACCTCTATTACCACCAAGTGGGCCACTTTTGCATATAAAATGATGCTTTTTGGACTGATTAATGTAGGATAAACCTTTCAAAATGCCATGGAATTCAATTTATAAGGATTTTTTGCCAAATGCATCATCATCTACATGGATGATCTCATAGTATTTTCAAAGAATATAACCAATCATGTAGATCATCTAAAAATGTATTCGACAAATGTAGAAGATATGGAGTATCATTGAATCCAAAGAAGAAAATGTTTAAAGTTATTTAAAGAAAACTATTAGGCCATATCATTACTAAAAATGGGATCTCCATTAACTCATAATGAATCCAAGCCATTTTGAAGATAACACCTCCTAATAGCAAGAAAAAATTGAAGTCTTTCTTTGGTAAGATAAGCTTCATGAAGAAATTAATTTATCAATTTGCAGAGATTGTTAATCCATTGAATGCCATATTGAAGTAGGATGCCAAAATATAATGGAAAATTGAAGCCAAGAAGGTATTTTAAGATATTAAGATTGTTATTGCTCAAGCTCTAGTTCTGATTATCCCTGATTTTACTAAGGATTTCTTTCTCTATTCATTTGCTTTAGAACACACTATAGCAGCAGTACTCACAAAAAAGGTAGATGATAATGAACACCCAATTACCTTTATGAGTACTAACCTAAAAGATATATAGTTGAAGTATTCAATGATAGATAAGAAAATATATGTACTGATCAAAGTTGTAAATAAGTTCATGCACTACATTCTTAGGAACAAGATATATGTCATCATTCCAGATCTAGCCATCAAGCTCATGCTTGGCCAAAATGAATTATGAGAGAGAAAATATAATTAGATGGCAAAACTACAAGAATTTAACCTTGAAATTATACCAGCTAATATGGTATGTCGCCAAGGGATCATCCATCTCATGATTGAAATAGATCCATGCATTCATATAGAATGGATAAATGAAATGCAAGTAGTTGGTGGTGATTGGTATGCCCACATAATTTACTATTTATTCACATGTACATGCCCCTTTGATCTAAACAAAGATTAGATTCGAGCCCTTAGTCTCAAATTAGCTCATTACATGATAAAGAAGGGAGTCTTGTACAAAAAGAAATATGAAGGCATCTACTTGAGGTGTGTTTCAAGAGAAGCTATGGATATCATAGATAATTTACATCAAAAAATTAACATTAGGCATCCCTCAGGCAATACAACAACTCATAAAATATTGAGACTAGGATACTATTGGCCTATAGTTTTTAAAGATGCCCATAATTATGTCATAACATGTCATGAGTGCCAAGTATTTGGGAGATGAGAGGTGTATGCTACCATGCCTTTACAAATAGTCATTGAGGGATGACCCTTTGCTTAATGGGGTCTTGAATTTGTTGGAGTGATTAATCCAAACTCCTCAATAGGGAATAAATTTATCCTAATATATATTTATTATTGTATTATATGGATAGAGGTTACAGCTACCAGGAATTTCAGAGTCCAAGATGTGATCAAATTTTTGGAAGAAAACATACCAAATTTGGGACTCCAACTTTGTTGGTCTATGACAATGGTCCAGTGTTTCAGTCAAATAATTTAGAGAATGGGCCCATGACAAAGAGATTAAAATCAAGTTTTCATCAAACTATTATCCATAAGTGAATGGATTTGTTGAGTCCACCAAAAAAAACCTGATGAATTCCATTAATAAATTAACATAAAAAAAACCTAGGGAATGGCACCTAGTGTTGAAGTATGCACTATAGGCAGACAAAACAAGACATAAGTAAGCCCTTAAGACTTCACATTTCCTACTAGCATATGGACAACATATAATTTTTTCCATCACTCTTAAGCTACCAACATATTAGTTCATGCAAGAGTACATGGGATTAGATGAAAGAATTAAGCCAGGGTACTCGACATAGTCTAGATGGAAGACGCATTAATTGAAGCATTGTATATATTTAACAAGCACCAAGACATTTTTAAAATATGGTTTGACAAAATATCTAAAATTAAGGCTTTCAAAATGTTAGACTTAGTGTTTTTATGGGATAAGGCACATGAAAAGAAAAGATTGTGGTAAATTCACTCATTTATGGATTAGACCATACCAAGTCTTTGAAATCCTAGTTAACAATGTTTTTCATCTAAAATGACCTCCAATGTAATGATCTCACTTTTCCAATTAGTGGATAATTTTTGAAATATTATTTCATGGTTGCTCCAACTAGAAATGATTTTGAATGACTGTGAGTTCCACCATAAAACTAAGAGTAGTTTAGATTTTTTGATTTCTAGAGTAGGTTTCTTGTTTTTTATCAGTTATTTCCTTAGATTTCCTACTTTCCTAGGTTAATATTTTTGATCTTTCCTAGATTAGTTTCATGTTTCCAACATTTGCTTTCATAGTTAGTTTTTTAGTTTTTAGATTAGTTTTCTTGAAACTATAGAATAATCCAATCAATTTCTTATGTTGGAATCATGAAAGACTGACCAAAATAAAAGGGATGACTCAAAAATTACACAAATGGCATTCACCAAGATTTGTTCTAGTAGTACTTTAACAACTCTCAAGTTAAGATATGTGTTATAACTAAAATCAAGTTTTTTATCTGGATTGAATAAGTTTATTATCTTTGAAGGTTGCTTTGATAAATTCATGCAAATTTTATAAAGACTTTTCATTTCTAAATATCAACTACACTATTGCATGTTAAAACTTGGATGAAAGAAAGTAAACCTTGAAATGGATATATGTTGATAGGGACATATTGATTAAAAAAATAAGGTTTCATATATATACACCTAGCCAATGGTAGTTCCCAACCTTTCTTCTATCTATGTTCCCCAAAAAAATCAAGTATACAAACTTATGGAAAAGGGGTGATTTAAGTAATCTCTATCAGGGCTATAGATGTCTGGCCATCAATAGAGTAATGCTTAAAGTGGAATCATATGTATCTCTATCAAGGCTGTGGATGCCTAGTTGGTAGCATAGCAATGCCCATGATTCCCTTATTGTTGTTTATAAAAATTAGAAATCAAAATGAAACTTATAGTGTTCATCCAAATCTCTATCAAAACTATCATAATAAGGGGTAAATAAACTTCACAAAATCACACAAATCCTAGGAATGAAAAAGGGTTAGTATATTGCATGAGGAAGTTGAAGGCTCTTTCAGCTAATTAGTCTATTTATTATTTTTATATAAAGGTTAGGGTTTTATTATAATACATTAACTGAGATTCTAGGTTCTTAAATACTAGTGAGTATTTCCCCAATGAGTCACCATTTGTTGTGCCCCAACACTCCCCATTTTCAAAATTCAAATAGGGACTTGTTATTGCCAAAAATATTCATTTGTGGTCCATATCAACCTTAGGAATTCTAATATCTATCTAATGTACATAAGCCTAAGGTTGTTTTCAAAGTCTAATTTACATTGTAAAGTTATAAAAGAAATAAAATCAGAGCTTGGGCATCCTTCATGATTTATTTATCACCTTTGATTCTTTTTTATATTTTGAATACTTATTCAAAGTTGGGTTTTGATTTAATTGAATAACACAATGAATGAAAATGTTTTAGTATTATATGAGCTTTGATGTGCAACATCATGTTCTCAAGATTCAAATTTTAATCAGGTTCCCTAGATCATGATATATGTCAGCATTTCATTTACTCATAGCTGATTGTAGTTATAATAGAAATACTCTAAGTCCCTCTAAACATCCAAATTTATGAGATAATTCTAAGTGGAAACATTTCATTCACTCATGACTTTTAGCTTTCAAAAGATGTTTAGAGTTATTGAGTCATTGTGACCCCTCCACATGTCAAAATCTTGTTAACTCAGGACTCAGTCAGTCTTCTTAAGAATTCTAAGTATTTTGAGTTCCTAGGGCCTTAAGATTACACCATGTGGCATAATATTGTTGACTTAGAATATATAATATCAATATAGGTCCAATGCATTTAAATTTCTCAAGTAGTTGAGTTTTCAAGATCATGATAGGTGGCATAATCTCATTCACTTGGGTCCTATTAGTTTCAAGTATAGTGCCAAAAGTTCTAAGAACCCAAAGAGCCATCCATGTGGCATGATACCTTTTATGTGGAGTGCATCGAACCATAGTACATAGAATTATATTATAATTTTTATAGATCAATATAAACCATCTATGTGTCCTCATCTCATAGTCTCAGAATTTGATAGCTAAGAATATAACACTAAGGTTTTATTTTCCCCAAAACATCAGGAGCCATCCACGTAATGCAATCTCATTAAGTAAAAGCCTATCAATAAAAGGTACATTTCCATAGTTCTATTTTCTCTAGATTCCTAAGGATTGTCCACATGTCATCATCTTGGAAGCCTAGGACTTATTAAGAGGAAGGTACAAATGCAAAATACATTAGAGTCACTGGAAGGCTAAAGTTATCCACGTGGCATGATCTCAGAAGTGTTGATGTATGTTCTTGTTATTGGTGTTGAATAATTTTTGTTATCATTGATGTCAAATTTAATTCATTGATATCAAAGTTAAGATGTCATCAATGCAAAAGTCAAAGTTGAGGCCATGCATGGTGAGATGGTATGTAACAAAGAAGTCTTTTGATAAGAGAAATTTTGAAGGAAACATTTTGTCTCTCTATTAAGAGAGAATTTTAAGGAAACCTAGTAATTCCTTTGAGGTTGGTGTCATGTCAAAGGCATGATCATGGTACAAGGTAAGTTATTGTTGTGTACTAGGTGTCTTGAGAAGCCTCATCTAGTCCTAAGAGAGGGTGTATGCATAAATCATAGTAAAGCTTGGTTATTTTTATAAGTAAATGAATAGGAGTGAAAAAATCTATGTAAACATTATTAAGAGGCAAAGAAGCCTTAGGATGAACTTCAAGGTCCAATTTTGAGGCTTAGTCCTTACATGAAGACCTAGTGAGAAGGCATAGGAATGGTAGTATGTTGTGATGAGTCATATATGACTTGTGCAAAGAAGGTTGGAAATGTGTGAGCATGGTATGATCTCTTTTGACATTTTTATGAGGTATTTTTATCAGTGAAATAGGTTTCAAGACATGATCATGGTCTAAAAATGACTGGCAATTCAAAGCCTAGTCTGTAAAAACACCTAATGTGGCCTAATAAGGGGTAAATTTATTTTACCAAGGTCTTATATCTCTTGAAATCATTTAAATATGTGTGATAGGTTGTTTTAATTATGTTGACTAATTTTTATGTCATATAATAAAGGAAGAAGCATGAAAATTGTTGTTGAGATCCTCTATGTGCACAGAATGGGTTGTTGCAGACCCCAGAAGGAATTTATTATGCTCTTTAGCATGTGAAACCTTTTCATGAGATCATGAATAGTTTATGTAAGTTGAGTAAGGTCCATATATTTAATTTTTTATCATTTTTTTGGATTTGATGGGCAATCCATTATGAATGATTGCTAAGAAGGGAAACTAGTCAAAACCCTCCTAAAACCCTCATAATGACCTGATAGGAAAGATCTTATTGGTTATAGATAATAATGGTTTTTTTGACCTATTTTTATGTTTTTAACATGTAAATTACTATTATAGGTTTTTCCAAGAGTTTTTGTTTGTCATAACAGTGAGTAGAAGTTACAGGAAAAGCCTTGTTTCTCAGAATTTTGATGTAACAAGGAAGGTTAACTAGGTCAAAACATGCAAATGGAAGGAGGATGATGTGTGAGACTTATATTTTATGATAATATAATTTTTTTATTAGGTTTAATACCTAAAATGTTTTTAACAGGTCATGGAAGTTGGCCTATCGCTAAAAAGGCCTAATGAGCATGACAGTGAGAAAATTAGGCAGTAGTGAGAAAGAGATTGGAGATTGGTTTCAAAGGATTAGGGATGGAACCAAATACATAGGGTAATTTTTCAATACCTATTCATCATATCCCCC
Organism: Torreya grandis; assembly: GCA_037957365.1. Taxonomy (NCBI): domain Eukaryota; kingdom Viridiplantae; phylum Streptophyta; class Pinopsida; order Cupressales; family Taxaceae; genus Torreya; species Torreya grandis. The sequence continues at coordinate 3,094,052 of JARHVA010001065.1, read as the reverse complement.
TTGTTTATAATTTTTTGTGATGCACATAAACACGCTAAAATTTGTTCTCAAAGTGATTTGTCTAACACAATGAAGTCTATGTAGGGTGAAGATGTGAGATTTGTCGATAAGACCAATATTGATATTGAATAATGTAATATATCTATTTAAATGTGTTCTAATTATTAAGGATAATTATAACTCATTTTAATATCACAAAATTTTTCCCACAAGTGTTCTAAGACTTGATTGTGTTTTTGATGCTACAAGCAGTTTCTTATGTATGAGTGTGAATGTTATTCTTGAGTATTTTTGCATAGATTTAATGAATCCAATGCACATGAATTTATTATTAAGGTATCATAGGTTAATTTTAAAACATTTTTATTCATGATAAACTCTTATTAAGGTGTTAAAATTTAAAGTATTTTGACTAGGTTCTTAAGGCCTGTGTGTAATTATGAGTGAGCATACGAAGTTGATTAGTTAGAGGTCTTTTTCCCTATTTGATGAATTATAATGAACATGATGTTGAAAATAAATTAATTTAGATTATATAAATATTATTTTTTATTTTTTTTATTTTTTTATATGGAAAATTTGATTATATGGTTCAAATTTGTAAGATAGACTTTCCGACAGTAAGAAGGCTTATTGACGAGGAGACCTAATTGTGTGGTTCAAAGAGTGAAATGAACTAAATGGTGTTGAGACCATAAGGTGAAATTATCAGGGGTATGTTTTAATATTTTATGAATTGTTTCATCCATTTTTGGAGGCTCAAGGTATTTCAAAGAGGCCTAAGTGAAACATGTGCTTAGAGAAGACCTAATTGCTTTAGGTCTCTATTAGGCCTAATGGTGGTTTTGGCCCTTAAAGGTAATGACTGACCTATGTGGTGGTTGTTTCACCTTTGAAAAATGTTTTTTGATATATTCCAAGGGTGATATAAGTATTAATAGGTTTTTATCTTACCAATATGGGTAGGAACAAGAGTCAAGTATAAAGAGAAGGCCTAATAGGCCTAATTTGACTAGTTAGAAGATTGAGGACTTGAGTGAATGATATAGAGATTTAGAAACCATATAGAGGGATTGAGGATCATCAAAGAGGCATTATTATTATGTTATTAATATATAAAAATATTTATATAGGTGATAATCAAGGTCATTTGACCTAATTCTACCAAAGAAAGGGCTAGTTGAGTGAGAAGGCCTAATAGGCTATTTAAGAGAGATAGAAGAGTGAGAAGAGCAAGAGAAGGAGGTAATCTTAAGTTGAGTGAGAAAAATGTGTTATAAGGTGATAAAATTTTCAAGGTATCTAATTTGGTGTTGAGTTACCTAGGAGGTTGGATCCTCCTTGCAAGTTGGTGCTTGTTAAAGGACTAGTTAGGTTGGTGCTTGATTAGTGAGGGGTTTGTGCTCCTTGTGGGATTGGTGCCTCACTAAAAGTTTGATTAATTTCTTATATTAATATATTCCAAGTTGTGTATCAGTGAGTTTTATATCCCAAGAGGGTTTACCACATATATTATGTGTTCTCGTGTTGTTTTCTTTCATAGATGCTTGTGCATACATTAACTAAATATATTTGTGTGAATGAATGCTTCATGGATGTTAAGGAAAATTGAAGGATTATTTTAAGGAAACTAATTCACCCCCCTCTAAATATTTGTACTTCTAATAATAATTTTGGAGCTTATCATTAAAAAATATAATGTCAAAGTTTTATAAACCCTAGAACCCCAAGATTATTCCATGTGGTACCATCTTGTGCACGTGGTGTATGGAAAAAAGAAGTAAATAGTTTAAGTTTCAAGTAGCCTTGGATCTTTGGGATCATTCCAAGTGATTAAATATCATTAATTCATATCCTACCAAGCATAAAAATAATAATTATGAAAATTTAAAGAACCCTAGGTAAGTGAGATTGAAATAAGTGTCACAATATCAAAGATGCATAACCACAATACCAATGCCAAATTTAAAAACTAAGAAAACATTGATACATGGTAAATAGACACTTAGATAATGATGATTACTAAGCATTCATGGTGAGTGAAATGTTTCCACATGGTAAAATACACCCACCAAATTTGACTTACAAATTTCAAATAAAAACAAGAAGCATAGCTAAATATCATTATTGCATTAACTTCACATGAATTGGGCATTCAAGTCTCAAGATTTAAGTGGTATAGGAAAAATCTTGAGAATATAAAATCAATTTACCATTAATCAATGAACTACAAACTATGAATTTGAGCCACCAAGTTATCAAAAAAATTAGATTTTTTACTAGTGAATTTATGAATTAATCCAATCAGCTTACAAGAAATTCTATAGTGTAATAATGGCTTCCTCATCCTAAGAAACTAACTAGCCTCCCTCTCAATAGTATATCACAGGAGGGATTGAGTATTTGGACATAGTATTTGTCAAAGGAGCATTATAATTTCCTCATTACTTTGCCTTTTGGGATGAGGTAGATGGTGTGAGATGGAAATTTTGAGCAAATATATTTGGATATACAAATTAACCGCAATCACTCAAAACATAAATCTACTTCATAATTTAGATCCATTAGATTCTAATGCAAGCAAAATAGACATTAAAACTAGCATTATAACCTAAATCTAAATAATCTAAATAAGATGCAAAATAAGAAAAAGACTTATTGATTATGGATGGAGATTGGATTATGGATTGCTTACCAAAGACTCATATTTTTAACATGATGTTGGCTTGATCAATGATTTTGATTATAGCATGGATTGATGGATTTGTATTGACTTGATCATTGTCAGCATGAATAACATGAAATCTCATGTAGTTGATATTAGATAGGTGATTATGGACTAAGGATGTAGGAGAGCATAGGGATAGGATAGGGTAGCTGAGATTAGAATTTAAAATTATAATATAATAGACAAGTGGGATTATGATAAGATTAAATGATACATGAAATATTAAAATAAGAATTAATTTTATTTTGGGGTAGGAATAAGGTTATCATGATGAATAATAAATAAGGGAGATAATATAAAAATGACTAGAATGGGTGATATTAGGACAAAATTAGAAGAGATAAATGAGATTAGATGAAATATGTGAAATTAGTGTTGACTAATAGTAATATTAGTGATGATAAATTAAGTAATAAAGTTTATATGTATAAATTTTACCCTTATTTACAATGTAATTATGAGTGGACAAAGTGGAAGGAGTAATGGTCTTTCAAAGAATAAAGATACTCATGTATGCATGATGTTAGTGGACATGATTCCCACTCGAGAGAACATGTGAGGAAGAATGAGACAAATTTCCACTCAAAAATAATAAAATAGGGTTGGGATGTAACAAGTATCCAAGGGTATGGGAAGTTGGATGTGAAATATATGATGAAGAAGATGAACTTGACCTAATCAGTGAGCTACAAATTGATGATACCCCTGACAAAGACAGATGCATAGGGAGTCAAAATGACTGTACCATGATTGTTGAAATATCCCAAGGGAGAATAAACCATAACATGATGATGATAAGATAAAATTCTAGAAAACTTAAACATATCCAAAGAAAGGACACATGTTAGGGAGAACTAGAGACCAAGATGATAAAGGCCACAATATTTTTACATATCCCAAGCAAGAATGCATATTAGGAGAGCATCAAACCAAAATAAAGAAATGAATTATTAATATTAAAGATGAGTGTAGCTCAAATATAAAGGTAAAATATAAGATGATAGTGATGAGAGACAAGAAATGATATGATTAAGTGACTAAAGATAAAGGGAAATAATTAGACTGCATTACATCAAATCAATGAGCCATAATATGATTAATAATGATAATTCCCCTAGCAAGGATACATGCTAGGGAGTGAGAGATGATAATAAAGTTATGGTTTTGGCCATGCCCTAATAAAAAGAAGAAACCATAAACTTTAAATGATGAATTGACCAATCAGTTAGACATGTTATGTGACTAAACATTGACTACATAGTTTGAAAATACCTCATGCTAATGTAATTTAGATTTGGGATGATGGATGAACAGATAAACTAGAGGATGATGATGATGATGATGGATGTTAAATAGGTTAGATGTTAGATAGAGGATTAGGAATAATGATGAGTGTGTTTATTATCAAGCCGTCATTGTTGTAATAAGGCTCATAATAGTCTAAGCAATTTGATGTAAATATAACACTCAATAGTATACCCCATGATATAAGTATAATCAAGAGGACATTGTGCCAAAGTACATAAAAGGGGTAAATAGTGAATTGTGCATCATCAAGGGAACCTAAAAGCATCATTGTAACTTTTGGTGTCATCATAACATCCTCATTAATTACTTAATAGACAAAAAAATACATGATGCAAATAAGAAAAACATAAGTCTTCAGATATATACATGATAAAAGACATGTAAACAAGTCAAACAATAGACAAGTAACACACAAGTATCTACATGAAATGTCATTGTGTCTTGTCTAATTATCCTAATGAGAGTTGACAGGATGATTGATGAGTTGGACTAGGTTGTCCATGATGATCATGATGTGAAATGAAAGTGAATCAAAGATATGGAGTTGGATAAGGGTATGGAGTTGGAGTATACTAATGACTTCGATTAGGATAAGGATGTAGAAGACATAAGATAAGACAACTAAGATGTTGAGATAAGGCAAGATGATAAAATTATAAGACCACTAAGACATTAGATAGGATGATCAGGATATTTAGTACATAGGACAAGATGACACATGACAAGATGACTGAGGTGTTTTGAGATTTTATGGATTTTATATTTTTTTTATATTTTTAGAATATGTCAATTTTTAGGTCTTTTGAGAATATGTATGTATACTATACAAATGGGGTGACTATCAAAGGGAATAACAAGACTAGAAAATAGGATAAATATAGATGGAATAATGGATGAGATGATAAAAGGATGAGGGTGATAATGAAAAGGGGATGAGGACCAAGGAAGAATGGACTAGGGATTGCCAACAACCACATCATGAAGGAATCAAATATTTAGTTGCATAAGTGTCCATTGGAGGATATGATAAGTTGATTCCAACACATTTCTCAAGACATCTTCTATGTCCTTATGAATATCAATACAGGAAGGAAATATGGACATAATATGCATGATATATTGGCAAATGATGGGTAGGAGCAAAGGACTGAGGGATAAGATAGACAAGGATGGGATTGACAAGAGATATTATGTGGATGAATTGGATTTTCCCCCAAGTTTTGAGGTAAAATGTGGATAATATATTATTTAACCATGACATTGAAAACTAATTTTCATCATGATACTTACCCAAGGTGCCAGAAGACTGGTTTTCATCATTATGCGAATGATTTTAATTTTATTTTTGACTTTTTGATTTTTTCTTTTTTTTTGACTATTTTTATTTTATTTTTAGATAGCTCAATTTATTAGAGGTAGGCAAGTTATAGGATGGAAATGCTTTCTTGATCTTTCAACTGACACCTATTCTAGAGATGTGTAATGCCAGGACCATGTGATCGATGCTACATTCATTAATGTCCTTATGACTTTTATTGATCCTGATTTAGCATCCTCTGGATATCTTGACCAGGTGTCTTTATAACCCTTATAAGAGATGATGTTTCTTGAGAAAGTGATGTATGGTATGGATGGGATTATGTCTTGATTTTGATGATAGGGTATAGGATGTAGATGAGTGATATGATTATGATAGACAATATGACTCGAAGGGGAGCAGAAATGGGGTTTAATAATTATATACACCATTGGATATGTTAGATATTTCATATTTGATTAGTTCCATATGACAAAATAATTAAAAATATCCAAGACACCTTGACTTTTTAGTTTATCTTTGATCTAAGTATTTGAAGGATTATTGGTCATTTGATACTATTTGTAACATCATTTTTATTTCTAGACTTGATTATTTTTTTATTGCCCCATGGTGCCTGACATTGGGCTTCCCCAGAGGAGATTGATATTTAACTTGATAAATGATGGTTATTTTGACTTTGATGGTCCTTTAGTACCTAACATTAGGTTTCACTAGGGGAAGACACTTTTTGATTAGGCTGATGATCTGGCTTTTCTTGATTGTGAATTATTGGATCAAAGGTGATTTGATCATCATGGATGACCTTTTGAATATGATCTTGGATGTTTGTATTTATGGCACATATTATATTACTCAAGAGAGGGTCCAATGATGTATGTTCATGTTTGTCCCTATAGAGGGAGGTGATTTAATGATCGTTGATAGGATGAAAGGGGTTTATGATGGATGAAGGTGGGGGAGATGGTTGATAAGGTCAATAAGTGGTGATTGGGTAGCATGGTCCTCATAAGGATTCCTAGGAGACACAATTATGACATTGGAGAAAATCTCCTCAAGATAAGAAAAAAGATCACTAGGACTACTAGTTGTACATGCATTTGAGGTAGGATCAAATTCATTCTAATAATCTTTGATAGATAAAGCTTGCAAGAATTTTGTTATGACATCATCATCCTGATTGGGATCAAAAGATATGCCTTATGATTGGTTAACATCTAGTTTGAAGGTACTCTCAAATAGATAGATGTCATCATGATTTGCAATATTTATGAGGGATGATGTTTCTGATGAGGAATCTAATTTAGATACCATTGAACATGATCATAATGCAGAAAACACTTGTATTGACTCTAATTCTAACTCTGATGAGGATGCCAGTAATGTTGATGAGGCAATGATGATAATAGAGGAATCATTGTCTATAAGTGACCTATCAACATGGGGTTTTTTATGTGATGATGGTAAGAAAATGGATTCAATAAAGATAGGGCCATATAATAAGGAATCATCAGAAAAGGGGAGATTAGGTTCATGGGTAACTAACTCATCTTTAATAGAGGATTTGTCAAAGATGCGGGGACCATGGAATGTGGATGTGGTGTCTTGACCTTGGCTTGGAAAGGGAAAGTCTTGATCATAATCAAAAATAGGATCTTGACATTCTTCTTCTTATTTACCCATGGATGTAGACTTATCTTATTCATTCTCGATTTCTACATCACTAGAATTGATGAGATCTTAGATATAGTTTTGGAAATTATGACATTGATTAATGGTATGTCCCCAAGTTTAGTAATATATATAATAGTGGTTGGCATTATACCAAGAGAGATTAGGCTTGGTAGGATTAAGATGTTATATGGGTGGATAGATCATCATGTTAGCAGTAACAAGCTTATGGAAGAGGGCTTCTAATGATATAAGAAGATGAGTATAGGGTCTCTCTTCACTTCATGCTTTAGATGTGGAAACATTGGTCTTTGGATCAAATGGTCATTGACATGATTGGGTGAGTGAACTAATAGTATATGAGGTGGCAAGGATTGGATTCCCTTTGCTAATAAAGGATGGGGTAGATGACTAGATATGACTAGTGGATAGAGGCTTTGAATGTTACTAGGTGGTGTGAAGCCTAGAAGTTGTTTGACATGGATGGGTATGGATTAGAGGTAATGTTGGGTAGATAGGATCAAAGTCTATATGATGTGGACTGCTCATATCAAAGAGGTGATAAAGGAGCATATCCTTACTAGCCATGAGGCATTGCTTAATTAGGGTAATTACCAAATCTATTTTGGATGCATTGGATAAAGATAGGAGAAATTACAAATGGCATGGTTTGCTAGCCCCAATCAGAAGGTACAAGGCATTGAATGGAAAGACTAAGGGATGATAATGGAATGTGTGGGAAAAATTTGGACCAAGACTTATTTTAGTCTAATATCAAGTTTTGAATTGATGATATGAGACATTGGATGGGATAAGATAATATTTAAGTTGACCAATTTAGGACGTCAGTTAGACTTTGATAATTTTGATTGGATTCTACTGGGCGATCTATGACAAGCTATAAGATTTGATGATGATGGGCTAGGCAGGCTTGAGAGACTAATTTTAACTAGGGATTTATTGGATTAAGACTATCTCAAAACTAAGGTGATCGACTCAAATAAGATGAGATGATTTGATTGGTAGGATTGTGATTCAAACTTGATTAAACACAAGCAAGCTAATGATGAGGACCTTGATATGACAAGAATGTTTTGCCAATGTGGATCAAGACCAAAGTATGACTAAAAACTTGAGGAGATGACTAATATATACAATGGAATGAATTGCATTAGACTATGATTAAGACTAGGTTGATAATAAGGTGGATAAGGTGACTAGACAAGGTCAAGATGAGTAACTGATTTGGACTAGGGGGACAAAGTGAGTCAAGGTGATATTCAATTGGTTGTGGATAAGGTGGACTTAGTCAAAGTTAGGCTATGATAAGATATGGATAACAAGACATGATTATGATATGTAGGTGACGGGGATATGGCTAGTGTTAGATGGATGAGATTAGACTAGGAGGTGACCAAGATGAGACATAGGACATGATACAGGATGAGACAATATTTAAAAGGATGTACAAAGAAAATATGTACAAGATGATGATATGATGATGAGATAAGGATATATAGAATGATATGTGAAAGAGACCTAGATAGGTATGTATAAGTTTGGGTAAAAGGCTAACTCAACTCATAAATAACACTAGTATAGCATGATACTCACCAAATTAAGCAAACCATAAACCTAATATTAGCAAACTAGTTTTGGGTGTGTAACTTGATGAATGCATCATCTAATGACTTCATGGGTGAGGTTTTAGGCTGATGACCCATTATAAAATCTCCCAAACCCTCTCAACCCCATCTACACATGATGGTCACTTGGGAGCTAATACTGACTTCGATAGTAAGTCACCCATTATGGCTGACGATTATAATCTAGGCTATACATGCTTTCTAAGGGAGTCCTTGATATATGCTAGCTACAGTGGGACCGAAGTCCATATAGGGTGTTTTCTAATGCCTGGTTCAGAGAATTAACTCTTATCCTTTATGGATGACCTGTATGGGTTCAACCACTTAGCCTAAAGATAGTTATCCAGGATATTTATACTCTACCAGAATGCAGAGTGTAGATTAGTGTGTGGTGGTGAAACCCATGGTCACGATCCCCCTAATACTATGGAAATTGAATGAGTATCAATTCCACATCATGTTTCCTCTAAAAAAATAAAAATGAGGGGTTTGTAAGTGGTTTTTTATCCTCCAAGACTCGTCAATAGGACATTGGGAGGAGAACATACACCACTGTAGCCATTGATTGATACACAAGCAGACAAAAAGATTTATTAATTAATTAATTTAGATGTGATATGCAAAAATATATACAAGATGATTTCTCAAAATGCCAAAATAGCTTTGATAAACAACCTACAAATAAATTGATTAGTATTTTCAATTGGTAATCTTAAGATGCAACCTACAAGATAAGACGTTAGACAAAAATGTGACCTGCAACATAAGATATTATCAATCCAAAATTTCTACTAAATTCACCTCTATAAAAATAAAATGTTAGTCCAATATGCCTTAATAAAGACACTTAAAAAAAATCATGATTTTGCTCTATAACTTATTTAGATGAGGGGTCATGATGTAGGGGTTTAAGGGAAGTAGCCCCTAGCAAGGTCAAAGGGTGGCAACCCTTGTGGGATCCAAGGGTAGCACCCCAAGAACTCATGGTACTGAGTGGGGTTTAGGGTTATCACCATTGATTGTAAATGCAATTTGGGACTTGTAAAACCCTTGGAATGACTCAAAATTCACTAAAAATTATCCTATAAATGCACTCAAGAAAGGACAATTTGAAGGTAAAAATGACCATAAAATTATAACTAGTTTTTCCAAATTGTATATATGTGGTCAGTATTAATCAAAATCACTTTCATAGACTACAATATTGGAACTAGTCATCAAAATCACTCCTACAAGATATGTAATTTTGCAGACAGTGAAATGATAGTGACCATGTAGTTAAGGCAAAACTGCCTATAGTTAGTGCAAAATTGCCTAACTTGTAGTCAAAACCGTAACTTCAAAATCTATAGTTTTGTATATAGTTAAATAACTATGATCACATGGTTAGGTAAAATTGCCTATGACTATGGCAATATTAAAGCTAGTAATCAATACTGCACTTTTCAAAATGCAATTTTGCAGTCTTAGGGGAGATATAATAAATTTAATAGCAGGATAAAAATATTTATAGAATTATTTAAAATATTCATGGAATGTTGAAAATATTCACAAAATGATTAATATAAGACTACATTTGATACTGACTAGGTAAATATGTTATTTTAAATCTCCTAAGTCAAAGGCAACTATGTATATTCAAAACCAACTTTCACAGTCAAAAATGCCTTTTATGAGATGTGGTTTTACTCCAAAAAAATTTAAAATAGATATACACTAATTGATGTTAGATGTCTAAGATAGATGTTGATTTAAGACTTTTTAAATTATTTACAAATCTAAACACTAACTAAATGACCAAGAAAGGATAAGATGAATCAATAAGACTTAGTTTTTCAATATATGTAAAATATCTTTTAAATATTCAAAACTACCTATGAACATAAAAAACACCTCTGTAAATAGGTGATATTGTACAGGATAGTCACAATGGTGATTTGGGAGTATTAAGTTGGTCTGGGAAGAGTCCCCCCTTTCCTATAAATAAAACATAACCAAACAGAGACCAAAAAATGATTAGATAGCAAAACCACATATTTGGTTTAGTGATTTTATGATTAAATCAAAACCACATTTCATGAAGGCAAAATAGTAGTTAGGAGTCAAAACCACACTTCATGAGAGGCAGTTTTGAATAGTGACAAAAATTGCCAAAAGATGCAAACGACTAGCAGTCAGGTCTAGGCGGTTAGTTAAAACCATAGCTAGAGTCTGAAAAATTGCCTCTGTAAAATTGCAAGTTATAGAGTAATGTCACACTTTGCCTAGAACACAAGATTTTTGAAATTTTAAATCACAATCTGCTTCAATCTGACCTGCAACCTTAAGCAAACACATTCAAAGCACAAAATGTCATCCCAAGAGGAGGCTCCCACTATGGTCACCAAATGTGAAATGGAAATTTTGACTAAATATATTTGGGTATGCAAATTAACTACATTCACTCAAAACATCAATCTAATTCATAATTTAGAACCATTAGAGCAAAATAGACATTATAACCAACATTATCACCTAAAGCTAAATGCTCTAAACAAGATGCAAAATAAGAAAAAGACTTATTGATTATGGATGGAGATCGGATTATGGATTGTTTACCAAAGACTCATATTTTCAACATAATGTTGGCTTAATCAATGATTTTGATTATAGAATGGATTCATGGATTTGTGATTGACTTGCTCATTGTTAGCATGGATAACATGGAAGCTCATGTAGTTGCTAATTGTTTGGTCACAAAGGATAGTTTGGTTTAAATAGGCCATGGAGGGAAGATCAATTGCCAATATTCAAAGTTGGGATGGAAAGGATTAATGGTGGAGGATTATCCAAGGAATTAAAAATTCCTTGGAAGCCTCTAGAATAGAGGCTTCTAGAGAGGAAGGGCTAAGATAGAGAGGATTCTATAATTGAAGAATTTTAGAATCCATTAGGAGGGATAAGTAATATTAGTAGGGGATTAGAATAGGTTATTAGGGACTAGGGATGTAGTATATCCTAAGGATAGGCTAGGGTAGTTGATATTGGATTTTAAAATTCTAATATAATGGCCAAGTGGGATTAGTTAGTGGATAATAGGGAATTAATTGATTTTTGGGGTAGTAATAAGGTTAATGGATGAAGTAGAATGAAATGGGATGTTAGATAAAAGACTAGAAGGGGTGATATTAGGATAAAATTATATAGGATAAATGAGATACATGAAATTAGTGTTGACTAATAGTAATATTAGTGATGATAAATGAAGCAAGCAAATTTAGATGTATACAGGTGACATCAAACCATATTCAGGCCAATATCAATTAGATGAAGATAGAAGAAGATACATAGATGATTTGTTACTAGTCAAAACAATGGGGTTGTACAACACAATAGTGAAATCTAAGGTAATGCCATGCATAGACTTCAAGATTTATTTCTTAATGGCACTATTACTATAGATTGGTTGCACTTTAGGCTTCACAGAAATGTGGTAGCCTATATTTCTAGGGAGGCTTTTGAAATGTACCTTCACCTACCAGTGCTTAAAATAACTTATAACCAGGTCACAACCAATGCTTGGTTAGACCATAACATAATTAAAGGTAAACTCAAGCAGTGGCTAGAGAAAGGTGGAAAATTGAATATTTGAGGAGTTATTTCCTTGGTTCCCATAACTAAATTCACTCCAAGTATTATAATATCCATGGCTTTGTTAAACAGTTGTATGGGTTTTCTATCATCATTTATGTGCATGAGTCATGGGTGCCCTTGTGACTTCTGATAAAATTATGGCACTTAATGAAGTTATGAGTGTCAAGATCAGTGCATAGATGTTCAAAATTTATGAAAGTCCATATGATGTTAGTTTTAATTTGATATATTATGTAGTAGATGCAATTATGGAAACAATACACATAACCTATGGATAACCCTAGGAACCATTTACATAATATATGAATAACAAGGTTTGTGATGACTTTTCCAGACTCCATGTTTACAGGTTTAGAAGGGAAATAAATAAAATTGTAGAATATATATACCCACTAGTATACTAATCCATTTATGGGTTCCCCATTCCTATGCTTTATAACAACATAAAAAGAAGCATTTCAAAGATGGGAAACTATTTTATTATCCTAATTATACTGTAATCAGGATAAAGGTAACTAGGGCCCCTCCTCTAAATCTGCCTCGTTATGTTCCTAAAAAAGTGGTAGAGAAATAAATAGACTATTAAATATATAACAATGTGGATGAATATCTAAGTTCCAAGCACCAAAGGTATTACCACAAGACCTCTCTGAGCATTTTCCAAATTCAATACTCATTAAGGAGGCACCTCAATCTAGTTGATAAGGTCATGGCCATTATGGTTTAAATCAAGCATAATACTGAGATTTGGACCCTAGAAATAGAGTAAGAACATCTCAATGAACTTATGAAAAAGGGAGTTAATATTCCCTATGGGCATAAGAATTTTGAACATGATCAAATTTTCATCAATGTTGCAAATGACTCAGAGGTCTACATTTATATGAATCAACATAAGATGTCATTGGTAGTGGCCCAGGTAATCCAATATGATACTTCAATCATTGAGGACTAATAAAATAAATTTTTTGAGGTGGTACATAAAGCCATAAGCCATTAATGGCCCCATCCTTAGGCTTAATTATCACCAGAGCATGGTCATCCTCCCTCTCCATAACAAGCAAAAACTAGCCTATCAGAGGAACGTGCCTCTGAAAGGGAGATGGATCTCTAGATTAAGAATGACATTCTTGAGGGACTTACTCACACACCTACAACCATAGCTCCAAGTTCCTCCCTTGAATCTATTGTTATAGAATCATCCACTCCAATAGAGACACTGATTGTTGATCAAAACAAATATATTCCTATTGAAGAAGAAAGACAAGCTTTGAATAAGGTAGTGTCTTCTATTATCCCACCCATTATAGTTATAGATACTCACATGGTCAATTTTTCATCTACTATTACAGTTGCTACACCTCTCTCCATTTGAATCATTACAAAAATATTGTTCAAAAACCAAGTCATTCTATGCCCATGATTGTATTAAGCAAATTGGGCCATAAACTTATGATTATTTTGGTTCTTTGATTCCTTCAACTAGTGTCTCAATAATGATTAAACCCCAAGACCCTAAAATGAAGGTTCATTTTAAATACTTAGTGTTTGTTTCTATTCATAATCCCTTAGCACCACCTAAACCCTCTACCCAATTAGACATGTCCATTACTCAGTCTACTCAAACTGAGTCTTCTATAATGATAATTTTAAAGACTCTAGGACAAACCAGGTATGTGGTCAATACCACACCCCATAGGGGCATCTCAACATGGAATAGGGTTAGTCAACCACCTATTTAAGTGCCAATTCAAATAAGTTCCTAAATTCTTCCTCTAGGTTTTTTTCCACCCACCACCTCTGCATAGACTAGTCAACCTAAGGAATAAGGGGAACTCATTGTCCTTTATTGGGTTAAAGAGTCTCAAGAGCATAAAAAAGATAGGATGGGCCTGGTCCTTATAGAATTACCTATGATAAGCATGTGTTTTGATAAGAAAAGTGGAACCATACAGAGGGTAAGGAAGAGAAAGATAATTGATAGGAGAGGGGAAGAAGTAAAATTGGAGCAAAAGGATAATATATTTCCCTTAGTAAAGAAACAAAAAAAGAACCCCAATGACCCTGATGAATATGTATAAGACTTTTGTTCTTTCATGGATATAATAGGGGAGGCTATGAAATAAATGTATAGAAGCTAGGAATAAGCTAGACAAATGCTTCTGTAGAAGTAAATCATTAAGGCCCCAAGAGAGATAATAGATAATGTTCAGAGCACAACAAAGAATTTATATGACATCATGAATATTATAGGAACTTCTAGGGGTGAATCCCAGCCTCAATGGGGAAGGATCTTAAATTTTTAGAACCAATTGAAGGAATTGGAAAAGAGGCTCAACTTCATGGTATTATGTGCCATAAATAGTGCCTACATTCACCTGAACCTCATGACTACCCAAGAGGTTGTACGGGCTTTAAATTATGTGATTCCCAAGAAAGATAGTGCCTATAATTGGCACCAACAAGTAAAATACTTGGTAGCACAATTTAAAAATAAATAGAGGCTAAATAAATTTTGAGAGATATAAGAGTCATGAATGTGATTAGCTCTATAGGATAACTGGTGAACATGCCCAATTTTGAGGGATTGCTTAAAGTAGTTGTAGAGAGATTCAAAGTTAAAGTTGAAGGCACTATGTATCAAAATATTTAAAACATATTACAATTGATTAATTTTTCTAAAGACAAAGTGACCAAGGAAGAATACGTTAGAGCTAGATTCAAAAATTCAAAATTTGATCACAAAAGACTAATGGATAAGATTCCATAAATATTTAAGCCATCCATGCTCAATTTTGGTATTACCAATGTTGAGTTTGACACCACCTATGCATTTTATGAACAACTTAAGGTTGTCGAGGGACCCACTGTAGCATAGAGCATGCCTATATGTTGCCTCAAATAGAAATTCATATAATTATGCATAGTTGCAATAGGCCCATTAGTGTCACTCAAGCAACAATTATTACTACATCACTATCAGTTGTTGCTTCAGCTAGTTTTCCACATGCCAGGCTTCAAACTACTTTAGTCACTATGCAAAACATGTAGCCCCCTTATTCTTTGGGTAGCACCAAGATGTAACCATAGTTAAATATAAATATATATGTTTGCATGTACTCTATTGTAAGAGAGATTCAGATCTTCATTCTATTTTTGAGCATATGTATATTTATATTGTAATTATGTAATTCTAGGTGGATATCTCTTTTATATATCCTACACATGCATGCTTTGCATGAATTTTATAATTGGAATTGTAAATTTAGACATTTCTTGGAGGATGAGGCAACCCCTCCCCAAGATATATATATATTTTTATCCTCTCGATTCCAAAGGGATGAAATTTTTTGGCTATCAAGAGAAATAAGAAATTAAACAGATTGTTCTATAAGTTTGTATGGATGTGTAATTTTTTTATTTTTCTCCAAACTTGTGATTCACTAGAGAAGTTCCATTATTCTAGTATTTTAGTCTTTGAGTTGTGCAAAAGTGTTATTTGATACAATTATTCATATTGTGAAAATAGCTAATTTGAATACTTTTGTGTTTAAATAATCATAATCTCCCTTTATAGATGTGTGAATTATAATTTTACATCCACAACAACCTTCAATTATTGACACTAAAGTTTACTATATTTTTTCCCTTGGATGAGCTTAATTATGTTTTTCTATTTTGTGTGCTAATAGTGACTTGTATAAAACTTTGGTTCTTTAACTACTTGTCCAACCCATAGTGCAAGATTTAGTTTAGAAGGGTTTTATCTGACTTTGATTCACAAACCTTATTTTCTTCCCTACCCTTCTTCCCTTTTTATTTTCTTTTGATCCTACTCACCTTAGGTTATATTCACCCATCCATCCACCCATTTTAAATAGATCTATGACTCACATCATATCCAAACCATTCGAGGTAAACATTTGCTCTGCTCACTGCATTCCACCACTAGGTTGTTTACAAAACCCAATACCCTGTAACTCATGTCTTAAAGTGAATCTTTTTCACTGATCCTAAAACATTAGAGGCTAGCATATAATATTCCCTAGTGTGCATAAATCCACATCAATAGTAATTTTAACCCTTACTTTTAACTTATACGCAAAATTCTAGAGTTGTGTGTTAAAAGACACACAATTTATTATTTAACCATGAGATGTATATATACTAGGGATAAACATGTCTTTGAGAATCTTAATTGCCTTAATTTATTGATCTATGAGCTATGTAACTAGGTCCTTTATCTGATTATGATGGTTATTTAAATCCTCTCTCTTACTATTGACATAATTTTGGGTCAAATTAATATCTTTATGTGACAGTAAGTTTAGTTATGGGTATGATTTATCCCTATTTGCCTTAACAATATGGTATAGTTTGGCATCCAAAATTCTCAAAGATTCACTAAAATTCACCATGTTTCCACAATGTGGCTAGGACTCGGCTCTTGCTCTATGTGGAAAGGACATGTTTATACAAAAATCGAGCTAAATTCTAGACTTTATATAGAATGTCTTCATGGGTATCCAATCTAGTTTGTGACTCCAATCTTCAATTTTCTTGTTGTATCCTATAGAACATTTTATTTATCACTTCACTAGAAAAATCGACCATGGAGATGGGATATTCTTTGAGTTCATAATGTTCACCTAGTTGAGTCTTCCTCATTTTAGTTACACTAAAGAGTTTATCTTATCTTATAAATTTAATTTATGTCCCATTAGTGGATATCTTATTTTTCCTAACTCTTTTCAACTTATTCGATGTTTCATCAAATTATATGGTTCGCTTGGGTTCTTCAATAATGATAAGATTTTGCATGGACAGTCTAGGTGTCTGTAGATGTTATAACCATAAGAGTGTCAAAATTAGTTCCTTAGAGGAGGTTTCTTAAGTGGATGAGATGCCAATAGATGAGATGGTATATGTCAATGGTATGAGTACCATAAAGTTAGATGAAAGGAGTAATCTTGGAGATGTGGAAGGTGTAAGTGTAGGAAATGGTGGGTCAATCATCTTCTCTATTAAGACCCTAATCTGAGGTTGAATCTTAGGGATATATTTAATGACACTCAAAGACTCCTTTATATGATATTATAGGGGACTCTGTCTAAGTACTTTTAGTCTTTAGTGATCCGAACTAGTGGACGTGTAACTCTATAATGGGTATGTAGAAAAAATAGATTAAGACACTAGGTATTGAGAAGATAAATGACAAATCCCCTTATGAAAATTTTGGTGTGATGTTAGTAATTATAGATTCAATAGGCTATGTAATGGTAGTTTGTGTTATATTTTACAAAATTTGCCTAATTGGCATGACTACGGTAGAAATAATGTTAGTGTTAACTAGGGAAATACTAATAGAAACATTGGCCAAAGTGATAGAAATATTTGTTGAATCAACTGAAGTTATAAAAAGTGGAGTAATAATGGGAACAGTTAAATCCATATAAATAACAAGAAAAGTAATAGAAGAACCTACTGAAATAAATATGGTAGCTACTGAAGTAATAATAGGAGGAACAATTAGAGCAATTGAAGTAACAATAAGAGTGTCAAGACCCAAAGTGATTGATGTGTCAATTGGAGGAGTATTAAAAGTGCCTTGTTGGTTTATTAATTCACAAAAAATAGGCCCTTAATCTTCCACACTAATTTTTGTTGTTTTTCTACATCATAAACATAAAAAGGGCCAGGACTATAAAATCTTAAAGGTTACCTATATAGGATCTTTCTAGTAGACATTAAATGCAGTTTCTTCTTCTGGGTTTTCCTCTGGAGAATCCTAAAGGTGCTCCTCTAATATTTATTACCATGTAGATTCATCTTATGTGTCTAAATATACAAGGTTCAATGATTCCCCTGAATACTGTGGTGACCTCTCCTCTAATATGACCTTGGGAGTTTGCAAGGTGCTAGATAGGGCCTTCTTGACTTGAGTGGACACATGAGGCCTTATTAAAATATGCACAAGAGGAGGATGAGAATGTGGATGTCTCACCATTTATGTTAAAATTAGTTGAACTATAGTCATAGGTGTAAATTCAAATGTGATATTTGGATCTAAAGGTGGTACTGCATCTATTGAAGATGTGTGTTGCTTTATAGCTCTTTGTTTTGGAAGGCTCTTAAGGACCCTTGCTTTTAGATTCTCATATGTTTCTTCTATTTCATCCTACTTCTTAGGTTTTTCTATTTCAACTACATATAACTTTTTGATGGTAGGATCATATTGAATCCTTTGTGTGACTTGCTTAGTCATTTATGTAGACCTCATTATATTCCATACTTGGGTGTCATCTTCACCAATAAATAAAATGTAATTGTGGTCATATAGTTTATGGTTAGAATTAGTTATAAGTCTACCATGGAAGTTATTTAATGCTAAACTACCACCCCTTAGGGCCTTAATATCTACATTTAGCCAAACTAAAATGGAAATATTCTCTTTAGTGAGAGGATTTAGCTAGTTGTTCCTAGTATTGAAATTATTATCTCCCTATGTTGAAGGGCATCTTATGAAACTTTCCTAGTTTGGCTCTTCTATAATTTTCATCAACACTTTGAGATAATTGATATGTTATCTCCTATTCTGCAAATTTGTATGGGACTAGTCTAGGTAAATAGAAAGCTGCCACTAGTGTCCCTTCTAGCCTTATAGGTATGTGGTCTAGGTAGTACCAATAGTCCCCAAATTATTTAAGTGATCTTTTGATTTTTTAGGATAACCTCGGTATAGGTTATGCATTGATTGCTTTATTTACCATAGGGTAGATTGTGTCTACTATATTATACATGAAATTAATGAATTTGTGGATGTGTTATATGTCAAAGTCATCATAATTTTTGTTTTCTCCCTTTGGCTCCCAAGGAGATGTGTCGGTAGAACTCATAACAACACATATGGCATCCATTAAATATGAGATCATGTAAAAAATGTTATTTTCATGTTTTGAGTGACCTTATAAATCTTTAAATTATCACTTATGATTGTAGACACCATAATTATGTCACATACTTGCATGACTCGCTGTGTCAAAACCCCCCTTGATCCCCTTTTAATAATTAACCTTACTAACCCATGTTTTCACCTTAAACTATTTAATTAAGTTAATTAAAACCCACTTATGCCACCTCACCTAGCCACCTCATCCTAAGACTAATTCTTACCCTCTGAGTCATCTTGAGACTTAGTCTCCTAATCCTAACTACCTATGACTTGTTCTCACCCTTAACATAATTTCCTAAATATGTTCCTCATAGCCTCACATTTTTACCATTTTCTAACAAACACCACACTTGGCAAGAGAATAAATAAAAAATGGGCTAAAAATAGCCCTTTTACCCATTCTCATGTCATCAACGTTAGTCAACCCTTGGCCAACATCGGTGGGATCACCAATGTCGATTACTTAAGAAAAATTCTAAGTTAGTATTCAAGTCACAAAAATCAAGAATTCACGTACAGGATTTTGGCAATTAGAGCATCCTACATTCACTTTCAACATCTAGGCTTATCATTACTCTACATAAATTAATCCAAATCAATAATTGATACACTATATAGAGCTTGAACTCTTGAGGACTAGTAACACATGCTTGTCTTGTCTGTTCACCCATCAGTTCACCAAGCCTCATCGGAGTCATCTATCTAGTAGTCACATTTCACCAGCTAAGTATATCTTAGTGTTTTATAAGCCTTTAAATAGTAATTTCATAATTGCTTTACATTATATTATGTATTGTTTCATGAACCCTAACTCCTTCCATGGAGGAGTTATAAATCTCCCCACCCACTTTTCTCTACCCTAGCATACCAACCCTCTGTCTAGACTCACCTGAGTCTTACCCACCTCCTTACGACTCTTCTCAACCTCACAACCTGACCATACTCCCATTCTCCCACCTAAAAAAGCCTTCTCTAATTCATTCTAATACTACTGCCCTAACTGACATCGATGACCCCAACCAACATTGGTGACCCCAACTGACATTGATCCTTTAATCGACATCAATTACTATGTTTTTGAACTAGCAACCTCAAAATCACCTGAAAACCTTCCTAAAACATAAACCTAACTTATCAACCTACACTATATTCTCTTCTACTACACTCAAACCTTCAACATGGTATCTTCCTCCATAGCTAAAGAGGGGAATCTACAAAGTCTGGAATGGTGTGTACTTATTTGGGTTTTTAATCACTTATCCCTAACTCTCTCTCTTTTCTATTTTTCTCTCTTTGAATATAAAATAAGTTTAAAATGTAGTGAAATAATGACCTCTCCCAATGTAGGGATACACTTACCATCTAAGATCATAGACAATAATGAAACCTAAACTTAGCATCCACCAAATACGAGAGCATGTAAAAATTGTTATTTGGCCTATTGTGAATGACCCTTTGAATATTCAAATTATATCTTATGACCTCTTTAAATGTAGTGATACCCTTGCCATCTAGGATCATAAGCAATAATGAAATTGAAACTTCATCAACATGGGAATGGATGTAGTTCCATGAATTTTGTTCATGGTAATCATAACACTTGGTCTAAATTATGCAATTAGGATGGCATTGACCTTATTTTTCATGATAAAATTAACGTGATCTTCTACCCAATATTTCAAGGTCTCCCAACCTATTTTCTATAAACCATTCATTTACTGCTTGTTAATTATAATTTATGTTTGGTGTAAATTTTTTTAAGTATTTTTCTAAAGCAATACCAACTTCAAATGCTACTAACACTCAACTATTGTTTCTATGAAATATGTCATTTGTGTATGTGCCCATAGTAAATAAATTGAATAAAACATCAACATAGGGAAATACCTCAAGCTTGGTTGTTACTTTATTCAATCCAATGACTTCAATAGAGATTAATCATCCATGTATTCTCTCTCATTGATGGTCAAGTTGTCTTTATCACTGTAACTCTGAGTTATTTTGACTTTTTCAGAGATAGATGAGTGGTGAGGGAAGACATTATGCAAATCATTTTGGTAGAATTATGTGTCTTTGAATTATTTCTTAGTTCCAAATCAAAATAATGAGTTCTATGTTCAATTTGATAAATAGGGCTTGAGGAAACTGGAGAGATATAAATCACAATTAGTGGGTTAGTATCTTGAAAATGACATTAAATTTTGATTTGGAGTGAAATGTATAAGTTTTGAGCCCATAGGTGAAAATATCTTTTTTGATAATTAATTGTAACATAATGATCCATGTTAACTATCTTTCTAAATTAAATTTGATTTTATGACACATACTTTCATGAGGATTTATTTGACACATGTCAACTTATCATAGCTTTGAGAAGCTTAGTCATTTTTATTGGCTTCAATATGTTCATCTACCTTCTATAGTTGTCATCATATCACTTAATCACATTATGTTTCATTTTCTTATATTTGTATCCAACTGTGCAGGTAATAATATGTGGCTTATAACTATGTTAAATAGCATATTGGCATCTTATCACTTTATCACTTAACATGTGTTTGAATCAATCTCTAAATTATGTCAGTGTATAGAGTTATGAGGTGATCATGCATGTTATGGCACAAAATTATTGATTGATCTGAGAAGGACATGTGGCATGATATGTGAGTGACATGTGATTGTTGACTGTGCAAAGGATGACACATGGCATCTTATCACTTAGTCGCATTATGGTCTCATCATTTGTTATTATTGGCTCTAGGTATGCGATGTTTTGATATGATGACACATGGTGTGATCTCACACATTCATGTAGTCACGTCTTTCAAACTTATCCTTTTGACATAGAACTATGTGATAGATTGAGATAATTACACATGGTGCCATCTCTCTTAGTCACTTAGTTACATGTACTAGTGACTTATAATATTAAGCAAAGCCCTATAGAGCTACAAGATGCAGACACTTGGTAAGATCTTGCTTAGATTATTGGTTGTGAGTATAAATGACTTTGTCATTTTTTCCTTTGATTTATAATGAAGTGATAGAAAGACACATGGAATAATCTAGTATATTTAGGTAGTTGTGAGTTATTTGAGCTTTATAACTTTGGACTATTTACTAAGATGCTACAAAGAGTCGGCATGTGAAGTAATATTGTACAATTAAGATGTTGTAAATGAATAAATAAAAGTCTCTCCTTATAATATAAATGTTGAATAAATGAGTCTAAGTACTTGTTTGATGATGGGTTGATGCACTACTTTAGAGATCATCAAGTCTTCAATTGACTTTTAATTTTGTGCAAAGAAGAGACATGTGGTAATACCAAAGTTGCATGTAAAATAACTTGATATACTTGGCAATAAAATGATTAGCTTAGTTAGTCACATAAATCATTAAAGCTTAACCTTTTAATTAATTTCTCAAATTAAAAAAAGCAAGTTTTTCATAAAAAATAAAAATGATCATTAAACTTATGCTTTGGTATGTTTGAGTCTAGGTTCAATTCATGTCTCAATGGGGACCAAATATAATATTTTCATGAATAAATGGGTCCCTATTTGAAAATTTTAAAATGGAGTGTGTTGGTCACAACAAACCC
The DNA here is from genome assembly GCA_037957365.1 of Torreya grandis. Taxonomy (NCBI): domain Eukaryota; kingdom Viridiplantae; phylum Streptophyta; class Pinopsida; order Cupressales; family Taxaceae; genus Torreya; species Torreya grandis. The sequence goes on along the minus strand of JARHVA010001065.1, from coordinate 3,071,192 downwards.
ATTCATGAAAGTCATCACTAGTAGTACAGTGGATGTATTTGGTGTGTTTTTGAACATATGTATGTGTTGACATACATGTTTGTTTCCAATACATGTGGTGTGGTATTTTTCTATGTATATACAAAGAGGGGGAACATTACTAATATTATTATATGACATAATATATTTATGAGTGTGTCAGAGTGAGAATAGGGTTTACTAAATTGTATAGGTTATTAAAATAAGTCACTCGTGATAGTTTATGTGATTATTGAAGATAAGTCAAAGTCCATTAGCCCAACAAGATATCTCATGTGGTTGAGTGTTGAATGTTATATGTGGGAGGTCTTGGCGTCCATTCCCTTAGGTTGGCCACCTCTATCATGTTGGGCCTCACATGATGTTCCTTGCAAATCAAACATTCTAAAGTTAATGTTGATGACTTTACTTTGAGTGCCATCCAAGGATGTGGGGAAGGACCACTCAGGTTTCACTATGAACTTATTTTCAATGGAAAAAAAAGGCCCTGAGTCTACTATTATAAGAGAAACAATATCTATATGTAAACAACGTATTATTGAATAATATTGAATTACAAGTGTTATTAATAAAAGAGCCATGTTACCTTTTCAAGCAATGCTACTTCCTATTGAAGCATTGAAGAATTAGGGGTGGTCATGCCCCAATTATTATGTACTAAGGAAGGGGTCATAGGTGGTGAAAATAAATGTCCCAATCATCATGTAAAGGGAGTAGTGTTAGGTCATTGATAAATACCAAATTTTAACCATGCTACTCATTTAATTGATCTTAAACCTCAATATAAAATGGGGAGCCTATATTAGGCTCATGTAGGGTGAATTGACCACTGCATATAGACTTATAAATTCAAAATGTTAACTTCTCAATACCATCAATGTCACATTAATGTCATGCTCAAAAAATAGAAAACTATAATTTTGTGTGAGCATGTATGAACAATGTTCATGTACCCACTCTGGTCTAATTGGTGCCAATATAAAAAAATATAATAGAGGACGCATAAATAATGTTCATGCCCCCAATATGACCTAATAAGTGCTAACATGATAAATAATGTTATACATGTGTATTCCACTTTGCCCCAAATCTAATCATTTTGAAAACTTGTAACTTGTGTTCCTATAAAATATATGTGTATGCATTACATATGCCCCAAAATCTATCTCAATTTATAAATATTTGTCCCATAATATGAACCAAATGGATAATATGAATCAATCTAAATTATCTTAATCACATAACTTGTCCCAATTTATGAAATATTTGTAAATGGAGGCTTGAATCTATGTGACAAACCCACTTCTATGTCCCCCTTTAAGGTGAGGAATGTAACATGTGAATTACTCATATCAAAAGAAAAGACTTAATGGCATCATGTTACATAAAAAGATGTAATCATTTAGAAGCATTTACTAACATGAGTATAATATATCATCACAATATGAATATATCATCAAAGCATACATGAAACATGTAGTGTAAGGCATACACATGTCATGTTAATATAAATATAGTGATTATGCACATAGTAATAATCATCATAGATATAAGTAGTGAATAATAACCTATGCAGGAGTGTTGCATAATATGGATCATGGTACCATGTAGAAGGGAAGAGCGTGATATGGATCATGACACCACAAACTTGATAAATAATCCTATATTTATTCACTCGTAAGCACACATATATCATGGCCATCACATGCACAATAAAACAAATGCAATAACATGTAATTTTACACAAGATAAGAGCCACACTCAATGGACAATCAAATGTGACACAAGTGCACACATAATAGATAATCAAATGTAACACAACAAGGTAAGGGCCATACAAATAAAAAGTCATAAAAAGATGCAAGGGCCTAAATAAAGAGTCATACAATGAAAAATTCAATCAAGAAAAAGTCACGTAAAAAGGTAAGGGCCCAAAGAAAAAGGCATACAACAATACACTCAATCAATAAAAATAATAAGAGAAGGCAAGGGCCAAAGAAAAAAGATATACAATGACACACTCAATCAAATAATGTCATACATTGAGGCAAGAGGCACACAAAGTATAATCAATGATTAGGCAATATAAAAGTAAATAACAACAATGAAGTATATAATAAGTCGAAGTAGTCAACATTATCAACCTATGCCAATGTCATAACATAGAAAAATAACATATCTATTAAATGTAACATTGTAAAGAGTATATGCAGGAGCAAGACATGTGTAAATAATCAATATAGTTCAACATGAAAAATAGAAAAGGTCATAGAAAGATATAGCCTATAAAAATATAACATATGAAATAAGATGCCTCCAGCATTGGCATGACCCATGGCTACAAGAATGTCCTCCATATATGTATCCATGTATCATGTAAAACATGTATGTCCTGCATCTCACTCATATATAGCGTAAAATTAATGTGCATATGAAAAAATATGTGTAATATATCAAACATGTGATAAATAATATAAATGAATAATATAAAACTAAAAAACCTGTCATATTTAGTTCTTAGTTTTTAAATTTATGGGTTTTTTAAATTTTTGACTAAATACATATAAGTCATCATGTTAAAAATAAGTTGAAAGCATCCACTAATAATTTCAATTAGAAAATATTTTTTGTGAAATTTTTATTTTTGTATGTTTTTATTCATTACCCAAATGATCCATGAGTAATTATTACCCGAATGACAATTTTTTCCTCATATATTATTGGTAATAATCACAAGGTAAGGGGACCCACTTTAACACATAGCCATCGTAATCATTTGTTAGTAGGGTGGAGGAATGGTGAATTTAACTCACCACTTTGGGCTTCTCATCCTCTAGCCTCTTTCCCCATTAATAAAGCTTTTGGTGAGTGTAATACCTAATAAATCACCCTTGTCTCACAATTACTACCAATGTGAGATTAACCCAACAACAACCCAATCATGTTCTTTAATATTAAGTTTAAAATTTCCATGAGAAATTTTAATTAGATATTAATTTTTATAATATTTTTTACTCATGTATGTTTCAAGTCATTACCTAAATGACCTCCATGATTAGTCATTACCCAAATGACATTTTTTCCGCATGTATTATTGGTAATAATCGTAAGACAAGGAGACTCTTTTAACACATAGCCACCATAAGAATTTTTTAGTAGGGGGAAGAATGGTTAATGTAATTCGCCACTTTATGCTTATAAACCTCTACCCTCTTTCCCCATTGACAAAATTTTTGGTGAGTGCAGTGCCTAATAAATCATCATTGTTTTAAAATTGCTACCAATGTGAGATTAACCCAATCATGTACTTTAATGTTAAGTTGAAAGCTTCCATGAGCAATTTTAATTAGATATTAATTTTTGTTGAATTTTTAATTATGTATGTTTTTATTCATTACCCAAATGACCTCCATGAGTAGTCATTACCAATTGACATTTTTCCCTCACGTATTATTGGAAATAATCACAAGGCAAGGGGACCCACTTTAACACACAACCACCATAAGCATTTGTTAATAGGGGGATGAATGATGAATGCAATTCACCACTTTGGGCTTCTCACCCTATAGATTTTTTTCCCATTGGTAAATATTTTGATGAGTATAGTGCCTAATAAATCACCCCTGTCTCACAATTACTACCAATGTGGGATATACCCAATCATGTACTTTAATGTTAAGATGAGAGCTTCTACGAGCATTTTTTGTTAGATATTATTTTTTGTGAGATTTTTACTCATGTATTTTTTTAGTCTTTACCCAAATGAGATTTTTTCCTCATGTATTATTGGTAATAACCACAAGGCAAGGAGACCCACTTTAACACATAGCCACTATAAACATTTGTTAGTAGGGGGAGGAATGGTGAATGTAATTAACCACTTTGGGCTTCTTTCCCTCTAATTTATTTCCCCATTGGTAAAGCTTTTGGTAAATGTAGTGCTTAATAAATCACCCTTGTCTCACAATTACTACCAACATGGGATTAATTAAATTACAACCCAATCATGTACTTTAATATTAATTCAAAAGATTTCACAAACAATTTTAATTAGATATTATTCTTTTTGGGATTTTTGTTCATGTTTTTTGTTAGTCATTACCCAAATGAACTCCATGTGTGGTCATTATCCAAATGACATTTTTTCCTCGTGTATTATTGGTAATAATTACAAGGCTAGAAGACCTACTTTAACACACAACCATTGTAAGCATTTGTTAATAGGGGGGAAGGAATTGTGAATGTAATTAACCACTTTCAGCGTCTCACCCTCTAGCCTCTTTCCCTATTGGAGAAGATTTTGGTGAGTGTAGTCCCTAATAAATATATTAACAAACATGATTGGGTTGTAATTGGGTTAATCCCACATAGGTAGTAATTATAAGACGAGGGTAATTTATTAGGAACTACTCTCACCAAAAACTTTGCTAATGGGGAAAGAGGTTAGAGGGTGAGAAGTCCAAAGTGGTGAATTACATTCACCATTCCTTCTCCCATTAATAAATGTTTACAATGGTTATGTGTTAAAGTGGGTACCCTTGTCTTATGATTATTAACGATAATACATGAGGTAAAGATGTCATCTAAGTAATGACTACTCATGGAAGTCATTTGGGTAATAACTAAAAACATACACGAGTTACAATCCCATAAAAATTAATATCTAAGTCATCATACTCATCTTTGAAAGTCTATGTCATTTGGTTCTCTCTCTTCTTTTATGCTTTCCATAGATTGTGCATATGTATTGCATTTTTTTCCATAATATATGATCAATTTTGTACTATATTTGTAGTTATCCTTTAAGCATTTCCCTTGTGATTATCATTATTACCATCATGTCAAATCATAATTGTATAATCGTCATATAATAAGGTGATGTACTGATTTGGTTTATCCATTATAACATGCATTTGATCTAACCATTGTTGTCCCAGTTTAAACCTTAACTGGTTGGTAGGGTGCATCACCCATATGAATGTATCAACAACCTTTGTCCCATAAGAAATTGGTAGAGTAACATGTCCAATTGATCCTTCATAAGGTATAACGTGTTGTAATTCATCAATGTCATGTTTTGATTGTTGTAAGAATGCAATACTACACATGCTTGGTTATTGTCTCTCATCAATATGAATTTGGCGCCAATAATCACCCTCAATATATACTATAATAGTCAATATTTCTTATCATAGATGCTTATAATTTTTTCATGTTGTATTTGTGTACTGAGTTTTTCTATAACTTACGAATGATCATTCTTGTTGTATTTGGATTACTTTAATGATCCCTTCATTCTTATACTTTTGATTTTTTTTTTGTAATTCTACATAATTGTTTGTTTCATGCCCAATTATTCTATGGTAACCATAATATGATTTGCCTTCATGATATGATAGACATATCATAGCTCTATGTCTAGTAGTCGATAATGAAATAGTTTTTTAATCAAGTAACATTTGTAACATGGTGCTTGGTTTACCCTGAATACTCATTAATTATAATGTTATGGTAGGTTTTGTATCCATAAACTCCACATTATTCACTGAATTGTGCTCTAATCCTTTATTATAATGTGAATTATACAATTGTTCTTGTGTCAGAGTTATGCTTGATTTTACAAATGTTTTTTCTTGATTGTGCATTTAGCATACAAAGCTCGTGATGGGAGATAACATTACAATAATTGTTTGTATTTTGATTATGTTGATTGTTTATAGTTATTTTCCTTTGTTCACTTGAACTTTGTAAAGATTAGACACCTTTGATTTATTAATATTCTTTGTAAATGAATTATCCTACCGCTTTCCTGGACTGACAGGTGTAAACATATTATGAGACAAGTACTCATTTGGATCAATAGGATTGAAATTTAGTATGACCAAATAATCATATATATATATTATCTTGCATTTCATTATCATCATCATCACTATCATCATTATCTGTGAATATGTGATATGGATCTTCTAAATTGACCAAAAGAGGAAGATCTAAAATTGCCTCTTTTTGCTATATAATAACTTGTAGTTCTTTCTGTGTCTTCATTAATGGTCATAAATGGCTCATCATCATTTACTATACTTGATTCTCTAACCTCACATATATAATTTTTTTCTATTGGGATAGGTTGTGATGGAGCTACTATAGATAATGCATATAATTTGATTATCAATTGCCTTATTATTAGTTTGCATCATTTTACAATATTTGAAGAAATCATTATCTACGGGGAATATATACAAATATCCATCATGCATGAACTTCACACACCTATGTAGTGCAGATGATATTGCTTCCATAACATGTATCCAAGGTCGACACAATAGAAAATTATAATTTATATGATTAGGCATGACCTAAAATAAGGTAGACAATATTTTGGGTCCTCTTGTCACACCCAATGATATTGATCCAAGTACCTGACGTGGAAGATTATCAAATCCTTTTATGTTTTGATCTAGTTCTTCAATAGTGTCCATATTGGGAACCAATTGTTGTAAAAAAATTATGTTACAAATATTTATTCCTAATCCGTTATCTATTAAAACATGTTTCACTATCATACTTTTAATTTGGACTTGAATGAATAGAGGGAAAATTTTCTCTGTTGTATGTTTGGTGGGAAAATCTTCATTTTCAAAAGAAATCACTTCTTTGGTATCCTTTAATGCATTCGTAATGGAGGCAAAGCATGCAGGTTTTGTATCATTCAAAAAAGTTGTCTCACGCAATGCCTCATATAAGATGTACTTGTAAATAGTTGATCTCTTTAGCAATTCAAGGGTAGAAATCTTAGTACATGTATTTTTAGTTGGTCAATGTTATTATACCATTTGGTTTGATTAAAAGGCATCATAGAAGGTGGAGGGGGATGAGAAAGAACATGCTAACTACCTCCATTCTACCATGCATAATGAGGCACGTTACCTCCTTGTGTAGTGATAACATGGACCGTAGAATCCAATATAAGCCTAGGGTAAATAATGGGAGTTGGATTGTAGTTGGTACAACCTTGAGATCTAGGGGGAGAAGCAACAAAAGGAGTTATAAATGCCCTTTAATGCCTAGTAGTAAAAAACAAAAAAAAAAAATTTGGATTGGATATTTAGACATCATGAATTGAGGAAGGCTAAATATTTTTCATAATTAATTTCAATGTTAAAATTATTACATAAAGATTTGACTCATGGAATTACATAGTTATTAAAATTCTTGCATATTAAAGAGAAATAACATGTAATGGTTACAATCATAACTTGAACAAGAAAGTATAAACTATGCATATCCATTATACCATGTGTAATTTGTGACTTAGTAAAAATTAACAATTAGGTCTAAAAATCAAATTAATATGCAAAAAATTGAAACATTATAAAGAATAATGAAACCCCAAGGGAAACCGAGGGTTTGATGTGCTCACTATATAAACAAGTTTACCAATATGTTTCACCTTATTTTGGATTAGTGTGATCTTATAAGAAAAAAATTGTTGCATTATTCAAATTATGTAATGTATTACAATAAAATATTGATCTAACTATGAAAACAGAATATGATTAAACAATTACACTTAGTAAATAAGGAAATTACTAAGAGGTTTTAGATACTTAGCGTGTTACTATTATGTGTATATATAGGATTGAATGGTGGTGGTTGAAAAAACTAGAAAATGAGTAAAAAATCATTTAAATCATGAATATGACTGTTCGGATTTCTTTGGATGAGTCTGTTATAAACTTGATTATATATTAGCTTAAAGGCATCTATTGTTTCTACATTCATCATGTGATATTGTGCCTCACTATTTTGATGCAAATCGTTGCTCTTGCTTGACATATGCCTTCCTATGCAATATTAAGTTCTCATTGTATGCATAAATATAGAAACCCTGTCTCCTTCACATTGAAACCCTAACTCCACTTTCAATTCAACACTAGGTTTAGGCCTGCAAAATGGGAAGAAAGGTGGGTTGAGTTGACCTCAACTAATCCCCAATGAATGGTTAAACGGTGCCTCTATATCCAATACTCAGAGGAGGAAAGTCAAACCACTTGTAACTCTCCCCATTAGGTATATGTGTGCAATGGTGCTCCTTTATGAATGCAACATGTAATCTAGCTTTCGACATTTGACAATGACAAACTTTGCTTGACTCAAATGCTTCAGACTTGGCTAGGGCTTGCTTATTGTGATTGATTTTTGAATTGAGAAGTTTAGGGAAATCCTTCTCAATTTGTAGATGTGTATTAATGTTTATTTCATGAGTGATAGATCAATGCTAGATGATAAAATACGCTTAGACATATTGTGTATTTATATGTGACTTTTTAGATAATTTCTCACACCACCGACATGCAAAAGATACAGGTTGACCCATAAAGATAATATGAATTTGAAAATTGAGTGTTACTTAGTGCAAGAACAGGTCTATCAGAGGTGGAAGCCTCTAGAATTCCACAAGTGTTTGAGTCTAACAGAGTTGTTTGAAAAGGCATGAATATTGAATTGATAATCTAAAGACAATTTGAGTATGATAATGAATAGGGTAGGCACAAACTATGGAATATTTGGAGGTAACTGATAGCAAATAGGGAAGGTCAATACCATAGAAAGTATGTGGACAAGAGATAAGGGAGTACAAGATACACGTGTTCACATAAGTCATGTGAAAGTAGAGATAGGTCAAGACTAATATTGCCAAGTGTCTAATACTAGATTTTATCATCTACAAAAACTAATCCCACCTAATCAATTTTATTCCTATTCTATAGTTAACACGTAGAACAAAAAGTAAAATCTCAATCCGAACGTCGTCTTTTAGAACTTTTTACACTAGTTAGAAGAACCTTTTATATTGGAAGAATATCTAAGTGAAAGACAACAACTTCACAAAAGAACATGAGGGTATGTGAAGACGAAGAAAGGTGGGTGGTCTTTTCGCAAGTGAGACAAATTAATAGGGCATCACTCTGGTGCTTTTGAGCTACATAAGAAACAATAATATTTTTCTTCAAGGTCATCCACTGTTAAAAGCTCATTAAACTTGGAGTTTGTCTAGAAGCACAATGTTGATAGAAATGACCGTGAAGATTGTAGAGCTTAGATTACATATCTGCAACAACCCTCACCCTTGTCCTTGTGCCCCACCATAATTGTTCGTTACCTTGTTCTCTAAATCACAAGGCCAATAATAAGAAATGTAAATGCTTGAGAAAGGCTTCAATGAAAACATGGTTAGATTTTGCAGAGAAGTGTTTGTATGTGGCCATTCCCACAATGGCGCTGCTTCCACTTCTCATCTATTGCAGAGTCGGATCTCATCACTTGAGGATTAGAATACCTTGAATACTTGGCAAAGTTGGCATCTTCAATAGGAGAAGCTGAGGGGAGTTCGAAGTTATTTCTTTGTTAGAGACCATGACACTCGTTTTGTAATAAATTGGGCTCGTTTCATGATAAACTAATCGGAGCCACACGTGCATGTCCCCACAAGACCATTTTGCGCGAAGACCCGAGTCTTAACGGACGCCGTAAACTACGAGGCCATCACATGCCGACAAAACTCCTCTCAGATTTCCTCGAAATATTAAAAGACTTCCTTCCTTCCTTCCTTCCTTCCTTAGCCCTTAAGCTTCCCTAAACCTGCTTACCCCACTTTTTAAGAACCCTAACTAAATTTAACTAACTTTAACCAAAATGCCCCCTTAATACAACACAGCTCAACTCTAAGTAAAACTCTGAGGCAAAAGGACCACTTTAATTAATTCGTACGACTTTAGCGTGTAAGACCCAGACATTAGTCCAGTTTTTCCCAACTAACCACACCCCCTCAGGAATAATCATGACAATAATCTTTAAGTTCAGCAGCCTGCTTCTTTAATGGAGGTATCAAATCTAATTTACAACCTACCCACCTGGATTTAAGCCTCTTTTTTATGCATTTTAAATAACAGAGCATTTCGACAGCTACAAATTGACTTTCGAGTCGTGCAAAACGGTGTAGATTAGCTCTAGAATTTGCTAATAAAATCCCGAATGCAAAATTGCATCGGGAAAATCTGTAGACTTCGTCTGATCTGCAACGGTGTAGTTAAAGTTTTCGGCCGCGGTGCAGAATCTGTAAAATATAATGAAACCCTGAAACCCTGATTGGAACTAGGGTTTCATTTCTTTGATGGTGCGCTAAATGATTTACAACCCCCTGTTTTGAGCGAAAAATTTATTGTGGTCAAGATGGGGAGGAAGACCTGCGGTTTAGCTGTGGTGATTGTAGTTATATTTTTTTCTGTCATGGCCGCCCCCGCAACCGCGAAATTTGTAGTGGAGAAGAATAGCTTGGGGGTCACTTCGCCGGACTCTATAAAGGGCACATATGACAGCGCTATAGGTAATTTTGGGATTCCTCAATACGGCGGAACTATGATTGGGACGGTGACTTATCCAAAGGAGAATCGGAACGGCTGCAAGACATTTGATACTGTTGATATTTCTTTCAAAAAACTCCCCGGAGGGCTTCCTACCGTCGTTCTGGTCGATCGTGGGGGTAAGTATTCGGGCTTGTACCTTGTTATATATTTTAATGTTAAGATTAGAAATAGCTGTAGTAGAATCTATGAGTAAAAATTGTAGCTGGTAATGTATTTTAATTTTAGAAATTATAGTACAATCTACGATTTTTATTAATCCGATTATATTTTAATTAATTGTAGTAGAATCTATGATTTTTTTTTAGCTGGTAATATATATTATTGTTAAGATCAGATATTATCGTTGTAGAATCTATGGAACAAACTGTTGCCGGTAATATATATAATTTTTTAGATCAGACATAATCGTAGTAAAATCTATGAGAAAAAATGACGTTTAGTTTAATTATTAGATAACACGATTTTCTAATTTTTAGGGTTTAGTTTGTTTTGTGTTCTAGACTTTTGTTTTTAATTTAGCCCATTACTACTGCAAGATAAAAATATATGTCAAATTTTAAGGTGGGTTGTCTAGCGTAGGTAGATCAATTAGGAATATTTAGTGCGGTTTTGCCCTGTAAGAGGGTTTTTTTTACGATTTCAATTAGGAATATTTACCGTGGCTTTGCACTGTAAGAAGGATTTTTTTCAATCTAAATTAGGAATATTTTCTGTGGCTTTGCAGTGTAAGAAGGATTTTGTTCAATCTAAATTAGGAATAATTTCTTTGGCTTTGCAGTTGTAAGAAGGATTTTTTTCAATTTTGTATCAATTGTGCAAATTTTGTAATGATTCTCTCAATTTAAAAGACCATACTGTAATCTGTTTTTACCAAAGGTATTCTGTCTAATTTAACCTGTCTAATGTCTGGTTTGAAGTGGGCCTTATCAATTGCTGTTGTGACAGTCTTTGTTGATTGCAAACTTTGAAACCAACTGAGTTCGTGGTTTGTTGTATTTTGTAAACTGGACAATTATTTCGATGGTTATGATTTTCTGGACTTTTATCCTTGTCTTGCATGCATATCTGCATATGTATGTGTCTTTATTTTCTTGGAACCAGTTGAAGCAGAGTAGTTTGCTATCACTTTAGGTGGCTGCAAGTGCATTCTGAAACATGTGGGTGTTCACTGAAATTCTGAAACTTGCATTTGTTGAAAACCTTTACCTGCTCTAGATAAATTTGGGTTTGCTCCAGTTTATCATTTGATAGAATTTTAACCAGGATCTTATTGAGAAGATATAGTTCAATTTGTACCAGTTGCCAAGGAAGTTAATATCCTTATTTTGTCTGCAACCGATTTTAAATTCTTTGTTTGTGAACTTGTGCTGTTTGTCTCTCTCAATAGAGTGGATTTGTTTCCTATGATTAGTCTGAACAGATTCATTTCAATTTAATCTCTGAAATGCCCTTCAAGATGATGCATATAAAAACCCAATGTTGTTTGACCATGTACATCAACTATTTATAGGTTTTATTTTTTCTACAAATATAAAATTTCCGCTAGGAGTAGAGGGGCACCGGTGGATTTGGGAATTGCTTACAACGAGATTTACTCATTGTGCGGGTTTGATAATTCAAAAGTTTACCACTCCTTGATTATTGTGGGCAATGGCGCACATCTTACCCATTTTGCATGGTTTCAGTTCTTTGACAAAATGCTTCAGAGAAGATATTTTTTTGCAAATACTTTAATGTAAGTTGGGACAAATACATAACTGGCCAAAAAAACTGTTTGTATTTTTTAAATTATAATTTATGAGAAAAATATGTTTTTCCAATATATAACACATTTTTTCATCTTGTTGAAGCTTTGTCTAACTTCTGAAAGTATTTCTAGTCTCACCTCGAATGCTATTTTCAAGCTTGATCCTGTAATTCTGGATCTTGTTATATTTGCTCTTTTAAGTGTGGATAATTATAATTTTTTAATTTATTCATCCAACTGAAATATTATTGTTACGTGATACCCATTTTTTTAGTCATTCACTTAGCGGAATTGAGCCTTATGTGCATCCACCGCAGATTGCTATTTTGCTTTGAAAGTTTGGAATGCTCAGAATGCTGGAGCAGCAGCAGTGCTTGTGTCTGATGACAGGGAAGAACCATTGATAACTATGGATTCACCTGAAGAAGATTCTTCAGCTGCAGAATATCTTCAGAATATTACCATTCCTTCTGCCCTCATTGAGAAAACCTTTGGTGACAAGCTGAAAAAAGCCCTCAGCAAGGGTGATATGGTTAATATTAATTTGGACTGGAGAGAGTCAGTTCCACACCCAGATGACCGTGTGGAGTATGAGTTGTGGACAAATAGCAATGACGAATGTGGAGCTAAGTGTGATACCCAATTGGAGTTTGCGAAGAATTTCAAAGGTGCTGCCCAAATTCTTGAGCAAAGTGGATACACACAATTTACTCCTCACTATATCACTTGGTACTGTCCACAGGCCTTTACTGTGAGCAAGCAGTGCAAATCTCAATGTATTAATCATGGAAGATACTGTGCACCTGATCCGGAGCAGGACTTTAGTCAGGGTTATGATGGCAAAGATGTGGTGATTGAAAATCTGAGACAACTGTGTGTCTATAAAGTTGCAAATGAGACTAAGAGACCCTGGGTTTGGTGGGACTATGTCACGGATTTCCATATCAGGTGTCCAATGAAGGATAAAAAATACAACAAGGAATGTGCAGAGAATGTGATCAAATCTTTAGGTATTTTGTTTTTTGTTTTTCTTAAATACATACCAATTCAAGGGCATGATTCTGTTTGTTTTGAGTTTTATTGACTATTAGTCTGACTTATATGTCTGCATTGTGTTCAATAACATCTAATGGGAATTGGTTTGCTGCAACAACTTCCTTTTGGTAGGGCTGGATAACCAAAAGATAGACAAATGCATGGGAGATCCAAATGCAGATTCAGAGAACCCTACTTTGAAAGCTGAGCAAGATGCACAGGTTAGCTTACATGTTATATCTTTGTTATGACAAGTTCTATTCAATTCTAAAATTGAACCTTTGGTATCATTTGTTTCATATTTATAAGAATTGGTTGGTCACTGTGTAAATTTTTTGTAATGCGGCATTGAGTTCCTCTTAGCATCAGAGTGTGTAGGTTATTGAAAATTCATGGAGTTATGTTTTCCCCAGGTTGGACATGGATCTCGTGGTGATGTCACAATATTGCCCACTCTTATAATCAACAACAGACAATATAGAGGTCGGTATCTTTCCTTTTTTTGTATGTTTGATTTTTATTTGATACATATAAGTTTAGAATGGGCATGCTCACATGTTCTCATTGCAGGAAAATTGGACAAAGGGGCTGTTCTGAAGGCAATATGTGCAGGTTTCCAGGAAACTACTGAACCTGCAATTTGCTTGAGTGAAGGTGAGCTACTTTGAAGTTTATGATGAGAGTGTGTCTTATCTTGATAGATGTAAGCGTTTGATGTCTGAGGGAATTCCACATCTTTAAATATATGGAAGTAACCGTTTGTGTAAAGTTGAGCTACTTTCATAACAAGATTGAATTTGAGTTGCATGGACAGACACAATTTTGTGAGTGAGGGTGCTGGTTATGCATTATTAAATACATGGAGGTAACTATATTGTTTTCTGATTCCAGACATGGAGACGAATGAATGTTTGAAAAATCATGGTGGCTGCTGGCAAGACAGTAAGGCAAATGTAACAGCTTGCAAGGTATAGAGAGTTTTTGTTGTTTGAGCTAAGGGAGAGATTCCTCATTTTTCTTTAGCAGGCTTGTTTTATTGTTCTTTAAATTGTATGTGTATGAGTATTTATTGCTTTTCATTTTTTTCAGGATACTTTTCGGGGAAGGGTCTGTGAGTGTCCTTTGGTTCAAGGTGTTCAGTTCAAGGGAGATGGTTATACCAAGTGTGAAGGTATGCACGGATTTCTAGAGCTTTGGTTTAGTTACTGGCATACATCAAATATATCTTATTCCATTATTTTTGTTGGTATTTGATCCTATTACATTGACTTTGAACAGTGTCTATTCTGCTATATTTTGTGTCTTTTCGCATTTATTTATCTTTAATAAAAACAGTCTTCATCTTTATGCTCCCATTGTGTGTGTGTTAATAAATGAATTGATGGTATGATGGTACCCAAGGCTTCTTTAAATTCTATCTTCCCGTAGTGTGTGTTAATTAATGAATTGATGGTATCATGGTACCCATGGCTTGTTTAAATTCTTGCTTCCCGTAGTTTGATTTTTATTTGTGATAGGTACCTGGCAAGGATAATACATTGAGAAATAGAGAGACCTCACAAAATGTAACATAGGTCTATTTGGCATTGACTACTATTATCTTATTCTAAATTATTTTTCAAAATATTATATTTAAGCTTTTAAACGTGCTCTGTTGTGCTATTTCGTTAAAATTTATGTCTGTTTGACTTTGACTAACTTCTGAAACTTTGTGCATTTTCGTGGATCTCTTGAACTGCAATGGGGAAGTTACCGAGTAGTACATTTTATGATAAATATTTATGACATGCTTGCACTAATTTCACATCAATGCGAAGAAGGCCCTACTATCAAGAAGTTGCAGCTTATATCAAATCAAGATTTTTTAGATCTGAGTAGGGAGCTTAGCATCCTAGGAATTATTGTGTAGCTATTTTATTCCTTATGGTCGTGGTATTGTTATGGAAAATACTTTTTTCTTTAATGCAGTAGTTTTAACTTTTTACTAGTATATATAACCATGTTTGTTTATTTCTGTATTTTCCTGCACCTGAAATTTTATTTCTGTATTTTCCTGCACCTGAAATTTTATTTCTGTATTTTCCTGCACCTGAAATTTTATTTCTGTATTTTCCAAGTCCTGCTTATGTATCTCCCATACCTCTTGTGCTTGGCTAGTGCCTTCCCATCCGTGGAGCCTGATTAGATCCAGAACAAAGAGCCAAAAGTATATTTTGTTGATTCTTTTCTGCTATCTGTTTTCCCTAAACAGCACAAAAATCAAACATATGAAATACAAAGTCTATTGTGCTCTTTCGTTGTTTCTTTTGTGCTCTCTGTTTTGTCATAGAAAATGTATGCATTCACACTGACCTAACGCTTTCCAAATCTATCTTTTTCAGTTGCTGGATCTGGACGGTGCAAGATCAATAATGGTGGTTGCTGGCACAGTACCCGAGATGGACAGACATTCTCTGCCTGCCTGGTGCGGGCCGTTTTTCATCTGAAACTAAGGTTATCACTATATATCATAATTTGAATGGGCTATTTATGATTTTTAATGTGCAGGAAACACAGACTAGTGGGTGCAAGTGTCCTCTCGGTTTTAAGGGAGATGGTGCTAATGATTGTAAAGGTATGTTAGGTAAATTTATTCTGATGGAATACAATTAGATATTATTACTAGGACGACAACTGATATTATTCTTTGAGCTTTTATATCTTGACATTCAGATATAGATGAGTGCAAAGAAAAGAAGGCTTGTCAATGCTCAGAGTGTAACTGTAAAAATACATGGGGCAGTTATGAATGTAGCTGTAAAGGCGACCACCTTTACATCAGAGACCATGATACTTGCATAAGTAAGTAGTGCAATCTGTTTCATTCCCATATTCCACATACTGTATGACTTATATGTGATACTAGCATTTGAAATAACAAATAATGATTTTGTGATTCAGGTAAAAAATCTGAACAAGCAAAGGTTGGCTGGGCTGCTGTATGGGTTGTACTGCTCGGCCTGGCTGCTGTCGCTATTGGAGGTTATGTAGTTTATAAATACAGACTTAGAGTAAGTAAATAGTTGCTAAATTGCATCGGTGTCATTTTTCTATGCTAAATGACTTTAGAATTGCAGTTCATTTTTGACAGGTGCATGCTATGATGTCTGATATGTTGTATTTCTTAACCTTGGATGCAGTCATACATGGACTCTGAAATCAGAGCCATCATGGCCCAATATATGCCTCTTGACAGCCAAGGGGAGACTCCCAATCATGTTCATGATGAAACGCTATAAATGATGGTACTTGACTGGTTTTATATCATGTTTGTTCCCAATTTCCCACATTTATGCATTCTGATAATGTACCTCTTTGCCTTTAACTTGACAGGCATCCTAGGAATCTAGATCGGGCATCAACTCTGCAGATGATTTTACAGATTTCTGTATGTGCTTGTGCATGACTATTGTGGGTGCATCTATTAGGTTCTTTTTTTCTACTTTGCAAGTCATGCAAAATATAGATGCTTGCTATTCAGATATCCACGGTACAAGCTCGGTACTCATGAGAAGCATGCTTAATTTTGGACTGTATATCATGAGAAGGTGGAGGATTAGATATCTAGCACTCTAGTTTCATGCGTTGTTTGTAAAGACAGGCAACTTGGTTATTTCCTTTACTGTAATTCCATTTAGTTGGCAAAGGTGCAACATTACAGTTTTGCAGTATTTGATACTGATTTATGAAAGGAAGTAATTGTAGTGTGCAGCTTGCTTCAGTGGAATATCTGCTTGAAGGCTGACGCTGCTAAAGTTTCTAAGGAGTGTGATTTAATTGGTTTTTTTAACGAGTTTAACATTGGTATAAGATTGTTGTCTTGATTACCCCTCTACCAATGTATTTTTGGACACCCCCTTTCAGTCTGATTATATACAATACTTGAAAGGCTGCATGTCCTTATTTAATTTCCAGTTTGATAACTACCTTCTTTTTACTAAAAGGGAATGCCATGCATTCCTATTTTCCAGATTTTCAGAGCTTATTTTCTTTCATGTTTTAATTGACTTTCCAGATTATGTTAGAAGTGTTTTGAAATCTTGCTTGTCTCTATAAATTCTTTGGAAATTTTATGCATAATTATGACATTTTGTTACGAGGTGCTTTGTTAATTTGAATGGATTAATAGCATGGAATATGGCATTAACTTACCTTAGGATAGGGCCATTGAGGTTTTGATTGTTAGCTTCTTTGGACCGTCTGTCTTCATTGGGCACACTTTAATTGGGCAGCTAAATAGGATGATGGTGGAATTTTATGTTTTGAGGAAATTGCTTCCAGTGAAAAGCTTAATGTGATGTTCAACAATACTTTATTGCAGTGAGAGCCACTTTTTAATTGTTCTGAATATATTCAGGGTGCATTTTGTTGAACTTTGTATATAAATACAAAAGTGGTTTTTGGATGCTCATTTTGGCAAAATAACAGCTAGACTTTGAACCTTTTATTTTTACTATTTTTTCATTCGGAATTTGCATCAAATGGTTCAAGCAGTTGTAACATCAGAATGAAAAAATTCTGGTGGATGAACTGTTTTGTGTTTGCAATTTTTCCAACTAGAATTGTCTCTAGGTGGTGTATAATATCATAAGCAGGGTATTATTTATGGTTTATTTTAGCTAATTAGCCAAATTTTCACAAGATTTTTAAAAATTATTTTTACCATTTGCCAAAGTTTCATTAAACCATTTGCCTTATTTACATATTAAGTTTATCTTGTTCCCCAAATTGTATGGTATTAATATTAAATTCTCTCTTTTATCCCCAAAAAAATTAGCCCATGATATTTAATTTGTGCTTAATAGAGTCTTGCCAGCCGCTCTTGTAAGTTTTGGCTACGTTTACATTTATAATTTATTTCCCCCGCCTTGAGTCTTACCGTGTTTATAATTACCGTACAATCTGATGTGCATAATATTTGCATCATATCAATCTTTAAGATATAAGGATCATTTGTCTTGGATGAAAATCTGAAGTGCATAATATTTGCAAAAGATTAGACCTGGTGGTGAGATCGAGCAAGAAATGGCTGCCCTCACAAAATGGGGTCTAATTTACAAGTTTGCAGGCTGGGGGCTTCATGTAAAAGGAGTTGAGAGCTTGGGTAATAGATCCTTGGAAGATTAAGGCTATTCATGACATTATGGAGTCCCAATTTTGACTTTTTGTAAAGAGAATTCAAAGGTAACACAAATATAGGTGAGATTGATTAATCTCCCAGCACATTTATGGGTGGAAGCCATTATTTAAAGATTGGGAACTTCCTTTAGAAGATGATTTGCATTTTTTTTGAAAATTTGTGGAAGAAAAATATTGCTCATGTCAAAATGTGTGTTCAAATGGATGAAAGCAAATCTCTTTTGAAAATAGTTTAGCTTGGGATATTTCAAGGGAAAAAGAGGAATTCAGTAGGTAAAAAAAGAAAGAAAGCTCCCAATCTAAGGGTGAAGGGCAGGGAAGAGATCAAGTTGGGCTAAGTTTTAACTTTTTCGCAATACTAAGTACTGATATAGATGATGAAGTTAAAGTTTTGGTTTAGTAGAACCTTTGAAAGATTAAAAAAATGAAATATTTCTCAAGGTAATTGCCAACCTTATTAGGGAGTCTTTGAATGGCTTCATTGAGGCCACTTCTTGTATGTAGATCAAGGAAAGATCACTTTGATCCTTGTCAACCCAATCAAAGAGTGTAGTGGAGCTTTCGAACTGGGTCTCTTTGGAAAGACCTTTTAATGTCCTCTGTAATTGTCTGGTTGGCAGTACCATAGACTCTTGGTTTGCAGTTCTATGCACAAGCTCTGATCTCCACGTCAAAGGAGAAGCAGTCCAACTGAACTAAATGGGTTACATGTTCCACCAAAAAAATGATGTTTTAGTGTATGTACAATGTTCTTTGTTTTATTTTGAGATTATTAAATCCTTTGATTTTGTTTATATACCCTCTCATAAGAATGTTTCTTTTTATTTAAAAAAAATAAAAATGAACATACTAATTATTATTTTATTAAAAGGTACTCCGAAAGTATGACATAAAACATAATATCGACCGAAAAAGAGTAGTTTGCACACGACAAATTCTTGAATCAAATTTATATTTCATAGTTACAAAAGAATGAAATTAAGCAAACAGAAGTCTCCACGGAGGGAATTGAACGGAATACCAAATATGGACCCAATCTATAAAATAAAGTGAAAAAGCGCCCTCGTTCGTAAAGGAATCAGTTGGTTATGGGTAAAGTGGAAAGTGTCCTTTCTTTTCAATAAGCAAAATTGTCCTTCCCAAATGAATCACTATTACCTTTATTGCGACAATGACGAGGGCTAAAATCCATGTTGGCATGCCGCTGCTTAAACAGTTGGATATAACATCTGGGATCTGATGGTTGTGGGAACCATTGTTTTAATGCTTAATCGAACTGTTTGCTTAATTTGAGTTAAATCTGAAAATCAGGAGCTGGATCATTATTGTTTTACGTGAACATTGATGTGTTCTCATTGCTGGTTTGAGAAGTGAAAAGTTTTAAGTTTTAATTTTCTGATTGTAAATCATTTTTTATTTTAGTATACTCAAAAATGCCCCAAGCCATTTAGGAGTAGTTAAATTAAAGGGTATTATGTATTTTTCGGATACTGGTTTAAATTAGTTATTATTGGTATGTTTTGTCATTTGTCATCATATCTTGTTTTTTTTTTCTTTTTCTCATCTACTTGTTTTTGTTGTTTTGTAACAGTACCTTTAGAAATGTATTTAGTACTTTTATGGATTGGTAGATGGTTCCAATTCTTTGTAGTCTTGTCTTATTTATTTTTTCAATTGTTTAATGTTGGTTGGTGTACTAATAGGGGTTTAATTTGAAATCGAGTCACCTATAAATATATATGGATTTAATGCTTTTAGGTATATAGGGATCATATAAAAAATTATTTAACATTTATTATCACATTGATTTATTGAGCATTTACAAAATCTTAGAGAAACCAAACAAGCATTCAAAGAGTATTTATTGTAGTACTAAAGTTCATATTAATGATACATTACATTACATTAGTTGACATCGTTGAATTATTGTAATTATTGGAGTTTCGTTTTTGATATTGTACATTGTTGAGGGACTTGACATATATCAATGAAATCATGCTATTCTTTTATGTAATGTAGGTCATAAAACGCATTGTTTTTCTTATCATTTTCAAGTCTAGCTACCCAATTAGGGCAATGAGAAGAAGTGCAATTTTTTAGTGATTACCTTGAAGTTTCAAAAAATGGAGACGGATTTTAGAGTCCTAGATATGATGTTTGCACCTACCTGATAATTTTTGGAAATGCATTCACTACGTGTCTGATACAAGGAAATGGAACTTGATGGTTTGAACAAGGTCCTCCATTCACCTCAAGTTTTTAAGTTTCTCGTTGTTTTCCCACATAAACTTGATTTCCATTGTTAGAGTTTGACGATTGTCTCCATATCCCTTGATACTCAAGGCACATTTCTAAACCCTTCCTTCATCATTTATTACTCTAGTTTTAGAAAAATAATAATTAATGATGATTTATTGATTTTATATGTTTTAGGCCTAGTTAAATGTATATGGATATTTGTATTACAATTTGATTGAAATCTATTGATTTATAACACATTTTGATGAACCCATTGCGGTTTTGTCTAACTATCATGGTTTTGCAGGGTAACCATCGTGGTTAGCTAACTTCTATAAAATTGCAACTCGCAATCTGTGATTTTGACCTCCCAGTTGTGATTTTGCACTGTGTAGTTATGATTTGACATTAATTTTTGCTTTCAATTTGGTCATTTTTGAGTGCATTTTTTGAATCATTTTCAGTGAAATTTTGAGTCATTCCAGGCCTCTCGCAAGGTTCAAATTATCTTTCCCCCTCGGATCCCGCTAGGGGTGCTGCCCCTTGACCCCGTTGGGGACTGCTGCCCCCAGACCTCTGCATCGTGTTCCGCTCACCTCAAAAAAATTATAGAGCCAAATTGCGATTTCTTGGGATGTTTTTTTAAGGCCTATTGGACTAACACTTGACTTCTTGCAGGGGTAAATCTAGTGGATATTTTGTCTCATTAACATCATGTTTTTTAGGGCATGTTTTGGACCAATCACTTGTCTTGCAAGGTCCCCTCACGATTATCAATCTAACTACTAATCATTGTCTTGCAAGTTACTTCTTTTTGAGTGCCACTCAAACTATTAATTGGGTGCTTGCAGGTCGCCTGTAAAAGAATCTTTTGGGTACTTTAAAAATCATTTTAATCGCTTTTCCTTGTATATATCATTATCTTGTATATATATTTGCTTGTATATTCTTTTCCTTCATCTTCTATATACATCACATCTTAATCTTAATCGGTTAATCTCCTTTTTGACTGCCTGTTTGTATCCCGAGGGCTATGGTTGGTGTATGCATTTTTACAATGATTTTTTGGGGATCAAAAACTACCTATAAACCCCATTCCTATTTTTATTTTTATCTTATAGGGGCAATGTGATGTGGAATTGACACCCACGCACTTACTATAGTCTTAGAAGGATAGTGATCATGGATTTCACCACCACACACTAATCTAAACTCCATTTTCTGGTGGAGTATAAATTTCAGGGGCAACTATCGTTAAGATAAACAATTGACCCGATATAGGTCATCCATAAAGGGGAAGAGTTAACTCTCTGAACCAGGCATTAAACAACACCCTATACGGACTTGGGTCCCATTGTACCTTTTTATATATAGGGGATGTCCCTAAAGATCCCATTCAACCTAGCATAGGACCTTTCAATCATAACAGGTGTACTGTTGTAGGAGTTAGTATCAGCTCCGAAGTAGCCATCCTATGCAAGCGGGGTTGAGAGGGTTCGATCGATCTCATAATGGGTCACCGACTTACAACCTCACTTGTGAAGCTGTTTGATGGTACGAGCATCGAGTTACACACTTTTGAGTTTATTAATCATAGGTTGTGTGGTTCACTTGCTTGGATGTGTGTTGTGCTAAACTCATTCTATTTGTGAGCTGAGTCAACCTTCACCTAAACCTATACACACCTATCTAGGTACTTTGCACAATCCATCTTGTACATCCTACCATCATTCTATATATATCTATCTTGTATATATTCTTGTATCGTCAAAGCTATCATCTCATCACCATCATCTTGTCCACCCTTGTCATCATCCTCTTACATATATCGTCCTCTTATATCTCTATCCCATCTCCCACCTTGTTTTCATCCCATCCTAGTCTAGTCATCTCCACCCATTGGTCAACCCCCATCATTCACATATCTTAATCTCAACCACCTCTTGTCCTACGTCCATAATCATTTCTTTGTCTTGAATATCATTGCCACATCATTCTATCATATGCTCATCCTTATCATCATCCTATTATCCACCCTCATCTTAATCCACATCCCCATCACCTACATAGTGTCTTGTACATTTTTATCTCATCACTTGTACATACCTTTTGTTCTCTTATACATCCTTTTATCCCCTCTTATCACTAGAACCGCTCATTATTATTCACACCCCCATCACCCACATCTCATCTTGTACATTCTTGTACATCCCTCATCCCTTCCTAGTCCCACTATATCCCCCTATCCTTGGTCATCACCCCATCATCTTGTACATCCTTGCCTAATCATCATCTTATATATCCTTGTCTTACCCTCTTGTACATACCTTTTGTTCTCTTGCACAACTTTTTAGTCATATCCTATCCTAACCCACCCATCATTGGTCATCCTCCCATCACCTACATATCCTAATCACATCATCTCTTATCCACATCTTGTCCTAAGTCCATACCCCGTCACTTGTCTTGACCTTGTCTTCATCACCCATCTAATTTAACCTCATCCTATCTTATCCTAGTTGGATTTTTAGGTCACATACGGGTCTAAACCATCCCCACCTAATTCATCTTACCATTTTATCCTTTCATCATCACCTATTATCATACTTGTCCTTATCCTAATCACCTTCATCACATAATCCTATCCAATCTCCTATCTTGAGCAAAATCGATTTAAGGTTCTAAGTTAGTCTTCTTATCCACATCATCCTATCACCCTAATCCACTATCACTCATCCCATTGGTCAGATCTCTTGTCGATATTCTGCTAGCATCTTATCACTTTGTCAAATTTCAATCTAACAAACCCATCATCAATCTAGTCTCTATCATCCTTGCCTACTCATAACTAGCACCCATCATATTGTCCTCTTGCTAGTTTGAATCTAGGCACCGATCAAATCCTCAATCTTTTTACTATCTTGACAACTAGGCATCATTGATAGGATGTTAGTACCTATTGCACTATCAGTTAGAAATCTGACCTTAGTCCTATATCATCCTAATCACATTTAGTCCACCCCACCATCATCATCACCTATCATACTAGCTCGATCATTGGACCTAATTTGTTCAATAAACCATCCCTAATACTTAGCCTTCCATCCTCCATCACCTATCAACCATCACCATAGAGATAGACCCTGCCTTCATAGACCAATATATAGTTTCCCATAAGGATGAGATCCTCTTGAAGTTCATTATGATGGGTGTACCACACCTTGAAGGTGTTGACCCCCTTCAACTCATTTCACCTCCTATCCATGCCCCTTCATGTGAATCCCACACCAATCCTCCATCCGCTAGTCATAAACCATCAACTTCCCCTTCCCATACTAGCAAAGGGAATCCAATCTTGGCCACTAATAGTCCATCCACCTAACCACATCAATAATCATCTGATCTAAAACCCAAATCTTCCACATTTAAGTCACACAATGAAATGGGTCCATATACCCCTCTTCCTATGTCTTTGGAATCCCTTTTCAAACAACTCATTGCCTCTAACATGATGATATATCCACCTATCTAACATCTTGATCCCACTAAGCCTAAACTCTCTTGGTGTAAAGCTAATCAATATTTTGTACATCACCAAACCTGAGGGCATACCATTAATCGATGTCATCCTTTCCAAGACTTTGTATAAGACCTCATCAACCGTGGTGACATAATAATTGATGATGAACCAAATGAGTCTTCATCCCTGGCTGTACAAGAAGAGGAATGCTAAGATTCCATTCTCGATCATGATCAAGCCCTTCCCCTTTCGAGGCAAGGTCAAGACACCACACCTATCTTCTATGATCCCTCCATCAAAGATGATCCTAGTCCCCCCATCTCTCACAAATCTTTTTATGGCCCTCTCTTAGTCAAATCCATCATCCCTCTCCCATCTTCTCCTCACCCATCACTCCAAAAACCCCATGTTGAGAGGTCAATCATGGAAAATCACTCTCCTACTAGCAACATTGCATCTTGTATATTAGAGCCAACACAAGTCTTATCATCATTAGGATCATATTCAATACCAAGATCTGATTCAGATTCCTTATCAAAAACATCATCCCTCATCGATGTTGATAATTCCTATCTTCTTGAGAATGTTCCTAATCCAGATACCTCCAATCAATTACCAGACATATCTTTGGATCCCAATCAAGATGATGAAGTCATTACAAATTTCTTGCAAGCTTTATCTATTGAAGATTATCAGAGTGAATCTAATCCAATTAGTCTTCGTGATCCTTTTGCTGATCTTAAGGAAATTTTATTTGATGTCGAAACTGGGTCTCCTAAGAAACCCTATGAAGATTATGCTACCCCATAACCACTCATTGAGCTCATCACATCATCTCCATCACCTCCATCCACCATAGATCCTTTCCTTCCTATTGATGATCACTTAATCACCTCCTATCCAACCCCTTATCATTCACCTTATCCTACATCAAGAATTACATCAACCTAAGGTCTTTTAAGACTATGTAGGCAACACTTGGTTCCACTTTTTGTGCCTAGGGATAGCTTGGCCACCATTACCCTTCCTCACTATCCCATTCTCAGATTAGTCATTCAACAATCATACGTCATTTGTAATCCCCAAATCCTATGGGAAGTAGCTCATTGTCTCTAATTACCAACCCTTATCACTATTATCCCATTTCAAGCTTCCCCTAACATGCATCCTTGTTACGGGACTTATCATCAGCTCAAACCCATCCTATTTAGATCAATTGTATTATATCAATCAAGATACTTTCTAGACATTCATCATTTGTCTAGAACCCATCACTTGAGCTGCCCTATCCCCTTCACTCTTGGTGCATCTATTTCATCAATTGGCGCATCCCAATCCCTTTATGATCCTAGTCTTATCCCACCTTAGGATCTTTGTTTGAGTGACCATCCAAGTTGATTTCTCCCCGTATGCTCTCTCGAGGGAGCATCATACCCTACTAACATCTGACACCATCTAACATTATATTTTTTCTTTGAAAGATCATTACTCTTTTTACTCACAATACCCTTTCAAAGAGGGGTAAAATGTATGCACCAAATTATGCTCATCCCACTAATTATACTAATTTCCACTAATTTAACCTAATTTTTACATTTTATAGCTAAAATAACTAATGACCTAATAACTCACATCTCATTCCTATATCCCACATACCTTTACCTCATCTTAAAATTAATTAATATCCCCATTAAACCCATAATAGATCCTATTACCTGCTAAGCTACTCCCTAAACCAACTAGCCAGTTTAAAATTCATATTTATTCAACCACCACCCTAGCTACCCTATCACCCTAGCCATTCCTACATCCCTATAAACCCTAAATCTCATTAACTCCCATATAATATCCATTATCCCCTAAACTAATTGAGAAGCCTCTAGAACTAGAAAAGCTCCTCTAAGACTCTAAAAGTCTCTAAACTAGAGACTTCTAAATAATTTTAAATTGTCTTAAAATTCCCTCCATTATTCTATAAAAGGCCATGCTTGGGCCATGACCAAGCCAATTGAAAACCAATTAGAAAGCCATCAAGCCATCATCTTTCTACTATCACTATCATCCATACAAACATTCTAGCACTTATCCAAGCCATTATCCACATCACACAACCATTGGAAGCCATTGTCAAGATCTTGCAAGCAATCCAATAATCCAAATTTTAGACATCAAACAATTCAAGTGCAAGTCCTGGAATGGAGGCATAAGGAGGTAAAAAAGATGGTAAGAATTTTCTATTTATTATGTTTTTCCTCTTTTATCCATTCCTATTGGTGTCATTAGGTTTTAGGTTTTTATTACTAAGTTTAGTAATATTGCTTGAATCTAAAATTTGGTGCACATAAACCTTTATCAATAATGGAAGTTCAAAATATTATTATATGAGTATAATGATGTGTGTAGCTGTCAGAATCTTCTCTCTTTTTATGTAACCCTAATCCATCCTTAATATGTATAAATACATAAAAATTTGAAAAAATGCAAAATTAGTGGCCTAGGCCCCTTTAGTGGGGGTTGCTCTACATATTAGTGTTAAGAATCAGGGCTCAATGTAGTTTTAATGCATGTGAGTCATCCATTCTAAGTGGTAGAAGCCTTCACCCTCTCCTTATGTGCACAAATAGAACTATATAATATTTCACTAATGAAATCATTCTTTTGAAACAAATATGCAACCACAAAACTTCACTAGATAAAGAGTGGAATGACAAAAAATATGTGAACTCCTTGATATGTGTGTGATAGATATTATCAATGTGTGAGATAAGAGATAGATTATAGGATATGATCAATGGCTTAGGATAAATATGTATATATAAATTGGAACATATTCTTGCATAGGCAGACCATAGAAAGACGTCAAGCTGACAATCAGGAACAAGAAAACATGACATGGTGGCATAAAGGATCCACAAAAATTTGACCATTTTCACACTGTTTTGAAAAATTTCAAGACTAGTTTCATAATGTTCTGAGAAAGGTCAAGACAAAGGACTCATGAAACATATACCCAAATGAATTACATTATAATTAGGTGGATCTCAAGGTATAAAAAAGATAGATATGAAGGTGTTTATGAGCAAATGTATATGATAAAATATTGTGAAGGGTCCAATGTAAAGGGAAAGTTTGCCAATAAGATCATAATATAAGAAAATGAACCAAACTTATGGAAATTCAATGTCATCCATTATCCTATGTCCTCCACTTCTTGTTTCAGTGCATGAAATATGATTAGGTTCACTACTTGATACATCTACATATTGAAACTCAATGATTTTACATGTGCATAGGAACCACTTTTTATTCTTCCAGTTACTCACTTCGCATCAAGTTTGATTTCTCTTGATGCCATCCATGGGTTGTTTTCTTCTCAGTGACATTGGTGATTTTATGTATTGAGATATATGCCCCCTATGATGAAGTAAGTCCAAATTTTTTGTGTGAAATTGATTTATTCAATAACTCATATGTTAAGGTGTCAAGGTGAAGTCCACATATAATCCATATTCATGACCATATTTATCCCTCATCACATCATCACATCATTCTTCAAATCATTATTTCATCACTTTAGATCATCCTCATGTGCCTGGTTTTTTGTGGCTTCTTCATTCTTTGAAAAGTCATTATACCATCTACACATACCTTTACATCAACCTATCACACCTTTTAAATATTCATCAATATGATGATTTAACATTTATTGCAATCAATTAAATACTAAACCAATGCTTGTAATCCAAACTCGAAGCTTTTACTTGCTTTGGGAATATTAAATTCTACAATGTTAGGAACCCCTTATCCAACGAAAGCACAATTGATTACTTTCTTATAAGCAATTAAACATGGGATTATACCAGAATGATTAAGTAACTAGAAACTTGAGACAACAAAAAATTTGAGAGACAATACACACTCTTGTATTAAATATTACTAGAAGAAAATACAATAAGGAAGATGCCACTTCTTCCTCCACCTCAAAGGCTTGCCACACCTCAAGACCTTCTTCCCCTCTCTCTCTTGCTCAACACAACTCTATACCTTGAGTTATTATCCCTCCTTGAATGCTTCAGCTGATCTCCTTGATCTTACACCTGTAGATCTCCTTGACCTTGCTTGCTTCAATGCTTTTACTTGCCTGCTTGATAATTACAATACATGCCTCATGGGTCTTTAAATAGAATTCCATGGTTACAAAAATAGAACTCTAACTACAATAATTAGACACGCAGCTCGTGACTATAATTAGTCATTTAACATGCAAACACTCACTTCACTTAACTGACTGTTCGTCAACAACAGTTCTGGAACACACAGGCGACTGACGTCGGTCCCTGCTTGCTTGGTTTTGCCGACGTCGGCCGACTAGCTACCGACACCGATTGCCTTCTGCACTGGTAATGACCGACGTCAGTCATGCTACCAATGCCGGTACTTTTGGATCTTCAACAACCTCTTGTTTCTTCGTGTCTGCAACAGTTGAAGCTTTTAGCTCCACACCCTAACAATCTCCCACTTGGAGATAAACAACTGCTACTATACCTGTACCTATACACCATCTATTTTGTTCTCTTGGCTCTGTATCCCTCTTCAAAATCACTCTTGAAGACCAACCACCATGCAAACCTGTGATGCAATACCTGTCACTTATGCCAAAAGAATTTTGCTGCTCCCAAATTCTTCATGACATACTTCTGAACCAACTCTACCCTTAGCTCAGAAAACTCCCTGTATATGAAACCCTACAACAAGTAACACAATACAGTAACATGATAATGTAGCTAATATTATCCAACCTGGTAAAGATAAAATACAATGGCCAAACCTCCATTGCTCTGCAGCCTAATCAAGACCATATACCATAGCCTTCTGTCTCACGTGTCCATCCACTCTCTTCTCTAATATGGGAATCCATCCCTCTATCTAGTGCTTTCTTCCAGCTAAAAACTCTACCAAAAAATACTTGTTTGGTTCTTCTCCAAGGACTCACACTCCTCATCCATGCCAAGCTCCCACTATTTCTGGATTCTACCTGCATTGCTTCTTCCATCTTCCTAGTTCTTGACCATCAGTAATCAATATAAAGAAGGTGAACAACGAATATGAGGTTCACTTACCCTTTCTGACCTCCATATGGGTGTTTGAGACTCCTTGACAGCTTGCTGTCCACCCAACATCTGTTCCAGTGACCGATCTCAGCCATCTCCCAGTCTGCTCCTGACCGATGTCGGTTCCCTGCACTGACCCTGACTGCCGACGTCATTTCCCTGGCCGACATCGGTGTCCCCCCTGCCGACGTCGGTTCCTGCCTAATCGACGTTAGACTTCTTCTGCCTGACTCTACCGACCTTACTGGTCTGCACATGATCGATGCCGGTATCTAGCTGACCGATGTCGGTCCCAAGTGACCAACATCGGTGTCTGTGTGTTCCTGTAAGTGATGAAATCTTCATCCATGAGCTCATCTTGGATCAAACCTCTGTCCATACTACCCTGCTCAGATTTATTCAGCCCCTGTGATTGATCTCTGTCATTCATCTCCTCCATAAACACCAAGGCTTCTTTGTTCCTGTCAAAAGCATCAAATTTCCTTTTCCTGTAATGAACTCTATCTATGCTTTCTGAATCTGAATACATACCTTTTGAATAAAGAATGCCCATTTCCTTCTTATTCATGTGACCAAGCCTATTAAGCCACATCTTCGAATCTACAGCTGAAGTAGATAAACCAGAAGTAGAATCAACAGTACAAGTAGATAGATAAGAGTATCTACTTTCTTACCTCTTGCTAGAACAAGTGCACCCTTGGTAACCTTCCAAGAATCTGCTATGAGGGTTATTGTGCATCCCTCATCACCCAACCTTCCAACAAAAATCAAACTCTGCTTCAGAATCGGGACATGCATAACCTCCTTCAACACCCATGTGTTGTCAATCTGCAATCTCAGCTGCACTTTCCCTTTGCCAACTATTTGACAAGGCGTACCATCCCCTAAATAAAGCACTCCAAAGTCTCCCTGTTCATACTCATGGAACAAATCTCTGTTTGGGGATGCATGAGAAGATGAACCAAAATCTAAAATCCATGATCCTACCTGACTATCCAAAGAAAGTATGAGAGCATCTTGTACCATAATATTTGCATCCTTTGCTTCTTCAATACCTACATGTTGATTCTCTTTATCTCTCAACCAACACTCCTTTGTGTGTCCTTTCTTTCCACAAAACCAGCAGGTAATACCTTTGGATTCAGATCTCCTTCCCGACCTTGATTTCCCTTGCTCAACCTTCTCCCTTTGCCTTCCCTTGCTTTCTGCACTTAGAGCATTCCCTGATGATTCACCTGTGCTTCTCCTACGTATTTACTCATTCAAGATCACACTCACAACATCATCAACTTTTAAGATTTTAGAAGCAGATGTAGAATTACTTACTGCCATAACCAGACTATCCCAATTTTCAGGCAAAGAACATAAAATCAAGAGAGCCTTTACCTCATCATCAAAAATAATATTGATTGAAGCTAACTGGTTTATCAAACCATGGAAATCACTAAGATGAGTATGTACCGATCCACCTTCTTGCATTTGCAAAGTAAATAACTACTTCATAAGATATACCTTATTAGAAGCCGAGGGCTTTTCGTATAAATTCGCCAAGGATTTTATCAACTCTTCCGTTGTCTTGCACTGTGATAAGTTGGAGATCACAGACGATGCAAGGCTCAACCTTATAGAACTGAGAGCCTTCCGATCAAGAACACTCCATTCTTCATCCTTCATATCTGTGGGCTTGCATGTAACCCCACCCAACGGTAAGTACAAATCCTTCTGATATAAATAATCCTCTATCTGCATCCTCCAATGTTGATAATTCTTGCCGTTAAACTTCTCCATTTGTAGCTTACTTTCTTCTGCCATTGCTGAACTCCCACTCAATCAGAAACCTGTGAATGACCTGTAATCAACAAACAATAACCTGCTCCCTGCAAATTGTAGCTCTGATACCAACTGTTAGGAACCCCTTATCCAACGGAAGCACAATTGATTACTTTCTTATAAGCAATTAAACACAGAATTATACCAGAATGATTAAGTAACTAGAAACTTGAGACAACAAAAAAATTGAGAGACAATACACACTCTTGTATTAAATATTACTAGAAGAAAATACAATAAGGAAGATGCCACTTCTTCCTCCACCTCAAAGGCTTGCCACACCTCAAGACCTTCTTCCCCTCTCTCTCTTGCTCAACACAACTCTATACCCTGAGTTATTATCCCTCCTTGAATGCTTCAGCTGATCTCCTTAACCTTACACCTGTAGATCTCCTTGACCTTGCTTGCTTCAATGCTTTTACTTGCCTGCTTGATAATTACAATACATGCCTCATGGGTCTTTAAATAGAATCCCATGGTTACAAAAATAGAACTCTAACTACAATAATTAGACACGCAGCTCGTGACTATAATTAGTTGTTTAACATGCAAACACTCGCTTCACTTAACTGACTGTTCATCAACAGTAGTTCTAGAACACACAGGCGACCGAAGCTGGTCCCTGCTTGCTTGGTTCTATCAACGTCGGCCGACTAGCTACCGAGGCCGGTTGCCTTCTGTACTGATAATGACCGACGTCGATCATGCTGTCGATGCTGGTACTTTTGGATCTTCAGCAACCTCTTGTTTCTTCGTGTCTGCAACAGTTGAAGCTTTTAGCTCCACACCCTAACATACAACTTATCTTGAATCTGCCTTGCTTGAAAAAAATCAATTCATCATTATTAGAACATCAAATAAAAAATCACTAGCTTGAGTTAATTTCATTTTGAGGTTAATATCATTCATTCATAATCATACCTCCCTAAAGGGAGAACTAAATTTGGCCTGAGGTCCATTTAGAATATGTAGGTAGTGCTCAATTACATGGGGTTTATGAGGTAAGCTCTGTATGTAATAAAAAATGCAACATGTTTATAAATCAATCCTAGCTCGGAGAAGATAAAGCATACCTACGCTTTCGATTAGGAATACATTTGTTAAGCGAGAGCATGACTAATATGGGGACCCACTAGATCTGATTAGGGGATCATTTATCATAATACACCATGCTAAGGAGGGTTTTAAAGCCTCCAGTCTAACAAAATATGCAATAACCCTAAGGGGGTCCTAGGTTTTGATATTTCACTTAATCTAATAACCAGAAAAGTAAATCTAATATAGTGCTCACTAAATCTTATGGCACAATATGAGGGGTTAGTAAATAATCAAAACATGTATAAGAGAATCTCAATTAAGTTAAGTATGAGTAAGACCTAATACATGGAATATGAAGAGTAATATTATTCTAAGCTAATACTTATGCTACTTCTATCTACTAAAGAGATGAGCAAAGTTAGAGAATACTTACCTGAATGTGAACCCATTGAGACTCAATCTCTCCCTTGGCCAAAGGGGCTTCGAAAGAGGTTGTTGTAGTTTTTAAGGATCACTAAGACATGCCAAAGCATCCAAGACTTATCCACATGACTAGATTCTTCATGTATAAACCCTAAGCTAAGACTCCTCAAGTAGAATGGTGGAAGAGTATATTGTAAATAAGCATGAGTGAATAATAGCTCTTTATTGCATATTGAAATTATGATGAAATGATCTTATATTTATAGGTGGATCTTTCCCTAAACCCTTTTGAAAATGTCAGTCAATAGGGTCTACCCATACAACCTAGTACAATTTTGAACAACATTTCACTAGGTCAGCCAAAGGTCAACTAGCTCCTAAGTGAAAAATACCTCAAAAATGTACAAGGTCGACCCAGTACAACTGACTGAAAAAAATGGATTGAGGTGAGGAAAAAAAGATGGAAAGTGGAAAAAGACTAGAAGAGTGTGTAAAGGAGGATTAATAAATTAGATAATAGTTTTAGGAGCTAGTTGGATTGGTAATAATGTGGTAATAAGGGACAATAATACTGTGAAGCACCAATGCTCTACCCACCCCTTTCTTAGTGTACCTTTTAGGGCATGCACTCATAGAGATTGAGTATCGATGGATTCCTACAAGATATAAATAATCAATATTTGATAAAATTTGAAAATATTATGTGTATACATATGCTCCACTCAAAGATAATCATGTGTCACTAAGGTGAAATAGGGGATGGTGCTTTGAGAAAGAACATAAGAACACATAACACTAATGCTAAAAAAAAGTTGCAGTATTTTAAAACATAAAATAACTAAAAGTAAATGATTGAAAGGAAAATAATTTCAAAGTAAATACGATGCGTACCTTGACATACCTTTATCACTGAATGGTTGTCTGTTGTGTTTCTAGTCTTGATTATGTAGGGTACAAAGACTACTTTTGACAAACTCAAGAATACAAAACTAAAGAGCAAAAATAAACAAATGCAGGAAAGCCAAGATAACTGGTGCTATGAGGACATGATGTACTTGAGAATTTGACAATCTGGGGTGACAAGTGCTATGTTAGACCAAATGATCAAGTCAAAACAAGAGTAAATTATGTAACCAAAAAACCAAGGCTACTAAAGATCGAGAAATTCAAATAAGTAAACCTCAAGTAAGAAAGGAAAACTCACCAAGTCAAACCAAGGATACATGTCAAAAATATGGTAATCAAACATTAAATATAAAAGTAGTAACAATCCTTAAACAAAGATGGACAAGCAAAAAATAAAATGGTAAAACAACATTGATGAGTGAGCAGCAACAATCCTTATCTCACTCAATAATGAAAAAAGGTGCATAAAAAGGGAAAACAACATTACTAAGTGGGAAGTAACAAGATAAACTCACTCAATAATGGAAAAATGTATAAAAGTGCCCATAATAGAAGGGTAATACAACAAATGATAAATGGTAAAAGAAAACAAAACAAGTCTAGGAATGTAAATCTATGGTGTAAAGAAAGTAATCCATGGTTACTCCAACATGTTATTTTGCTCTAAGGATAGATAAAACTCAAACAAAGTAGTGATAACATATTATTTTGAGAGGTGAAGAAGAAGGAAATAAAGAAGGGAAAATAGATTTGGAATCATAATTTTTCTATCAAAGGGGGAAATGAAATGGGTGGAGGGGAGAATAAAAGAAAAACCAAGGTAGATGAATTCTTTATCGAAGTCAAGACACTCAAACTAGGTTTGTAAAAATAAGATGACTTTTGACCTTAAAGATTTTGAATAACTTATCTTAGCCACACAAGTCTTAGGTCAAGAAATGAAGTATATAAATCATCCCATGAAGGCTATATGCATGAAAATTAAATTGGATCTACCTTCCCACAATGTGATTCCCATTCCTCAGGACCCCTTACAGAGTCGTCATTAGTCTACTGTGAAGATTGGGTACTTACATGAAAAAGTAGGTAGCACCATAGAGTTTGTTGAATTCTACTATTCCAATCTACTAGCTTATCGCACCCCAATGGACCTTGATTTTATGTGATACCAACTGTGGAGTTTGAACTTCGATTAGAGATAGGATATGTGTTTGTAATCATATATTTTGGTGTGAATTGGACTTTTTAGATTTGTATCTTGTATTTTAGATATCATTGACTTTTGTTTTAAATGATTTTAATTTTAATTTTATTGATGGCTTTTTTTATTCTCCTCCATACGGATTTATAAAACCAAACATGGGTTCTAAAGATGACTTTCATTTGAATAATTGGGACTTGGTTGCTAAGATAGATAAATTCAAAGATAATGGGATCTAAGAGTCTCATAGATCTAGGTGAAATAAAAGTGATATCTTGAATTCAACCTTGTTTTATGCAAAGTGGAGTGAAAGGAAAAGAAATGAAAAGGAATGACACATGGAACGAATTTGAATTACTTCAAATCACAAAAAATGTGATAAAGGGTGAAAAAGGGATACAATGATAAAAAAGTGTGATTCTTTATCATAAGAATGATGGAAATGGATGAAAACATGCTAACATAGATTGTTTGTGCAAATTCCATCTACCAAAAGAAACAAAAAGCTAAAGTTGAGAACAAGGATCAATAATATTTTTAGAAAAGAAATAACAAGATGGTGATTTTATGAGGAAGGCCAAGTCTTATCCATGGTCGTACACTGCAACTCATAAAAGAGAAACCCATGAGAGTACCAAAAATCATGTGAAAAATAAATGGGATAAGAAAAAGATGGTATTTGTGAGGAGGAATGGGTCCTATCCATGGTTTTACAATGCAACTCACAAGAGAAAAATCCAAGGGATGCTAAAAAGTGTGTTAAAATAATAAAGATAAAGAATACTATGGTACATCATGAGAAATATCGGGTCCTATCCACGGTTTTACAATGCAAGTCATGAGAAAAAGGGGAAACCAAAAGACCAAACAGGAAGGACTAAAGGTTTATAATAAAAGAGAATTGCTGCAGAGGGAAAGACTCATGTAAGTAACCTACAAAAAGTGTTAGATAGATGTAGGTAAAAATCATGAAAAGAAGGAAATGTTTAGGCAAAGTAATTTATAAGGAATTATGCATTGGTGGGTTCTTTGAAAACATGGCCTTCATTAGTTTGAAGGTGATAGGTAATTGGACCAAGAATATCTTTGACTAAATAGGGGCCCCACCATTATTGGGCGTATATACCTTATTTATCATGGATGTAATATAATATAAGGATAAGATCACCAATATTGAATGTGCAATTTTTAACATGTTTGTTATGTTGTTTGGAAATACGTGTCTTGTATTGATGATTATGTTGTAAATCAGAAAGATGATGTTCATCAAGGAGATCAAGGGCATGAAGTTGAGCTTCACGTAATTATTCATCAATAATGATACGATGAAAAGAGATATGGAGAGAGGGGAGATCAAATTCTAAGGGAAGAACTGACTCAGAATCAAAGACTAGAGAGAATGGTGTTGCCCTAGTGTAAGTACATATGCTAGTTCGATAAGCCCAAAGAGCACAGTAAAGATGAAGATACCAATCCGTGTGGGTTTCATGAATTATTTTTTGGAAGATTTTATTAAATTTTTTGTTAGTGGACTCAGCTTGACCATTTCATTTTGGATGATAAGGTGCAAAAAATTTGTGATGGATATTGAATTTAGCATAAAGCTATTTAACATGTTTATTTTTGAAATTACCACCATTATAAAAAATTATGGTATGGGGAACACCAAAGCAAAAAATTATTTGATTAAGAATAAATTTAGAAATGGTAGGATTGGTCACATTAAAAGGGGCATGGATTTAGCCCATTTAGTAAAATATTCAGTAGCGGTGATGATAAAACATGTCCATCCTAGGAGCAAGGTAATTTTCTAATGAGATCAAATTCCCACATGGAAAATGGCCAAGGAGATTCGATAGTTTTAAGTTTAGCTGGAGGTGAATGAATTAGATCATCATGAAGTTAACAAGGAGTACACTTTTTTATCAAATTTGACTACATCTTTTTCAAGAGCAGGATAAAATTAACTCATACGTAGGCATTTGTAGGCTGTAACATGTCCACTACAGTGGCCACTACAAATTCTCCCATGTTCTTATTTAAGAAGAGGAGGGACCTCATCTTGTATAGCACAACGTAATAAGGTACCTTCAATGTTACAATAATAAAAGATGTGTCAAAATACATAATTGAAAGATTTTTTATGAATGCATGTATTTTCATGAGAATCTAAGTTAGGATGATAAGTTTGGTGTTCTAAGAATTGGATATTGTCTTTATATCATGAGCTTTATTGAATGGTAGTAGCCTCGATGTGGTAGATAAGAAAATATGGTGATTGAGTTGAAGATGGAATTTTTATTATTTGTATAAGGAAAGTAGGATAAAAAATAACTTGGTGTGGATGAAAGAGAGATACTGAGGAAGAGAGAGAATCAACAATACAATTTTGATCTCTAGGAATAGGCTCAATAGTGAAAGAGATAAAATCCTTAGAGATAGTGGTTGTAATATGATGATAAGTAATGAGATTTTCACCTTTGTATTGGTAATCACCATTGACTTGTTGGTAAATAAATTGAGAATCACCTAAAGCATGCAAATATTGAATGTCTAAATCAAGGTCAACTCTCATGATTTAGATTAGAGCTTCATATTCAGCCATATTATTGGTGATATCAAATGTGAAATGAAAGGATAAAGCAATGATTTCTTCAAGAGAAATTGTGAGAATGCAACATGCCTCAACTCCTTGAAGGCATTTAACACCATCAAAGTAAAGGGTCTAAGTATCCTCATGTAAGTTGACATTAATTTCAGGAAGCTCCTTGATAACTACTTTAAGATTAGTATTATTGGAGGAAATAATGGATTCATCAATATTATTTTCTTCAAAATCAGTAGTAAAGTTATGAAAATAATCTTTGAGAGAAATAACTTGATTAAGACCTTCAATATATAATATATTATCATTGGGAAGACTATCTTGAAGGGGAGAAGCAATTAGAATGGGTGCTGCAGCAAGTTGATCAGCTATGACGTGAAATTTAATAGTTTTTTGAGTGATGATGCAGAGATAAAATTTCATATGGAGGACCATCCATTTGCCAATTTTATCTCTAGGGAAAAAGGCTTTGGAGAAGAAGTGATGAAGGGGGCCAAAATAAATGATGACATAAGTAGTTTAATAAAACATGTATTGGTGAAGCTTTTTAGTTACAAAATAGATGGTGAGGCAATCACATTCACTTTTGGTATAATAGGTTTCATAATTGATGAGGCCTTGACTAATGTAGTAGATAACATACTTTCTGTCGGTATCATCGTGTTGGGAAAGCATTGCCCCAAATGATATAGGTGTGGAATAAGTATAGAGGATCAAGGGTCGATCATTAAAAAGAAGACGAAGTGTAGGTGGGTGAAATAATGATTCTTTCATGTTATCAAAGAATTTTTGACAAGGTTCCATTCAT
The DNA here is from genome assembly GCA_037957365.1 of Torreya grandis. NCBI lineage: Eukaryota > Viridiplantae > Streptophyta > Pinopsida > Cupressales > Taxaceae > Torreya > Torreya grandis. The sequence continues at coordinate 3,033,104 of JARHVA010001065.1, read as the reverse complement.
TCCAGAGCGGTACCTTTATTGAGAAGAGAATTAATGAAGTGGATATGATAAGCCATTTTGAGGATAAATCATCTAATTTCTTCAATTTTACCTAAGTATGAATATTGGGAATAAAATGAGGAATGGGCTTGTTGATGATAACACTAATCTAAGTAGGGTCAACATCGATGTTGTGGAGAGAGACTAATAATCCTAACAATTTTTTAGATATGACACCAAAGACACATTTGTAAGGATTTAGTCTAACCTGGTATTTAAAAATATGATCAAAGATGATAGTAAGATATGATAGATGAGTCATATGACTGTTGGATTTAGTAATGAGATCATCCACATAGGTTTCAAAATTTTTGTGGATAAGATCATGAAAGATGTGATTCATTGCTTGTTGGTAAGTGGCTTTGACATTTTTGAGGTTGAAAGGCATTTTGACATAGCAATAGGTACCCTATTCTATGGTGAAAGTGGTCTTATGTTGGTCATTGGGGGCAATGTGAATCTGATTGTAGCCTAAGAATCCATTCATAAGAGATAACATTTCTTAATAAAATGTGGAATTGACGATGGCATCTATCAAAGGTAAATGAAAGTTATCCTTAGGATGAGTGAGGTTAAGATTGTGGAAATCAATATAAATGTGAATGACCATAGTGACCTTTTTCCAAATGGGAACAATTTTAGAAACCCATTTAGAATAATCTACTAGTTTGATATATTTAGCATTGAGTAACTTGATGATTTCCTTGTGACATAAGGAGGAAACCTTAGGTGGAAATTTTCTTTGATTTTGATGCACAGTATTAAAATCAGGATAAGTAATGATATTATGCACCACAATGCTAGGGTCAATACCAGGGATGTATTCATAGGACCAAGCAAAAACCTCATGATATTTATCAAAGAATAAGCTAAAATTATCATGTTTGGTAGGTGAGAGTTCACAAGATACAGTAATAGGTCAAGGATAAGATGGAGTACCATATTCAATGCATGTGGTTTCTTCACTAAGCATGGAATTGCCATCTTGAAAGTGGTATGGTGCATTAGGTAAAGAAGAGATTGGATTAGCTTTGGGATCAATGTTAGCAATGAAGTTGTTAAAACAAGGGGTTTTATTTTTAAAATTCCCAAGTTTATGATGTTACTGAGGAAGTTGAGGTTCTTAGTCATGAAGTATTTTAAGAATAGCTTCATCACTAGGCAAGGTAGGAAGATGACCATAATTATCAACATCTACTTTGAGATATAAAATTTGATTACCATGGCAATCATACTTATAATGCATCTCATAGATATCTATTGCCTTGGCATCTAGTGTAATATTGGGAGTAAGAAAAGAAGATGGATTAGAAGGGATTGGAATGTCAATAGTGTTGGTGATAGGGGAAGAAATAGATACAATGATTGGATTGATAGGTCATAAAAGAGATGTTGGAATTATTGGAGATTCAGAAGGTATACTTTTCTCTGCCACCCAAGGGGTATCAATAAGTGGATATTTGGTAGGAGGCACATGACCTTTGGGATCTAAGTCACAATCTGTGGAAATGGTATGCACATCTCGATTAAAATCATGAATTTGAGATAAGGTTTTATGATAATGCTAGACATCCAAGTCTCGATATTGAGTTTGGGCCCTTTTATAGTTATCATCATATGTTGGATAAATTGTACATTCTTGAGAGTCAGGGGGTGTTTCAAAAGGTGAAATACCTATATTAATTAATGTATGAGGAGACATGATGAGAGGATCTTGAAATAATTTGGTCACTCTGAAATCATTGCAAGTGAAGGCATATTCTAGTAAAGATGGATCTTGAGAATTGCATGGAGGGTTAAAATCAGTAATCTCATCAATAAGAAGAATAATATGATCTCTTGGTAATAAAGGAGGAAGCCACTATAAAATGGAGGGAGGTAGCTTGGTAGTATTGCAAGTATGTTACAAATCATTAGGTTCATTGTCATCAGAATCCAAAAGAGTAACTTGTAAATCAAGATTCATGTTGATGAACTCAAGGAAAGGAACACTATTTATCTTAGGAATTGTAGTAATACAATATTTGGATATGGGATTATGAAGGTAAATACTCTATGGGTTTGAATCAGCCTCATTCTTATATCACTTTCCATTATGTAAGAATTTAATACATTAGATACTGGAAGAAGTAATGGCCTTCATTCTATGAGTCTATGGGTGACCAAGGAGTATGTTATAAGACAAAGGTAAATTAAAGACTATAAGCTTAGTTCAAATATTTCTAGGTCCGATGGTTAATGGGAGCCAAATACACCCAAGTGGATTTTGATTAGTTTATCAAAACCATGACAAGTAAGATGGGTTTGCTTAAGATTATTTTTTTTATAACCAAGTTGTTGGATTAGCTACAAAGATGTCACATTAATACCAGAGCCTTAATCAACTTTAACTTTATGAATAAGGGTAGTATTAATCAATATTTTAATGAAAAGTGGTAGACCATTACCATAAAAAATAATTTCATCATTGATCATGTCCTCTTTAATAAATTCAATAGAAGGTTTGGAAGAAGGACACAGTTTCAATGGTATTGACGTTGGTAGGTTGAGATTCAATAGAAGGTGGTTATTCATCAATAAAAGATGGATCTTCAATTTCTTGGAGTTATTGCATAAGGAACTTATGATGATAAGGTGAAGTACATACTAACTCCATAATTAGAATCTTACAAGTCATAGAGTCGAGTTCCTCAAGAAATTTCCAATGAGATTTAGAATAACCAACATGAGGTTTAGGAGGTAAAGTATATTTTGAAGGAATATATGTGGTTGAAGGATCAGAAGGAGGAGGTGGTTCCTTGTCAGCTTCTGAAGCTAGATTAGTAGTTGTAGTGTCCTTGGGAAGTTGTTCTTCTAAATATGGATTCTTAGGCTTGATAATGGAATCTTTATGATCCATCTTGTGATGATAATTAACCTTAGCAGTGTTAACATATTGAGAATTATTGTAATATTGGTCATATTCGACATTAATGGCACAAACATCTTTTGTGTTTGGTTGATTATTAGTTGTAGAAAAATATTTATTATTATTTAAGGTACAAATCTTTGGAAGCTTATCACTTTTGAGAAGCAATGGTGTACTCTTGACAATGAAGGTTGATCATGACTTCATGATTAAATAAATCACCAAGAAGATAGGAAACAACAAATTTAGTGAGCCCTCTACAAGATTAATGGGAATTACCAATGTCATAATGGAACCAACAAAATAGATTAGGGTCAAACATAGCTGATTAATAGAAAGTTTGCCTAGTTTATTACCATAGAAGTTAATGGCAAACTAGTAGATGCTCAGATTGATACAAGAGCTTCTCTCTCTTTTACTAAATCACAAATCATCCATGACTGGAAGACATTGGATGATACCATGGCTTACAAGAGCCTAGATGTCCAAGGGAAAAATTTTATCTGTAATAAATACAAGCATCAACAAACCCTTTAGATACAAGATAAAATCTTCCATGTTGATTTCTTCACCTTAGATAGAATGCCTATGGATATATTACTAGGCGGTGCCTTTATAGACATATACTCACATTATGGTTCTACCACAAAGAGTACCATGTTTACTATAGAAAATGAAAGGCTTAGAATTCCTTGCCTCATTTATGCCACTGAAAAATTTCCAAGTTCAATGACTCAAATACCTGAAGTAATAATCCCAGCTGAGATACAAACTATAGGAGAAAAGATCAAAACTACTATCTGTTCTGACAACCCTCAACAGTTCTGGTTGAAGTCTATGCCTAAGATGGATATCAAAATCATCGAAGGAAAATCCATAAAGATTGGGAAAAGGATCCCAATACCAGCATAGGATTATAATGATATGGAAATACAAATCAAGGAATTAGAAAATAATGGTTTTATTGAAAAATCAACCTCTGCATACTGTTGTTATGCATTCATGGTGAATAAGCATTCTAAGTAGAAAAGAGGAAAGAAAAGAATGGTCATCAATTATAGACCATTAAATGCCATTAATCAACCCTTTCCATATCCAATTCTAGATAAAAGCTATATGTTGGAGAAGGTAGCATCATGTAAATACTTCTCTTAATTTGATTGTAAATCAGGCTTTTATCAGATAAGAGTCAAAGAAGTTGACAGAGAAAAGATAGCATTTAGTTGCCCTTTCAGCCATTTCTAGTGGACAATAATGCCTTTCAGCTTGATGAATGCCCTTACATTATACCAGGCCCATATGGATAAAATATTTCAAGGCACTTCTAACTTTTTGTGTGTGTACATAAATGACATATTAATTTTTAGTAATTCTCTTACTGACCATTTTACTCATCTCTCCAGATTCTTTGAATTGGCACATAATGCAAGAATTTTTTTATTAGAAACAAAAATTTAGTTGTGAAAAATTGAATGCAACTTTCTTGGAATGGTGATCCAAGACTCAAAACTATAAGTCCAGCCACATATCAAAGATAAAGTCATCAGTTTTCTAGACATTCTAGATAAATCAAAGCTACAAGAATTTTTGGGATTATTAAATTATTTAAATAGATTTTATCCTAATTCTAGTGAAGATAGGTTCATACTTCAAAAACTTCTCCAAAAAAAGAAAGCTTTCAAATGGAAGGAAGAACATACAACGGCTATTTGAAAAATCAAATTTACGGTAGCTTCACTTCTGGAACTCCATATCCCAAAATTTGACCAAATGAAGGTTTATATTGATGCCTCCAATGTTGCATGGGGAGGATTACTTGTTTGTGTACATAATAATAAAGAATTCATTTGAGAATTCTCTAGTGGAGTATTCAGTACTGATGTTCTAAAATGAATTTCTTCTGATAAAGAAATCTATGTTGTAAAGAAATGTCTTGAGAAGTTCATGTTAAATCTTCTCCACCTACCACATTTTGTTGTAAAAATTGATTGTAATAGAGTTTTGATCTTTAAAAAAAAGGATCATGGTTGGAAAGATGGTTGCGGTAAATATATTAGATGGCAGGCCTTTTTTAACCAATTTAATTTTATAGTAGAACATATTAAGGGTACTGATAATATTATTACAAATTAGCTCAGCTATAATCCACCTGCTACACTTATACGTCAACCCATTCCTGGTTTCAATCTTACCAAAATATATAATCAAGCAATCGCTTCTATGAATATCCTTGTTCAAGAACAAATCCTTCATGAAGGGTTGCATCTGAGATATACCCAGATTTCTTATGCAACAGGCCAAGATCTAAAAATGTCTTCAGTAGCAATAATCCATGCAAATCATCATCAAAACACTGGTGTGATAATAATCAAAAGATTAAATAGTGAATTCCTCTTCCACCAGTTCACTAAACTCCTAAAGCATCTTTTATGGACATGGCTAATCAAAATCAGGTCTCTATATAATGAACATCTGTACAGATGGATAACAAGATACGGCCCGCACTATATTAATGAAGAGGAGAACCATGATCAAGACACGGTCATATATATGATCATAAGAAGATAGCTAAAGTGGGAATCTTACTTCTACATCACTCCTCGCCATCACGCATGCGAAGCTGGACCCCAACACTGGCATCTTTCCAATATCTTCCAGCTAGGGTGTCTTTTCTAGCCAATCAGTGACGATGACTTATTAACTGAAGCAGAAGCAATGTTGGACCCACCAACCCAAACATCCTCATCCAATGCGTCTAATAACATCTCCCTATAGATTAACTTTTGTGCTGTAAAGCATGATGGGACATGACACCTCCTTGGCAAAGATTCTAGACAGGACCTCCCAAATGCTATAAATAAGCCTCTTCTCCATAGAGTATTCATCAAAAAATTTCTAAGCTTTCTTAGAAGTCTAGTAGCCTTGTTTCAAAGAGTATTCTCTTCTCTTTCGCTTTTCGAAGGATCTTGAGAATCAAAAATTTAAACAAGTATTTGTAAGTATATTAAGTAATAATAGTGAAGCCGTAGCCATTCAACCCCTGCCTACTATTATGAGTTTTTTTTAAAGATTGATATCAGAAGAAGATTGTGAGGAAGCGTCTATTGACATAAAAATCTTGGTATCAGAGCCATACTTCAGGTCCAAAATTATCTACTATTGAACGTCTGTAAGAATTCTTTGTCTCAAATTTTGGATTTCTCTGCTCTGTAAAATTCTTTGAGAAAGTTATTGCATTGAGTCCTTGGCCATTATTAAATTATCATAGGCCCTTTTTACTCTGCATCTTTATTTCTCTTCCCATAATTTTCTCACTTACTAGAACCCATTATCTTAACAATGGAATTTGGTAAATCCCAGATGTCTTCCATAGTAGAAATCATAAATGGATATGAATTAGATGGAATGTATGAAATTCCTCCTTTTATTCTAGAACAATTATCTGATTGTCCAGATATTGAATTTATTGAAGGAATACCTTCTGACTGGAAGCTTGATTGGTTGAAAAATGTTTCCCCCAAAATGAAAGGTTAAGCCTTAGTACATAAAAGTGATGGTAGGACAGTTAATTTTCTTCCAAGATCTTTATCTATAAATAATTCTTCTATTCTTTCTCCTTCAAGACCATCAAATTCTTCTTCATGAAGAGCTATAAAAACAAGACATATTCTTATTGAAGATGAAGAAATAAATCAAGGACTTGATCCCAAAAATCAATTACCTTGTACAATGATGAATCTTCCAAGAGAAGATAACTTAGAATTTTATACAGAAAGTAAAAGTACTCTGTATAAAGGTAAAAGATGGCCACCACATAAAGGAATACATAAGCCGCTTGCAAGTACAATACAATATTTCTCTACTGCTTATCAAGGAGTTGTTGAACCGTCAAATGAGTTCAAGCATAGGAATTATGTATCAAGGTTCAATTCTCATCTGTCAGAGAATTTTGATGATATCTACATAGATGTAATATACATCTGACATAGTTTAGATAAACTAACCATTCTTAAAGACAATACTAATGCCCTATGTACAGATATGAAAAACCAATTGTCTTCTATTGATTCAAAATTAGTAGCTTTAGATGAAAGCCTTGACTGGCTTTCAAAACAAGATCAATAGGTAGAATCCTCTGTAAAAGTCTTAACTTATAGAACTGATCTCGGTCCCAATTTTGAGCCAAATAAAAAATACCCCAATACTACACTCATGCAAAGGACCCATGTCTAATTGTGGCGCTGGTACCTCAATATTGATGATTTGTTAAATCCATTAAATGAGATTTCTGCATGGTACAACTCTATGAGAGTAATCACCATAAATTCTCATTTAGATTTAGCAGGTACTACCAATTTTACTTCTAAATTCTTTTGGAGAATCATAAATCAATGGTGGAATGCTATGACCAAGGCCAAACAATTTGAAAGGGTTCATAACTAGCCCGATCCATTAGCTACTTTATTCTATTTACTAATTAATTAGTTTGCTCCTCCAGTCACAAATCGTGAACTGGAATAAAAAAAATGGCTTCTAAAGATGGAGCTCTGTGATCTAAAATAATTTGATACTTTTTCCAAATAGTTCAGATAATTATCATATGAAAGTAAGAGCTTTTCTTCTACTGAGATCAAGATCAAATTTATGCATGCTTTACCGTATAATCTTATCAATACAGTTATTGCTTATATTGATCTGAAAATTTTAACCATTGAAGATCTCTCACTTTCTGATGTAATAGATTTTGCTAAGCAATAGGCTATGTGTTTAGTCTCTGAGACTAAATCTATTCAAAAGCTCACTAAGCATCAAGCATCCCAAATTGCTCCATTATTCCCTGAAATAGCCCCATTTGGCTGTAGGCCATTTGTACAGCCCCAAAAAAACTAGAAGTAGCGCTGTAAGCATCTTTATTTTAAGTGCCACTCTTTTCCTCGCAAACACTCCTATGCTCCTCCTTAATGTTTTCTAAAGAAACATCGCTTTACACATCCTCCATCCAAATAACCCATTTACTACATTTGTCAAAAACCTAGCCATATTGCCCCTCAGTTTCACTACAAGAATCCTATAGTAAAAGCTATTTTCACTTCCAACGCAGTAGCGTGGTGGGATATCATTGATTCTGATGAAGATATTTACCTATAGGATGACATCTATGAACCAATTCTAGATGATCTCCCTGAAGACGATTCAAAAGACAATGAAGATGTAAATGCTCTTGAGTCATTAGCTGATGACTTGGAACAACCACTCACCAACATGCAATGACCATGGTACCAGCCATGACACCATGATAATTCATAGATACCTTATGAAGCATATGGTAATTGGTCTCACCATCACCATGAAGTACCTGAATGAGACACAAAACCAAGGAATAGAGGATATTCTAGAGGAGAAGGATCAACCAGAGGGAGACAACCCTCAATGCCATGAATACCTTTGTCATTGCAAAGACCTCATCATCCTCCTTTGTAATTCTAGAGCTCTTTCAAGCCCAATGCCTCTTGGATCAAGAACAAGTTCACCAGTATAGATTCTCTAAGAGATATCTTAGAACTAAGATAGAGCCATAGTGGGATATATTATTGCCCACAGAGAAAGAAGAAGAGGATGAAGAAGTAGAAAGTTCTTTCTACTTTGATCAAGATTACTGTCTAGGTGAATATAGTAATCTCCAAGAAAAGAAGAAGATCAAGAAGCAGGAGACATCTACCCTGAACAAACACTTGTTCAAGATCCAAGGAGATAAAAACTGGTATGTACAAGCATTCCTCCCTTATAAATTCCATAGCCAGCTTATCTAACATAGCTGCATACCATTTGGGAGGATTATTAGTATAAATGCAAGGTTTAGAGGGAGGTAAGAATTGTGTCATTTTCTGCATTGAGGGAGGTGTTTGAAAAGGTGAAGGGATATTAGTTTTGGTAACTCCAGGCTTAGTTTGCAAAGAATTACTAGTGATGGCATTGGTAGATGTTTAAAATTATCCTTTTATAAGTTTAATATTAGGTTTGAATTGTTTCATGAGAAAGTCTTGATATTTAGATTGGTTAAGAGCTTCATTAAGTGTTTGGGGAGCAATGATTCAAACCTTATATTGGAGAGAAAGAGTCAAATTAGTTATAAAAATTTTAAACAATTTATCATCAGTCATGTTGTGATCAACTTTATGGGCTAATGATTTCCATCTTTTGATAAAGTTATGAGCTGATTTAGTGGGAGATTGCTTAACATTGATGAAGTGGCTAAGACAATTTTTGGGAAGATCATTGTGTTGATGGATTAACCAAATATTCAAGTTTACAAATAGAATGTTGGGGTAATTGGTTGTATCATTATAATACATTTCTAGTAAAGGTTTTGACTAAACATTTAGTTGTGGTGAAGGTATTAGTTTGGATCCACTCTTTGTAAAGATTTCAAAATGCTTAAAGAAATGAGGCAGGGTCTTTAGTCCCATATTTGATAGTTGAAGATATGTTACCAATATCAATGGATAAAATAAAAGGGGATAAAGGCTCTTTTTGAATAGTTTGAAGCATCTTGTTATTAATTATGGGTTGAGGAATAGCATTGCCTGAGGTATCTCTAAGAGGTAGAGGAATGTAATTGGGATTAGCTTGAGAATGGATAGTTGGAGGTTGATTATCCATATTACTTAAATGTTGTTGAAGTTGCATCATTTGATTGGTGTTAGAGTTTTACATTATGTTCATTTGTTGAATAACTTGGTCAAGAAGTTGAGCTTTATCAGGAGGTGGGTTGGTGTTGGTAGAGCACTCCTTGATTGGTGTTAGGGGGAGGGTTATTAGAAAAAGGATTATTAGTGGTATTATTGATTAAAATTGTGTTAGTTGCTCACACATTAGTTTAAAGGTTTTGAATATGATAAATATCTTGGTAGGTATAGAAAGGATCAGAGCCATCAACTTCATCTTGAGGTGTGATTTGCACCATGTTACATGTCATAGATGAAGAATGGGAAGAGGTGCCCCAAGAGTGATGATGCTCTTCATAGGAAAAGAGAGGGAGGAATGAATATCCCATATAGTATCTAAATGGATTCAAGATATCCAAGAAGATTTTGATATAAGACTTCATTATGACTTGAGAGAAATGAAAAGAATGCTAACAAGGAAAGATAGTGTACTGAATCAAAAAATAGGAAAGGCAAAAAATAGTATAGTGTTGACTGGATCAACCTAGCATAGGAAATAGGGCTTGCAAACAATACATGATTGACTGGGTTGATCTAGCACAATAAATAGAGGATAAAAAAGTGTACAAGGCTGATAGCCTATAATAGACTATGTCGATTGAACTGACTGTGTATTGAGACAGGAATAATTTTTCAAGTATTTTAAAAAGTAATAACTAAAGGGAAATAAACAATCATTTGGATAAATAAGGGTGATCTAATTGAGGCATACAACACAAAACCTTGAACCAATGCCATCTAATGCAAGTTTTTATAATACAACACATAATTGAGCAAAGAGCAAGCAATCAACTTGAAAAGTCAAAGCTAACTAGATGGAAAACCTAAATTTTATTTAGATTATTAGAATATATTTTTAAATGTGATGGGAAGTTGGTTGTAATCAAAAAACTAGAAAACATATAAGGATAGTTTTAAGATGTTTAGGCTGAAAGGGATATGTATTGGCAATGGTACAGGCTTGGTATTGGGTCCTACCCCTTCACTTCACACACCAATAGTGATAAGTGTGTCAGGTGCTTAGCCAAAATATACCATTAACCACATGTTTATACTTGGATATAAAACCAAGTTGACTTCCCCCTTGGTGATGAACTTCAAGTAGGTAGGCCTTGGGTAGACAATTGTTAAAATGCTTTAATTAAGATTTTGTGATTTGTTCATGTATGCATAAAATATAAAATAGTAAAACTAAATGGTAAATTAAAAAATGACCTAATTAGACTATGTTAACTATTCTAAGCATGCAAGAAACAAAAAATGTAAGTGTGAGCTAATTACTATCATATAAGGGTTAATTCCAACTTTGAAACACAATACAATGTCAATTCAGTCTATAGTGTATGTACACAATATAGAATAGGGTCAATAGTGTCACATCTATACTATGGAAGCATAGGTCTAAAAATAAATAGGGTCGACATAATCGACCTAGTTATCCAAACAACACTTCGAATACAAAACTACGTCGATAGGGTCGATACAACTAATTGTACAAAGGAAGTTTTAAAGACTATGAACTATGTAAGGAAAGACTATAAGAAAAGAGAGAAAGGATAGAAAGGAACCTTGGTGATTTTGAAGATTCAAATAAATGATATTGCTGTCAAATAACCTTGATAAATGCCTACAAATCTTGCTAACAAGGTTGACTAGGTCGATCTAGCTTTACAAAAGCCTGTTATTGAGTACTTAAAACATCCCAGGTTGACTAGGCTGACTTGGTAATCTAAAGTAGATGTGTGAAAGTCTAGAAAATTATATTGGGTTGACTAGGTTGATCTAATAGCCTTTATCTAAAAATAACCTGCACAAAAAGAACATAGTCATTTGGGTGCGACTATGTGTTAAACCTACACACAAAAGTAAGAAATGTGTCGATGTAGTCAACCCAATATGGAAAATATATGATAAAAATAATGAAAAAATAAGTGAAAAAATATTTAAAGGGTTATTCCACGTTAGGTTCACCAAAATGTATGTAATCATAAATGTAACATGTCTATAAATCAATCCTAGCTCAAAGAAGATAAAGCATACCTACACTTCCAATTGGGAATACATTTGTTAAGTGGGAGCATGACCAATATGGGGATCTGCTAGACCTAATTATGGGATCATTTATCATAGTACACCATGATAAAGAGGGTTCTAAAGCCTTCAGTGTAACACAATCATGCAATAACCCGAAGGGGGTCTCATGTTTTGATATTTCACTTAATCTAATAACAAGAAAAGTAAATCTAATCTAGTGCTCACCAAAGCTTGTGGCACAATATGAGGGGTTCGTAAACACTAAAAATATGTATAAGAGAATATCAATTAAGATAAGTATGATTAAGAACCTAATACATGGAATATGAAGAGTAATATTATTTGAAGCCAATACTTATGCTACTTTTATCTACTCAAGAGAGGAGCAAAGTTAGAGAATACTTACCTGAATGTGAACCCATCAAAACTCAATATCTCCTTTATCCAAAGGGGATTCAAAAGAGGTTATTATGGTTTTTAAGGATCACTAAAATAGGCCAAAACATCCAAGACTTATCCATAAGACTTGATTCTCCAAGTAGAAACCCTAAGCTAAGACTCCTCAAGTAGAATGGTGGAAGAGTAGATTGTAAAGAAACATGAGCTAATAATAACTCTTTATTAAATATTGAAATAATTTTAAAATGATCATGTATCTATATGTAGATATTTCCCTAAACCCTTCTAAAAATGTTTACTAATAGGGTTGACCCAGTCGACCCAGTACAATTCCAGACAATAATTCACTAGGTCATAAGCTAGGTTAACCAAAGGTCAACTACCTCCTAAGTGAAAAATACCCCAAAACTTATAGGGTTGACCCAATCAACCCAGTACAATTGAATGAAAAAAAGGGATTAAGGTGAGGAAAATAATGATGGAAATTGGAGGAGTGTGCAAAGGAGGAGTAATAACTTAAGGAATGGTTCTAGGATCTACTTGGATTGGTAATAATGTGGTAATAAGGGACAATAATATTGCAAAGTACTAATGGTCTACCCACCCCTTTCCCAGTGCACCCCTTAGGGCATGCATTTAGAGAGATTGAGTATCGATGGGTTCTTTCAAGATGTAAAGCATTAATATTTGATAAAAGTTGAAAATATTATGTGTATACAATCTCAACCATTCAACATTCACATTCCCATTCCCCTCATATCATTATTAATATGTGCCATACGTTAAAACCTTGATCTATGTTTTTAAATCAATCAATTAATTAGTTATCCATATAAGCTTGTATATTACACCCTATTTTGGGAAAATCAAGCTTGTAATTGCATCATTGAGATATTTTTTCCACATCAGCCTTATTTGGGGAAAATCAAAGTGTGAAACTTATCTTGATATGTCTTTCCCAAATCAGCCTTGCTTGGGGAAAATTAGTCCATCATCATCAAAAATTAAAGTATGCAATCATTATCTCAAGTGGGTTAGGTGAATCAATGAATTAATCTCATCATCACATCCTACATACAACCCCTCTTTATTCATCACCTACCCATTGATTCTTACATTCCATCTTTATTATATCTTTTTGAAGAGCCCATCTGTATCTTTCATCCCCACATGTGCTCTTGAGGGGGCATCATCTATCACATTCTTTCATCATCATCATCATCATCATCTAATTTTTTGTCCCCTCTTTTTTGGATTCTTTTGTCTTTGAAAACCAAATACTCCATTTATTGTGTCTCATAACACCTTCTCAAAAAGGGGAAAAATGTAGACATTTAAAATTAGACACTTCATGTTCTTTTTAACTAAATAATATTCTATGCACACTAACATCCCTAGCCTTTACTATTCATCATCCCCTAGTCAATTAATCTTTTATTTTATAACCATCTCCAATCCCATAAAATTCATAGCTTATTCTATTATTTAATTAATCCAAAAATTAACTAATCCTTCCTTAATTCCATAGATTTTAAATGTCTACAATTATGAAAATTCAAAAAATCAAATAATTCCCACATCGTGTCATCAGTTTCCACCCCCTTTCACTTTCCAAATTTTAATGATGCCACAGGTTTTGCTTGTCCCCCATCATCTAAATTTTATAATCTAAAGATTCATCTTTCCAAAATTTAATGATGTCATAGGTTCTGTCTATCTCCCATAATTTTAATTTTATAATTCAAATATGTCATTTTCCAAACTTTAATATTGTCACAGACTCTGCCTATCCCCCATCATTAGAATTTTCTAATCCAAAGATTCCTCTTTATAAATTTAATAATACACCTAAAATACAACTAACCTCCACTATCAAATTAAATAATTCATTCAATCCTCCCTAGATCTAATGTCCCTACTTGTTTCCCAGTCCTAATATTCCCACTAAACAATTTAATAATTTCTCATTAATTCAATCATACTCCATTGTTGATATCCAACTAAGATCAATGGCTTTCATTAATCAAACTAAATCTATAAATGGAGCCATTCACATCTATTTCCATTAATATTAAATTACTTAATGGAGTTTCATCGAAATCCATCTATTGAAGCTTTAAGCATCATCAAACATCAACATAAAACATCAATATTTCAAGGAGATGTGCTATCAAATGGCTGGCGTGCTTCATATAGACACCCAATTTTGGCCACAACTAGCTCTCGATCGAACTCAAATTGATTCCTACCAACTATTGAAAATTAAGCCTAAAAATCATTGAACATCTTAATTTTAACTGTTCATCATTCCTCAATACTTAGAATTATGTTGAGGTATCCCAATTTGTGATACTAACCCTCACATAATAATAACCCCTCATAGATTCATCCCTAATCACCTTGCGATCTAACTATTAGTTTGGCCTATGGACCAATTAAGTGGGGCACTTGATCAAATTTTAGAAGATTTAAAATGCTAATCAATTTGAATCATATAATTAAACAAAATTAACTTCTTATTTGAATTATCTATTTATAATTAATGAATATCTAAAATTAGAAACTCCAAAATTCAAAATATCAAGCCTTTTCATCATTGTCTTTATAAGTTGTCAATCTCTTCCAAAATATCCTGAAATATCTAATTTTAGAGCCATGCATGGTAATTAAAAATCATAATTGCATGACAAATTTTAACTCAATTTGAGTTAGCCTCAACTCACCTAAGGTTATTTTCAACTCATTCCATGTTTAAACTCAACCTTAACTCACCTTGGGTGAGAGTTAATTTTTGAGTCTATAAATATAAGGCCATACCCATTGATATTTAAGCTATTTTGGTGTAAAGTTATTATGCCTAAATGTCTTTAAATATTTGATAGTGTAGTGTTATAATGCTAATTTGAAGAGATACAAACCTTGCAACTAGTGTTACCATGCTAAATTCTTAAGCCAAGCAAACAAGCCAAGGTGAAAAGGAAAGGTGAAGCCAACAAAACTCTATTGATGAAGATTTTTTGATGCATAAATAGAGTAAGACAATTCAAAAAGATGTTTTGAACTCCAAGGATGGTAAAATAGTGATTTATTTTATGTTTTAGTTGTGTTTTCATATGCATGCTTGTTACCTATGTTCTCCCTCATGTCTAGACTAGAGGTGTTAGTATTTTGGTGTGTTAATTTGATTTATTTTATTGGAATAACACAAGAATAATATCTCCTTTACGTATTCCTTGTTCATATGATGGTATGCCTAGTGGGACAAAGCATCTTGTATGGATAAGGAGATTGATATGCTAGTTTTAGTTTTTCTAACAGATGCATATAAATCTTTAAGTTTCAAGTTTTAGTTTTATTTTTATGTCTTTTTTTAAGAAAGACACAGGCTGAAATGATTAATGTTGATTTTTTAGATCAACGCTGATTACATGTATTGACCAAGATTATTGAGTAAAAAAATAGAACAAGGTAGGGACCATGGTAACAATGGTTTTACTTGATTTTTCTTGCCTTCATTTTGTGTTTGATAATATGCATGTTGTTTGAATAACCCATTTTTTGTAGAATCCATGAGATGTTTGGGTTTTAAGCTCATTTAGTAACCATTTTTACATCAAAATAGACTTTGTTTTTATGTGATTTATAGGAAATGTTGTTGATATGCCTTAATCAATGTTGATTTCTATAATCAACATCGATCTTTGTGGATCGGTGATGATTGGTCTCTGAGACAAAAAATTAGAAACTCGAGAGCTAAATTTAAAATGTTGTTTTCTCAATTGATTTTGGAATTATAAGAAGGGAAACCCTCTAACAATTTTTAGGTCCTGAAGTGGAAAGATCAAAGTTTAAGCATGGTTAAATCTTACACACATTACATTTATTACTTAAAATGTACTTAGTTATTTTCATCTCTTCATTATTTTTGAAGTTTTTATAATAATAACCAACAAAGCCAAGGGACTCAAACTTCCTTACATAATTCATTTTAGTGTTATAAAAATAAACTCTTAAATTAGTTAAATACTCATAAGAGTTTTTATTTTCATGCTTGTTGTTGAAAGTGTTTGTTTGTAAAAATGGGTGCCACGTGTATGCTCCCCCCATCCCCTTTAGGGAAATTGGGTGATCAAAAACACTCACTTTTTGCATTTGTCACTTTGGTCTAAAAACATGGAAGGAAAGTTGCTATGGCCCTGCCAAAAATACACATGATTTGGGTGAACCCAAAATGACCCTAAAGTCCTTCCACTTATCTTTATTTTATGCATTTTGGCTTGTGGGTTAGAGTTTATCACCTCCCCATGAGTTCTCTAGGGAAGCATTGATGTAGGAATTCATCTCCAAACATCATTTCAACCCCACTCCATGGTGAAGTATATAAATTAAGGGTGACCTCCTGGGACACTTGTTTTGAGTAGATAAAATGAGCTTCATTAGTGGTACTCAGGCTTTGAATATAGGGGCAACTCAGACATTAAACTACATTAAATAATTGATGGATGTAGTGGTTATGAAAAAGACTAAAACTTTTCACAACAAACTAGTTGACGTAGATCCAAATGACATGATTATGCCCTAGTGTTTAACACACATATGGGACCATTTATAAATAAATTAAAATTGATAGTTTAGATAACCCCACTTACCATGGACATACTATTGATGTAGGGAGAGTAGCCTGAAGTTCCATGTCATTGTATGCAATCTTGAGAGAAGAGGGGGACTAAAAACCCTACTTTTCATGCACTTTTAATTTTTTGATTAAAAAATTAAAATCCTCTCAAGAGAAAGTATACAGAAAGAATTTTATAGTACGATACAACCTTATCAGCCTTAAGATCGAGGATATTACACTTAGGTGTTTTTGTCATTTTTTCCTCTTTACTTGCATGGTCTTGAGTTGAAACTATTTGTTTGTCATACCATGTCAAAAATGAGTCTTGTTTACACATCACTCCTTTATTTGAAGAAGTGTTATGCCATCCATTTGACACCACACATATTTGACTTAGTTATTTATCAAACCTTTGTGTGGGAGTGTCACTAGTTTGAAAGGGGTGTTGTTACACTGCCCATTTCATTTTAAGTCTTGTGCCTTGGAGTCTTAAAAAAACCCAATTTACATACCTTTAGAGAATGATAACATCATTTCAATTCTCAAATTTTTTCAAAGACTTGTTTCCTTATGTCCAAATTACAAATCAAAACCACATGTGCCTTTTATATCCATGCGTAGTACCATCATGCCATTCATTCTTGTCTAACTTGTTGTCTATTTAATGAACCTAGCCATATAAATTAAGTTTTAAATTAGCCTTGATAAGTTCAAATCTAAACATTTATTGGTTTATTCCTACATCTTGCATAATTTTATATTATATGTTCCCATTTCACTTTTGGGTTATGCAACTTAGGTTAATTCCTTGCTCAATTTATAGACTATTTTTTGTGCTTAGATTTGGGGAAGTAGTTTATCTTACATATGCCTAAAGTTTCATGTATTTTTGTAAATGATCAAGTGTGTGTTTAAATCTAAATTCCTAGTTTGTGTTAAAGTGTTTCAAAATTTTTAGATTAAATATCTTGCCTTTTAGACCTCATTTTGTTTAAATTTTAGCTTTTGTGCCTTGTTCCCAAAAGACATAGTATTCCTATTTTGAGCCATGATTTTGTGCCTTGTTTTCAAAAAGACCTAGCATCCTTTGTTTCTTTAGACTTATATTAGACTTGTTTGAAAAAATTTTTACCTAAGTTTGGCATTCTAGTTTTTATTCATCCACTTGATCCTTTTGTTTAAGACATTTGGCGTTAGACATTTGATGTTAGACTATTTTAGACCAAGTTTATCATAGATATTTTTGGATAAACAACTCCATCCCTAGACTAATTTAGACCAATATTAGATCATTTTTCCTTTAGACCTTATTTTTAGGAATTTATAGAACTCTAGGATTTTTTGTGAAACATTAGTCATTTAGTTGGATATGTCTCATTACACTCATAGCGAAGCTATGCAAAATATATATTATAATAATGTGGTCACACAAGATGAATTTGTTCAATATCCCTATGGTGATGATGTAGTTTTTGAGATGGATCCTTATCCTCCTTACACTACTCAATCTAGGGAACAAATCTAAGATCCACTAGCCCATTATTTGGTTAACATGCCTCCCTATTCAGAGTAGGACTGAGAGCAAAATGCAAAATACCTTGTTAGTGTACCATTGGTTATAGAATAAGTTCAACAATAATTTTATTAAATTATTATGACATCAACGTATGATACTTATTTATTTGATTGTCACTTGATTGAAAATAAGGATGAGGTTTTAGTTAGAGCCACAGAGGTAGGGGTTAAGTTTCTAGTGGACTTTTCCCATGAAAATTTGCCTAGTCTAGTTAGAGTTCCTCTTAACATACCTTATAATCAAACCATTAAACATGCCTCTACTAGAAATCATTAATTTCTCATGCTGATGTTGTATAAAAATCCAAATATGCTTGCCAAAGGAAAGGAGCTCATGGAGGACCATTTTATACAAATGTAACAAGCATACCTGACCTATTTTAATCTAACACATAATTTTAATACCATGGCCATGTCAAATTCTCCACTTATAGAGTTATATCATTCATCAGGGGTATTAATCAAATTGACAGGTCAAGATAATTCGGGTATAGACCCATTTTCATAAAGCAATTCAGTCAAGGACATGTAAACTATCCCATTTATTAAAGAAGTGACTAATTCTATGTAAAATAATGTGCCAAACATGATGGATAACACACAAGTGTCTTCCAATATAGGCTAAAGTGGTTTGACTTCACCAAAAAATAGTCCATAACAACAAGTGCCTTTAGTTAATATCATGAGTGGTTCACAATAGTAGGGGACAAGAACTCCTACATCCAAGCCATAAAAAGTTACTTCTAATCCTCAACTAGCTATTTCATCAAGCATAAAACTATAAGGATTAAGTAATCATGAACCAACTAGTACCTTGCATCAACAAAATGTCAATAATGTTATGCCACCTCAATAGGTGACAACTAAATTCCATAACAATAAGCATAATCTAGTTTACCACTATAATAGAGGTAAAACATTCTACCACCTCAACAAGGGGAAACAAATGTTCCACCTCATCAGGTAGTGAAAATCATACCTCAATTGTCACAAACCAACATGCCTCTACAATTGCAATTATCATCTAATCAACGTGTGTCCATTGGTCAAAGACAAATGCTAAATATATAATAAATGTCTAGTTCACAACAAGTGTTTGTGTAAGCAAGAGGTACCATGGTCTCATAAGTACCAATTAGGTAGTGATTACCTTTCACTCAACACATTCCATAAATTCAATGATAAAGACTTGGTCCACAACAAGTTCCTCTTATTTATCTAGGTTGGACTAGTCGACATTAAGTCCCTACTCAACCTCAACAAACACAATACTTTACCTTGAGCCATATCTTTCCATTGTAGCTATAATTCTTTCAAAATTAGGCCTATATATCAAATCCAAACTAGAATATAGCACCACAACACGTGTAATTTAAATAACCACATCCTAATCCACATATGCATATTCCTAGTCAGTTCACTTATCAAACTAACATTCCACAACAAACCATTCCAAAACTATACCTTGGTCAAGGTAATCCACCATTGACCACCTAGCCTCCATCTCCATCTAATGTTCCATATAGTTTCCTGGCACAAAAATTACAACTAATGAAGGATGTAATTATTGCCATTAAAACAAGGAAATAAAACAAAAATTTTAAGTTAGATGACATGTGTTTATACCCATTCAACATGGAGTATTTGAAGATACCATTTCTTCCAGGGTATGAACCACCAAAATTTGATAAATATAAGGGTAAAGGATATCCTAAGGCCCATTTGACATTATTTTTTATTGCTTTTTAGTCAGTGGCTTAAAATGCATTTAATTACTCCTCTTGTTTCCTTAGAGCCTAATAGGAGAGGCTTTGGAATGATTCCTAAAATTTCCAAAGAATTTTATATCTAATTTTGATGACCTTTTAGACAAATTTATGTAGCATTTCTCCTATAATATCTAACATGATATTTTATTGGTAGATTTGACTTAGGCTAAATAGAAAGCTGGTGAAAGCTTCACAAGATATATAGATATGGAGAACACTTTCCAATTGTTTCACCCACAACTTACCAGAAAAACAATTGGCCATTGTGTTTACTAAAAATTTGCATAGTGAGATATCCTATCATTTAGAGCTTCAGTCTGCACATAACTTCAAATGGATGATTGACAAAGGTTTGATAATTAAAAAGGCCCTTATTAACAAATATATTATCAAGTTAACCTCATCAAACCAAAATTGGAACCCAAATCAAAGAACAAGCGAAAATCAAAACCCAAACCAAGTCCAAACACAATCATTGACACTAGCCCAAGCCAGTAACTATGAAAAATCCAAGAAATTCAAATGTAACATAAAAGTTTTTGGAAATGGAGTAACTAAGTCATGCCATGTCTAATGGTGAAAAACCCATCTTCTCAACCCATGTTGCAGATATAACTTACCCTTCATTCAAGAAACACAACCTTTACAATAGCGTAGACTAACTCCACAAACACAACAACCACTACCTTTGCAAACCCATCTAATAATAAATGTTCCTACTCATCGAGTCTTTAGTAACCTTGGAGAACCTATTAAAGCCATGTTTTTTAAGCTAGCCATAGATAACATGATTAGTTTGTCAATTTTGAAGCATTATTCTAAGGGTATTTCTTATTTAGACTGATATAGAGAGAATGAGTTATATGAATACCATCATGTTCATGGATATAATCTATGCCATTGTGTGCAAATAAAATGCTTCATTAAAAATATTTTAGAAAATGGGGAGATTACCTTAGATAATAGAGCATCTACATGCAATCAAAACCTGGGTATTTATCAAAACCCTTTTCCACAACTTAACAATAACAATCAATAAAATTCAATGCCAAAATAATAACAGAAATATCAACAACCATTAGAATAGAAACAATATCAACAATAATAATAATGTCAATCAAATGGGTAGAACTAAGGCCAAAATGATTCCAATAACCAACATACTTACCATGTAATTGCACATGACTATACCAAAGTTATAGGTCATATTGTGGGAGGTCACATTTTAAGTGATAATGGAAAAGGACCATTCTTACACAATTCCAACCAATCAACTTATGCCAGTAATCCTTCCTTGGCTTGAGACCATGAATAGGTGCACTAGCAACTAGTGACATTGTGGAATAAATTTAAAATATACCCACACAAATCTCTATTTAAGATTTATTGCATATGTTTACTATCCACAAAAACATCTTGACAGAGTTCCTAGGCCAATCCCAAGTTCCAAATGACATAACTCCTAATAAATTACAAGCTTTGGTTGGAAATCTATCACCAAGACAAAAATTGACCTTCAACCAAAATGATATGTCATCCCTTGTCCCTCTCCATAACAATCTATTGCATATTGAAGTTGTCATAGCATAACACAAAATCAAACGTGTCCTCATAGACAATGGATCAAGACTAAATATTGTGTCTCTAAATCTCATCAAGCATCTTAGATATACGATAGCCAATTTACAATTGGAAACAATCACCATCAAAGCCTATGACAATGAAGAGTGGGAATTAGAAGGCACCATTAACTTTCCAGTTATTATTGAGACCTTGACCCATGATACACTTTGTCATGTGTTAAACCTAGATTTATCTTATAATTTTATCTTGGGTAGACCTTAGATACACAAAATTTTTGCAATCCCTTCTACATTGCATCAGTGTCTCAATTTCTCTCACTCAGGTATGGATGTCACTATCAATGGAGTTTTTCAACCTTACAAACATTATAAACATTTAGAGGCTGAATATGAAAGCTTGGACTACTGATTTGGCCTTAATATGGTTCCAAAAAAGGACAAAGCCAAATAAATACTTATTGAGTTACCAAAGGCCAATTGTATAAATCCACATAGCCTTGATTTATCTTCACACATACCTCCTCTTAAAATCTCCAATCATTTTACCATCTCGACCAATGGCCCATGAGAGTATTTGACCCATGACAAAATTCACATTACCAAGTTTTCATATAAATATAAGTCATATGAAAAACCTAAAGATAAGCCACTTTGCATGGAATAGAAATGAAAAGGAAAGGGAAAACTTCATAGTCATGCTCCTATCATTTTCACACTATCCATTGGTAAAGAAGAGGACCCACTTATCAATTATAAATCTTGGTTGTATAATGACAAATTGGATGATTGTTATAATAATTCAAAATAGCCCATTCTAAATAGGATCATGGAGAATCATGGACTATGAAGGAGGAGGCCTTGAGCCAAATCATTAGGTAACAATTGAGCCTCTTTATATAACATGGTACAAAGGAAATTATGGTCTAAACTTTAAATCACATGAGGGTGACCCCATGTATCTTATTCATGTTCCAATGCCAACATCTAGTGATGATGATGCTAGAAGTGAAGCAGAGATCAATCACAACATTTATAAGGACCTAGCCAATACCAAATTATTTAAACTACATCCCATTTTTACCCTAACCTCAATTATTCATAATAATTTTCTTGATCTATATCACCCTCAACTTATAGCCTAAGACCAACAAGAATCCTTAGTGCTTGTAGACAAGTTTGAGAGTGATGAGGCCTTTTTCTATTTTCTATGCCTAAGAGATAATGTTTTATGGGAGACTATAAATAAGGGTTCTCTATCAAACTGGATCTTGTAACCTATTTTAGAGAATGGGTGAATACCCTTAGCCATAAATAAATCAATAAAACATTGAGGTCCCAAAGTGAAAACCTCTTTGACGTGATTTTGGACCAGGGTAAAAGTAAAGAGAAAGACCAATCTTCTAGTGAAAACTTGTTTTAGGTGCCATTAGATGGGGGTGTTCATCTTTCCTCAAACATAGCTCAAAGGACCACCAATAATGAACTTGATTTTGGGTCTGAGTCTAGTTCTAAAAAATATCTTACCTATGATCAAATTGCCTAGGAATTTCCAATAGTATTTATAACATGGACATCTCTACTATTGGGAGACTATAATTCATCTTAGGAGAGCTTGAAGAATTATTCTAAATAGAGGAATTTGTAGTCATAGGCCATTTCAAATCATTACCAATCATTCTAGAAGATGGCTTGACTCTCTGTTAAGTTGTGGAGCTAAAAGCTTCACAGGGATGCAAACAAGGAGGTTGCTGAGTGGCAGAGCAACCGACATCGGTCTAATCAATTGACGTTGGTCACATCTAGTTCTAAAGCAACTAACATCGGTTAGGGATCACCCAGATAGACAGGGATTGATGTCAATCACCTATGTGTGCGTGCATCAATTTGCATGCATTTCCAGAATTAGACTTGGTCTATTCTAGGAAGATCCGAGTGTTTGCATGTGAAGACTAGTTTGAGTCTTGAGTCTATTTCTAATTATTATTTGTATGGGATCTATTTAATAGACCCATGGGCATGTATTGTAATTAAGGATTAGAAGAGATCCTTCTGATTGTAAGATCTTTGATCTGTAGGTTGTGCAAGATCAGGGCTGATCTACATGGTAAGTATTGTCTCATTGATTTACAGGTTGTGCAAGATCAGAGATCTACTTGGAGTACTTTGAGTACTTGGAATGGTAGTATTATTATTGACTGGTGGAGGTGAACAACAAATCTGTGTTTGAGTTGATTGTTGTGACCATAATTGAGAGAGTGAACTCTTGAAGGAGAATTACTGTACACTAGGTGTGGGAAGCCTGAGAGGTGTGGGAAGAGTGTGGCATCTCTTCATTGTATTCTTTTTTGGATGAGTATTAATACAGATTGTATTATCTCTCATATTCTGTGTCATTTTTGAATTCTAGTTACTTGTTAATTCTGGTATAATTCCATGTTTAGTTTCTTATACAAAGGTAATCATATGTGCTCTTAGGAGTGGTAGATCCTAACAAGTGGTATCAGAGCTTTTGTTTGGGTACACTAATAGGTAGTCAAAGCGTGTTAAGTGTTTATTGATTACAGGTCACTCACAGGGGTTTCTATTTGAGTGGGAGTATAGCAATGGTAGAAGAAAGTAAGCTACAAATGGAGAAGTTTAATGGCAAGAATTATAAATTATGGAAGATGCAGATAGAAGATTATCTGTATCAAAAAGATTTGTACTTACCATTGGGTGGGGTTACATGCAAGCCCATAGATATGAAAGATGAAGAATGGAAGGTTCTTGATCGAAAGGCTCTGAGATCTATAAGGTTGAGCCTTGCATCATCTGTGATTTCCAATTTGTCACAGGCAAAGTCAACAGTTGAGTTAATGGAATCTTTGGCAAATTTATATGAAAAACCCTTAGCTTCAAATAAGATATTTCTTATGAAGCAATTATTTAATTTGCAAATGCAGGAAGGTGGATCTGTACATAGTCATCTTAGTGATTTCCATGGTTTGGTAAACCAGTTAAATTAAGTCAAAATTGTTTTTGATGATGAAATTAAGGCACTCTTAATCTTATGCTCTTTCCCTGAAAGTTGGGATAGCTTGGTAATGGCAGTTAGTAATACTGCATCTACTTCAAATATATTAAAAGTGGATGATGTTGTTAGTGTAATCTTGAATGAAGAAATTCATAGAAAAAACATAGGGGAATCATCAGGAAATGCTTTGAGTGTTGAAAGCAGGGGAAGGCAAAGAGAGAAGAGCAAGCGGGGGAAATCAAAGAAAGGCAGGAGATCCAAATCCAGAAATGGCAGTGTAATCTGCTGGAATTTCAGAAAGAAAGAGCACATAAAGAGAGATTTCTATGTGAAAGAAGATCAGCATGAAGGAAATGAAGAAGCAGATGTTACAGGTATTGTTGCATAGGATGCTCTGGTATGTTCCTTGGATAAAGTATAATCTTGGGTTTTAGATTTTGGTGCCTCTTTTCATGCATCCCCAAATAGAAATTTTTTCCATGAATATGTCCATGGAGACTTTGGAATTTTTTTTTTAGGGGATGGTAAGCCTTGTCAAATTGTTTGCAAAGGGAAAGTACAGCTGAAATTGCAGACGGACAACACATCGGTGTTGAAGGATGTCATGCATGTCCAGTCCTGAAGCAAAACTTGATTTTCATAAGAAAGTTGGGTGATGAGGGATGCATAATAACTCTCACAATGGATTCTTGGAAGGTTTACAAGGGTGTACTTGTTTTAGCAAGAGATAAGAAAGTAGGTACTCTTTATCTATCTACTTATATTACTGATTCTCCTTCTGGTTTATCTACTTCAGCTGTAGATTTGAAGATGTTGCTCAATAGGCTTGGTCACATGAAAAAGAAGGGAATGGATGTTCTTAAGTCAAAAGGTATGCTTTCAAATTTGAAAAGCATGGATCAAGATTTTTGTAAGCAAAAGAAGAAAGTGATGTTTCTTGAAACTGGGTCAAAAAAGAAGGTGGTAGCTTCTGTTAGAGGATCATAGTATTGCATAAGGAAGAAATCTGATGTTTGTGACAAGAACAGGAAAGCCTTGGTTTTCCAAGAGAAGATGACAAATAGAGATCAGCTCAAGGGGCTAAATAAATATGAGTAGGGTAGTTTGGACATGGTTTTGATCTAAAGTGAGATCACGAGTAAAAGTCATCACTCACAAGAAAACACAGTTATCGACGTCGATCAGGTGAGAATCAATGTCAATTAGACAGGTACCGACATCAGTCATGTGTAGACTAGAGTCGGTGGTGTCAGGCAGGTGGACACCAACATTAGTCAGGGAACTCCGATCGGTGACCAGGTGGACACTAGCATTGGTCAGGGAACCAACATTGGTAGTCAGCTCAATTTCAGGGTACCGATGTCAGTCGGGTGTAGACTAAGGGGTGACTGATGACGGTCACTGTCAAAATAGATTTTGGGCAGATAACAAGCTGTCAAGGAGTCTCAAACACCCATAAGGAGGATTGAAAGGGTAAGTAAGCCTCAAATTCGTTATTCCCCTTTTTTACACTACTTTTTACTCACTGATGGTCAAGAACCAAGAAGTTTTGAAGAAGTAGAGCAGGTAGAATCTAGGAAACAATGGGAGCATGGCATGGATGAGGAATGTGATTCCTTGGAGGAGAACCAGATGGAAGATTTGGTAGAGTTTCTAGCTAGAGAGAAAGCACTGAAAGACAAATGGATTTTGAGGTTGAAGAAGAGAGAGAATGGACACGTGAGATGGAAGGCCAGGTCATATGGTCTTGAACGGGCTGTAGGACAATGGTGTGACCATTGTGTTCTCTTTACCAGGTTGGATAATATTAGCTACATTATCCTATTACTGTATGTTGTGTGTATACTTATTATAGGGTCACACATGCAAGGAGTTACTGAACTAAAGGTAAAGTTAGTTCAGAGGATTGCCATGAAGGATTTAGAAGCAGTAGAAATCTTTGGCATGAGTATTTCTAGAGACTAGAAAAGTCACGTACTGATTTTGTCTCCAGATGATTATGTGAATAAGGTAGTGGCAAGGTTTGAGATGCAGGATGCAGAACTGGTATGCACACTTATGGATGGACAGTTCACAGAACAGTGTCCCAATTCACATGATGAGGTTGAGTACATGTGTACTAAACCTGAGATTGCCCAAGCAGTGGGAGCTGTCAGCAAGTTTGTAGCCAATCTGGAAAAGAAGCACTAGAAAGTAGTTTAATGGGTTCTCAGGTATCTGAGAGGGACCAACAGTAGGTATACATGCTATGCAAGGTCAAGTTCTTTTCTACATGGGTTTGTAGATGTGGATATGGTAGGTTACTTGGATGACAGGAGGAGCACCACAGGTTATGTGGTGGTTGGTCTTCAAGATTGAACTTGAAGAGGGATACAAGCTAGGGAACAAGATTAGAGGACATTGTTATATAGGTATAGGTGCAACTATTTATCTCCAAGTGGGAGATTGTTAAGTTGTGGAGCTAAAAGCTTCATAGGGATGCAAACAAGGAGGTTGCTGAGTGGTAGAGCAAATAATGTCAGTCTGATCAACTGACATCAATCACATCTAGTTCCAGAGTAACTAAAATTAGTCAGGGATCAACCAATGTTGATCATCCCTAGATAGATAGGGACCGACGTCGGTCACTTGTGTGTGAATGCATCAGTTTGCATGCATTTCTAGAATTAGACTTGGTCTATTCTAGGAAGATCTGAGTGTTTACATGTGAAGACTAGTTTGAGTCTTGAGTCTGTTTCTAATTATTGTTTGTATGGGATCTATTTAATAGACCCATGGGCATGTCTTTTAATTAAGGACTAGAAGAGATCCTTTCGATTGTAAGATCTTTGATCTGTAGGTTGTGCAAAATCAGGGCTGATCTACATGGTAAGTATTGTCTCATTGATTTGCAGGTTGTGCAAGATCAAAGGAGATCTACTTGGAGTACTTTGAGTACTTGGACTGGCAGTATTGTTACTGACTAGTGGAGGTGAACAATAACTCTATGTTTGAGTTGATTGTTGTGACCATAATTGAGAGAGTGAACTCTTGAAGGAGAATTACTGTACACTAGGTGTGGGAAGCCTGAGAGGTGTGGGAAGAGTGTGGCATCTCTTCATTGTATTCTTTTTTGGATGAGTATTAATATAGATTGTATTGTCTCTCATATTCTGTGTCATTTTTGAATTCTAGTTACTTGTTAATTCTGGTATAATTTCGTGTTTAGTTGCTTATACAAAGGTAATCATATGTGCTCTTAGGAGTGGTAGATCCTGACACTCTCCTCATAAAAAACACTATTAAAGTCAACATCAGGACTCCATACAACTTGAAATGGATCAAATTAGGCATGTCTCTCATTGATGAGGAATGTGAAATATTTATAGCCCTTTTGAGGGAATTTATTGACATCTTTGCTTGGGCCTATTTAGACATGCCAAGTTTGGACACTACCTTGGTTGTGCACGGCTTTTTTGTACATCCCAATGTCAATATCATGAAGTAGAAATTACACAAAATGCATCATCGTATTACTGTATTAGTAAATATAAAGTTGGAAAAAATATTAGAAGTGAGATGCATCTGGCTGATCAACTACTTTGAGTGGATCTTAAATATTATGTCAGTTAGCAAGAATCCAAAAGGAATCTAAATTTACACTTATTTTAGAGATATAAACAAGGCTTGACCTAAGGATGACTTTCCTTTTCCAAACATTGATATGATATTTGACTCCATAGGGGGTATTAAATGATTTCACTTATGGATGGATTTTTAGGATACAACAAGATCCAGAGTATGTCAGAAGACCAACATAAAATAACATTCACCATTCCATGGGGAACATTTTATTATCAAGTCATGCCATTTGGTGTCAAGAACACTAGGGACATATACCAAAGAGCCATGACCATCATATTTCATGATATGATGCATGACATTGTTGTATACTATGTCAATGACATATTAGGAAAATCAAAGAGCCGTGTCGATCATCCAACGACACTACAAAGAATATCTAAGAGACTTCATGAATACAAGGTTAGACTCAATCCCAAAAAGTGCATCTTTGGTGTCACTTATAGAAAAATATTTTGATTTATCATATCTCACAAAGGCATTAAAGTTGATCCTACCAAAATACATGCAATTATTGAAACGCTTCCACCTTATAATTTAAAGCAACTTCATATTTTGTAGGGTAAGATTCAATATATCAGATGATTTATCTCATAACTAGCTAACAAATGCCATCCATTTACACACTTACTGAAGAAAGGTGTCACATTCCATTGGGATGAAGAATGCCATAAATAATTTTAGTACCTTAAATACTATCTTTCCAATCCACCTATTTTATTATTGCCAATGCCAAAAAATCCATTTCTACTGTACCTATCTACCACAGACAAATCCCTGGGGTCACTTCTCACCCAACATGACAAAAATGGAAAAGAACATGGTGTGTACTATATAAGTTGTATAGTGGTCACATATTAACACAATTATATGCCCATAGAAAAAACCTATTTAGTTATGGTATTTATAACATAAAAACTATGATATTACATGCTTAACAATAAGACCATAATTATTTCCAAAGTAGCTCTGCTAAGTATCTACTATCCAAGATAACTTTATAAGGCTGCATGGCCAAATGGATCATGCCTCTGAGTAAGTTTATGATAGAATACATCAAATAGAAGGCCATCAAAGGACAAGTAATTTAATATCAGCTTATTGAAGCTCCCCTTGTAGATACCTAACCCCTCACTTTTCAATTCCTAGATGAGTCCATCAGGAGCATAATTAAAACACATCCTGAGGAAGAGTATTGGAAGCTATATTTTGATGGATCATTCACATCACATGGATCGAGGATAGGCCTATTATTTATTACACCATATGGGAATATTATCCCTAAATCATTTTGTATTAGCTTTTTTTTTACTAGCAACATAGCCAAATACAAAGCACTTATTGTAGGGCTTCATCAAGTAGTACAATGGAATATTCAACATCTCAAGGTTTATGGTGATTCTCAGTTAATCATCAATTAGGTTATAGACCACTTTTAGACTAAAGATGACAAGTTGGTGGCATACAAGGCCATGGTTGATACTCTCAAACAATAAATTATCAGTGTATAATTTGAAGGCATACCAAGGGCTTATAAAAATACAATGAATGACATGGATGCAATTGGTTATTTGATCCACCACATAGATAAGGCAAAATAATATCAATTCCTCATTGAAAATATTTTAGTGCCTGCTCATGAACCTTCAACCATTGAAATGATCTATGATATTGTTGGTCCCAACTCTATATGGTATTTTGACCTCTTTACTTATCTTCATGACCATATCATGCCACTAGAGCTTTCAGGTAAATGAAAAAAGGCCTTTACCCAACAAGCCTCATGCTATACCTTATTTGGACCAACCCTTTACCACCATAGCTTTGATGGAACTTTGCTTCATTGTTTATACTTGATAGTTTAAACACTTGCATTATGAGAAGTTCATGAAAGAGTATGTAAAGCCCACACTAGTGGGGCCATCCTAGCCAAAAATCTTATGCCTCTCATTTATGATTGGCCAACTATGAATACATATAAAAATAATTACATTAAAAGGTATGACAAATGTCAAAGGCATGCTAATTTGATTCATGCCCTAACCAAAACACTAAAACCAATGCTTATTCCATGGTTGTTTGTAACATGGGGACTCAATCTCATTAGGAAGATTAACCCTACCTCATCTGATGGCCATAAAAACATCCTTACCACTTCCAAATATTTCACTAAGTGGTTTGAAGCTATACCCCTCACTTATGTGTCTAGAAAACATATTTTTGACATTATATCTAATAAAGGAGGATCATTTACAAACAAAGATGTCAAAATATTTTGTGCCAAGTAAAACATCACCCAACATTTTTTTACTACATATTTACACAAGGTAATGGTCAAGCTAAGGCACCCAATAAAACCATTGTCAACATCCTTAAAAATATTTTTAATGATGCTGGCTATGACTGGCACCTCCAAATCTTTCACACCCTCTAGGCATAATGCACTTATTACCAAATCAGAGACACTCCATATTCCATAGTTTATGGTGCTAAGGCCATCCTTCCTATTGAGATTTAATTATCTTCTCTATGCATCTCACTAAAATACATCTTGGACTATGAATATTATACAATAGCTCACCTGCAAGAGCTAGAGTTGATGAAAAATGTATAGCCACTATCAACAACATTCAAGCATACCAAAATAGACTCCATGGACACTGTAACCAGTGTTTCAAACATAGAGAGTTCAAACTTGGAGATCTTGTTCTCAAAGAAAACCAAAAAAATACCATGGCTAAGAAGAAGAAGGACAAATTTAAACCTAATTAGATAGGCCCATATGTCATTATTATAAATTATGGCTCTGGAGTATATAGACTCGCTACACTAGATGAATATGAAATTAATAAGATGATGAACATCATACACTTCAAAATTTTCTTTGCTTGAGAGACTTGAAGTATTATTTCTGAGGCATATTTCCATTATACCATAATATTGTTCTTCTTCTTTGTACTACACTATACCATTCTACCATAACTTCACTATTGACCAAATTTGTTTTTACCTTCCTTACCCAAAACCTTTGACCTTGGTTCCATTATATTAGTTCTTTGGGCACCTTTAACGAGGGTATTTAGATCTAATTTCAGTAGTTGATTAAATATTATAGACAAAGGCAATATGTTGGACCAATATGATAGTGGTTTGGTAGTTGCATCCTTCATTTCTTATTTTATTTCATTTTGAGTATTCTTGATTATAACTGCCTTTAGGTAAATTAGTATCCAATTCTATGTTACTATTGGCCAGATTTGTCCCACATAAGAAGCCTTGACTGGATATGGTTTTAAAACTAAGTAGGGTCTTGATTGAAGAGTGATCCAATGTCACAAGGAGTAGACAAAATTTAGGAGAATATCAATTTCCATTTTCAAGATTTTGAAACACTTTAAGCAGACTTAAAGTGTGAATTTGATGATCTTAAGGAGCTAAACCATCATGACACATCATATAGGAATAAACAGATCAACCTAGTTGTAAATTTGATATATACACTTGGGAGGTTGTCTAGAGATAAAATAATGCATGGACATAATGATTTTGGTCCCATAAACATCCTCTATAAATTTCATGTCTTGATGAGTTATCTATCTCAAGATATAAGCTTCCAAAGTTGAACCTATAGAATGGGATAGGCGTGGAGATGTCAAGTTAAAGTTATGGAAAATATCCATTTTAATTTAGATGTTCTAAGGATGAATGCATAGATGACAAGTGTTAATATCATGGGATCCCAAATGAATATCTAATGGTGCACATCGATTGACAAGGTCAGCGGTCCCAAATAGATCAATGGTGGGCATTCACTCGTACAAAACATATTTGATGGCGAGCAATGGGTCAAAAGGTCAGTGGATCCTAAGAGTAAATGCACATGTGACAAGTGTCTTAAGTGCATTAAAATATAAAAATATCTATATCTCACATTGAAAACATGTTAAAGAAGATTGATAGTATGCATAAGGTCAAGAAGTCAACAAGCTCATATTAAATGTGAGGCCACCATATGGTTTAAGCGTAGAGTTAGATGAAGCTGACAACATGATCCTAAGGATAAATGCACAAATTTCAAGTGTCATAATCTATAAATTTTACCATAGATTTATGGTCGATGATGAAGGTTGAAACCACAAAACTTTTGAGAAAATTAGTGGGGAAAATTTGATCAAATGGGATGGTGACATGTGTCCAAAACTAGTAGTGTGGTTGATCTCTTGGCATGAACCACATAATGTTTTATTTGATGGACTTAGATTAGTTAAGGGTCTATAAAGAGCATTAATGTAATGCGGAGCTTAAATATATTTAATTAGCCATCTATGATTGCTCATAGTAGAAGTTTTGACCTCCATGACCTTTTCTCCACTCTTCCATGCCAAAATAATCTAAGTAACATTAATACAATGAGGAGCTCAAGGAGATTCAGGTGGCCATTTATGATTATGTGTAGTGGTAATCTCAAGCTTCATAATGAACCCTTATCCACTCTCTCACGCATCCCTCCCCATCTCTCCACCCCTTTTTTCTATATATATATATATATATATATATATATAGGATATTAAGCCTTGATTTGTAATCCCTCAAGGTTGGTATGAGTATATTATGCCATAAATTATAGTTTTGCATCTTTTTTGATTGAATAAAAGACCTTGTAGCTCTTTCATGGTGACATTATAGTGTATTTATGCTTGTTGACATGCAAATGTGATAGTTTCCTTTCCATTGCAAATCCTTGTTAGCCTAGATGTCAAGAAAGTGACTTGTGTAAGTCATGTGGAGTGTAAAAGAACAAATAATGGAGTCTTGAAGTGTATTATGGCTAAGGAGTGTCTTTTAATAGATATACTTGTCATAGCCTTGGTATTCCATTCATCTAGCACAACTTCCATATGAAATACTCATGTATAGAACTCATGCAGATGATTGTTTGGTAGTGTTTATCTATTATTATGTGAAAGTTCAAGCTTATGAGTGGATATGAATTCATGGTGCATCACCACACTTAGAGTAGGTTTTCATTCATTAAACTCCTTTTCTCTTTTCATGCCAACCTATTTATGTCTTAGGTGATAACTATAATGAACAATCTGAGGAGATAGCCTCATTAAAACCCTTGAGGTCTGACCCAAGTTTAGGTAACCCACAATCTAGGGTAATTCTCATATTGGACTAGATTTGAGTAGAGGACCTAAAAAATTCTTTTCTTAGCTAGGGTGTAATCTAGGTCTAAAATAGTTCTAGCATGCCTGATAGGACCAATATCCAAAAGAATGGAAATATTTTTGGTGTGTCTTTCCTCTCATCTTTTAGAATCAAGCAAGTTAGCACTAATGGTGACTATGAATCAAATCTTCTAGTTGTAAGTAGTCCAGGTATGTCTCATTGAAGATTTTAATAAGTTATTGCATCTAATTTGACATATGTGGTTGATATGAAAAACTATGGTGGATACCCATATCATTCACCTCCTTATTAGAAGCTACAACATGATCCTCATGATCCATATGAGCCCAATTAACCTTACCAAGAGTTCTATCAACGTTATGATGAACCTTATCAAGTTTCTCATGATCCTTATTATCAAGGGCATGACTCTTACCTTCCTCATGACCCATATTAGCCCTACCATGATCTCTATTAACCTTATGATGAGCATAAACAACCATATATAGAGTCATACCAATAGTATGGTGACCAATACCAATCCTATAACAACCCTCATGAATCATTTTATCCTCCTGATCAACCCATTCAAGTCCCAAATCAATCCATCTCAAGCTTTAAGAAAGCTCTGTTTGGCTATGAGAAAGAGATGATGATTATAGACACTAGGAAGAGCTATAAAGAGGATATATCCAAGCATGAAATTCAAATCATGAGAGCTAATTTGTATTAAGTTAAAGAGGTATGCTCATTTTTCATAAGGCAAGGCCACTCAAATTTTAGTCCTGATATTCTAGACATAAGTGGTCTAATAGTAAACATTAAAGAGAAGCTAGTAGTTTATGAGTAAACCCAAGGTCATCATAGCCATCATCATGTTCCCATATAACTTACCTTTTCCATTCATGAATTCCAAAACAATGTTTATCATAGCCCTCAAAAGTCCATTCAGACCTTGCCTAACTTTCCTACCTAGAAGTCTATCCAAGAGAGGCTTCAGAAGGCTAAACAAGTATGTTTTAAGGAGACTAATCTCTATGTTTCTCATAGACCATACATGAGACTTCATCTTTAGTTTTGTAGGGATACATATCTAACCAATTGTTCCATGATTTTGAGTCTAATTTAACCAAGCAAATTGAGTTTTCAAATCAACATCTCTAGCATTTGATAGCAGTTGTAAAGGCAACACAACAACAAAATTCTTTTTTCTCACCCATAGCAAGAACAAGTATAGAAGTAGAGGTTTATAAACCTAAGTTTATGACTTGGAATCAAATTCAACAATCAATAAATAAGAAAGAATAATCAAGCGTAATCCAAGATTCTAAAGTTAAGATCAAGTAGGAGATCATTCAACCTCCACTCCTTTCCCCTCAAAATCCTAAAGACTTTCCTTCATGGAGAGCCATTAAAGAAACAAAGAAACTAAGAGATGAGGTGAAGGTGATTCAAGAAGAGTAGCTCCATGAGAAAAATTAGGTACTGTGGTAACTTCTTGGGACCTTTCTCATCTTATATAATATTTTTAAGGGTCTACTGTGCCAATCTTTGAGAAAGAGCCTCTCCTTTGTGAGGCAAATAAAGAAGATACAACTAAGGAAACATAAAATAAAGGTGACTTGCATGACCAAGAAGAATAAATCATGATTGGGACACCTCTTGGCAAGGATAAACATGTTTTATTCTTCCATAATGATGTAAATATGGAACAAGTGCAAGAGAAAGCTGAGGTAGAGGCTAAGATGCAAGTGCAAGAACAAGTGCATGAAGAGGAAGTTGCTGATGTTCAAGAGGAAGACACTCTAATTGTAGGAGTTGAAGGTGTTTTTCATGAGTTATTTGATGACTCAAGATATTCCATTCATCATGAAGGATAAGAGCTTATAGAAGTAATAGAACACAAGTACTAATCAACTAATGAAGATGAAAAACAAGCTAACTTTAAGAGTATACTTAGTCATCAGCTTGATGTTGAAGATAAAGCAGTGTTGATTGACTAAACTAAGATATCAAAAATAGACTTTAAACCTCATGATTATGGTCAAGGAATTGATATGTTTTTTTATAACATTTGGCTTGAAGAAACCCTAATTAAATTATAGCTTCATGAGAATAAATCTTTAGATTTGTTTGATATCTTTCATTAAGGTTATTCTTTAATTGAGTGTGGTGCATTGTAGGCTGAGGAAAGTGCCTTCATCAATAAATAATTAGTTATTCTCTTAGAACATGACATGTTTGAACTTTTCAAGTGTGGTTATCAACTTTTACCTTTAACTTTAGACATCTCTCTACTCTAGGAAGCTGAGAATGAGCTCAAGTAGCCTAAAGAAGTCCCAAGATCATATCCATCTCCCTTAAAGATTAGCCTTGTATATATGTCAAAGGAGACACACCAAGCTACCCAAGATGATCATAATCAAAAACTCATCAATGAAGAAGAATTTAATATGTTCTTTCAAAGTTCATAAATTTGAGAGGAGTATGATTGGGTCTTGGAATCACGTCTACAATTTATACACCTAAAATTACTAGTAAAGGAACTAGTTGCTTCCATAAGAAGACATGATCATCCAATTGATCTTAGATATAGAAGAAATCTATCAAGAAAAGGCAAGCATGCTTCAAAGTTCCGAGGTGTACCAAATAAATTTCTATTTGACCTTGGAGGGAAGCTTGTCACTTTAGGTTAGTTGTTCCAGATTTACTTTATGTCAATAAGTGACTAGCATAAGAAATAGTCTATTTATATTTTTTCTATTTTTCTTGTTTCCTTAAGTTAGTGGTCCTTACTTTGTTTAGGTTAGTTTCCCTTATTTTCTATGTTTCCCTTCAATAAGTGCCTTGGGCACTTTATTTTATTTTATTATTTTTGGTCCTTGTTTGTTTCAAGAGGAATTATCCAAGCGATGAAAACCAATTTTAGCTTTAGATCAATATGTTAAACAAGAGAGGAGAATCCATGCCCAATAAATCATTCAAGACAAATGGTCTGGGTTCTAAAGCATAACAAGCACGCTTCCTAGTTGAGTCACCAAAGATGTTGGCCAAATTTCGCCCACATAAGAAGCCTTGATTGGATATGGTTTAAACAACTAAGTAGGGTCTTGATTGAAGAGTGATACAATGTTGAAATGAGTAGATAGACTTTAGGATAAGATCACTTGTTATTTACAATATTTTGAAACACTTTAATTAGGCTTAAAGTGTGAATTTGGTGATCTTAAGGAGCCAGACCATCATGACATGTCATGCATGAATGAACAAATCAACTTAGTTGCATATTTGATATTTTCACTTGAGAGGTCAACCATAGGCAAAATAATGCATGGAAATGATGATTTTGGTGCCATAAACATCCTATACAAATTTCATGTCTTGATGACTTATTTATCTTAAGAAATAAGCTTCCAAAGTTGAACTTGTAGAATGGGATGGGCACCGGGATGTCAAGTTAAAGCTATGAAAAATAACCATTTGAATTCAAATGTTCTAAGGATGAATACATGATTGACAAATGTCAAGATTTTGGGAGCCTAAATGAATATATAATGACATGCATCGACTGAAAAGGCCAGTGGGTACAAATATATTAATGGTGCAAATTCACTCATACAAAATAGATTTGATGGTGAGCAGTGGGTCCAAAGGTCAACAAATATTAAGAGAAAATGCATGGGTGATAAGTGTCTTAAGCACATTAAATTAAAATAAGATCTATAGATCACATTCAAACTATGCTAAAGAAGATTGATAGTATATATAAGGTCAAGAAGTCAACAAGTTCAAATTAAATGCAAGGCTAACATGTGGCACAAGCACAAAGGTAGATGAAGTTGACAGTAGGATCCTAAGGACAAATTCAGAATTACCAAGTTTCATAATCTCAAAATCTTATCACATATCAATGGTCTATGATGAAGGTTAAAATTAGGATAATTTTGAGAAAATTGATGGGGTAGATTTGATCAAATGGGATGGTGACATGTGTCTAAAACCAATAGTGTGGTTGAGTTCTTGGCATGAAACATAGATGTGTTCTTTAATGGACTTAGATAAATTAAGGGTCTATAAATAGAATTAATGTAATGAGGAGTTTGAGGAAATTTAGGTATCCATTCAGTATTGCTCGTAGTGGAAGTTTCAACCTTTATGACCATTTATTCACTCTTCCACACCAAAATGGTCTAAGTAGAATTAATACAATGAGGAGATGAAGGATATTCAAGTGACTATTCATGATTATGTACAATGATAATATTGGGATTCATAATGACCCCTTCTCCACTCTATCATGCATCCCTCCCTATCTCTCCACCCCTTTCTATTATATATATAAGCTTTTAAGCCTTGATTTGTGATCCCTTAAGGCTGGTATGAGTATACTCTACCAAAAAATGTACTTTTGCATCTCTTTGGATTGAATAATAGACCTCACAACTATTTCATGGTGAAATTATAGTGTATTCATGCTTATTGACATGTAAACTAATAGTTTCGTTTCCATTGCAGGTCCTTGTTAGCTTGGATGTTAATAAAGTGTCTTGTGTAGGTCATGTGGAGTGTAGAAGAACAAATAATGGAGTCTCCAAGTGTTTCATGGTTAGGAAGTGTCTTCTAATAGACCTATTTGTCATAGCATTGGTGTTCCATTCATCTATCACAACCTCCATATGAAATACACATGCATAAAACTCATGAAGATGATTGTTTGGTAGTGTTTAGTCCATTAGTATGTGGAAGTTCAAGATTATGAGTGGATAACAAAATTCATAGAGCATCACCACACTTACATTAGGTTTTAATTCATGCAAATCCTCTCTTTTCATCCCAACCTATTTAGGTCTTATGTGAGCACTATAATAAACAATTTGAGGAGATAGCCTCATTAAAAACCCTAGGGGTCTCACCCAAGTTTAGGTAACCCATAGCCTAGGGTCATTCCCATGTTAGACTGGATTTGAGTAGAGGACCTGAATAATCTTTTGATTAGTTAGGGTGCAATCTAGGTCTATAATAGTCACTAATTATAACCACCTATGCAAAAATTAGTACCATTGATCAATGCCATTATTTCCTAATTATAATTACCTAGAGGAAAATTAGCAATAACACCTTTATCATGCTTTCAAGTCCCACATTTCCATTCCTATGCCATACTCTACCATCTGCCTAATTTAAGAACTTGATGTTACCTTTTCATATTCTTCCATTCTCAGGTTGAACTATAGTGACTTTAGGTCCTAATTAGACTATGTAGGCAATGCTTGATTCATGTTGAGGTTGGCTCAGTCACCCTTTTTACATGCTCTCACCATTTTGTGAGTAGTTTTAGTTTAAATGCTCTCACCATTTTATGAGTTGAACTATTTAGTATCTCATAATTCTCCATCAAGTTGAGATGCTTAAAAACTTCCAAATACATTTGTAAAAGATCCCGAAAATCACAAACTAAATTATTTTTGACCACTTATTTACCTTTAAGATTTTGGGAACCCTCCTTATTTCATAAGAAACCACTTATCCTTTAGTTTCCCCATCCTTATTGGAATTTAGACTTATGCTCTCACCATTTAATGAGTAACCATTTCTCAATCACTTGCTATTATACAAGACCCCTCCCTTATTCCTCCATAACACAATCATATTCTTTTTATCATCATTTTATTATATCCCATCCCTTGAAAGAACTACATTTGGCCTGAAGTTTATGTTGGACCTTGCATCCATGGAACTATGTAAGCAATTTCCACTTGCCTAGTGCATTTGGAGTCAACTCAGCTACCCCTTTCTTCTTTTCTATTTTCTCCCATTTTATTTGTTTGTCTCATTTTCTCCTATAGCCTAGGGGCATTCTCTGTCATCTTATTTGTTTTATGTTTTTGATAACATTGTGATTAACCATTGTTTGTGTTTATTTCATTTTGTTCTCATAATTTTGTTTTGTTCTATCTTTATTTTCCATTTATTGGTGGTTTTTTGTCTTTTTATTTGATTATTTGCATGTTTG
This sequence comes from Torreya grandis, assembly GCA_037957365.1. Classification (NCBI taxonomy): domain Eukaryota; kingdom Viridiplantae; phylum Streptophyta; class Pinopsida; order Cupressales; family Taxaceae; genus Torreya; species Torreya grandis. The sequence goes on along the minus strand of JARHVA010001065.1, from coordinate 2,993,635 downwards.
TCTTCTTTCATTATTATGCATTGACTTAGTAACACTGCGTCCATTGGGTGATTCTTTGTGAATTATACTTAAGTCTATCCATATTCATATGTCAACATTGTCATCATGGTTTTTATCATTGGTGTGTTGTTTTTGATTGTTTATTAGATTACATGTCAGTCCCTATGCATATTTTGGCTAAAGTTCTCATGGTGTTTTATCTCATGATGCATATTATCACATGCTATAGTAAAAATTAGTTTGAAAAATCTTACAAGCAATGAGGATGCATTACTTATCTTTGGTTACCTGAAAAAATTCCATCTACCTAACTCATTTTTCCACATATAGAGTAATTAAATTGTGAAATAATTTTAATCCTTACTAGTTAGGATGTGCATTTCCATACTAGTAGGTTGATAAAATTCATCTTTCTCCTCTGTACTAGCTTATTCTTACTCTTGAGTATAGATTTCATACATAATTCCCTTTTCCAAATTTCTATACTATCTCACTCATAATACCAATGATTATAACTATCTTTGGACAAATCATTATCCGCCCAACTAGGGCATGTTTCCAATCTACCAATGATTATGACTACCTTTGGGCAAATCATTGTGTTTTGATCCAAATTTCCATGTTAATGATTCTAATTGCCCTTGGGTAAATCATTATGTTTTAATTTATCTAGACACTAATGATTATAACTACCTATGGGCAAATCATTATCTCTATCTACCTATCTAGGGCATATTTTCATCTTTTCAATGATTATAACTGCCGTTGGGCAATCATTCTCTTGTTACCCTTATTATTTGGCTATTGATTATAACCGCCTTTGGAAAAATTATTATCTTTTACCTTGCTATGTCGATGATTATAGAATCCTTTGGGAAAATCATAATTTTTAGCTACCCAACTAGGGCAGCTCATTCTACCATTGATTATAAGTACCTATGGGAAAATTAGTCTTTTCTACCCATTTATCCTTTTGGTCCCATTGTTTTCCTTCTTTTTATGGACCGATCACTGAACTTCTTTGTCTATCAATCCCTCAAGGGGGAATTCAAAACTCATCCATCACTTGTTAGGGAATTAGGAATACAAGACATTTTTCATTATTTGAGAAGATATTAATGTGGATATAGCTTGTAATGTCTTCCAAAACAGGGGAAAACTAGTTACACCCAATTTTGGCCACAACTAGATCCCAATCGAACTTCAGATTGATTCCAACCACCATTGAAAATTAATCTTAGGAATCTTGAATGTCCTAATTTTGGATGTGCATCATTCATCAATGTTCATAATCATGTTTAGGCATCCCTATTTGGGATACTATCCCATACACAACAAGCCAAAATGTATAAAATAAATATAAGTAGGACTTTAGGGTCATTTTGAGGTCACCAAAATCATGAAAATTTTGGGGAGGACCTTAATGAATTTCCTTCCATGTTTTTGGAGAAAAGAAACAAATGCAAAAAGTGAGCACTTTTGATCACCCAAGTTGCCTAAAGGGGATGGGGGGATCATACACACAACACCCATTTTGTTAAACAAACACTTTCAACAAACAAACATGAAAATGAAAACTCTTATGAGTATTTAACTAATGTGAGAGTTTATTTTTATAACACCAAAATTAAGTATATAATTAAGTTTTATCCCCTTGGATTTGTTGTTGATAATTGAAAAAACTTTAAAAATAACTAAGAGATGAAAACAACTAAGTACATATGAAGCACCAAAATCAATCTGTGTGAGATTTAACCATGCTTAAAATTTTCTCTTTCCACCTCAAAAATTGCAAGTTGTTAGAGTTTTGACTACTTATAAGTCTAAAATCAAGTGAGAAAACAACATTTTAAATTTAGCTCTCAGGTTTCTAATTTTTTATCTCAAAGACCAATCATCACCAATCCATAGAGATTGATGCCAATTATAAAATTTAACATCGATTAAGGTAGATCATCAATGTTTCTTATAAAACACATAAAAAAAAGTCTATTTTTATAGAGAAATGGTTAATAAATGAGCTTAAAACCCAAACATATCATGCATTCTGCAATAAATGGGTTATATAAACAACATGTAAATTATCAAACACAAAATGAAGGCAAGAAAAATCAAATAAAACGATTGTTATCCATGTTCCTTGACTTGTTCTATTTTTTTACACAATGATCGTGGTTGATTCATATAATCAATTTGGATCTATAAAATCAATGTCAATCCCTGTAACATGCATCTTTCTTAAAAAAAGAGGTAAAAAATAAATCTAAAACTTGAAATGTGAATATTTATATGTATCCATTAGAAAAACTAAAACTTAGATATCAATCTCCTTATCCATATGGGATACCTAGTTATATTGGCTCCTATTCCTCACTTAAATCCCATTTTATCAATAAGCTATACTAGGCCAACTGAGTCAACCCTGTATAGTTTTGGGGTATTTTCACTTAGGAGCTAGTTGACCTTTGGTTGACTTAGATAATGAACTAGTGAATTATTGTTTGAAACTGTGCTAGGTTGACTGGGTTGACCCTATCGGCTAGGATTTTCATAAGGGTTTAGGATCAACTCCACCTCTAAATAAAAATTCATTTCCATGATTTGATAAGAAGAAGTGAAAGAGTAAGTAAGAACGAATGAACATCTGCTTATTGACCATTCTACTTGAGAAGTAAATCCTAGGGTTCTATACTTTCTTTTAGAGATATGGATCTTGTCTTATGGAGAAGTATTTTGGATGCATTGATAGGTTGTGTAACCTAGAGCTGATTTGTCTTTGTCATCCTTACATACCACACCAACCTATTGTGAAGCACCTTGGCCAATGGAGAGATTGAGGCTCGATGGGTTTGTCTTCAAAGGTAAGTATTCCTATCTTTATTTCTCTTTTTGTAAAAGTATATAGATATGCATTTGTTTTTCTCTTCCATGTATTAGGATTATGTATACATTGACATGAGTATATGTATTTTATTCATGCTTAGTTTTTTTGTTTTTAACCCTCACTTTGTGCCACAAGCTTTAGTGAGCACTAGATTAGATTTAATTTAGTTGTTATTAGTTTAGGTGAAATATCAAAACCTAGGACCCCCTTAGGGTTATTTCATGATTATGTTAGACTAGAGGATTTGAAACCCTCATTAGCATGGTTTAATATGATAAATGATCCCTATATTGGTAATGTTCCTACTTAATAAATGTATTCCCAATCAAAAGTGTAGGTATGCTTTATCTTCTCTGAGTAAGGATTGATTTATAGACATGATGCATTTATGATTGCATATAGAATGTTATGATAATTGAGACCTATTGAGCATGATGAGGGTGAAAAAATCTACATAGAGACACATAAAATGTAAGTTAAAGATGGGAACCAGTGATCATGGTGTTCTTACTAGAGAATGAACAAGTCAATTAGGACTAAAGTGCAAATTAATAAGAGAGAGAATGCCAAGTGTGATTGTCATAAAGGGTGAAAAATGATACTATATATTAATGGTTTGAAGGTAGATAAAATGAGTTTGTAAACCAAAAAGTTTAAGGATAAGGCATTGATGTGAGGTTGATATGTATACAAGATTATACCTTGGTAGAGAGGTAGTGGGAATCAGGAGGCATGAAACCATGTTTGATAACCAATGGATATTTTTAAAAATAATAATGAAATTGGTTTTACTTTTGTAAAATATACCTCAAGACACCCACCTATAGGCTGTTTCCCATATAATAACCTACATCTAGCTGGACATTGAAGAGTGAACAATCCTAAGAACTTAGAGCTAGTTTTGAATTTCATAAATGTCTTATGAACAAGAGAGTAGTATCTTTTGATCCAAGAGGGTTTTCATGACTTCAAGAGACTATACATAAGTAAAAGTGACATATTTTGACATATGGACACCTATAGGCTTGCTAAACTTAGGGTTTCACCTACATAGCATTTTAGTTCTTAGTGTAAGCCAGTCATGTAAAGTGATTTAATAAGTAAGTGGACCAACTAGAAAATCTTGAGAGGTTTAGATGAGTTCATTAGAGGGTCTAAGACACTCACAAGTGACTAGTATGATAGAGGTTGCTTGCATTAGATCTAACCTGAGATGATAGTCCATACAATATGATATCATACACCTTCATAGAATTAAGAGAGGGCATAACCCTTGAGAAGGTTTGGTGATGACATAAGAGTGTGATGAAGATAGAAAATTGGTGAAGGAAATATCTTACATCCCACCCAAATCACACCTACATCAAAGGCATCACCTTCGAGCATACAAACTTATACCTTGGAAGAGAGGATGAAATCCTTACTTAAGAGGCTTTCAAGGATTGGATATCACACCATATGGAAAAAAAATTTGGGATTGGTTTTAAAAATATCCAAGTATGAAATATATAAAATAATGATGTTAAGGACTCCTAAGGACTTACAAAAAGTTAGTTTCAACCTTTTGAAACATCTTCTACAACCATCATAATCAAGCTTTCCTTCAGCTGGCATAGAGTTGAAATCAAGTAGTAAAGTAAGGATGTGTATTCATAGTGAGTCCATGATGGTGAGGTAGTGAGGTAAATTCCATTGAGAGGTGATCCCAATCAAGTTTATGATCTGGTCCAAGCCTCATAAACACACACCTACAATACTGTTGGTATATACAAACAAGTTTCCTAAAGAGGTAGGATCTTGAGAGAGGTGACATAAGTTTAAAGGCAAAATAATGAAAGGTGAAATCATGAAAGGATGAATTTAATGAAAATTTCAAGGCACAACCATAATGATAAGGAATAAACCAAGGCAAAAATGAAGAAAACTTAGTTGTGAAGTTTGACCAAGCAGGTAACATGTCACTAGGTTTTGGCAAAATGGGCCTATAGGCCAAAATTTACATGATCTAGTCAAAAAATTTGGTAGAGAGAGTAATTATGAACTAATATACATATTAAACATATTTTTTAGGTTTTTAAATAAGGGTAACTATTCAATATTTTATTACATTCAACCCTATGTCTAATCATAATCAACATTGGAGCTTATCTAGGAGGAATTAGCCATTTTGGGGCATCTATAGGATGATTCAAAGCATGAAATTTGGTAAGAATGGTATAAATGACCCAAAAAATAATACCATTCCATAAAAAAGTTCCTAAAAATAGTTAAAATACCCATTGTTTTTACACAGACCTCTCACAGTCAAGAATGCAACCATTAGAGACCAGCTGAAGCTTTGTCAATTTTGGGTGCTAACGATGAGTTTGATCCTTGTATAGGTATTTAAATGGTATAATATGATGTTTTAAACATAATATGTTCTATATAAATGAGCACATTCAAGGTTTAAATCAATTTTTTTGAATAAAGACAAGTTTAGACATGGAGGAAGCATGCAGGTAGCTCAAGGTAAAGTTTGGTAAAAAGGGTAGGACAAAGTATGCATCCAAAAGCCTTTAAAATTGGTAGGATTGGTACTAATGAAATAATATACCTATAAATAATATTTTTAAGGTCATGTGATAATTGGAAGTTCCATCTATTTTGACACAATCCCCTCCATGTTTTATGATAGTCATCATTGGTGCATGCATACATTTTGGAGTTTAAAGGTGTGGTTGAGGTTTAAAATTATTTGAAGTGTTTTAAAATAAATAAGATGGTGGTTTTAATTATATTAAACACATTTAAATATTTTTCACACTAAACTTCATGAGACCCTATAGGCAAGCTCAAAACCCATAGGTAGTCTCAAAGGCATAAAGAACAAAGTTAGGTTTTGATCATTTGAATAGGTGTTATGAGACATTTCAGGTTACATGAATATAATTTAAATAAAATAATATCAATGGTAAGGTCAGATTGATCCTTTGGAAAAATTTGAGCTTTTCAGGCCTAAGACACCTAGTTTTAGCCCCTCTTCAGATGCTCGTATCTTTCATACCATGAGGAGTTGGGACAAGTTATTATAGTATGTTTTGATTACCAATATGTAATTTAAAATAATTTTATATTGATATTGGTTAAGGTCCTAAATTTTATGAACAATCACTAAGAGCGTAAGCATGTCCAAAATGCTTGCAAACCCTATAGGTAATTATCTTTACGTATGTATCTTTTCATACCTTCTACATGGGAGCCCAATATTTTAGGGATATTTAAGGGGTGTATGGAATAGAGATACATGAAAATGCATGGTGGAATTTTGGTCTACATTGTATGAATAATCATCTTGAAGGTGAGCTTGTTTGAGCTATCGAAGGAGCTTTTTTGACTAGTTTTGTGTTTTTGGACTCATGGTTCCATAAAATGGCATATAATAAATTGGAAACCACTTGGAATATATATAGGAATACCTAAAGATCATAAAAAATGTATTTTAAAAAATAATTTGGAATGTTTGGGTTCCTAAGAGGCCCAAAATGGCTAAAAAATGCTTACTTTTGTAGGTATTCAAAGAGAGAAATAATATAAAGACATGGAAAATGTCTAATGGGACATAAATAATATTTATATGTCACTTGGAGCTATTAAAAATTGTTTCTATGGTACCTTACTGAGCTAAAGGGTTCAAAACCCAAGTTTTTTGACATTTTATAGATTGTTGCAAGTTTAATGGTGATTTACACCATTGTTGTAGGTCTTAAAGGTTGTCCAAATCTTAATTTTCTTCCCAATATGAATGCCATAGATGTTTTAAGGTATTTTATAGGTCCAAAAGTGGTCTTCAGGGTGCCAAATGGCTTTGGGAGTAGGTTTTAGGGTAGTTGTTTGAAGGTAGCTCAAGCTTGAGACCCCATCAATGGGGTCTATGAGAGTTTCTAGTTTCATGGATTTTATTACAAGTTGGAGGAGTAAATTGAATTTGAAAATATAATAAAAAATCAGAAATTAAACTCCAAGAGATAACCTCCATGGTCAGTGAAGCACCAAATGCTAAATCAACTAACCTTTTACTAAGCATCTTATAGAAGATCAAGTGGAGGGGGCATAGAAGCCCAAGAGAGAGAATTTTGGAGGTTGGGAAGACAAGTGGAACATTCAATGTGTTTTCAAAGTCTTTGGAGATTTTTCCCTTTTGATTGGATCATGACATCATCATCCTCAAAAAGTTTTGTCTTCTAGTGTGTTTCTAAACCAATGAGAGGGCTTGAATACTATTTGGACTAATGAGGGTCATTTTATTGAGGAAGGATTAGTGAGAATTGATCCAAAGGTGGTTGAGACTCCATGGAAGGTGCTTGTATCTCATTTATTGATTTTTAATTACTTGCTTCTCCTCTCTCTCTTCCCTTTTTATCTATATCTCCTATTTCTCCCCCATTTGTAAAATATATTCTCATTTGACAAGGAAAAACCCTATCAAAATTTGGAAGAAATACCTTTTGAAGTAATAAAGATCATTTTTCACTTATATCTTACCTGTAACTTGTGTTTAGAAAGCTTGTGTATGATGGCTTTGTGAAGAAGTGTTCTTCCATGTCCATTGTCCTTTTTTGCCTCTTTTTAGGTATTTTCAATCTAGTTTCAGGTTTGAACTTGATCTTTTTATACCATTAATGGACACCTGGTATGATTTTTAGAACTCCTCTTTGATTTATGTATTACTTAGTGATCGTAGGTTAATAAATACTTATGTAAATTATCTAGTTTGTGAGATTGTGTGAGCAAGGATTATCTTATGCTAAATTAGTGTTGGTTTCAAGCTTATATGAGTGTCACTTAATTTATTGTATCACCCTTTTGATGTTCTTAGTCATCTTATACCCCCTTTCTATCCCCTTTTTAAGTAGAAGTATTAGTTTAGGTGATCTACCTAGAGGAAGTCAACCTTTTTTGGAGGTTCAACTCACTATAGGATACCCACAGCCTGAGGTTGCTCCAATATTGTAGCTAGGAGTGAGAGAGCATAAAAAATTATCCCACAAGGGTGCATTTATACACTACAATAGGTAACCTTTGGGATTTACATCCCTGTCCCTTCTTATGCTTATGATGTAGAATAAGTAGTAATTAGTGTGGAAGATCAAGGACCTATTTTTGGTGAGGTAATAAACCAATAAGGCACTCCAAATGTTCCTCCAATTGACACATCAATCACTTTAGGTCTTGGCACTCTGATTATTAATTCAATTGCTCTAGTTATTCCACTTGTTATTACTTCAATAGTTACCACATTTATTTCACTAGGTTCCCTTATTGCTTCCCCTATTATTTATATAGCTTTAGTTATTCCCATTATTACTCGAATTTATAAAAATTTAGTTGATTCAATGAATATTTATACCTCTTTGTCCAATGTTTCTATTACTATTGCCCTAGTTGACACTAACATTGTTTCTACCACAGTCATTCCAATTGGATAAATTTATGTAAAATCTAACACAAGATATCATTACATATCCTATTGACTCTAAAATTACTTACATCACACCATAAGGTCCATGATGGGATTTGTAATTTGTCTTCCCAAGTCCTAATTTTAAAACTCTAGTGTCTCAATCTATTTTTTTTACATACCCATGATAGATTCACACATCAACTTAGTTGGGATCACTAATGCCTGAAAGGACTTAGACACAGTCCCTTTTAGTCTCATATAAAGGAGTCTATGAATGTCATTAAATATATCACTAAGATTCAACCTCAAATTAGGGTCTCAAGGGAGAAGCTAGTTGACCCACGATTTCCTACACTTCCACCTTTCACATCTCCAATCTCATTCCTTTCACTTAACCTTTCAATACTCATGCCACTGCCATAGACCACCTCATCTCTTGGCATCTCATCCACTTTTAAAAACTCCTTTGAGTAACTAATTTTGACACTCTCATGGATATAACATCTGTAGACACAAAAATTGTCCATGCAAAATATTATCATTATTGAAGATCCTAAGCTGACCATAGAAGTTGATGAAACATCCAACAAGTTGAAAAGAGTTAAAAAAAGGAAGATTTACATTTTGAATTTATAAGACAAGATAAACTCTTTATCCTAGCTAAAATGAGAAAGACTCAATTAGGGGACATGAATTCAATGAATATCCCATATCCATGGTCGATGCCACTGGTGGAGTGTTAAAGAACATGTTATTCAACATACAATGGAAAATAAGATATTGGAGTCACAACCCAGATTGGAGACCCATGAATACATTCTAGAGAAAGTTTAGAATTCAACTCAATTTTTTTATAAACTTATCCTTTCCACATAGATCAAGTGTTGAGTCCTAACCACAATGTGGAAACATGGTGAATTTTAGTAAATCCCTAATAATTTTGGATGCCAAGATATACCATATTCTTAAGGCATTTAGGGATAAATAATACCTAGAACTAAACTTATTGACACATAAAGATATTAATTTGGTCCAAAATTATGTCAATAGTAAGAGAGAGGATTTAAATGACTGATATAATCAAATGAAGGACCTATTTACATAGCTCATAGATCAAGAAATGAAGGCAAATGAGCTTCTTAAAGACATGTTTATCCATAGCATATATACATCTCATGGCCCAATAATAAACCAAACATCTTTTGACACACAACTCTAAAATTTTATGGATAGGTTTAAAGTAAGGGTTGATAGTACTATTCATGTGGTTTTTATGAAAACCAGGGAATATTACAAGGTAACCTCTAATGATTTAGGATTGACAAACAATATTCACTCTAAGGCATGAATTATAGGGCATTGGGTTCTGTAAACAACTTAGTGGTGATATGGTGTTGATCAAGGCAAGTGTTTACCTCAAATGGTTTGGATATGATGTGAGTCTAAGATGTATTTGAGATGGGTGGATGGATAGGTGAATATAGCTAAGATGAGTAGGATCAAAATAAATCCAAAAGGGAAGAAGGGTAGGGTAGATAATAAGGTTTGTGAATCAAAGTAAGATGAAATATTTCTAAACTAGATCTTGCATTATCAGTTGGATAAGTAGTCAGAGAACTAATGTTTATTTCAAGTCATTCTTACAACACAAAATAGACAGACATAGTTAAGATTCCAAGGGAACAAAATGTATTGAACTTTATTGTTGATAATCAAAGGTTGTTACAGATGTAAGATTGTAATTCACACATCTACAAAGGGAGATTGTGATTATTTAAACATAAAAAACATCCAAATTAGATATTTGCATAATATGAATAATTGTATTAAACAACACTTTTACACAACCCAGACACTAAAATATCAAAATAATGGAACTTATTCAATGAATCATGAGTTTGGAGAAAAATATAAAATTGCACATCCAGACATACTTATAGAACAATCTGTAGAATTTCTTATTTATCTTGATAGCCAAAAATTTTCCTCCCTTTAGAATCAGGAGGATATAAATATATATATCTTGGGGAGGAATTGAATTATCCTCCAAGAAATGTCTAAATGTGTAAGATATATAAAAGAGAAGGCTGGCTAGAATTGCATATTTACAATATAAATATACATATGCTCAAAAATAAAATGGAGATCTGAATCTCTTGTTAAGGTGTGGAGCTAAAAGCTTCACCAAATGAGTGAGTTTGAAAGTTACAGGATTTACACAGTCACCAACGTCGGTCAGGAGTGACCGACGTTGGTCAGAAGTTGACTAGGAGATGCTGGTGTCGGTTATGTTTGACCGACGTTGGTCAGGTGCAGACAGGCAGGGACCGACGTAGGTCACCTGTGCATCCAGAATGCTATTTCCGTGGACAGAATAGAATGTTTGCATGATAGGATTAAGTGTTAGTCTTAAGTCTGCATCTCTATCTTTAGTAAGACTGTTTAGAGCCCTTGATTAGGAGGTGCATCTAATGGCTGTAATTGTATGCTCATGTTTCCTAATATTATATATAGGATTAGATCTTCATAGCTTATTAAGGAATTAAACAGTACAAGATTGTATATGTGTATCAATCCAGGTTGTTGGAGTTGATTGTAATTGAGAGAGAGAGCTCTTGAGGGAAAGAGATCTAGAAAGAGATCTGTACATCTGAGAGAGGTGTGGAAGAAAAGAAGTTTCTTCAATTGTATTCCTTCTGTAAAGAGTTTAATACAAGTTTTCAGGGTGGTTTCTTATATCTCTTATTCTTTGCTATTTTTGATTCTAGTTACTTATCTTTCTGGTTTAATTTCGCATTTAGTTGCTTTCACATAGTAATCAACTTTGTTGGTTGATCCCCAACAAGTGGTATCAGAGCTCAGGTTGACTAACAGGTGTTTCAGATCTGGTTAGTGTGTATTGATTACAGGTTACTCACAGGGATTTTTGTTTGAGTGGGAGAAGCAATGGCAAAAGAAAGTAAACTGAGAATGGAGAAGTTTAATGGCAAGAATTATCAACATTGGAGAATGCAGATAGAGGATTATCTGTATCAGAAAGATTTATACTTACCGTTAGGTGGGGTTTCAAAGAAGCCCAAAGACATGGATGATGAAGAATGGGAAGTTCTTGATAGAAAGGCTCTTGGATCTATAAGATTGAGTCTGGCATCTACTGTGATATCTAATTTATCACAGGCAAAGACAACGGTAGAGTTGATGACTACTTTAGCAAATTTATATGAAAAACCCTCAGCTTCAAATAAGGTATATCTTATGAAGCAGTTATTTAATTTGCAAATGCAGGAAGGTGGATCTGTATCTAATCATCTAAATGATTTCCATGGAATTGTAAATCAATTAAATTCAGTCAAAATAGTGTTTGATGATGAAATTAAGGCTCTTTTAATATTATGTTCTTTGCCTGAAAGCTGGCATAGCTTTGTAATGGCAGTTAGTAATATTGCATCTACTTTAAATATTTTAAAAGTAGAGGATGTTGTTAGTGTAATCTTGAATGAAGAAATTCACAGGAAAAGCACAAAGGAAACATCAGGGAATGCTTTAAGTTTTGAGAGTAGGGGAAGGCAAAAAGAGAAGGGCAAGAAAGGGAGATCAAGGTCTAAGTCAAAGATGAGAGGTAGATCCAAATCCAGAAATGGAAAGAAGCCATAATGCTCGAATTGTGGAAAGATAGGGCACATAAGCAAAGATTGCTGGTCAAAGCCTAAAGAAGACAATCAGCATGAAGGTAAGGAAGAAGCAAAAGTTGTAGGTATTACACAAGATGCTCTTATATTCTCTTTACATAATAATATAGAATCTTGGGTTTTAGATTTTGGTGCATCTTTCCATCCAACCCTTAATAGAGAATATTTTAGTGACTATGTCCATGGAGATTTTGGAATAGTTTATTTAGGGGATGATGAGCCTTGTAAAATTGTTGGCAAAGGAAAAGTGCAGCTAAAAATGTAGAATGGCAACACATGGGTGTTGAGAGATGTCATGCATGTTCCCAGCTTGAAGAGGAATTTGATTTCTGCAAGGAAGTCAGGGGATGAGGGTTGTACAGTAACTCTCACAGCTAAATCTTGGAAGGTGACCAAGGGTGCACTTGTATTGGCTAGAGGTAAGAGAGTAGGTACTCTCTATTTATGTAATTATATTACTGATAATTCTCCTTCTGTATTATCTACTTTAGATGTGGATGCAAAGTTGTGGCACTCTAGGCTCGGCCACATGAGTGAGAAGGGAATGTCTATTCTTAAGTCAAAAGGTAAGCTTTCAGATTTGAAAATCATAGATCTAGATTTTTGTGAGCACTGTATTTTTGGAAAATAGAAGAGGGTGAGTTTTCTCAAGACTGGGTCAACAAAGAAGAAGCACAAATTGGAGCTTGTTCACATAGACGTGTGGGGGCTAGCTCAAGTTGCTTCTATTAGAGGATCACAGTACTATGTTTCTTTCATAGATGATGCTACAAGAAAGGTATGGGTCTATTGTATAAAGAATAAATCTGATGTTTTTGACACTTTTAAGATTTGGAAAGCTATGGTTGAGAATGAAACAGGTAGAAGATTGAAGTGCCTAAGATCTGACAATGGTGGTGAGTTCTACAGCTATAAGTTCAACTGGTATTGTTATATGCATGGAATACATAGGCAAAGGATGGTTCTAAGGACACATCAGCAAAATGGAGTTGCTAAAAGGATGAACAAAATAGTAATGGAGCGTGCAAGGTGTATGAGGTTGCATGCTGGTTTGCCCTTAGAGTTTTGGGTAGAAGCTATGGATACTACAGTGTACCTGATTAATAGAGGACCCTCTATAGCTCTGGATGGTGGAATTCCAGAAGAGGCATGGACAGGTAAAAAGGTAGATCTCTTATTTCTCAAATTTTTTGGTTATGAAGCCTTTGTGCACGTTGATAAGGAAAATAGAAAGAAGTTGGATGCTAAGTCTATGAGGTGCACATTTATTGGCTATGGATATCATGATTTCGAATTTAGGTTTTGGAATCTAGGAACTAACAAGATAATTAGGAGTCGTGATGTTGTTTTCAATGGAAAAGTGATGTATAGTGATCAGCTCAAGAAGCTAAATCAATCTGGTCAGAGCAATGGAGAATTGGACGAGGTGACGGTCCAAAATGAGCTTGCGGGAAAAATTAATCACAGACAGGAAAACACAGAGACTGACGTTGGTCAGGCAGGAACCGACGTCGTCAATACAATAATCAATGTCGGTTAGAAAGTGACTGACGTCGGTCAGGCAGGAACCGACGTCAGTCACCTGTGCGTCTAGAATGCTATTTCTGTGGACAAAACAAAATGTTTGCATGATAGGATTAAGTTTTAGTCTTAAGTCCGCATCTCTATCTTTAGTAAGACTGTTTAGAGCCCTTGATTAGGAGGTGCATCTAATGGCTGTAATTATATGCTCATGTTTCCTAATATTATATATAGGATTAGATCTTCATAACTTATTAAGGAATTGAATAGTACAAGATTGTATATGTGTGTCAATCCAGGTTGTTGGAGTTGATTGTAATTGAGAGAGAGAGCTCTTGAGGGAAAGAGATCTAGAAAGAGATCTATACATCTGAGAGAGGTGTGGAAGAAAATAAGTTTCTTCAATTGTATTCCTTCTGTAAAGAGTTTAATACAAGTTTTCAGGGTGGTTTCTTGTATCTCTTATTCTTTGCTATTTCTGATTCTAGTTACTTATCTTTCTGGTTTAATTCCGCATTTAGTTGCTTTCACATAGTAATCAACTTTGTTGGTTGATCCCCAACATCTCTCTTATAATAGATTACACACAAACATATATATTTATATTTAACCATGGCACCATCTTAGTGATACCCAAATAATAAGGGGGCTACATGATTGTCATAATGATTGAAGTAGTTTAAACCTTTGCATGTGTAAAATCAATTGAAGCAATAACTGATAGTGATGTGGCAATAGTTGTTGTTTGAGTGACAATAGTGGGCCTAGTAAAAGTATGCACCACTGTATGAATTTCCATTTGAAAATAAGTTATTTTAGGTGTTCTCTACACTACAATGGATCCATTGAAAACCTTAAGTTTTTCATTTAACACATGCAGTGTCAAACTCATCATTAATAATACCAAAATTGAGTATGTATGGATTAAATATTTATGGAATCTCATCCGTTAGTATTTCATGCTCAATTTATGAGTTCTAAATCTAAATCTAAGGGATTCAACCTTGGCCACTTTTTCTTTAGAAAAATTAATTAGTTGTAAAATTTCTTTAGTTTAGTACATAGTGCCTTCGACTTCAACTTTGAAGCTCTATGTAGTTGCTTCAAATAATCCTTTAAAATTGGGCCTGTTCACCAGCTACCCTAAAAATTGGGCTTGTTCACTAGCTGACCTATAAGGGTAATCACATTCATGACTCTTATATCTCTCAAAATTTCTATAGCATCTATTTCTTGATTTGTAAGTTGTGATACCAAGACTTTTACCTATTGGTGTTAATTATGGGCAATATCTCTCTTGGGAATCACATAATTTAAAGTCCATACATCCTCTTAGGAAATATTAAGGTTCAAGTGACTGTAGGTATTATTTATGACACAAGGTACCATGAAGTTAAGCCTCTTTTCAAATTATTTCAAATGATTCAAAAAGTTAAGACCCTTTCCCATTGAGGCTAGGATTCACTATTAGAAGTTATTACAATGTTCAGGATGTCATATAACTTCTTTGTTGTACTTTGAACATCATCTATTATCTCTCTTAGGGCATGAATATTTGCCTCTATAAGATATTTTATCTGGATTGTTCCTAGATTCTATATATTTTTTTCATTCACTCCCATATTATATCCATGAAAGAACAAAAATATTCTGCATATTCATCAAGGTCATTGGGGTTTTTTAAAATTTCTTTGCTAAGGAAAATAAATTATCCCTTTGATTTAATATTATTTATTTACCTCTCCTGCCCACTATCTTTCTCTTTATTACCCTATGTATGATGCCACTTGTATGCTTATCATAAGCAATTCTATAAGGACCAATCCCATTTTTTCCTTTTTTCACTCTTGAGACTCTTTGACCCAAGAAAAGACAATGAGTTTTCCTTACTTCTTAAGTTGACTAGTCTATGCAGAGGTGGTGGGTGTAAAAAATACTAGAGGAAGCATTGAAGTACTTATTTGATTTGCTACTTGAATAGGTGGTTGACTAACCTTGCTCCATCCTAAGATGTCCCTTTGGGGTGTAGTCTCCATCACTTACCTGGTCTATCCCAAGGTCTTTAAAATTATCATTATGGAAGACTCGGTTTGAGTAGACTAAGGAATGGACATGTCCAATTGGGTAGAGGGTCTGGGTGGTGCTCAAAAATTAAAATTAGGAATAGACACCAAGTATTTAAAATTAACTTTCCTTTTAGGGGCCTAGGGGTTTTCCCATTATTGAGGCAGTTGTTGAAGGAATCAAAAAGTTAAAAGAATTAGAGTTTTGTGGCATGATTTGCTTAATATGAGTATGGGCATATAATGAATTAGTTTTTGAACAATATTTTTGCAATGATTCAAATAGAGAAGAAGTTATAGTAGCTAAATTAATAGATGAAAAATTAACCATATGAGTATATATCATTATAATGGAGGGGGTGAGAGAAAACACTACTTTATTCAAATCCAACCCATCTTCTTCAGTAAGAATATCTTTGTTTTGATCAATAGTTGGTGTCTCTATTGGAGTGGATGATTCTATAATAGTATCTTCAAGGGAGGAACTTGGAGTTGTGGTTATATGTGAATGAGTAAGTCTCTCAAGAATGTGTTTCCTCATTTGGGGATCTGTCTCCCTTTGAGAGACACATTCCTCTGATAGGTCAATTTTTAATTTTTTTTGAAAGTATGACCATGATCTAGTGATAATTGATCCTGAGGCTAGGGAAATTGATCGCTTGTGTCTTCATCTGTATCTTCCATAATTTTATTTTCCCATTACCTAGTGATTGAAGGATCATATTAAATTGCCTAGGCCACTACCATTGATATCTTATGTTGATTCATGCAAAAGTAGACCTATGAATCATCTAAAACATTGATAAAAATTTGATCATGGTCAAAATTCATATGCCTATAAGGAATATGAACTCCCTTTTTCCTAATGTCATTGAGATATTACCTTACTCTATTTATAGGGTCCAATCTCAATATTATGCTTGATTTAAACCATAATGGGCCCTAACCTTGCCAACTAAATTAAGGTGCCTCTTCAATGAGTATTAAATTTGGCAAATGCTTAAAGGGGTCATGTGGTAATAACCTTGGTGCTTGGATCTTATATATTCATCCACACTATTATATATTTCAGAGAATATCTCTTGCTCTACCACTTTGTCAGGAATATAATGAGGTAAATTCAGAGGAGGGTCCTTGGTTACCTCTATCTTTATTAGAGTGCAATCAGGATAATACAATAGTTTCCCATCTTTGAAATGCTTATTCTTATGTTTTTAGAAGCCTAGGCATGGGATGCCCGTAAGTGGCTTGGTATATTAGCATGTATATTTATTTTTCAATTTTATTTATTTCCCTTCTATTTTGTAAACATGGATTATGAAAAAGTCATCATAGACCATATTATTCACATATTTTATAGATGGTTCCCAAGGTTGTGCATAGGTTGTGTGCATTATTCCTATAATTACATCTACTACATAAGAAATCATATGAAAATTACCATCAAATGGTCTTCATAAAATTTAAACATTTTATGCGCTAAGCCTAACACTCATAACTTCACCAAGTGCTACAATTTTATCTAAAGTCATAAGCGAACCCATGCCTCATGCATGTTAGTGATGCTATAAAATCCATAAAACCTATTCAACAAAGACATGGATATTATAATACCTATATTGAATATGTTTATGGAAATTGAGGAAAAAACTCTTAGAATATTCAATTTTCACCTTTTTCTAGTCATTGATTTAGTTTACCTTCCACTGTGTTATGGTCTAACTAAGCATTGGACACAACTTGGTTATAAATTATTTTAGGAATTAGTACAAATAAGTTCCTTTCAAAGTCCTCTCTAGATATGTAGGTTACTGTATACACATAATATTTTCAAAATTTTACTGATTACTGCCACTTTGTATCTTTCAAGAACCTATCAAGTCTCAATCTCTCTGAGTGCATGCCTTAAGGGGTACACTGATAAAGGGGTGCATAGACTATTGGTGCTGTGTAAGATTGTTATTCCTTCTTTCCACTTGCCATCCACACACTAGCCTCCTAAAACCATTAAACCCAAGCTTATTCTTCTTAGTTCTACCTATTTCTATCACTTGCTATGTTTTATCCTTCATTTCTTGCTTTAGCACCCTTTTGATCTATCAGTTGTGCTAGGTCGACCAAGTTGAACTAGCATAGTTTATAAAAAAATTCTCTCTTTTGATTTGTTGGCCTCTTAGCTGACCTAGCACAAACCTAGTGAGGTAGACTAAAAAAAGTACTAGGTCGATCAGGTTGACCTAACACAACAGATGTTCTTGAATGATTTTAGGGTAAGTTTATACTATATATACAAGGTCATTTACCACCATTTGATAAGAGCAAAGAATTAATCCAAGAAATGAGAATGAACATCTATCTATTAAAAATTCTACTTGGGGAATAAAGCTTTAGGGTTCCATACTTACTATGGAGCTCTGATCTCATCTTGTGGATAAGTTTTTGGATGATTGGATAGGTTGTGTAGCCTTAAACTGATTTATATTAGTTATCCTTACATACCATGACAATATCTTATGAAGCACCTTGGCCAAGGGGAAAATTGAAGCTCAATGTGTTCGTATTCAAAGGTAAGTATTACTAACTTTGTTCCTCCTTTGTAAGAGTAGATAGACAATGCATTTGTATTATTCTCTTCTATGTATTAGGATTTCATATACATTGACATAAGTGTATGTCTACTATACATGTTTAGTTTAGTTGTTTATTTTTTTTGTTTCTAACCCCCACTTTGTGACATAAGCTTTGGTGCATACTATATTATATTTCTTTTTCTTTTTATTATATTAGTGAAATATTAAATCATAGGACTCTTTTAGGGTTTTTTTGCGATTGTGTTAGACTATAGGCTTTGTAACCCTACCTCACATGGTGTGTTATGAAAATTGATCCCCTAATTAGGTCTAATAGATCCTCACATTGGTCATGCTCTTGTTTAATAATTATATGCCACAATCAAAAGTGTAGGTGTGTTCTATCCCATCCAATCCAAGATTGGTTTATGGACATAATGCATTTTTGATTACATACATTCTGGTGAACCCAACATGAATCAAACCATTGCAAGATTTATTTCACTTATTTCATTTCTATTCATCCTTATTTTTATCATATATTTACCATGCTAGATTGACCTTATCAACCCAGTTTATTTATCTATATGCACAAATTTGTAGGAACAAGTAACTAGCTTGACCAACTCGACCTAGTACAAGTTTTTAAACTTGTAAATTTATATTCAAATAGCTAGATCAACTAGCTTGACCTAGTATAAGTTTTTTAGGTTTCCAGACTTCCTATTCAACCTATTAGGTCAACCAAGTTGACCTAGTGCATTTTCAACACTTTCTTAATAGGTTCTTGTATAGCTTGATCAACTAGCTCGACCCAGTTTGTAGGTTTTTTCCAGTTTCCTCCAAGGTCTCATATAAACAATTTTATCCTTTTCATCTTTGACCTACCAAGGTTAGTTTTTATTCCTCTGTATCTTTATTTTTGATTACTTTCCTTTCAAGTTTATAGTCTTCAAAACTATCTCTGCATAGTCAACTAGGTTGACCCTATGGACCAAGTTCTGGGTTCTATTTTTTCTAAAATAACTAGGTCGACCTGATCGACCTAGTTTAATTTTAGGCTTTGATTCCACAATATAGGTTCAACCCTATCAACCCTATTTTTTATGATTGTCCATATAGTTTCTTAACTATACCTTGTTTCAAAGTTGGAATGAACCATATATGTTAATCCCATCTTTCTTTTAAATTATTTGCATGCTTAGAATAGTTTACATAGTCTAATTAGGGGATTTGTAATCAATCACTTAGTTACACTATTTATATTCTTTTGCACACATGACTAAACCCCATAAAATATCAACAAGCATTTAAACATTTTATTACCTAGGTCTACCCACTTGGATTTCATCACCAAGGGGGAAGCTGACTTGATGCTCTAGTCAAGTATAAGGCATGGTTAATTTTATTTATTGACTAAGCACCAATTACCCTTATTGATATAGTGTGTGAAGTGAGGGGGTAGGCCCCAATACCAAGCTTTTATCATTTACACTATAGTCCCTTTCATCCTAAACTTACCTAAAACTATCCTTAGATTGCTATCTAGTAACTCAATTATAGCCAATCTCCCTCTTACATTTAAAATCACTGTTAATAATCTAATCAACAATATAGGTTGACCAAGTAGCTAGATTTAATTTAAAAGTTGTTTGCTTGCTCTTTGATCAATTATGTGTGAAAAATATTGCATTATCATATCATAGCTTGTTATCATCTTTCTTTTCTTCTTTGTCTACTATACTAGGTCAACCCTATCGACCCTATATCTTTTTTAGCCTCTATACACTGTGATAGGTTGACCTAGTGCTATTTACAACATCTTTAACTCTTTCTACCAATCACTATTAACTAAACTAGGTTAACCCTATGGACCCTATATAGTTTTATAGCCCCTATTTTTGCACTAAGTCAACTAGGTTGACCCTGTGGACCCTATATAGTTTTATATCCCCTATTTTTGCACTAGTTGACTAGGTTGACCTAGTACCATTTCAATCAATTTGTAATTCTTTGCTTTCTCATCTTGTCTCTTTTCCTTTGTTCATGGAATTTCTATTTGGTGACAATATTGAAGTTCAATCAACAAACATGATGGAATCCACCAATCCTAATAGGTTCTCCCATAGACAAAGTAGGGTTCCTTTTATAAATGCTAGTAATGTTCATATTGTAACTTGCATGATGAACTATGAGACCCCTCCTCATACACATTTACAACAAAAACCTCCTCTTCTCTTAGAGCATCATCTTAAGTTAGAGTATACTCCTGAAATGCTCTTCTTTATCACATAATTCCCTTAATATAGAGGGAAGGATCCTTCCACCATATATAACCTCATGATTAGCCATCAAGTTGAAGAGCCTCATTATCCTACTCCCACTTTCTCAACTAGATTTAGGAGTACCAATTTATTTTATTCTCAACCTCTTCCTTCAATATTGACACCTTCTTATGCCATGACATCTTCTTCTTTAACTTCTTCTACCTCCATGCCTAGTATCTCAACTAACACGATAGGTTCTACCTCTAGTGGGCCTCTTATAAGATCCACTATCCTTAATACTTCCACTAGTGATTTATTTGCTACCCAAGGTACTCATGCTTCTAGTGATTCATATTCTCAACCATTTAATAGTCCATATTTTGGTTCACAAGCAAATTTTTCCACTAGTGTGTTAAATTCTCATAGCTCTTCTCGAGCTCATATCAACACTAATAGTGGTTCCCAAGCCACTAACACCAACACCAACACCAATACTACTTATTCTAATAACACTAATCAAACTCATCAACTATTGTTGTCAATTCTCAATCAAATGAACACATTCCAAGCTCATAATATGAATCAAATGATGCAAACACAAAACCACCTTTTTAATATTCAATCCAATCCTCAACTAATGACTTGGGGCACACATAATCAAAGTGTTCCTCCTCCTCCTCTTTAATATTCTCAAGGTAATCTCATTCCCAAACCTCCATTGGTCAACAAAATCATTAATAATTTATAAAATGAACCTCTTACCACCCAAATTGCTAATATTGACATTGGAGGTATACCACCTAAAATTTATTACAATGGATCAACCAATCCTACTCTTCACCTCAAGACATTCGGAAATATTTACAAAGATTGGGTCAAGTTAAATACCTTTGACACAACTAAAATTTTAGCCAAAACCCTCATGAGTGATGCCTTGGATTTGTATAATTAAATTAGAACACACTCTATCACTAATTTGGAGGATTTAGTAAATGCTTTAGTGTAAGAATTTTAAACTAGTGATCTTCCTGAGAACACTTTAGCCCATTTCATCAATTGCAAATAAAATGAAAATGAAACTACCCAAGCCTTTGTTAAGTGATGGAAGACTTCATTAAATAAATGTAAACATAACATGGTAGATGACTATCTCTTTCATCTCTTTAAAAATGCTTTATTTCCTAGATTACAATATTGAGTCTGTACCCTTTCTCCATGTAAAAAAATGAAGCTATCGATCAAGCCAAAAGATAAGATTTCCTCATGCGTTAATTAGAGCTACCCCAACCTTCCATGGGACCTCATGTATTAGTTAAAAAAATTGTAATATTACTAATGATGGTGTTACTGATTCATTTGATACCATTTATAATGTGTAAGATATCATTCCTACCCCTTATTTGGAACTAGCTCCTCAATAATAAACTAATCCTCATTTCTCAACAAACAACATTAATGTCCATAAGCTTTTATCCTTGGATAAATTGGTTAAGAAATCTACCTAGGCCTCTTCCATGAGAACTTGACCTTACTTGACCTATGAAATCATGGTATGATCCTAATAAGTTTTGTTGGTTTCATGCTAGCTAGGGTCACTCTCATGAGACTTGTAGATAGATCTATAATTTAGCTATGGAGTTTATTCTTGGCCCAAATTTTGATCATGATTCTATTATCTGTAAGTGTCAACAAGCCTATGAGATTTTTTTCAAAGACTATAAGTCACATGATAAAAATCAAACCTTAAATAAAGCAAATGCTCATTTATCTATTTATAAAGACCCCTTACCTAATCATCAACCAATCCAAGAAGGTCAAGATAAGCCCAATTCTTCCACCAATCATGTAGAAAGTCTTGTTGAGCCAAACTTCTAAGAGAATGTGGTTATCATGACCAACATGCAAAGAGTGGTGGCTTTCATTGATTCACAACCTATCTACAATCCTCCTTCCCATAAGACATATCATGTTATCTAGGATTCTTCCCCAACTCATTTAAATGAGCTGGGGAAAGAAGATATCATCTCTTTTGATAATATGATTGATGATTCTCCCTTGGATGACACATCCCATGCTATTTTTACTTCTATCCCATCATCTTATAATACTAATAACAATCCAATTTTCACTAACACTTATTATTCTAAACTTCAAGATCAATCTAAACCAACTATTTATTCATCACCAAATAATTTACAACCTTATTGTTAACCTTCTCATTATTATCAACATAAATTTCAATGCTCTTTGGATCCACCTTCTGAAGTTCTTCTTAATCATTACACACATATATCTAACAATATGCTTATAGATTATGATGACTAGGATCCAATTGAGGAACGTACTAATCTTCCATCTCAAATACCTTTTATTGAACTCATGAGGACATTTTCATGTCATAGAAATCACCTCAAGCAACTCTTATTCAATATGAATATCCCTTGTCCTCCTTTATCAGGATGGGAGGCCACTTTATCTAGATTTGAGGATAGTATTTTACAGTAATGTGAAGAGATGAATATTAATGTTGATGAAACTATAAACACTTCTCTTTCCTTATAATTTCCTATAGCTTCTATGATTTTAGATGAGATTTTTATTCATGCAAATGATCCTCCATTATTTCTTAGCATCTAAATTAGTGATATCTAAGTTCAGTGAGCCTTAATCGATGAGGGTTTCAACATCTATGTCACTTCCCTTCATTTCATTAAGACTCTTAGGTATTATAAATGTAATCTCAAGTCTACATGTAGCACCTATCAAGGATATGATAGAAGGTAAATGCCTCCCTTAGGGTGCGTGTGGCTACCCATTATCATCCCACCTATCACCTTTCATGTGAAGGTGATGATCTTCAACTTTCCCCTTTCATATAACATATTACTTGGTAGGCTATAGACTAATTATATGAAAGCTGTCACATCTTTCACTTGCCAATGCATAAAATTTCCTCATAATGGAGCCATTTACAGGATTCAAGGAAAAACTAACCCTTGGAATTTTGAACAATTCCAAGATCATGGTGTCTTCAAAATTCCTACTCTTGAACCTTTGCCTAGTGTTCCATTCTGTGAGTTATAGCATCTAAACTTTCTTGTCAACTCAACCAGAGGTTATAATGGGCATCTTAAGCTCATTGGTAACATTCCTCCCAACCTTTTAGACTTTGATGATAATGAGCACAATGAGATTAATCTAAAGATCAAAAATTCTGATCTCTCACCTCATCTCATTTCATAACTTCCTACCTCATTGCATCCTCATTCTCATAAACCTCCTTGTGATGACATTGTTGGAGTCTTAACCAAGACTAGACACTCTATTCACCAAGATTACTCTGATGACAAGGTCATCCCAACCTGTGTTATCAATCTTCATACTCTAAATTATGATGATGGATACTATTTAGATGATCCTATTTTAGGTGGCCTTATCTAGGCTTGTGATGCCATAATTATTTGTTACCGTTCTTCTTTACTTGAGTCTTTTCATGTATATCATCATTCTCTTTCATTTATACCTAATTCTTGTATTTTTATTTTTTATTATAGGGTAGAGATGGCACTGATACCTCTAATTTATAAGGAGCCACTTAGGACCATGCTCTTGGATCGTGCTATGACCAGACCTCATCACTTAGCCACACCTAGGGTTGTCCTCCTTTGACCTTATAAAAATCCCACCCCTCTTTTAGTAGGGCCAACTATAGTTAAGCCTATTATTTTTTCCACTATAGTTGAACCTATTTCCTCTCCAAATGTTGTTGAGCCTCTTCTTGCTTCTCATCCTAGTGCTCCTCTTATTAAGCCTAGTTCTACTCCTTCCTCATCATCAACCTCCCTTGATGATGGTTTAATTTCACTGCCTAAGATGGATCCTTTTCCCACCAAATGGTCCAATGAGTCCTCTTCAGCTTGTTTTTCTCCTATTTCACCTTATTCCTTGAGTGATCTTAAAACCAATCACAAGCATATTTATTGCTTCCATGGGATAGATAATCACTCTTACACACATTGTCATAAGTTGAGACAATACTGATACCTTGCATCCTTATTCCTTGTCATCAGACAAAGCCATACCTGCCCCAAAGGTACTTCCTAAATATTTACCTAAGTATGGTGAGGTATATTGTATATAACACCTATGTGACACACATCACACTGATCTTTGCTGCATTCTTCAACAACATCTTAAAGATCACCTTGTAGCCATCCCTAGACCTTCTACCATTCATCCCATAGGTCATTCTCGTAAGAAGTATCCTCCTTCTTCTCCCATGGCTCCACGTCTAGTGGTTCTATCACTTCTTATGGTCCCTTCACCACCTTTTATGTCTCCACCTATGATTATTTCACTTGTGGACCTTCCCTCACATATGGATCCTTCTCCACCCATGAGTCCATCACTCGTGCATCCTTCTCCACCTATGATTCCTTCTTCTCTCATATATCCTATTTCCATGCATTCTCCTAACTAGCCTTTGCATAATTTTACTCTTCAGCATAATCCTTTAAGCATTCCTACTTTTTTAGTTGAATAAATTAAAAAAGAAGTATTTATCTAGTATTCACTAAAGATTGATGAGACATTATCTGAAGTGCATTTTTAGCTTCATAGAGACTTATCTGATGTATTAGATACTGTGTGTGGATAAATTTACAAGTATTTATGAGCATATGCATGGTGCTTTCACATTTATATTTGGAGTGGACATGTGCTCTACTCATTTTTTTTTATCTATTTGATTATATCATTTGACAATGTGTAACATTCTTTCTTATCTTATATCATGTTTTTCCTTCTTATTGTACTGTAGTTAGCTTATGTTATCATTTTTTCATTTAGCATATGATTGTCTTTGTCTTATTGTTGCTTTTATTTCTTTTCCTTTAGAGTTTTTCTCAAAACTCTTCCCTTGTATCTTCATGATTGTTTGCTTTCTTATCTTTGTTTTTCATAGATAGTTATCATGGTGACTTGGTTATATTTATGCTCTTCCCTTTGGTTACTATCTCCTATTACCATGTGATCAGTTCACAAGCAATATTTTTCATTACTATTTATTTTCACCGGTCCTCTTTTGGATCTCCTTTTTCCCTCTTTTTTTCCACAGATTAAACATATACATGGTTGAGACTTGAGATCACATGCTCATTCATTATCAAGCCTAAGTGTTCTAGCTAGTCTTTTGTCTAGGTTACTTAACTTCCTTTAGCCTTAGTCTATATTTCATTTGTGTGTATCACTATGTCTCTCATGATTGGTCATTCCAAATCCATATAGAGGAAGAATATTTAAAAACCTTCAAAATAAAGTTAAAATCCAAATCATTTAAACAAAAGGTAATGATATCAAAAGGCTTAAACTACTAAATATTCTTAAAATTCTAATCACACTAAAAGAAATGATTCAAAGCACATATCTTTATTCTAGTTGAATCTCAAACTCCATAGTTGGCCTCATGGTAGATCCAAGGTCATTTGGGATGCAGTAGGCTAGTAGATTAGAAAAAGGAGAATAAAAAAAATCTTTTAGTGCTACTTAATTTATCATGTAAGTACCCAATCTTCACAGTAGACCAATGACTTTGTAAGGGTTCTTGAAGAGCAGAGAACATGTCATGGGAAGGTAGGTCCATTTTAATTTTCCTTGTACTAATCTACCATCATGAGTTGATCTTAGTAGCACACCTATTTGCCTATAAAGCTTTGTGTCTATATTAAGTGGGTCTTATTTGTGCATAGATGACCACTAGTCACTTAGTATCTTCTCATGTCTTTAGTATGCCTTTTGCCTCCTAAAATCTACTCATAAGATGCCTAGGTTTTGATTTTTTACACTCCCTTTTTTATTAATTTTCCTTCATATTTCCTCTTGGGAAATATTGTTTCACTTACTAATCACTCCCCATGGGATATCATTTATGAGTTACTTTATAAGACTGTGGATAGGACCTGACATCCCTCATAAATTACCATCTTTTCTATCTTATTACCCACATCCTTCTGCTTACCAATCTTGATTTGGTACCCTTTGGGTTTTTATTTTACGAGTTATAGTGTAAGACCATGGATAGGACCTGACCCTCCTCACAAATTTTTCTAATAATCAAGTCACCATCTAAAATTACATGTGTTAAATATGAGATAAGATTCAATTGATTATGAGCTTACAGATCATTGACATGCTTCCCATCTTGATATTTAGTATGTTTTATGCTTCATTTTTTTTCCACCTTTTATTTTTTGAGTGCATATAAGATTACAACCATTTCTTGAATTTATCATACTTCCCAGCTGGAATTAGTATGATAAATTTGAGACCATTTTTTTACAAATTTTGTTATTATTTTATACTTCCCATCATGACATAATATAATTGATTGACTTAATTTTGATTTGTTTTTATTACCATTTGTGCCCTTTTACATACCTTTCATCTTATTACATTGTTTTTAATACTTTCCAATGTGACATTTAGTATGATTTTACTTATTTTAATTTGGTGCAAAAATCTTTTACATTGGTTTAAAAATAAATCCCCTTTTACCATTTTGTTTTCCATTTTCTTGGATTTTTATACTTAGTCATTTTTAGTTATTACACATTTACCAACTTGAAATAGTGTGTAGTGCATTTCTTTGATTGATTATATTTTTCCAAGTCCTTCTTGCCTGTTTCTTTTTAACCATGCATGTGTACTCCATAATGCTAGAAAAAAACTGCACGACATATATTTCTTATAGCATATACGACAAATATAAATACATGTGCTAGAAATAAATATATCCAAATATATCCATAAACATAACCATCATAAAGACAACATACACAACCAATACCAATACTCCAAAATGATACATCATATATATACCATGAGTTTGATACAACATAGAAAACCATATACAAAGCCTCGGTACTAGGGCTGGGCTCCATCATGTCTATCTCATGGCCTAACCATGTTGCCAACTGAGGTCTCAGTCTTGATCCCCCAAATGGTATGCTATAATGAGTTAGTCTGAGATCTCAATCCCTCTACCTATCCCTATAGGTGTGTTATCTACACCTGTGCCTGCACCAACTTAGTTTGGGTCATTATATGTGCTCATGTCAGTTGAGTCTAAATTGATATATATGCTTTCATCATCTATGCCATTATTTATAGATTCATATCTCTCTCATATTCTAGGTCCTATAGAGATATCTCTCACTTGCACCCATATCTATTAATGGATACATCATCTCTCTCTACACCTATATCTACCTCGCTACGTCACCAACTAATCTAAACTAGCTCACTTGAGTTGGGGCAAATGGTACACTCAGATCCTTTAGTGTCATGGGGTCGTATGGATATAGATTCTCATCTAGGTTTTCATGGATTTATCCCCTCAATTGGGACCCCCATCTCTCCTCCTCATCCTCTAGTATGCCTACAAAATCACACCAGATGGATATTAGATCACTATCATATCTCATAATATCTATCTATATCTCTCTACTACCAAATAAAAACTTAATAAATAATTCAACCATATTCATACCTATATGTATCTTGACTCCCATGATATCATCATTCACATGATATCCTAACATAGTCTCCCCATCTACACAACCTCTTAATACCTCCTCGATAGGTCACCTCCTTAGTTTGAACCTAGCTATCATGGTTCATGTCCATCTCAGCCTATGTCTGAGTGGTCTCTCTATCATTTCCTCTAGCTTATTTATGGGGTCATTTGGGATGTCTATAGTCTCCACTCTCTCCTATCTCTATTTATGCTATGTCCTTAGTGGCCACTACTCATCTCACTATAGGGATGGTAGTGGTACATCTGATATCTCTACCTCTTCTACCTCTTCCTCTACCATTCATCATGCTTGACCAATCCATGGTCTCTCCTAATTTGGCCTTAGTGTCATCCTTACTATTAGTGGTCCAAGTCCTCTTTTCCCTCATGGATCCCTCACATGTCAAGCCCACTACTCAGGCATTAGTATTGGTATTACTGGATGAAGTATACCCATTTATCCTAGCACCTATGTTATCATATGTGGCTCTCTCCACCACATATACTGTCTAACCACCTCTCTCCTCTCTAGTGATTGTGTAACTATGTACAACCTTATCCATATAGCTATTATGTACCCATATAACTGCCACATGATGTCTACACATATCATCAACTATAGCACTATCATGTGGGGCATGACCTGTACTACCTTCTCTTCCCTCCATCTCCACACTCAAGGTAGCCCATCATCGACCACATGGGGCAACCCAGTTGGTTGATACATGGGAAATATCTCATATATCCATGCAATCAATAGTATGATCAGTCCCATAATCTTCTACCCTCTGACCAACATCTTGAATAGATCATATATGAGTTGAACCTAGATGATAGAACCTAGATCATATAGTACTTCCTCGTCTAGAAACATCCTACTCAAGGCTACCATGAGTAGTGTTATCTTGCCATCCAACTTGTGACAGAGCACCCACTATGTCATCAAACCTATCACCACCTTCTATAGGTTTAAAATATATGATATATACACATAATCCATACTAACTCTCCATCTTCTCAATATCATCTCTGAGCCTGTAGCCCACATGTCTAAGGCTCTCCCATCCTCTAAGCTATCTGGTATTCCTATGGTCACTAGTTCTCCTACTATGGGTAGCCTGAGGATAGCATGGACATCCTCTAGTGTGATATCCACCTTTATCACATCCCCATCCACCTCTCATTTGAAGGTGTTAGTCAATCATTCCTAGTATCCTAGTAATATGACTAATAGGTCAGTGATGAGGGGGATCCTACACATATCAAAAATACCTTCTATACCCATGGCTACCAGTCTAGCTCAATCTCCATTTGAAAAACTATCTAATAAATCTAACAACTAAGACACATCCACCAACCTCTAGAATATTGACCATCTTTGAAACCAAGAAATAACAAAGGATGTATTAGTTCCTCCATGTCATGTATAATCACAATACATTCTTTACACATCTTTTTTATAATTTTAATTAAAAACAAGCCTAATTGATTTTACCTTATTCATTTTATTCATTTTATCCTATTTCTAGCTTACTTGGTCCCTCTTGCCCTCTTTTGGTCATTTTGAGCCATTTTAGCCCTCTTTTGACTTTTGCATGCTTTTTTGTGCTTATTTTGGTTCCTTGGTCAACCTAGTTTGATCAAAATTTTCCTATTTTTGTCATAGTTGACTTAAAATTCCAAGTCAACCCTATTATCTTACCCTCCCTGGTACTAAGTTTTCATTTTGACCCTTACAGAATAGTTACTCACTCCATTCTAACTTTTTAGCCTGTAGATTACACTAGGTTGACCCATACCTACAAGGTCTACCATATGGATTCTAGCCTATTTTATCCTACTAGGTCAACCTGGTCAACCTAGTGTATTATGTGTACTAACTTAGTACATTTTTCATAAAATGTGTATTTCACTCACTTTCTTCCTAAACACTTCAAACCCATTTCCCATCTTCCTATTTGATACCCTTAGAATCTAATTTTTTTCAATTTTGACATATATAAATGCTTAAAATCAAAATTTATCAAAAATTCACTCAATTTAATATAAAATTTCAAAAATTGGTTTAAGATCCATCATTTCATACCTGTAGTGTACCTACTACCAACTCTGGGTGTCCTCCTCATCTAGTATGTTCTCCCCTCA
This sequence comes from Torreya grandis, assembly GCA_037957365.1. Taxonomy (NCBI): domain Eukaryota; kingdom Viridiplantae; phylum Streptophyta; class Pinopsida; order Cupressales; family Taxaceae; genus Torreya; species Torreya grandis. Next base: position 2,963,480 of record JARHVA010001065.1, on the reverse strand, counting down.
CCATCCTAGCCTTGTTTGGTCGTAGATATCTCTTTCCTCTCTTTCACAATTCAAAATTCCAAATGAATCCTCTTTTTCCTATTTAAAAACACTTTTAACAACTCAATTCTTTCATTTATTTTTAGGCAGATTCCTTATTTTGCCTCTATTTTTATTTTTGCTCATCCATTTTGAAAACTATAAAATTCATTAGAATCATGATGACGTAGGGATTATTTTCGACTATCATATGTCTCTCTTCCATTTTTTTAATTTTTGGTTATTTTTTGCACTAAATTCTACAAGTTTGCGTAGTGTACTCTACATTGGACACCTTCACATTTCTTATAATCTACATCTTTACGTATGGCACTAAGCTAAGTTAAAAGTATGTCTTTTTCAATAAATTTATTTCATTTATCTTATTTTTCTACTTACTACACCATACTTAGCATCATCATTGTGTGTTATCATGTTTTCTTCTGAAGCACCATCTCATGTTACACTTGCATGACATGTGATGAGCTTTGGCTGGGGCATATGTATACACATAATATTTTCAAAATTTTATTGATTACTGACACTTTGTATCTTTCAAGAACTTATCAAGTCTCAATCTCTCTAAGTGCATGCCTTAATGGGTACATCAGGAAATGGGTGGGTAGATCATTGGTGCTTCGTAAGATTGTTGTTCCTTCTTTCCACTTACCATCCACACACTAGCCTCTTGAAACCATTGAACCCAAGCTTATTAATCTTAGTTTTACTTATTATTATTATCACTTGCTATGTTTTATCTTTCATTTCATACCTTAGCATATTTTTAACCTATCGGTTATGCTAGGTCGAGCAGGTTTACTTAGCATAGTTTAGGGACTTTTTCTCTCTTTTGGTTTGTTGGCCTCTCAGCCTACCTAGCACAAACCTAGTGAGTTAGACCCAAAAATATGCTACATCTGATGTTTATGAATGATTTTAGGGTAATTTTATACTATATATACAAGGTCATTTACCACCATTTGATAAAAGTGAAGAATTAAGTGAAGAAGTGTGAATGAACATCTGCCTATTGACCATTCTACTTAGGGAATAAATCTTTAAGGTTCAATACTTTCTTTGGAACTTGATCTCATCTTGTGGATAAGTCTTTTGGATGCTTGGATAGGTTATGTAGCCTATATCTAATTTATCTTAGTTATCCTTACATACCACAATAATCTCTTGCAAAGCATATTGGCCAAGGGGGAGATTGAGGCTCGATGGGTTCATCTTCAAAGGTAATTATTCCTAACTTTATTCTTCATTTTTAAGAGTAGATATATAGTGCATTTGTATTCTTCTCTTCCATGTATTAATATTTCATATACATTAACGTGAGTATATGTCTCCTATACATGTTTAGTTTAGTTGTTTATTTGTTTTGTTTCTAACCCCCACTTTGGGCCATAAGCTTTAGTCAACACTATATTAGATTTACTTTTCTTATTATTAGATTAGTGAAATATTAAATCATAAGACTCTTTTAAGGGTTGTTGTGCAATTATCTTAGACTGTAGGCTTTGACACCCTACCTCACATGATGTGTTATGACAAGTGATCTCCTAATCGGGTATAACAGATCCTCCCATGGGTCATGCTCTTAATAATTGTATGCCCCCAATCAAAAGTGTAGGTGTGATCTATCCCATCCCATCCCATCCCATCCCATATAGGATTGATTTATGGACACGATGCATTTTTTATTGCATACAGTTAACACATTCCTATGAAGCCTAAAGTGCAAGTAATATCTAGTAGTAGTAACATTAATAAATAAATTTCAAAGTAATTTTATACATGGAATTACCTCAGATGTCAATCCTATATTTTTTGACCCCATTATTTTGACTAGTAACAAATTATCTATGTATCTTTTCTTATCTTTGTCCAATTAGTCCTAGGATGAATATGGTTTGATGTCATCTACCTCATCATAGAGGGTAGAGTAATGAGGAAAATTTAATGCTCTTTTTTCAAAGACTATGTCCAAATACTCAGTCACTCTTATGATAGAATATTGAGAAGGAGGCTAGTTAACTACTCATGATGATTAAGCCATTGTTACATTGTAGAATTTATCGCAAGCTGATTAGATTAATTCAAAAAATTTCTAGTATAAAAAATAAGGATTATGATAACTTAGTGTCTCAAATTTGGATTTTATAGTTATTTTATTAATGGAAAAGTGATTTAATGTTCTCAATATTTTACCTATATCACTTAAATCTTGAGACTTAAATAACCAATTCAAGTGAAGTTAATGCAATAATGACTTTTAGCTCTACTTGTAATTTTGATTTGAAATTTACAAATCAACTTTGGTGGGTGTATTTTTCCATGTGGAAACTTTTCATTCACTATGAATCCTTAGTCATCATCATTAGACAAGTGTCTATTTCCTATGTATCAACCTTTACCTAGCTATCAAATCTTAGATTGATATTGTGGCTATGCATCTTTGATTTTGTGACACTTGTTTTGATCTCACTTACCTAGGGGTATTTATATTTTCATAATTATACTTTGTATGCTTAGTGGGTTATGAATTAATGAGATTTCACCACTTGTCATGATCCTATGGATATGGGGTTATTTGAAAATTAAATTATTTACTTTTCTTTGGTAGGCACTGCATGTATGGGATGGTGGCATGTGAAGTGATCTCAGTGCATCGGGCCTCATATAACTCTAAAATTGTATTTTTGAATGATAAACTATACTTATGAGATCATGTAATGTGGATGGATCTTAGACCTCCAAAGACTTCATTGTATTTTGGTTTTGTACCTTCTTCTTAATAATTCCCAAGATTACAATATTGCAACACATGGATGGTCCTCAAGAATCTAGAGAAAACAAAACTATAAAAATGTACCTTCGACTAATAGGATCTGAATTAATGAGATCATGCCACAAGAATAATTCTTTTTGTTTTGGGGAAAATAAAACCTTAGTGTTATATCTTTGACTGTCAAGCTCTGGGACTTCAAGATGAAGACACATAAATGGTCTCCATTGATTTGGAAAACTTAGAAGATAAGTCCCTATACTATGGTTCAATGTGCTCCATGTAAAAGTTATCATGGCATATGGATGACTCTAAGGGTTCTTATAAATTTTATAATTGTACTTACAATTGATAGGGCCATAATGAATGATATTATTCCACCTATCATAATCTCAACTACTTGACTACTCAGGACATTTGAATTTATTAGACTAGCCTTGATCTTCCATGTTCTGAGTCAACATGATTACACCATGTTGGGTAATATTGGGGCACTGAGAAATTATAAGAATTATATTTTTTATGAAGACTAAATGATTCCCAAGTTAAAAATATTTTGACACATAGATGGGTCATAAAGATTCAGGAACTTTGAGCATATTTTGAAAGTTTAAAGTCATGAGTGAATGTGATGACTCCACCTAGAATTATCTTAGGAATTTGGATTCTCATAGGGATTTAGAGTATTTTTATTATAACTTCAGTCAGCTGCAAGTAAATAGAATGCTGACATATATCATGATCTAGGGAACTAGATGAAATTTTGAAGTCTTAGAACAAGATGTTGCACATCAAAGCTTAAATATTGCTAAAACATTTTTTTTAGTTATGTTAGTCAATTAAATCAAATCCTAACTTTGAATAAGCATTAAAAATATAAAAAAAGAATCAAAGGTGGTAAATAAATCATGAAGGATACCCAAGCTCTAATTTTCTTTCTTTCAAAACTTTGTAATCTAAATTAGACTTTGAAAATAACCTTAGGATTATGTAAATTAAATCAATATTAGAATTTCTAAGGTTGATATCGACCATGAATGGAGATTTATAGTAATAATGGGCCCCTATTTAAATTTTGAAAATGGGGAGTGTTGGGCCATAACAAATGGCAACTCAATGGGGAAATACTCATGAGTATTTAAGAACCTATAATCTCAATTAATATATTACAACAAAACCTTATCTTTTATATGAAAATAAAAAATAGACCAGTCAATTGAAAGAGGCTCAACTTCCTCATGCAATGTACTAACCCTTTTTCAGTCTTAGGATCTGTGTGTGATGAGAGTTTTGATAGAGATTTGGATGAACACTATAGGTTTCATTTTGATTTATGATTTATATAAACAAAAACAAGGGAAGCTTGGGCATTACTATGTTATCATCTAAGTGTCCATATCCCCAAAAAAGATACATATAATTCCATTATAAGAATTTATCTATTTCCAACAAGGCATCCATAGCCCTAGTAGAGATTACTTGAATCACCCTTTTTTATATAAGTTTATATGCTTGATTTTTATTTTTGGAACATAGATGGAAGAAAGGTTGGGAACCAACATTGTCTGGGTTTATGTATAATAAAAACTTATTTTTATCAATACATCCTTGTCAACATATATTTATTTTATTGTTTACTCTCTCATCCAAGTTTTAGCATGCAATAGTGTAGTTCATCTTTGGAAATGAAAAGTATTTATAAAATTTGCATGAATAAATAAGAGCAACCCTAAAAGACATAATGAAATTATTTAATCCATTTAAGAATCTTTATTTTGGTTATAACACATGACTTAACCCATGATTTCTTAAAGTACTACCAAAACAAATCTTGGTGAATGTCAATTGTATACTTTTTGAGTCATCCCCTTTATTTTGGTAGGTCTTTAATGATTCTAACATAAGAAATTGATTGGATTGTTCTAAAGTTTTAAGAAAACTTATCTAGAAAGTAAAATACTAACCATGAAAACAAATTTTGAAAATGTGAAACTAATCTAGGAAAGCTCGAAAAGATTAACCTAGGAAACCATGAAATTTATCGAAGCAAACAAATGATAGAAACTAGGAAACCTACTGTAGAAAGCAATAAATATAAACTACTCCTAATTATATGATGGAACACATAGTCACTCAGAAGCATCTTCAATTGGAACAAATATAAATAATGTTTCAAATTTTTTCCATTGACTAGAAAAGTAAGGTCATTACCTTAGAGGTCCTTCAAATGAAAAACATTGTTAACTAGGATTTCAAAGACTTGGTATGGCCCAATCCATAAAGGAGTGAATTTATCATGTTTTCCTTTATTTTCATGTGCCTTATCCCATAAAATCACTAAGTCTAAAATTTTAATATCCTTAATTTTAAATATTTTATCAAACCATATTTTGAAAATGTCTTGTTGCTTGCTGAAGCTATGCAATACTTTCATTCGTGCATCTTCCATTTAGACTATGTCGAGTAATATAGTTTGTATTATTACATCTTATCCCATATACTATTACATTAATTTATATGTTGGTATTTTAAGAATGATAGGAAAAAATATATACTATCCATACACTAGTGGGAAATGTGAAGCCTTGAGGGCTTACTTATGTCTTATTCTATCTGCCCATAGTGCATACTTCAAAAGTAGGTTCCATTCCCTGGGTTTATCTTGTGATAATTTATTAATGGCATCCATAAATTTTTTATTAGTTGAATTAACAACTCCATTCCTCTATGGATACTATTTAGATGAAAACTTGATTGTAACTTGGTCATCATGAGTCCTTTCCCTAAATTTAGTTGATAGAAATGTTGGACCATTATCATAGACCAATGAAATTAGAGTCCCAAACTTGGTGAGAATGTTTTCTTATAAAAAATTTATCATATATTGGGCTCTATAATTCTTGGTATCCATAACCTCTATCCATCTAGTACAATAATTAGTGGTTTTTATGACAAATTTATGCCTTACTAAGAGTTTATATTGATCACTCTAACAAAGTCAAGACTTGATTGAGTAAAGGGTCATCCCTCAATGAATGGTTGTAAGGTCATGGTAGCATGCACATATCATCTCCAAAATACTTGACACTAATGGCATGTTATGACATGAGTATGGGCATATTTAAAAACTATGGGCCAGTAATATCCCATTCTCAATATTTTATGAACTATTGCATTGCTTGAGGGATATCCACTACCTATTTTATGATGAAAATTATCTAAGATATCCACTTTTTCTCTTGAAACACACTTCAAGTAGATGCCTTCATATTTTTTTTGTATAAGACTCACTTCTTTATCATATAATGAGCTTATTTAAGCATGAGGTCTTGCCTCTACTCTCTATTTAGATCAAGGGGGCATGTACATGTGACTAAGTAGTGAATGATGTGGGCATACCATTCACCACTAGTTACATACATTTCATTGATCTATTTGAAATGAATGCATAAATATATTTTAGTCATGAGATATATGATCCCTTAGCCAAATACTAACTTAATTGATCTAATTTCAAGATCAAATTCTTGTAATTTTTCCAACCACTTACGTCTTCTATCTCATAATTGATTATGGCCAAGTGTAAGCTTGATGACTGGATCTAAAATGATGGAATAAATCTTATTCTTTAGAATGTAGTGCCTAAAATTATTTATGGATTTGATTAGTGTATATATTTTCTTTTCTATTATTAAATAATTCAAATATACATCTTTCATGTTAGTAGTCATGAAGGCTATTAGGTTTTCATAATCATCTACATTTTTTGTGAGCACTATTGCTATAGTGTGTTTTAAAGTAAATATATAAATAAATAAATACTTAGTAAAATCAAAGCTAATAAGAACTAGAAATTGAGAAATAATAGTCTTAATATCCTAAAATGCCTTCTTGGATTCAGTTGTCCATTATATTATGGTGTCTACTTCAACATGGAATTCAATGGCTTAATAATCTCTACAAATATAGAAATGAATTTCTCATGAAGTTTAGCTTGCCAGATAAAGACTTAAATTCTTTATTATTATTAGGAGGTGTTATCTTAAAATGGCCTAGGTCAATGGAAATCCCATCCTTGGTAATGACATTGCCTAACAATTTTCCTTCATTAGCTCTAAATATTCTCTTCTTTGGATTTAGTGATACTCCATATCTTCTACATCTGGCGAATACCTTATCTAGATGATTTTCATGATTAGTTCTATTCTTTGAAAATATTGTGAGATCAACCATGTAGATGATGATGCATTTGCAAAAAAGTACTTGGAAATTGAAATCCATGGAATGTTAGAAGGTTTATACTACATTAATTTGGCCAAAAGGCATCATTTTATATGTAAAAATGCCCCACTTGGTGGTATAAGTGGTCTTCATTCTATCTTCTACTTCCATTATCATTTGATTATATCCTAAAAATACATCTAAGATGGACATTATTTTAGACCCACTAACCATATGAATCACATAATCTAAAGAGGGTAGTAATTATTTATTCTTTTTTGATGCTCTATTTAGGTTTCTGAAGTTGACACACAACCTAATTTATCCATTCTTTTTCCTGACAAGCACTAGGCTAGAAACCTAGGTGGAATGCCTGGTTGGAAACACGATCTTAGTATCTAAGAGTTTATATACTTTTATTTAAATGAGGGTATCTAATATTATATTTACTAGTCTCAAACCCTAGGATCAAAGAATTTAAGATCTTCACATGTTTATGCTATCACATCCTTGTATTCTGAGTAGGCCCTTAAATTTTTATTTCTCACTTTCATTGAAACTCAAGCCAATATTGACATATTGAGGATTTTCATTAGTTTTTAAATACTCTTTAGTGAAATTTGATTCACTTTATTTGGACTATTTTTATTTTGATCTTGTTAATCCATGTCAAAAGCTCATTCTAGTGAGAGCATCCCCATATGTATACGATTCTCATTAAATTATAAGACACCCTCTTATCCTAGGTATTCTATGTTCATAGGTTCATAATAATTCTCATATATTATTTGAGATTTAAAGGATATATAATTACTCATAAATTATATGATTTGATGATCATCATCAAAGACCTAGAACTTTTTAACATTATCTGGTATAAAAGGGTAAAGAACCAGCTCCAAAAAGAACTTCTACATTTTAGATTCCTATAGTGGTGCTAAGTTGGAATCTAAAGCTACTAATTAATTTATGATCTAATTTTATTCTTTTGGAATCACTTTTATGTTTAATTCTTTAAAGGACTCAATTAGATCCCAAGCTCTATGTTTATACTTTTTTAATTAAGAAAGTTTGTACTGATATTTCCTTCTGATTTGGTTGACAACTAGTTCTAAATTATCAAATATCTATAGCTACTTGGTGTCATGTTTTAGTGTAATTTCTAAGTCCAAAATCAAAGCTTCATAATCATATCAATTATTGGAGCATGGGAATTTTAGCCTACATATGACTAGATACTATTTTCCATATTGGTCGGCCAAAGCTATGCCAATGTTAGAAACTTGTTTTGATCTAACACCATTGATGTGTAGATTAAATAACTATGAAGGACTTGAAAATTATTTTTCATGAGGTTGATGCTTTGTACAAACATGTAAACACCTGCATGTGAGGATGCAAAGTTAACCTTATCATTCTTGGCATTATATTATGTAATTAGGTACTTAATTTTTGTTTCTCAATCCACTTGAATCTGATTGGATACCCCTTTCCAAGGTATCCACATATGTGATAAGTTTGTTACCATGTACCCATTCAACACATTTAACCAATCATGACGTATTAATAAAATATAAGATTCATAGATGTCAATGACCAAAAGTTTATGTATTATTGTACCCATGGCTCAGAGGCAAGCTGTATGTGTACATTTTTTAACTCCTCAATAGATCATTCTAAGGAATTTTCTAGTTGTAGGACCACTCTTTTGGATTTATATGGTGTCAAACCCAATTTCTTGAATACATTTGTGGTTATTACATTGGCCAAAGCACCTGAATTAACTAGACAATTATGCAAATTCTTATCAAACATTTTGATAGTTAACAAAAAATATGGTACCTCAGAATTATCATTGTAAACACCCACATTAGTGTGAGCAAACTTTTATTTGTCAGTGGATGGTCTACCACTCAAGGCTTTAAACAACAATGATCTTTGTTTAGTAATCTAAGTTAGTTTGTAAACATTGATATTTGCCTTGATATTATTCATATATTTGACTATATTATATCCACCTTTGCTCTTTGGATCTACACTTTATAGCTGATCATTTGTTTTTGGAGGAGGCAACTTATTTTTGCCTTGGAATTTGAAGTAGTAGCACTATTATTTAGAGGTGTTAAAGTAGTATCAAGTTGTTTATTCCTTAAGTTTATAGTTGTTCCTTTGAAACTATTAAAAGGCATGGATTTCATCTATATTATCTTCAAGTTCATTCTCATCTTCTATTGGGAAGGGAAAATCAAGTCTAAAATACCATTGTTATGCTGGAAGGACATGCATTAGTGAAAAGATGTGGATCTAACTAATTTATAAAATCTTCACACCTATCTATTTCCTTTTGAAATATCAAAAAGATAGTGTAGAACTATATGTAGTCCAACTCACCATGTTGTGTTCTATTATAGACTCAATGAAAATTAGACAATGTTGTTTCCAAGATGTTTATTATAGGCAACTTATTAGGTGGTTATTGTTTTGTGTTGTTCTTATATCAATTGAAGGGTCTATTATACCTCTGGAACGTGAAATTATGATTATTGTTCTACCCTAAGTTGTTTCATATTTAGTTATGCATGCTCAGGAACTCATTGTTTAACTTATGTACAATTCATTGGATAAAATCCAATTTTTATTTTATGGAATCAAATGTAGTACATTGGGTGGTAGCAATATTAACTAGTATCAAATATTAGTTTTGATTGTATTGATTAGGTACAAACATAGGATTATTCAAAAAGCTGAGGTGTTCATTAGGTGGATCATGGGCTAGAGGCAATGATGTATACACTTTGTTCTAATTTTTAGCCACAACATTCAAATTAACATTTAGAATAGGATTGAGGGATAAAAAATTAGGATTAATATTAGGTGGGGCTAACACTTATAATTGGGGATTCAACTGCCTATCAATATTAATAGCTTCAACATAGGCCAATGACAATGAAGTAATACCAAGGGTTTTGTAGAGAAAGATAATTATCATAGATTCTAAGGAATTTTTTTACATTTCAAGGGATAACACAACATTGGGTATATATTTATTGTCAATTGGAATATACATCTTTTAGAATCTATAATTGAAGGCTCTAATTGGTTCATTAGGATCTCTCCTCATACTTGTAAAGTGTTGATATATAACACTTAGGATAATGACCTATCCAAATTATGTCAAAAAGGTTTCTTAAAACTAGTTCTAATAGGTAATCAAATCTTCTATAATATTAAAGAACTAGTCATAAGCAACATCTTGCAAGGTAAAATAGAAGAGTCTACATGACACATATTTATTGGTTACATTTAGTATCCCTAAATTAGTCTTGAAAGCCATTATGTGTTCTTTGGAAGTCATGCCTCCTAAGGTAGAAAAGGTAGGAAGATACTTTTTAGGGTTTCTAGGAAAATCATGCACATCTTCAGACATGGTGATTATAGAACTAGTTAACCAAGCTAGGACCATCATACACAAAGGTAGATATTATCTTCTAATTAGGGAGTATGATTGAGTATGTGGTCCCCTTAAAATAAATCAATTTGACCTAACTTTTATATGGATTTTCATGGGTGGGAATAATATGCCAATGTTTGAGGTAGACCTTGTTAGTCTTTTGGATATATCTAGTGCAAATCAAGTGATATTTTAAATAAATGAAAAGGTGGCCCTCATAGTGAAATTTGAATTCCTATTGACATGGGTTTTATGCACACTAGAAAAACTTATGAGGTAGCCTTTAAAATTTTAGGATCAATGAAAAAGATTCACTCCAAGGCATGAGTTGCAGGGTACTAGGTTTTGTAAAGAACTTAGTGGTGGAATAGTGGTGAATGAAGTTGTTATTTACCTCAGATGGTTTAGATATGACATGAGTCTAATATATATTTGAGATGGGTGGATGGATAGGTGAATCTAACCTAAAGCGAGCAGGATCAAAATAAAACCAAAAAGTAATAAGGTTAGGGAATAAAATAAGGTTTGTGAATCAAAGTCAAATGAGACCCTTATAAAATGGATCTTGCACTATGGGTTGGACAAGTAATAAAAAAACTAGTGTTTGCTGCAAGTCATTGTGAGCACATAAAATAAAACAATTATTTAACCCTAAAATCTAGATTAGGGTGAATCTAGGGTTAATGGGTAAGATATATCTAAGGGCATAAGGATGGTAGACTATATCTAAAGCAAACCAATTATTTGAAAAACTTAGATAAATATATACTAAATTTATTATGTTGAGATGTTAAGAATAAAAAATACAACTATGCTAGATATTGTAATAATAATGAAAAATAAGATAGTTAATTAGTTCTGATCTAATACAGATCTAGATCTAGAATAGGTAGAAAGTGGATTGGATATAGATTTTATAACATTCACCTAATTATATAAATTATACCTCTATAATCATGGACACTTGAACTGACCTAGGATAATTACATTAACACTACTATCTAGATTGAACGTAGGTATCTGATATGAAACACTTTATAAATCTATATGTGACCACCTAGATGATTTTGGGTTTTTCATTGAATTCACTCTAGTAAAATTATATTTGGGTCATGGACTATCGCTCCTTATCAAATAACAAAACCTTATTTACTCATCTTCATATTAACTATGGTAAAAATGGGTTAGTGGGCACATGGTGCTGAGTTACCCCAAATACCCCTCTGTTAATGACCGATGCTTACATAGCCAATACTTTAAAGAAGGCCCCAACCTTATGTGATTTTCCTCTACTTGTTGGCTTGTGTGTGAATAATGTAATGTGTGATAAGTACAATAGCGGCCTAGCTTATAAATTGGAAAATATAGCTCTTGCACTACTCTTTCAATACTTTAGACGTGGATATGTGTTGTCCCTATTACTGATATGGAAATAAGAGAAAATATGGAAGGTTTTGATCCCTTGAGTGCTCGATAGAATGTTTTTGGTAATTTTACTTTATTTATCTAAGTTTGGGATAGGTCCTGAATGAATGAGGGTTGATATTATATTTATCACACAATCCCATAAATAAAGTGCCACAAAAAATAATCAAAAAATGTTACACGAGGCAAGAAATACATAAAATGCAATACACACTCAAGGATCACACCATAAAAAAGATAATCATATGCATGCATGAAGGAATGGAATGTAATACACAATGGTCACACAATGCAATAAGAAATAATAACAAGGATTCATAGAATGAGTAAAACTAGTGTACTCTATTAATGTATGTAATCATTGAACATGGTAAAGTGTAATATCCATATAGCACATTAAGTATTATACACAAGGGTAAGACACATGTAATAAATTTAAGTAGCTTTATATGATCAATGGGATGGTCATAGAAATATGTAACTGAAATAGATGTAGGAAAGAGATGCCCCAAATACAAGCATGCCCTAATGTAGGAAGGGTGGCCACTAGGTGTAGGAATGTCCTACATTTGAATGTTCATGCCATATTAAAGTTGTATGTCACATAAATAACTCATGTATGTCATGAAATTCATGTGCATGTGGAAAAATATATGTAATATACCATGATGTGAAAAATAACATAACTAAAAAATGTAAACTGGAAATACATGTCATGCATAAGTCCTGATTTTTTATTTTTGAATATATATATATATATATATATATATATATATATATATATATATATATATATATATATATATATATATATATATATATATATATATATATATATTTGAATATATTTTTATTTTTTTATATTTTTTATAGTTTATAATTATGTTCCTACTAATCAATGATCCCATTAGTTGAATGTTCACATATAAGTACCTTATCAAATGTGGCAATGGTCATTTTTCATGAGTGAATAGTACCATATGTATTTATATATAAATTCAAGAGGTGATCTCATGTTATCATATACCCATTATTATCATGTCTTATATTATTTTTCTTATGATGTGTAATAATAGTACACTTAGTATCCTAAGGAATCCAGTGTGTAGTAGAAGGATATGTTTGTGTTCATTATGGAATATGTAGAATTATGTATAACACTAGTTTAGGTTATGATGGAGTAGATGATGATGGCTATCATGAATCTTGAATAAAAAATTGATGTAATAAGTATTGAAGCACTAGTTTTTTACGAAAGTGAATTTCCATCCTCTAAATTGGATACATAGGATGAACCGATATGGGTTGTATAACTGATTGTGATAATGGGGGGTGGAGGAAGAAACACCTCTAGATGAATAGGATGCTCATATGGAATACTCAAAACTATAACCAATATAATTTCAAGTATGTATTTCACTCATTTTTTCACAAAATTTGGTAATGTACATATCTAATATATCCAAAGATAACCTACCAACATGTCGAATGAGCCTATTCTCAGTAAGACTAAGAATAAAGTGAAAACTACTAAAGTGCCCACTTAAGTGGTAACAAATAACTACTAAGAAGGTTTTATCTATGTCCATCAAATACTTTAAATATAATTTTTTGTCCATAAAATCCTTCCGTATATATCCAAGACTAGTAAGGAAGGTCATAGTGCAAACATTTTCACTTGAACCATTATATACCATGGCATTATATATAGATTATCAGTCAATATAAGTGCACATAAAAAATGATGTATAACTAGAATCATCATCCACAATATCACTATCATCAAATGTAATTTTAGGTCTATGAACTTATACAAATGTGATTTTAAGTGTACTAATAATACCATCTAATGGATGTTGATATGTTGGAGGAGGAAGATGTGCATTGTCAATTATATGTACCTCAGGATTAGCCTTACTTTCTATTGCCACATGATTTGGAAATGGATCAAAAAAGATTTTTAATTTCACATTATCATTAAATTGTGCCCCTAAAACATTCATAAGTTTTTTGATATCATTAAGCTCAATATTATCATCATCAATGGGATCATGAAACTTATGTCTTAGCAAAAAACATCTATTTGTAGATTTTCTTGTGCATCTATGATAATCACAATATGCATTACTATTGTATCCCTTAAGTGGAGGCATAATCATATCAATAAATTTTTTATGAGGGAGAGATATGATGCTACACTCAAAAAAATTCTGTAATATCTTGCAAGGAGGTTCAATAAATCATGAAAATTGCCTCCTTTATGGAGCAGATAGAATAAGCTAATTAGTAAGTTATGACATTGCTTTAACTATTACCTTTGAATAATTTTTAGAATCACTTTTTTTGGCCTTGTAAATTGGTTTAGTTTGAAAATTTTCATTTGAATTAGTTAGGCAATAAAATACATATTTTAACTTATTCATGGTAATGAGTTTACCTTCTCGATCCTTTATTGTATGACATAAGCCATCAAATGATTGGAATCTGAACTTAATGGACTCATGGAGAGGGGATGATAAAATTTGTTTGAATATATCTTGTAATTAATTTTAAGCCATAGGATATTTCATCTTAGAAATCATAGTCTTATATTGAAGCATATAATCACTTATTCATTCATTGGATTCTTGCTTAAGTTTTTCAATTAGATCATAGGATGATGTTTCACTAAGATTGATTGAAAAATGTGATAAAAACTAACCAACCAAAGGATTAAATTCATATAATGATAGTAATGGGAGGTTTTAGAACCATTTTAAATTATATTCCTTAATCCTATGAGGAAATAACCTAGTCAATAACTTATCATTGGAAGCATAGTCTAAACATGCTTCATGAAATGCTCTTATGTGCTATTCTAGATCACCTTTACCATCATAAAATGTGAGCTTATGAGTTATGAAACATGTAGGTAAGGGATAATATTAAATATCTAGGGATAATTAATTATGAAGCAATACCTAATAATTATTCAAATTAATCACTCTAAAATAACCCTGCTCTAACTATAACACCTTAGCCTACATACCTATAATAGCCTGCACAAGGAATTTTATAGTAGGAATGGATGATGATATCATATGAGTAGAGATCATGGGAGGTGTATAATTTTTTTGTGTATGGATAGGAACCAAAATTTGAGGTAAATCTAGAGTTTCCCCACACCATGGGTGGGCATCACATATAACCATAGGTGTAGACATACGAATAGTAACTATGGTACTAGTGGTATGAATACCTGTTTTAGAGTCAATACCCTATAAATTGGTAGTAATGGTATGAATACCTATTATAGATTCAATAACATATAAAATTTTGATTAATATCATTGAAAGGCTCATGTTGTTCCTTATATGTGATAACCATAACAAGTTTTTCTGTTCATCTCTTGTTATATGTAGCAATGCATCAAACATATGTGGTTCATTTTAATATACATAATTAATTCACTTTTATCTATATCATCAAATATATCATGAAAATAAACATACTCTTTTAATTTATTAACATCCATATAAATTTTACTTTCCTATATGTTTTTTATTTTACCTTATTTTAAATTAGTTAACCCTGACCAGATATAAATTATGTGTATTAATTTAGATTGTATATTATTTACAATCAAACATAAAGCTAAATGTATAAGCCATGATTTGGTTTGAGAATTTCACTTGCCTAATATGGAAAGTAATAATAAAAAAAATATATTTATCTCATTATTGTATTATGATGGTATGATACTAAAGACAAGTGGCAAGAAAGGTAGGAAACTAGACTGTGAGTCACTCAGATCAAGAACTAGAGTTTTGGGCATGCCTAAATAGTAGAATAAACCTATATTAAGTAATGTATAAAATTAGAGACCAAACCTAATGGTTTCATCTATGTGAAATTTGCTTCTCTATTTTGATACAGACTTCTACAATAATTTTATGTTTGTGTACAATCATGAGGTCTAATTATGCACATAATACTCGTAAATCTATCTCATTCTCTTGAAACCTCCAATTTCAACACTAGGTTTTAGCCTATAAAAGAGAAAATAAAGTGGGTTGAGATAACACAAACCTATCCCCATTGAATCGCTTCATATTTCATACATATCCAATACTCCCAAAAAATAATTTAAACCACATGTAGTTATCCCTATTAGGTGTATGTGTCCAATAGTGTATGTTTAATGTAAGAAACCAATAATATAACCTTTAGCACTTGAAAAATAAAAACTTTGGATTGTATTTTAGGTGCTTCAAACTTGGATAAGACTTTCTCCTTGTGATGATTGGTAAATTTTAAATAATATGGTAGTCCCTCTGATTGTGCAAGTGTTTGAGTGTTCTTAACATATGCTTATTATATGGGTAGTATGTTTAAAGCTGTTGTGTATTTATCTAAGACTCTTTAGGTAATTTATCATCCACAAACATGTGAAATATACATGTTAACCCATATGATTTATTTGAATTTTAATGTGACTATTGCTTGTTGAGGGACAAAACTGTTTAGATGGTACCAAAATTTTGACATTGTCTGAGTTTGGGAATTTTGTCTCAAAGACATAAACATTGATCTAATTATTTTGATATGTCTAAGTATGATAAATGGATTATTTAGCATAATTTTGGGGAATTATTTTAGGTGACTAATAGAAACAAGAGAGGATTAGACCCATGGATGGCATGTGGATTTGAGAGAATGAAAAATAAGAGTCATATATGTGTGTACAATCATGTAGGGTGAAGGTAGGTCATAAATAACATTACCAAGAATATAATACCATATTTTTGTATCTATAATTATGTGAATACATGAAAAATTATAATTAATAAATAAGGAATAAGAAACCATAAATCATATTTTGGACTACTTAAATTTGAAAATAATAAGGAAAGAGAAAACCCTAGGGTTAGACATGCTCAATATAAATATTTTATTTACCAACATGTTTTAACTTTTTTTTTATTAATGAACCTAAACAAGTGTAAAATTATGAATATTTAAATTATCTAATATATATCTTAATTAAGTAGATATGAATATACAATTTGGTGTTCAATCACACATTATTACTTATAGTAATGACTAAGAGGACTAGGGTACTTAGATTATTATTATTTTTTTAGGTCTGAGATTATTGGAAAGTGATAAAAGGGATATAAATTACACTAAGAGTTTCTCAAATCTACAAACTGATTGTTTGGACTTACATGAAAAAAATCGGTAGTAGTTGGACACATGTGTTACTTGTAGCAATATGATCTTAAATAGAATTTTCCCTATGATTTATATCAGAGTATTTCATCACATATTGTGCCTACTTTTTATCTATTATTCTATGTAATATTAAAATATCACGACTATGTACAAGTCTATAAATATGTCTCCATCACCTTGAAACACTAGATCTAATTTCAACACTAGGTTAAAAATAGAATGTAAAATATGGGTTAAGTTGACCCAAACCACCCACCATTAAGTGGATAATATCTACATGCATTTTCAATACTCTAAAGAGGGCTTAAAATACATGAATTTATCTTGATTAGGTGTATGTTTACAATAGTGCTCCTTCAGTATGGTGTTTTATCAAAAAAATGGTGTAGAGATACTAAACTCTAATTATGACAAACTACTATATAAAATTAGATTGTGTAAGATATGAAATAAATCACACAAACTATTTGAAACTTTCTAAATATAGAAATATGTTAAATGGGGAAAATACCATAGAAGAATAACTTAGATAGAAATCAAACATATTGGACTACCATTACGACTATGAAATTAACTCTATGGTTGTATGAGGTCACTGTACATTAGGAATAGGGATTTGCATCTACATAGGATAAGACCATGCTATTTAAATAAGGTAAACTTATCCTGGGGTCTATAGGCATGTTGACGTCTAGTTAGGTTTTAACTTTCTATGTAAAAATAGATCGATGCACCTTCAATTGTAGGTCATATATGTGTGATTGGATCTGTGTGATTTTCTATGGAAGCCACTATATGAATTATTATTCACTTGGAACCCTAGCTTAATAGACCATGAGGGATAAAAGGAATAAATAGGAAAATGGGGTTAGTGGTTGAAGTTGTGCTTGACCTCAACACCCCCTATGTTGAGTTTTACTCTGAAGAGGGATCAAACTCCATGTAGTTATTACAGTGGTGTGTGTGAAATATTGGTAAAATGTTATATGTTGGTGCAATATTATTGTGATTAAGTTTTCAATAATGACTTGTGACCTTTGAGGTGTATTCAAACTTAACTTAGGACTACTTGGGATATGTGGACTCTAAATTGGAAAGAATAGGTTCTTTCCTCTTAATGTGTAGTTAGAAGTTCTAGTGATTTTCAATCATATGAGTCTATAGTGAAGAAATGGATACAAAATTTGTCTTTATAGTGATCATTGTATAATTACTTTGAATCAAACTTGTGAAGCATGTAGGATGACTCATTAGGTGAATTTAAATTTGAACAACTAGCTATTATTTGGCAGAAGGATGCAACTATTGGATTCAAGCACTATTGATGATGGGATAAGATTGAAGGGGAAACCTTGTCTAAGGAGTAAAGACAAATAATTTGTAAGTGTGGATCAGTATAGGGATGAGCTCAAGTTATTTGGAATGAGGAATAGGAACATTCAGTAATCACTAGTTGCTTGGAGGTATAGGTCATCCACATAGAATTGAAGGAATGGTGGTTAAGGACTATGGAATTTGTATGAGATAATTGTGTATAAGAGGATGGTCAAAAGTACATTATTTTAGATATAATAGTTAATTTATGTGTCTAAATTTCTTTTATTCTAATAATATATCATAATGAAAGTGTATACATCTAAAATCATCCACTTATAATAATTATATCATTATTAGCATTATCACACATTAACATCATACTAAAAATATCCTAACATCACTATAACATATTTATTTATATGTCATCCATCATATTAACCTTACCTAATCATCCCACTACCTTCATACCAATTAATCATCTTCTTATCATCTCATTTAAACACTAATTAAGATTCCACAATTCTTAAGAAATTTAAAATTCTCCACCACCTAGCCTCACCTACCCTACTAACACTCTTAAAAATCACATTTTTAATCCCCACTTAAATCCTTATTAATTATCTTAATCATCATCTATAACCTCCTAATCCTCCTAGAACTACTCACTATGGGGATGATTACAAAGCAAGTTAGTCAAGCATTAGTCCATAAATAATGAAAAATGCATAAAGAACTAACTAACTAAGCCTATCTATTCCTATGGGAATTACAAAGGATAGCAAGAAACAAATGAAAGAAAACAACATCAAATTACCTTCCCAAATGGATTCACCATACCCATGCGTCTCAAAAGAATGTTCTCCCTTGATAAAACATCCTTGTCTTTGTCAACAATGGTGGCAAACTCCTCCAATGTCTCAAGAACACTCCATAAAACCTAGGCTCATGATTCCAAATCAATAAACTAGCCTATAAATGAAGCTTGCAAACAAAATCAATGATCAAATTCAAAGGATTGTAGAAACAATTTAACATTATAAATTTGCAATATTTAAGCTTAAAATTTATGTCCATGGCCTCTCTATTTAAAGATTTTTGGGATTGGTCAGGATCAACCATGACCGTCCATCTCAAGATTGAGATGTGTGGCCATGGATAATCATAATATTTGGAATCAAACTCATAAATATCCTCAAGATAAATAAGCATTAAAGAGGCATGGGTGGCATTAACTAGGCATGGGTGACCTATAATCTTGATATTTTATGCACTTATGGCTTGATGGATGCCACCCCATAGATGATGTCATTAGGTGATGAAGATATTCAAAATCAATTTCCAATAATGAGATATTAAAAAATATATATGGAATTATTACTTAAGCTCTTAAATTAGATTAATTAGCTTAAGTAAGTTTAATCAAGTTTAGTGCATTTCTTTGGAAATTGGTACACAATTAATCAAAGTGGTTAGCAAGTCATATTATTGGGTCATAATTTGACTGGAGAGGAATTGGAAGGTGATGTTAGATGTGTTGGAGTTGTATTACCATTTATGATGTTTCCAACACCAAATAATATAATAACATGATGTGTACCAGTGAATTAGAAAAAAAGAGTGATCCAGAGCACTAAATGGTGAATTTATCATTTTGACTCAAAATGATCTGATCAAAGTTAGCTAGCCCATAAAATGCATTGCCTTATATAGGGATAATTTGACCTAAACTGGCACTTGTAAGTGATAATTTTAAACCATTTAGGGCATTTTATGGATTTTGACCTAAAATGTGCATTTGAGTGCAATTCGAGTAAGATTGACAATTTCAACACAAATGGTGTTAAGAATTAGATGTCTATATTTTGCCCATATTTGGAAGGCATAGTGAGACATTTAGGTGAAGAAACATCTTTTAAAATAAAAGAGTTGTCAAGAATAAATTGGAATAGACCCATGATGCCCCCTCGAGAGGAAATACTAGGATGGAAAAAAAGGATGGACTCTCAGAAAGAGAGAGAAAGTAAGAGATTAACCCATGGAAAAGATCACATCCAGATGAGTTAATGCTTGAATATGTGATTACCATCAATGATCAAAATATAATTAGGAGCATAATAGGCCCTAGATATGGGGGGACTGGGAAAGATACAATCCATAAATTTAAGGTACACACTGTAAACATACCCAATTTGAGAGTACAAGCTATGTGCTTATGACATTGATCAATCCTAAGACAAGTTGCACACTAAAATATGACCAACATGGGAATTAATGTGGAGATCTTGGAATTAGAGGAAAAGAGAGAATGTTCTACTTTAGGAAGGGAAGCACCATTAGAATAGAGTCTCTAAAGAGAAGATAATAAGAAGTACTCTAGTAGAGCAAATGTGATCATGATAAAATAGTTGTGCCCTAGTAGAGCAAATCTTGATCATTGATAAAGAATAAATAATGATTTTTCCTACATAGAGATGATTTGATTCAGATGTAGTTTAGATGTTGTGCCCTAACCTAGATAGTTGGTAAGCAAAATAACTCAAGGATATAATTGAAAAGATAGGTTAAAGTGAGCGGGCACAAACATACATGTAATGGTGCAATGGCTTAGAAAGACATATAAAATCAAGCATATGAGAATGCACAAAATGATGAGAGATATGAAAAGAAGAATGGAGATAGCTGAGCTAACCTCAATATAAATTGAGTGCTACCTACATAGTTCCATGGATGCATGTTCCAACATGAACTTCAGGTCAATGTAGTTCACCCAAGTTTGGGAGAGAATGGAATGAGGAATGATGAAAAATGACCAAAAATTGATTAGAGTCACAATGTATGCGAAGAGATGCACATCTAAGCATAGAGTTGAGTAATAAAATGCATGTTACCTAGATCCCTAGTTCCATATCATGAGCCTAGGTTTTGCAAAGTGTTCTTGAGAATCATTCATCAGAGCTGATGTTGATGTTAAGACTTTGATACTTGAGCACAAAGTGCATGCTATATCAAAATAAATTAGGCATCATAAGTATGAATAACTTATAATGACATAAGATTCCAATTATACTAAGGTAACTCAAATGTGAATACCTATAACTAGGGATAATGATAAAATAATGACCAAAACTAGAGTTACAGTGATTTACATTTAAAAAAAAAATCAAAGACAAAGAAAAAGATAAACATAAATGAACCTAGCTTAAAATCAAGATATGATCAATCAAAACTTAAGTAGGACCAAAAATGTTTAAAAACAAAAAGCAAGAAAATCTTAATGACATGAGAGTAAGATATAAATAATCAAGATCCATGTGGACCATCAAGGCATTATTGAACACGAAAGAAAAAAAGAAAAATTAAATAGAAAACAAGACACCAACAATAATCAAATAAACAAAATGGTCCAAGAACAATGTAACACCATAGGATCAAGATATATACAATCAAGATCCATGTGAATCATCAAGATGTTCTAAAACATAAAAGAGATAAGCAAAAAATAAACAAGGAAACACAAGATGAAGATAAGACAAGAAGTAAGAAAAAGGAGAAGAAATAAAAGGAGAGGTGTGAAAACATAATCAAAACACCCAAAAAAATCAAATAAACACACATAAACAAAAACCAAGTTAGTTTGGTTTAAAGACAAATGTTCATGCACATGTGGTAGAGGTGTTACTTTATACCACACTATTATAAAGAACAATGATCCAAAAATTGATCCCTAATTAAAGTGGAATAATGACAGAAAAATGGGGGAAGAGAAGAAAAGGAAAGGGTTGGCCAAGCTAACTCCAGATATATAAGACAAGTGCATTTTGCCTACATAGTTCCATGGATGCATGTTCCAACATGAACTTCAGGCCAAATGTAGTTCTCCCAAGAAATGGGATAGAAGATAAAGATGATCAGACCAACATGATTAATGTTATAGAAGAAATGAAAGATATGACAAACAAATGAGAATGGTCTGACAAACAAGAAGCTGATGAGATGAGAAAGAGATCTTGTAAAATGGCAAGTGCATGAGACAAGATGAAATGAACTAGTATTTTTATGCTTGTAAAATGGTAAGAGCATATCATGGTGGAATTAGAATTTACAAATGTATAGAAGCATGAGACAATGTTTTTGTTCTTTTGTGGATCATGTTCTAATGTTTTTGGTATTTGAAAAGGATTTCTAATGTTTTTGGTGTTTTTGGGATAAAATATGCACAAGGTGGGACATCTAGTCAAGGAGATGCACATCTTGAGAGTAGAGGTTCCAATAAGATAGCTAAGCTAGCTGTAACGACCCATGCTCACAAATCGATGAGAGCAAGGATCTTGATAAAATAATAAAGAGCAACAAATGTGATATAGAATAATGTGCAACCTTAAGTAAAAAATAAGTATCTACATTCACCTATTGGTAAAAGTGTAGTAACAGTTTGGAACTGAGAAGATATTTTGCTTTACTTGTCTGAAGCTACATAATACTATCCTAACTAAAATGCTGTTGAAAATGTTCATAATGTTCATGAGACACAATCAAGATCATAATTGGTCAAGGGATAAAAAGTGTTTAAGCTTATAACATGCCTTTAGACATAACAAAGAATATTCTTCTCAAAGAGAGAAATCCATAATGGGATGAATAATATGTTCAGAATGCTAAGGATTCAAAGCCTTTGCTGTCAAGAATCATGAAAAGTGGACCAGGGTAGTGTAAAATGTGTTCAAGGTAAGATAAAATGGTGAGATAAAATTATGGAAGCACAAGTTTCCCATAATTTAGGGTTCTTATAGATAATGGTTCAAATCTATTCATGCATAAAACCTCTTAAGGTGTATGATGTTCATGGTCTCTGAAATTTCTTCACCATTAGGTTTAGCCAATCGATATGCTCTCAATCCATAGTTTGTTGTGACAATATATGGTCCTAACCAATTAGGCTGAAACTTACCTTTTTTTGGGTTCAACATTCATGTTCTTCTGGTTCTCTTTCAAAACTAAGTCATCAATCTCAAATTCTTGAGGGAGAATGCATTTGTTGTATCTTCTCCACATGATAGGCCTACAAATGTTTTAGGGTGGCCAAACACTTACCATCAAGAAGCTCTAGTTCATGCAATTTTGAGGCTCTATAGTCTTCATTATCTTCAATGTGCTCCAATGATATTATTAATGATGGGATCTCAATATTGATCATGATGATAGATTTAGTTCCAAAAATAAAGAAGTATAGAGTAGCTCTAGTTGGGGTGCAATGATTAGTTCTATAATCCCAAAGGGTAAGAAAGAGTTGTAGGTGCCAATTATGGCTAGCATCATTGAAAATCTTCTTTAAGATGGCTAGAATGGTTTTATTTGATGCCTCAACTTGTCTATTGACTTGCAGGTTATATGGAGTGGATTTCTTGTGCTTGATCTTGAATTTTGCACAAAGAGATTTCACATCTTGGTTCACAAAGGATCTGCCATTATCAGATATATTATGAGCTTGGATGCCATATCAACAGATGATATGTTAATGAATGAATTTGGCTATTTGTTTCCTAATAACATAAGTGAGAGGAATGGCCTCAATCCACTTGGTAAAGTATTCAATTGTAGTCAAAATGTGCTTATGGCCATTGAAGATGTCAAGTTAACTTTCCTAATGAGATTGAGACGCCATGTTGAGAATGGCCATGGTGTTGTAATCAACTACAATGGTAAGGAAGGTGAATGTATCAAGTTACCATGATGATGACAAGGAGCCCACTTTTTTACATAATTACAAGCATTTGTCTCCATTTTGGGCCAATAATAACCTATTCTAAGGAGTTTCCTTGCTAGGACTACACCATTGGTATGGGTCCCACACATTCCTTTGTGAACCTCCTTTAGTGCTAGCTTGGATTCTCCCAAATATAAACAATGAAAAAGTGTTCCATCATAGCCTTTATGATAAAGCATGTTTCCAAGGAGGATATAACATGTTAAGTGATGAAGGAATATGTTTTGTTGGTTATTGGAAAGGTTGGTGGGAAATACATGACTATGAAAATAGTTATAAAAATATTAGTACCATGGTAGTTCAGGTGAGGGATTAGGATCAACAATAGTTTATATCCTCTTTGAATCTGATAGAATATGAGCTGGCTGAAGAAGATTTTCAATTAAGAACTGATACTCTTTAGCATTGTCATGCATTTGAATCATGGAACTGATTGTTGCCATGGCATTGGTAGATATGTTATTGACTCACAGAACTTACTCAAACTACAAATATTTAAAATGTGTTTTGAGGTTATCAATAATTTTATTGTAAGGAACAAGCTTATAATCCCTTATTTGATACTAGTCAGTTGTCTGATTTATGATTAGCTATGAATCTCCATAGAATTTTAAGCTTTGAATATCCCATTGTATGGTAAGATGGAACCCTATAACCAATGCCTCATATTTGGCCATATTATTTGTACACTAAAATTGTATATGGAAGGCTTTGGGGATCAAATCCCCTTGTGGCATGTTTAACAATATGCCAGCTCTA
Source organism: Torreya grandis (assembly GCA_037957365.1). Lineage (NCBI taxonomy): Eukaryota > Viridiplantae > Streptophyta > Pinopsida > Cupressales > Taxaceae > Torreya > Torreya grandis. Next base: position 2,938,523 of record JARHVA010001065.1, on the reverse strand, counting down.
GACCCTCAAGATGTGAAGGACCCATCAAAATAGAGCATCCACTATTTAGGTTCTTGTGATGCTTGTTTTATTATCATGATAGAATCATCTAGAAGATCCAAGTTGAGAAGTTGAGTGGCCATAATAGGAACTTCTGCAAGTTGGTTAGCAAGAACTTGTCCTTTGATTGCCTTTTGATTCTAGTACTCAATATCAAACTCATTGAGGAGCATAATCCATTTATCCATGCATCCTTAAAGATATTCTTTAGATAAGAGGAACTTGAGAGGATCTATCTTGGTGATAATAATAGTTTTGTTATTTAGCATATAATGTCACAAGTTCTAAGTGGTGAACACCATAGCTAAACATGCCTTCTCAATAGGCATATAATTATGTTCATAGGCTACCAATGTACAACTTAAATAATAAACAACATGTTACTTACCATGATCATCATGCTGAGCCAAAAATGCCCCCAATACATGTTTTATGGTTGATATATAAAGAAGTAGTGGCTTTCCTTGTGTTAGAGGTTATAAGACTAGTGGATTGGCCAAGTATATTTTAAACTTTGCAAATGCTATCTGAAAATATTCATCCCAATAAAATTTTACCCCTTTATTTAAGGGATGGGTAAATGGGTGGCACTTATCTGCCAATTTAAAAATGAACTTGTGTATAGACTGGATCTTTCCTTGTAGATCTCATAAATGTTTAAATTTTTTGGTGGAGGCATTTCCATAATAGCATTGAGATTTGTAGGGTCAACTTTGATCCCTCATTGTGATATAATGAACCCTATAAATTTTCTTGATGTGAATCTAAAGACACATTTCTTAGGATTCAAACAGACTTTATATGCATGAAGCCTCTCAAATATTCTTCGTAGAATGTCAGGGTGTCCAACTCTTGTTCTTTATTTTACTAGTATATCATCAACATAGTCCTCGATAATGTCATGCATCATGTCATGAAAAATGATAGTCATTACACACTGATATATGGCTCCAACATTATTCAAACCAAATGACATGACTTGATAACATAATGTCCCCCATAGAGTGGTGAACGTGGTCTTATGCTGATCTTCAGGGGCTATCTTGATTTGATTGTAACTAGAAAATCCATCCATTAAGGATAACATCTCATACCTACCAGTTGAGTCAATGATCATGCCAATGTTAGGTAGAGGAAAATCATCTTTGGGGTATGCTTTATTGATATCATGAAAATAAGTACAAACACATATGCTTGGGGTCTTTTTACTCACTGGTACTATGTTAGAAACCCATTCAGATTAATCTAGTGGTCTGATAAAATTGGCTCCTAACAAATTTTTTAATTGGGCCCTAACCAAAAGGGTGATGCACAGATGCATCTTTCTCAACTTTTTCTTGTCTAGTTTAACACCACGGTGAATAACAAGATGATGCACAACTAAATCTAGGTCCAAGCGTGGTATGTCAAAGTATGCCCATGTAAATATGTCTATATAATCCTTAAGAATGGATATAATATGTTCACATTCTACTTCAGTAAGGGAAGCTCCAAGATAAACCATTTTGGGATCCTCATGGGTTCCTAAATTCACTTCTATTATGCTCTCCATAAGGAGTGTGGATTCATCTTCTAGAATTGTAGGCACTGTATGGTCATGATCATTTTCCTTTGCTATATCTTCTTGTTATTCCTCCCAAAGATCTAAATAATATGAAGAATCAAAATCTACCTTCTCAAGTAAAGGCCAATTGGAAAAGCCCTCTAGAAACTCAAGAACAAGACGTGCAAATATTTGATGTTGGTCTAAAGAGATGCTTGTACTAGCTATGGAACTTAGGATAGATGGGATTTCTATGTCTTGAAGGGATGAGAAAACTTTCTCACCTGGGAGCACCTGAAATAGGTTTTCACTCAAAGGCTTGTCTTTTTCTTTACTTTTTCCCTAATCAACAAGTGCCTCAAAGAGGTTTTCACCTAAAGATATTGATGTTTGTTCTTTATTATGACTAATTTTTTTTGCCTAATCTCTATAATAGGTAGAAGAATTCAATGAAAAATCAAAACCCTGCTTATGATCACCAATGGGAAATACATCTCATAGGCCCATGTATTATGTAATTGATTCTTCATTTTGAAACTCATCGAGGCATATGACCAAATTTTTCTAATCCCAATCTATGAGTTTAAGATGGCAAAGGCATAGGTTATAGTGAAGGTTTGCTTTAGGATGGGAAGTACCAATGGTAAAGATATAATGTCCTACTTTAGGAAGGGAAGCACCACTAGGATGGGTTTTTGCTTCAGGATGGGAAGTTCCAATAGGTGTTATGGTTAATATGGCATTTGAATCAAACAAATCTAAGTCAACAAGCTCATCAAAAAGGCTATAATGGGACATTGTGTCACTACTAGGAGTTTCATTACTAGTCACTTCAAAAAAGTCATTATCAAATGTCATGAGGTCATCCTCTAGTGGTTTAAATCTAAGACCATGATTTCAATTGATAACTCTAGCTGATAAGGGTTCTAAAATTCCTTATGTCTATGGGCCAAGGCCTTTCCTTGTATAGTTAAGATGATCCATTATCTTGTTAGGGATAGGATACTTTGGATTCTAAAAATAATCAGAAAGGCCTTCAAAACATAACTAATCTCCCTCAGTAAAAGCCTCTCGATCTTTCTTTAGTGTAATTATAGGTACAAAAACCACATGAGGTTTTGGTTGTTTCTTCTTTGGCTGCCAAATTTGATTGGGTTTGTTAGGAGTTTGGAAAGTTTTAGGCTTACCAAATGTCTTAGGGGATTTTTTTAATTTTACAATATGGAGGACATCCTTTAGATGGTACGTGGAAATGCCTACATCTTTAATAATAACCTTCTTGGCCAGAGCTGTAGGAAATGGATTAGCCAAAGTGGAGGCTAGATCACTAGGGTCTATATAATTAGATGGAGATGGATGAGAAATGATGGATTTGTTCTTCTTTGTAATGAATTTAGAACCTGGGTAATAGTTGTAATTATGAAACTCTACTTCAAGATGTTTGTAGTATTGATATGGTTACTGATTAGTGGAATAGTAACCTCGATCCCATCATGGGGAAACTTAAGGCATTGGTGAAGAGTAGATGGAACTACTTGTACTTCATGGATCTAAGGATGATCAAGAAGTATGTTATAAGGAAAATCAATATCCACAATATGTATTAATGTGTGATGAGAAATAGACCCAACCCTGACTGGTAACCAAATTGTGCCAAATGGCTCCCTCTCAGCATTGTTGTAAGCCTTGATCATAATAGTTTCTAGTTGAATGTCTTTATCCACATAGCCCAATCATCATACCAATTTAAGAGATATGATGTTTAGCCTTGGACCATTATCTATAAGAACCTACTTGATCTTGTGATCTATAATAATTATCTTAATGTATAGTGGGTTATTGTGGTTTGGGCTGAGGGTGGACATGTCTTTTTAATCAAATGTGATTTTCTAAAATGAAGACAAGTGTCTAACTAGATTTTGGAACTGATCAAGGTTTATATCATTAGGCACAATAGACTCTTACAAAATTTTGTTGAAGATGGTTCTATAGACATCAGATGTCTGCAAGAGTTCTAATATGGAAATTTGTGTAGGTATTTTATCTAATTGATCCATTAAACTATAAGGCCTTTGAATTGTGGTTTGAACTAGTTTAGTCTTTATTGGGACAATATTTGTCTTTGGAAATGTTGGCACAATTTTCTCATCTGGTTTTATGGAAGAAGTGGGAAAAGGGCCCTGGATTGTAACTCATGGGCATCTAGTTGCAACTACACAACCTAGAGGTGGTAAAGAGTTATTATAATTAGAAGAGGAAGGCAAAGGGCCTTGGATGGTGACTCGTGGGTGACTAACTGTATTCCTATAATTTTGGGTCAATGAAGATCCTTTATAATTAGAATAAAGGTGATATTGTCCAGAATTAGTAACCCATGCAAATGGAGTAGCAACATGATGATGCAGACCTAACATGGTATTACTGGGGGGAGAGGGTGCTGACCCTATAATGTGGGTCCTATGTTGTGAGGAACATGAGATTGTCCATGCAGTTTTATAGGAACAATGGCAATGTGGGTTATAAAAATGCATCCCATAATATTATTATAGTTATAAGGTATATTGTTATAAGCCACATTATTAGTGTGGGCATTATGATCTTGATTATCCTCATTATGATTCTAACCTTATTTTTGGTTTTGATTCTACCTCTATCCTTGATTGTGACCATTTTGATTATTTCTTGGTGGTGGTGGATCATGTCAAGGAAAGGGGTCTTTATAGATTCCCATAACCTGATTTGTGTCTTGATTAGGGGCCAAATTAATTTCTAGTTCACCACTTTCAATAAAGTCCTTAATAATATGTCACAATTAAATGCAATGATAAGCCCGTGACCAGCAACATGATGAAAGTTACACCATTCATTCTCTTTGTACCAATCTAGTTTTGGTTTATCTTGAGGAAATTGCCTTGATACTGACCATATAATTAAATTAACTACAATGAGCTTTTGTAACACTATTTTAACTGATTCTCCTAACTAGCTAAAGACTCTAAAATTGTTATGAAATGTCCTTCATGGAGGTTGTCTCTGTAAAGTAGGTAGAGGATTTGGGGGAGTTAATTGTACATTTGGAGGAGGCATAGCCTGTACCATTTGTACATGTCTTGTTTCAATCACCCCATTTACAACCATGTTTTTATTTTTTCTAAAGCCTTTAGGTTTATCTTGTATAACTTTTTAAGTCAATGATTTAGTCTGATTAGATGCTTGACCTTGTGCAACAAAACTCTTAACAAGGCACTTAGCAATAAGACCCTTCTCAATCTGCACTCCTTTGTCAATAGTTTATTCAAATGAATTAGCACAAGATAAACATAGATTATACACAACTTCAAGATGAAAATCCTATGCAAAGATATCAACCAACTGTTTGTTTGGCAAGTTATGTTGAAAGCAACCTGCCAATGCTCTCCACCTTTGTAGATATGTAATGAAACTTTCACCATCATGCTGATTGACTTTTCATAGGTCAATAATGGTTAATTCATGTTATATTTTATATGAGAAATGGTTAATTTTTTTTGATAAGTCATTCCAATCCACAACTGATCCCTTGGGTAGTTTAAGTAGCCAATCAAGAGCTTGTCTTACTAAACTTCATGGAAATAGTCATAGTAAGTACGTGCTACTATAAGCAACTTCTTGACATAAGATGAAGAATGCCTGTATGTGCTCACGTGGATCTCCTTTTCCTTTGTATTTTTCAAATTTGGGTGCCTCAAAATGAAGTGGAAAGGGGTTTTGAAGAATAGATAAATCAAATAGATATGGGTAAATCTCATCGAATTTGTATTTTTTGACTCTATTATTTGTCTCCAATTTTTGAACAATTTCCTTCATAGAATTTCATTATTGCATGTTTGGTGCATTCCTAGTTTGAATAAGATGTTATTGGGGTGGAATGTGCCCCTTATTTTCTGTGGATCTATAGGGAGTGTATACCTTTCGATGCATGACTTGGTTCTAATTTGCTCCTTGAGTTGAGAACATAGGCCATTGATTCTTGGATTGTAAAACATTCCTTGAATTTGGCTATTTGTACTTTGTTGATTTTATAAATTTCTATGTTTATTTACCAATTTTTGAGTTGGTTAAAAATAACTAGCCAAATTATCTTGAGGAATTTCCTCAATTCAAATTGAATGATTAGGTTTTTGAGTTTTTAAAGTGACAAGAGGTTCTTGATGATTGAAGAATGTATGTTCCATGTCAAATGGAACACTTTGTAAGGTCTCTTGTGCCTTTAACTATTCATTTAGATTACCTTGATCCACTATGGTAATGTCCTCATCAATATTTGTTGCATAATTTCAATAACATTTCCTTGTTCTTCTGAAGCATTATTGTGAATTGAAGTGGCAACTAGGGAGTTAGTTAAGTCTGTGTCAAGTTGATCTATCATTGAATTATTATCTTGATCTTATCTAGAAGATCCAAATTTGTGGGTTTTGACTCTGTTTTTATTTCCTTTCCTTTGTTAGAGGAAGAAGGTAGGTCTATTTGTGAAAAATCTTGCTCTTGCCATCATTGTTATCCTTCTCTAACTAAGGTATGAAATTATTATATAGGAAAGTCAGAAGGTAGTCTAGCACCTGATTCTATCAATCTAAGAAGGGATTCATCTTGATGTTCTTGGGATTGATATTCATTGTAATCATATTTGGATCTTACTATTGTAGGGATATCATAAAAAATAATGGGGTTATCTTAACCAACATAAAATTGCTCATCTTCATAACTAAGGCCATAAGAAGCCCTACTACGAGTGAACCTTTGAGTCATGTCTAAAAAGTGTTGTTCTATGTGTTTGAATAAATTTAGACCAATGTTTGGCAACCAAACCAAGTATGCTTTATCTCTCTTTTAAACAAATAACCAAGGTACCAGTGAGAATATAAGGGAGGGTGGTTTGAAACCATGCACAATTAAAAATATTTGGTTCATGAGTTTAATCAACTTCTAGTAAGGTTGAAATCATATAGATCAGAAGAGGGTAAGGTAACTAAAAGACCCAAGGTGAAAACTAGTACACCAAAGCCTAGATCTTTGTGATACACCCGTACTATAAAATCTAATTTAAACTTTGACAAGGTGTCCCTAGAAGTTTAGAGGAAAGCTCTCCAGATTATGAAGAAGACAAAATGGACTAAGCAACTCAAGATGTAAAAACATACACGAATCACTAAGTTTAAATCTAGGACCAAATAGGTAGCACAATGTCACCACATGATTCCAGTAGGATAAAATATGCTCTAGGACTCAAAGCATGAGCAATATGTAAGATGACTTGAATCCACCAAGATGATAATGTGATTTTGAGTCTTAATAAATGACCTTCAATCAAAATGGAAAATTAAACCCAAGTTAGAACAAGCTTAGTGCGTAAATGGTGAATCTACTTTGACACACCAACCCTTATAACTCAAAAAAGTTCAATTTTGAATGTGGATTATAAATGAAGGATTTAAAAAAATTGGATGAAATATTTATACTCAATTGGGCAACATGACTGCACCAAAGTGGATGATATGACATAAAGCTTTTGATAACAATTTGAACAAGGAAAAGGTGAATTTTCCAACTGGACAGTGTAATGCCTCCCTTACTCAAGAAAATTGAGGACAAAGTGTTTTGATTAAGTTGATTGATTTAACAAGAAATTTTAGACACAAACCAAGACCAAGTAAGCTAATGAAAAAAAACAAACATCTTAAGTCTAAAATGACAAGGTATGGCAAAATGGGGTTTACTAAACTAGCAAGGTTTCGATCATTCTAGGGGAATCAATTGCACAATGACTTTCATGACAAATGATGCAAAAGACAAGCACAAAAATTGGGTGACCATGACATTGGATAGTTATAGAAAGGTCTATTCCTTTTTACAACCACTACATCCTACTACTCTCTCAGTGTAGTGTGATGTCTAAATGCAGATACATCCTATGTGCAACTCCAATTAAAATCCAAATGAAGTCAATGCTGGGAGATGAAACCTCAAGTCAAAGCTTCCCTAAAGAAATCCTGGGAGGTAATGACATCCCCCTTTCAAGCCAAGTTTGCATAAAAATAAAGAAATCATGAAATAGAAAGACTTTAGGGTCATTTTCAAGGTCACCCAAACTTTGATGAGTTTTTGGGAGTGCTTTAGACGACATTCTTTCTAAGCCTTGGAATAGGCTATTTGTAATAGGAATGGCACTTTTGATTTCAAGGGTTCCCTAAAGGGAATAAATGGAAGAGCATACACACAACATTCCTCTTTTTTCCAAACAAATCTAATTAAACAACTATTGAAAATAAAAATTGAAAAGTGTGTTCAATTTTAAGCCCAAATGAAAGATTTGGTGGTGTTCATTTGACCCCTTGGTATTAAGATTGTGAACTTTGAAAACATTCATTTAATCATCTAAATTTTTCATTAAACACCAAAACAAAGTTCCTAATTTATTTTTAAACATGCAAAAGGTGATCTAAACATGTTTTTAGCAAATGTCAAGCTTGGTCCTATAGTAAAAATGTCAACATGTCCTTTAGCTTTGAAGCTCTTTTTGGTTTGAAATAATAAACTTTAGAAAAAGATCTCTTAGGTCTATGTTTTAGGAAAAACATAGTGACCAACATTGATTTATATAACTGATGATGGTTACATTTTCTAATCAATGTCGGTTACCTAACTGACATCAGTTATACCAATGTGACCGATGATAGGTATACAATTGATGCCAATTTTGCTAACTGACGTCGGTTAAGCTATACAATCGATGTCAGTCTTACTAATTGACTTTGATTACTATGTAAAACCATGGCAAACAAAAACAACAAAATAAAGTTAGAAAATTAATTTGCAAGAGTTTTAAGGGTCCAAATGAATATTTTAAAGTTGCAAAATGACCTTCTTCAGGTGTGAGATGCATCTTGTCCCACTGGGCATGCCAAGATGTAGAGAGGATTACAAAGCAAGTTAGTCAATCATTAGTCCATAAATAATGAAAAATGCATAAAGAAATAACTAACTAAGCCTATCTATTCCTATGGGAATTATGAAGGATAACAAGAAACAAATGAAAGAAAGCAACATCATATTACCTTCCCAAATGGATTCACTATACCCATGTGGCTCAAGATCATGTTCTCCCTTGATCAAACATCCTTGTCTTTGTCAACAATGGTGGCAAACTCCTCCAATGTCTCAATAACACTCCATAAAACCTAGGCTCATGATTCCAAATCACTAAACTAGCCTATCAATGAAGCTTGCAAACAAAATCAATGATCAAATGCAAAGGATTGTAGAAACAATTTAGCATTATAACTTTGTAATATTCAAACTTAAAATTCATGTCCATGACCTCTCTATTTATAGATTTTTGGGATTGGTTAGGATCAACCTTGACCATCCATCTCAAGATTGAGATGTGTGGCCATAGATAATCCTAATATTTGGAATTAAAGTCATAAATATCCTCCAGATAAATAAATATTAAATAGGCATGGGAGGCATTAACTAGGCATGGGTGACCCATAATCCTGATATTTTATGTACTTATGGCTTGATGGATACCACCCCATAGAAGATGTCATTAGGTGATGCAGATATTCAAAATCAATTTACAATAATGAGATATTAAAAAATATCTATGTAATTATTACTTAAGCTCTTAAATTAGATTAATTAGATTAAGTAAGTTTAATCAAGTCTAGTGCATTTCTTTGGAAATTGGTGCACAATTAATCAAAATGGTCAGAAAGTCATATTACTAAGTCATAATTTGATTGGAGAGGAACTGGAAGGTGATGCTAGATGTGTTAGAGCTGTATTCCCATTTAGGATGTTGAAAAAACCAAATCACAAAGGTACGTGATGTGTACTAATGAATTAGAAGAAAAGAATGATCTAGAACACTAAATGGCAAATTTGTCATTTTGACTTGAAATGATCTGATCAAAGTTAGCTGGCCCATAAAATGCATTGCCCTATTTAGGGATACTTTGACCTAAACTAATACTTGTAAGTGACAAGTTTGAACCATTTAGGGCATTTTATAGATTTTGACCTAAAATGTGCATTTGAGTGCAATTCGAGTAAGATTGATAATTTCAACACAAATGGTGTTAGGAATTGGATGTCTAAACTCACCACCCTTCTCTAGATTCTTTTAGGAATTTTTTAATTCTTAAATATAATTATACAATCCTCACATCAACTCTCAACCATTAATCATGAGCCTCCATGGCACAAATCCAACCCTCCATTCCTCCAAGTGGCTCTATATATTGAGAACTTCACTTCCATGCAAACCATCTTATATATCTTTGAATCTTGAAATTCAATAGTAATATCATCAACTTATCAAGCCATCCATAACCAAAGTGTTTTCAAATTTGTGAGCCATCAAAAAGTAATCACACAATCAAGAATCAAGCATCCACTCATATCTTAGAGCACATCCACATGTCAAGGAGGAACTCTTCAAAAGCAAAATTGAATTTGAGGTATAAATTGGTTATTTATTCCTTATTTTGTTTACATTTTGAATACATGTTCCTTATGCTCAATCAGATATGAGGTGATTAAATTAGAGTAAATCATTTTGAATGTGAATTTTCATGGTTTTTAACTCACCTCTAATTCAATTACACACATCTTTAGTGACCATGATGGGACCAATGGGCTATAATTAGAGCCACGATTAGGCCCACAATTTGCTCTATTAAAGTAAAGACATAGATACTTTTGTTGACCCATAAATTGTAAAATTGTGAATCCAATGTCTTTAATATTTATCTCCATCTTTAACTTTGCTTTTTAGGATGCATATATTTTGCTTTCTTCTAATTATTCATACCTATAGCGAAAAACTAATTTACTAAAATAATTACAAGTAGTGGATTGGTTTTATCAGGTTCTTGTATTACATGTATTCTGTTTGGGTTTGACAATGTTATTGTCTTCAATGGATGCTTCCATCTCCACAACCTTTTTGTTTTAAAAACTTCTTTTAGTTAAGAATAAATATTTAATTCTATATATAGGACGATCTGAGATGTATTTACATTTTAATCATTTAATGCAATGTTGATGTGTCTATATTTGATCCTCGACATCAAGGTTTTGCATATGTTCATGCCATTGGGATTTGTTTAGTATTGAATATAAAAATATTGAGATGTTAGTATTATATAATTAGAATATAATAATTTAGCAATGTGTATGTTTGAGGCTAGAGCATTTTTACAATTATCTCATATTTTTTGGATCTATTTGTCACGAATCATACTTGACCCTTATTGGTATGATGAGGAATAAATCTTGATTTGTTTGACATTAAATGAAAATGAAGATACAGTGTCCTTACTTTCCTCTATACATGCATTGTAGTCTTTGTGACTAGCCACTTGAAAAACATCATCCCACATAAATTTAGTGAGAATGTGTGATGAGATTTGCTTTAAGACAAAAAAATCATGATATCTAGGGCACCATTGATGCCTTTATTTTTCATTAATCTAGATTGGAGAGAATGTGAACATTCATTCATTTATTACTATTTTCCCTCCACTACCTAGGCATTCATTCATTTATTTCATAGGCCACTTGTAATTTGGGTACTAACCAACACAAAAAAGAATTTTGTTTGGAGATTATTGTAATTCAGGTGCTCATCAATGGACCATTAATATTTCCTTGTAATTACTGGATATCTCAGCTGCACAAAGCATATTGATGGCATTTGAGCGTGCATGAGGTGCGAGTGTAATTTAAAGATGGACCAATCTTTGTTTTAAGATTGATTCCATTTCTAATAAATTAATTCTCTAGAATTCAACATAATTTTTGTTGGGTTTTTTTAATCTTCTTTTGCCTATGAATTGTTCAAATATGGACAAGAAGTATAACATGACTCTTGCATTAGGTGGAGTGAAGGTGTTCTTAGGTGGGCTCATATAATATTCAAATTTCTTGGGCAGATCAATTGGATATACCCATACCTATACCACCTATTTGATCTACCATTCTAGGCAAGCAATCCAGAGGTATTGTCTAGATGATAATTTTTTGTGGAGGAATGGTTAATGTATATGATGATATTCCGATATATAAGGTATGCATAGTCTAATATTTGTAGGGATTTATTTAAGAAATTATAACTTTGTTTCTATCAAGAAGGTTGGTTTTCAGGCACAAGCCATTAGGTTACTTGCCATGAGTAGTGCAAAAGCCATCAAGAATTACACTAGCTATTGTTATGCGTCATAGCCTCAACTGATAAATTCAGGTAAGCATCACAAGTATAAACTTGGTTTATTGCATACTTATACACTACATTTGATTACTTAACTTAGTATAAGATGGTTTTGTCTACATATTTAATATGCATAGATTATGATACCCCTAAAAAAGAAAAGAGTTAACTGATAAATATGTTGAAATGGACGACAAATCTTTCTATTGCGAGAAAGCATTAGCTGCAACATTTTTTGGAGAAGCTCAAAGAAAGGTCTGCCACTATGGTTGAAAAAATAGTACTTTTGAAATTTATAATATTAGATGAAACTTATAGATAATAAACTTATGGTTAATAAACTTAATAATAATGTAATAAAAGCCAAAGATTAGCTTATACCGTGATCTCGTATCTTGATGGCTAAATAGAATTTATTAAATAGTGAAATAAAATAATCTATATTTTTACCAACTTGAAATTCTTCAATATTTTTTTAATTAGAGATTAATAATATAGAAGGTGGGTGACATAAAACAAGACAATTGATAATTTTGATATTAAAGGATTACTCTTTTAGATAGTATAGTTGAAATGTATCCAAAATACTTGTTAACCAACTTGTTGATCTTTTTAATGGAAACTTGCGTCTGTGATATATAATTGTATGTTGTTCTTTTATGTTTAATTTAAAAATATTTGCATATATATTAAAAATTAATTTTAATTTATATGTATATACTAAATTAATATCGATATGGTTTCATTAACCATAGTTTTTCAAAAACCTTTCAACGGCTTGGAGTTGACAAAATTAGAAAACAAGTGTTATAGATTTTTTCGACTTTCTCCTTAAATTGATTTTCACGCTGGCGGACTACTATTACACAAAGGTAGGTACTAGAGCCAAACATGGCCCTAGTTAATAATTGTATTGACTAATTTTGGGGTTGTAAGCTACGTTCGGGTATTTGCATGATAGTCTTCTGTGTACTTATGTGCTCTCATATAATTTTCCATAAACAAAGAAACCACATTTTTTATGTTAAACGATCTTTCAATTTTTTTTGTGACAATAGTTGTTTAGAATATTTTTTAAATACAATTTTTTATATAAGAATTATTCTGGTGTCATTTTTTTTATAAAGTTTAGTCATTAATTTTTTTGGTATCAGTTTTAACAATAAATAATAGAAATAGTTGTTAGTTTAGTTATAAGAATCAAATAGTATGTTAGTCGATATCAAAATTAAAATTTTATCACTCAAATGGAATGGAATCAATATAATCATTTAAAACTAAATAAAAAACTCTTTTTATACTTCAAAATTAAAAAATTATCACTCAAATGGAATGGAATCAATATAATCATTTAAAACAAAACAAAAAACTCTTTTTATACTTCAACTTCAATAGCAAGAGGAGAAAAAAATGAGTCAATGTGTTTTTTTCTTTTTTATTCTGGAAAGTAAAAAATTGTTCGAATGGGAGCAATTTTTTGTCTAACTTGCAATTACACAAACGTCAAAGTTCAAACTATCAAACTACTAATGTTATCTTTGCAGGTTATCCCTCAAAATCATTTATCAAACTACTAACATTCTATTTAAACCATTTTTTAATCTTTATTGGTTAATTTTAATCATTCAATCAACTAATTAATATTTTTAAGCACCCTAATTATGTATGCTCTCCCCTCACACACATGGGATGACCTTGGGGATATAAAATAATTGGTGTTGCTTTATGCATGCTTAAATCATGTTAAATTAGTTTTTCATTATTCATTTGTGTGTGTGTTTCACCTAGGGCCAAATTGTGTATGTTCTCCCCTCACACCCTGAGGGCACTCTTGGGGTTGAAAAAAATTGGCACTTCCATTTTTTCTTTTTCTAGGGGCAATGTGATATGTAATTGATCCCCAAGCACATGCCATAGACCTTAAAAGGGTTCTGACATGGATTTCATCACCACACACTAGTCCATACTTCGCATTTTGGTAGAGTATAAAGGTTAAGGACAGTTGTTGTAAAGTTAAATGGGATTATCCATAAAGGGTTTCATTAAGTGAAGAGGTCACACTCTCATACTCAAGCATCAAATAACATCTTTACGAGAACTTGGGTCCCACGTACCATAAGATATTTAGGGGATGCCTTTAGAGAGCCTCATATAGCTTAGATTAAGACCCTTTAGACATAAACAACTATCATTGAAGGGGAAATAACATCTTTGAAGATCACCACATATAGACATAGAGTGAGGGTTGGGAGACTAAATTAGTTAGCATTTTACATGAGTAGATCGGTGGGTTATTAGTTGAGTTGCACACTGTTATCTACTAACATAGGATTGTGGCTTTCTTGATTTTGTTTTATGTTATCAAGGCCTTTATTATTTATAAATTTACACCCTATACCAAACAACATCCACGTCAACATCCATGAATCGACCTAATCCAAAATCAATTCTAACACCAACATCCATCATCTAAAATCAACCTATACATAGACATCCTTAATTGACACCTCATGATCCAAACACATATCAACATCCTTTGATCCACACACACATCAACAAACATCTTTGATCTAAACCCAACAAGTCAAAATCTTAAACATAATCTAATTTGATAATTTCTTTGTCAAGTCAATCTAAATGACATCACCTATAGTCTAAGTTTGACTACATCCATATTAATCAACCCAATCATCCCCAATAACATTCAACCAATCAATCCAATCATTATATTTCCTTAATACACATGAAGATAACCCCTTCACATGTCATAATCAACATCATAAGCTTGTTTGAATCCAAAACCTAGTCAAGTTTGAATCATCAAATCATCCATTTAGTCCAAACCAATCATCTACTTAATCCAATCTGACATCCAATTTATCCAATTAAATTTAATTCATCCATCACTTGAGCTAGCTTACCAATCCCAAGGTCAAGTAATCCATCATCAAATCAATTATCATCAAGTTTTACTTTCACCCTAATTGATCAATCCATCCTAACCCAAGGTTGTAAAATAATCCAGTTATTTGAGTTAATCACAACCTATCTAACACCTATCAATCAAATCATCATCTAGGGTTACATTCAAGACAAGCTTAATCTAATCAATCAAAATAGAAATCTCAAAGCTTGTCCAAAATTATCACCCATCAACATTCTAGGGTTATCCACACCTTAATCAATCCCAAATCAATTTCTCTCACCATCAAATTAGTCAGATCACTCAAGTTTATCATCCATAATCAACATCAAAAATCTAACATACAATCATCAAAATATCCATATCAAATTTGTAGAATCAAATCAAAAATCAAACTTGAAATAAATCTAAGCAAAATCATATCAAGAAGGCATAATCTAAATCTGGTCCACCTCATCTGAATATCTAACATTAAAATTCTAATATTTTCATTCAATCCCCTACACTTGTCAATTAGGGCCAACAAATCACAACATCCATCCTTTCTCAAATCTTGATCCACAACACCCAAAATATATTTGGATATCACCTAAATCGAATGATACATTTTTTAAAACAAGGATATTATCCTTTTGTGGATCCTAGAAATGGGGCCCCGAATTCCTATAGACTTTGATCCCATAAATCTAACTTCTATCATGAGAAAGAATAATCAAGTCTTTCCATATCCAATTTAACCTACTCTTACCCCCCATGCTCTCCAATCAAAATCAAAATTTGCATCCATTGGTTATAATCTTAATCATGACATTCTATATCATAATAACAAAGGAAAATCTATCCTAGAAACCTTATCTAATACCAATCTAACCCCTGAGCCACATCAAACATAGTCATCTAACTATGTCATCCCATTGCTACTCTAAGGAAAATCATATAACCAATGATCAAATGTTTTCACATCCAAACAAATTTGTGAGTGGAGATAGTATACTCCTCTCAGTGAATCTTTGGAAGTCATATTTTTCTAAATATCTACCATAAATGTGATCATTTATGCATGCACCAATTCTTTTGATCTGACTAAACCCAATCCCTTTTAGTATAGAGAAGGCTAATCTTGTCAATACCATAGAAATTGAGGGCATATATTAATACCTAATCGATCGTAGTGACATCAAAATCTAAGTATAATCAGATACATCTATGTTCGAGAGTGAACAAGAAGGGATACGCCAAGAGTCCTTTCTAGATCATGATTAAACTCTTCCATTTTTAAACCAAGATCAAGATAATAAACCCATCTTAGACAAACCCATCTTTGATAAGCCTCACTTTGATGAGCCTTTTTATGACCATTCACCTATCCTCAAAGAGCCTATATCTAATGGTCCTATATTTATTCCACCTATCTTTGAAAGACTTCTCATCACTAAACCCATCTTGTAAGAACCCATCATCGACCAATAGTACATATTTTACCCATCACACCAAATCACTTGTTTTTGGGAATCCCTTTGTCCCAAAGCTTCCATCACTAATAAAAAAGTGAAAAAGGTACTTGTGGATAAAAAAATCCAACAAGCCCTCCTTGTGGCAAAAATCTAAACATTAGTTATTAACAACATCAATATCATCAACATCAAGATCAGTGCCAACAACACCATCACAATCAAAATTAGAATTAACATCCAATACAAGTATCATCACAACATCAACATTATCTATAAATCCAACATCAACATCTAAATTAGTATCATATTTAATATCAAAATCATCATCAATATCTCCATCTAAATCAAGAGTTCATGACATTGGTTATGTACCTCCTACAAATCAGTAAAATAACTTCAGTGATCCTTCTATGATTCTTATGGAAGTTTTCAATGGCATTGAAATAATTCCTCCTAATAGTCTCTATAAAGTTTTCCTCAATACTTTCATTGACATCATCAATCCTTTTATCTATATCCCCCCTCTTTTTTATGACTCTAATCCTTTTCATCATGTCAATAATCAACCTCCTACAACTGTTGATTGGGACTAGTAGAATAACACACTATCAAACTTCTTATATAGTGACATAGTAGTTACAGAATCCATGGGGATATAATATGGTATCCAATAAAAAAAGTATAGTAATGGACTTAAAATCAACTTTAATCCAATAATATATCTCATGGAATCATAAGATTTCCTCCATCTAATCAAATCAAATAATCATCAAAAGCAAAAATCAATGTTCCCTATTGAAAACCTCCTTGAGGCACTAGTAGATAATCAAAATCAAAATCAAACAAATCTAGAAAATCAAGAAGAGTCTATTGGTCAAAACCTCTTTAAGGCACCAATAGGTGAACAAATTAACTTTGCATCACTTGATCAATACATCATTGAAATAAATATTGGAATGAACGATAGTCTAAAAAACATTCAAATCATAGCTAATCTTAAGCCTAAGGAGCAGAAAAGTATTAGGATATTTTTGAGTGAATTTTCAAAAATCTTTGAATCCAAAATCATGTTGTAGAAAGCACAATCATAACATATTTAATCAACAGTGTTGTGTATGATTGTGAGTCCCAATTTCTTGTCTCCTAATAGTTATACCTCCTGTCATGATCCTATCATCCATCAAAATCCTATACACTACCATTAAAGCATATCATTAATACAATCCTTATCATACTTTATTCTCCCTAAAAACATTTTCTTTCAACATAATGTATCTCATATGCCTCTAATAAATCAATATGAAATCAATTAAAAAAAAAATTCCTCTAATGGTAAAAACTAGTTATTTGGCACCTTAGGAAAGTATCATGATTAAAATTATTTTTTGACATCATGCATAATAATTCATTGTCCAAAAGTACCTCAACACTTGGGGGCAACGCCATTTACATCAAAATCCTCATCCTACAACCATCCTTATCCATCTTATCCATCCTATAACCATCCTTACCCATCCTAAATATCTTATGCCATACTATTTTTCATCATACTATCTCCATCATGTCTTCCTATCTTGACCTTAGTAAGGAAGTGGAAAAATTCTTGAGACATGTTTTGGAAACATCTTGGCATATCCTCTAAATAGGCACTTTAACAATAGGATATTTAGTTATTATGTGCGCAGTCCTTGGAGATACTTGGTTCATTCCTCAGTGTCCCTCATCCCCTTTGTGCATCATCCAAGTCCTTTTACCATTCCATCCATTACCATTCCCCATCCTGGTTGTTAGGTTCAAGTTTTCCCTTTGATAGCGACCTCTTTTTCTTACAAACCTATCCAAAAATCATAAAAAATCATAAAATCTAAAAAATCGAAAACATCATAGTCATCTTGTCCTACATCCTAAGTAAAATCCAAATCCTTATCCTCATCAAAATACACATTTCTTTTCTAAATCCCTATCCCTTATCCAAAAAATCATTGTGACTATTCTTTAATCTCATCATCTATGAAATTTAACCTCACAACATATATCATTACCAAGGGAAAAAATTAAACAAGACAAATCAAATCTCGGTCCTTTCAACCCACCCTATGGATTTTAAAAAGGGAAATAGATAAGAAATTGATCACATTCAAATCAATACATCCCACCACCACATGTACATAAACATGTGTGTTCATTTTACAATTTATGTTTCTATGATTTCCATGTATATATCTTTATTTATTTAATGAATGTCTTTGTTAAGATCTTGGTGATTGTCTTTTATCAAATGTTTTTATCTTTATCTATTTTTAGTTAACTATGTATCTTTGTAAATATTTTTGTTATAAAATCATTTTTTAATCTTATCATGTGCTCTAGAATAGCATAAAGCAAATGTGTCATCTTAGTTCTTCATACCAATGGTGCATTACGCTACGTGATAATTGTACATTTTGTTTGTAATATTTTTATATTTTGCATTAGACCTACTTGAATTATGACAAAACTTCATTGTGGTTACACATATCATGGTGCATATTACCTAGTGCTACGTTAAACATGATTTATTATACATATGACTTAATACCATGACAACACATATATTTATTCACATCAAATCATCGGTATATATCAAATACTCTATCCATATACATTCATCAATCTTATCCAATCAAATCAAATTATCACACTTATATTGATAAAATAATCAAATCGAATCAACTATCTGTTGTCCTAAAATTTGACATTTCATGACAACACCCCCAATTACGCTCATACAAGAAATTAGAAGTATTTTAAGGATAGGGATGGTAAAAGATTTGTAAAATGGACATTGACTCTATAGTCCAATGGACAAGGCTTGAGTCACATACTGAGATATGTTCCAATGATTGCTTATGATACTGAATTAGAAATGGAGGTCATATTGCACACATCTTGTTGTCATAAACTCTTCTCCTATATAAAATGATGTTTTAAATGTTGTGTCACCAAAAAATCCTATGGTTTTGTATGACTTGATCAAGCTATGTTGTGGTGAACATATTCACTTTTAGGAATTCAAAAATGTTCAAGCTTCACTCTTATTTTGACTCTCAAATAGATGCCAATATATGTACCAGTTAAGATTATAGATCCAAAAATAAAGTAAATATGCTTATTTGGGTTTACATCAGTGACTCTTAAGTGCTTTAATTGGTAGTCTTTCCAAGAAATATTTGAAGGATCTATTAGGATTACGAAACCATTATTATTTGCCATAATAATAAACATGTATAAAATGAGTTTTTATTCCTAAATATGATAAGGGATATAAGTATCTATATTCTAATATTTCCTAGGAACCATATATAGTTTCTTTCAACTTTAAAATAATTGATTCACAAGCCTAGACCCAATTTCCTATTGAGACCATTATTTTATGATGAAAATCCAATCGATGAACAAGCATGAACGTCCTCATGATAGATATATTAAAAGTGAATTGGAAACAATAGCTGTAGCAAAAAGCATTTTTAAGAATGTTGCCAAGCAAGGAGTAAAATATACAGAAGAGGAGGATCTTCTTAGATTCTTGAAGAAGAGTGAGGTCACCTCAATATTTCCCCACTTCAAAAGATATCTTAAGAGTGGTGAGGTCACCTCAATATTTTCCCACTTCAAAGGATCTCTTGAGATTGGTAAGATTAAGAAATCAATCTTAGGAATTGGGTGGTGAACATTTATCTAGAAAGGAAGTTACTAGCCCATTCTCTGAATGATATCAAAATTGATAGTAAATAGCTACACCAAAATGCCCATGCAATGGCCAACATTGTCATAATAGTTGTGGTTCTTTTGGTAATGGACATTGCCACAACCCATTTTATCATACTAGTATTATCTTAGGTGGTACTGGCAAGGTTCATCTTTGGTAATATCTACAAAATAATCTTTGAAGCAAATATGTTTGTATTCATCATACATCCCTTTGATGTTGGTTATCGATGTATTATAGATGGTGTTTAGATGATTATCAAAGAAATGAACATTCTCACCATAGTTTTTTTGTAGCATGACATTGAAAAATTATACTATCTAAACTCTAAGAGAAGATATCAAAATACACTTTTTTATCACTCTCCAGATATGGATGATATTGTGGAGTTTAGTGTAGATGTTTCAACCCCAATGGAAAATATTGCTTCCCTAAAGGAGAGGATAGCAAAATATATTGAAACAAAGCCAAAACATTAGCAACCAAAGTATAGTGTTGATGTAAAAGATATTGAGAACATGAAGAATATGAAAATGGCTTTATATACAATGCACTTTCTATGTTGCCATTATGCATATTTATTAATTTGAAAAACCTAAATGGCTCTTAAAAAAATGATTGAAACCATCTTCCCTACATACCACCAAGATGAGAAAGAAAATATGTTATTAAATGTTGTGTAGTTGTAAAATTTGTCATGAGGTATATTGGTTAAGAGATAAACATTGTTCTTGTTGACATGGAACTTTTGAAAGTTCTCACAAGTTTGAAGTAAAATTTTCAAAGAATGTCCTTGATTGTGAAGAAAAGAAGAGGAGAAATTTTCCATTCAAGAGAGGAGGCCACTTTAATTGTAACTATTGTAGACAAACATGAAAATTTTATTAGTCAGATCAAATGATAGAATGGATCTTATTTCTCTCATTAATAATGAATGCAATGTAAACCAACACATTGTTGCACTTGATTCAAGTGTTCTAGTCAATACTACAGGAAAAGGAGGAGATGTGAGACTATTACAAGTGATGATGATTCTGAACTTGATAGACAATTAGACAAGTAGAGACGGTGAGCAGTTGTTATGGTTCATAGTTTTAAGGGGTCATATGCCTCAAAAAATCATTCCAAGGATAAAGAAGGCATATTTATCATGATGTAATATATAAACAAGGGGAAAAAGTGCTAAGTCCCTATGGGGAAATAACTTTGAACATATTCTTTTGATTTTATATGATCTGTACAATGTTGAATTTAAGTAGATTTGTGACATGAAAAACTTGTAAATACTATGCAATCTCTAAGTATTGCATCAAGTTATTTTCTTGATTTTTGAAAATTGCTTCTACTTTATTGGAAAAAAAAATTATGAATAAATTTATGATAAACTGATGAACTAAATTAAATCAAACCATAATGACAATAGAACAAATAGAGATTATTTAATTATAATGCCATGCTAAAATATGGCTGGAATGTCTTATTGTACCCATAAGGCTTTGAGCAATAGGGAAATCACAAACTTAGAACAATGATAAGGATCACATAACCCCAACATAGAAGGAATTTTAAAAAAAATAGAGCCATTTGATCTTATTTTCCTATGTTTTAGTAGAACATGACATTAATATTGGCACAGGGTAATGCAAAAAAGTTTTGAAATTTTGAAGAGTCCATATACATACTAAGAAATCAGCTGAACCAATCATCTTACATTATAGATTCCAAATGGAATACTATTCTCACAATACATTACAAAAATAATCTTTGAAGTTTAAGAATACACTTTATTTGACAAAATCATAAATTGCACTCAAGTATTTCATTAGATAGGCAATTTATGCCCACTACCATCAAAATATTACCATTAAGATAAGGATTAGAAAACTAGAAGCACTTACTGAAGAAGCAATTGAACTTTGCTAATGGTTATTCTAGGCTTCAAGATGCAAGTAAGGTATTAGAGTCATATGCACCATATCTCTACTAAAATATGGAAAATGTCCAAAATTTTTGGCCACTAATAAATTTTTTCCACATCAATAAGACAACTAAAAAAATTTGGGACAAACTTGAAGCCATCAATTTTATCATCAATTATGTTACCTCACAATACATATAGTAAAAATGAATCGGCTTGAACCTTGATAAATACTAATTTGGTGGAATTGAACTTGTGGATCTGTCCCATGTAGGAATGGAAGAGATAGTACTTAATATGGTAGTTTTCACATAATGGAGGCATGTTGATAGTCCCAAACTTGATGGTGTTTTTTAAAATAAATATTATAAACCTAAGATAATATCTTAACAAATTTTTATTACTCAGAATTGGGTTGTAGTTTGACGCACATGGGTCTTATCATATCTATTAAGTTCCTATTGGGGATTTAGATTACACCTAAACTAGGCAAGGGATTATTCAGGTCCTTTACCCAAATTTAGCTCAACATGGGAATGACCATAGGATGTGGGTATCCTATAACAGGGTCAGAACTCTAGTGTTTTTAATGAGGCTAGCTCCTTATATTTCACAATTTGGACCTCTCTTTCTAAAACCTAAAACTAGTTGGGATGAAAAGAGTTAAGAAATTACATAAAGTAAACCTATCTAGTCTGTGGTGATGCACCATGAACTTTTCATATCCACTCTTAGTCTTGGAATATTTAACACACTAATGGAATATGAAAGGATCTAATGAAATGTATACTATAGTTTCTAAGAAAAAATATTTCATATAGAGAGCAATGAAAGTAAGGTCTAGTTGAAGATATTTACATTCAGCAGCCCACTATATCTTTGAGAAATCAATGCTAAGACACACTATATGTCATAAAAATAAAGTTTCTAACATTTAGGCTGAGTTTAAAATTTTCAAATGGAAGATTAGACCACTTAAAATATCAATCAAACATAAGAATTCTAACATAGATTGACAAAACACTATAAAAGTGCCTTTCTTATTACTCCAAGAGGTGTAAAATATAATTTTTGGTAGAGTCTAGTCATACCAGTCTGAGGGATGATCATCAATAGATCAAAGGATATATTTATAGAAGAAAGGAAGCAAGAGAGTAGGAGTTTTAATTATCAAAGGGGAATCAAATGATATTAATTTCATTTGAAATGCAATTACAATTGCCTCTACAAATTATGCTCATTCAGACCTTTTGATTAACCCAAGTTACTTTAAGTGGTTACACAATTACACTAATTTTCCTTCTCATTGCAATGGTGGGGTCAAGTTATTCTAAGCTAGGTTCCACCATCCATGTAATTACAAACTAGGATAGTTTATTATAATCTTATCTTGTTGTTAATTGCTCCTAATTGGTTTGTCATGGCATGCATAAGGGAGAAAAGGGGTCCTTTTCATGTAGTTGGTCTTGGAGATGAAACTGTTAGGGTCTATGGTATGCCTTCATGGAATCCTTTTAAATGCTATATCTTTCTTCTAATAATTACAAACATAGTCACATAATGAACCCTCTATGACACAAACCCTTAAGCTAGAGGTTTATATTGAGCTCTAATGGTGGTCCTTTTATGCCCTTTAACTTGACTGTAAGATTATGTTTGCCCCATATCTTTTGAACAAGATCTAATGGTGATGAGATGACCCTATAAGACCTTATTTTACTTGGTTGAAAATGGCTCCTTTAGTTCAAACTTGATCATCAAAATTTCTCAAACCAATCAAAATGCTCTAACTTGTCTATATTTCTATTGGTCCTGTAGATCCTTGCTGGCAAATCCTTAACCTTTTGGCCTCTTACACACTATAGGATCTCACTATATGAATGAATGTGGGACCTTGATTTCCTATCATCTTGAACATGCTCATGACACTTGTCAATCATGCATTGATCTCAATATCTACTGTCAGTCTACCTATTTTATGCGCTTATGCCATATGGTGGCTTCTCAATCTTCTTGACCTTTTGACTCATCGTGCACCATCGGATCAAGATGTACAATGCAACATGAACCATTAAATTTTTTAGGACCCACTATTTAAAATCCAATGACTAGTTTAAGATCTCAAAATTGACATCCATGTTCCTATCATTTGATGTCTGTGAAATCATATTTGATGTCTGCATGACCATCAAATTTAGATCATAATGGATTTTTATTATGTCTTAAGTTTGACATTCACACGATCATCAAATACATTGGCATGACTATAAATGATGTTTGTGTGACAATAAATTTTTAGACTCAAATGGTTTTTTACCATCGATTGAATTTGACATTTGTATGACCATCCTATTCTACAAGTTCAACTTTGAATGCTCATAACATGAGCCAAAAAGCTTGCACATACTTGAAAATTTTAGAGGATAATATTGGAATGAAGGAATCCATGGTGTTGTATCCTTTTGGATTGTGTAAATTTATAAATTATATTTATTAAATTCACAAGTTAAATGGTCTATTCATTTTTAAATGACATCCTAGTGATGGTCTGACTCACTTAAGATTATGCTAGGGACCTTTTCTTGAATGTTTGAAGCTCTAAATGATCTTCTAATGCTTGTGCAAGCCTACCTATGAACCTGATTGCTTAGAACATATGAGAATATGCTTGGATCCCTCTATTTTGTAATCTTAGACCCTTTTTCTAAGCCTTTGATCTACTACTTCATCAAACCATACAAAAGCTTCATATGTGGACCAAAAATGTCCAACATCTTTGGTGACTCATAGGGGTTGCATGCCTATCTATGCAAGAAGATCTAGACCATGTTGTCTTCTCCATTGGGCATGTAATCTCTATTTGGGTCTAACATATTGATGTGGATCCAACACTGGCTGCCAATACTATTTTAACCTCTTTTGAAATAATACAAAGACCAAAAGGACTAAAACAAAATAGAGTGCCCAAGGCACTTATTAAATGGAAACACACAGAATGGAAATGAAACCTAACCTAAATAGATAAAGATGTAAAAAAAACACCTACTTGAAACAAAAAACAAACAAAAAAAGTTCTAGAGCAGCACTTAGAGGAATTTGAACAAATCTATCATAATATATATAGCTTAAAACTATATGTACATTTCCTCCTGGATCAAAAATAATGTTTGAAAATATTCCTCCATCATGATATGAGTAATTGAATGAGGCATGTAGCTGTTTGAACTTTTGTCTTGATGCCTACTTATTTTTAATTGTAATTGTTAGCTTTTTTGGCATGATGCTTAATGAGAACCAAACAACTCCAAATAGGTCAGTTATGTGCATCCAAATAGTCTCAATTTATTCATGTGGCTCCTCAACTATGTCCTCTAATGGTGGTCAAGTAAGACATACCTCTTTTATTTCCATGGTGATCTCAATAATATTAGGCTCCTTCTTGGATGTAAGCTCTTCAGGCTCATCCAGGAGATCTACATATTTTACCCAATCTTGGTCATTGTCCTCCTTGAAAAATTCTTTGTCCACCTTCTCAAGCACTTTATCCTTAACATAAAAAAGATCTTAAATCTCTTGAAAGATATTTATTTGTATCTACCAATCATCTTTTTCCTTATTTTCATATAGAACCTCTAATTCCTTAGTCCTCTCTTCTTGATGCATGAGGTCATCAAGCTGGTGTTCTTCATGTTGTAATGCATTTGAGGGTGATTCAAAACCAGATAGAGGTATTGAGTCATCCCCAAGAACTATTCCTTTTTCCTTGGTCTCATGAGACTCTTTGAGGGTTGTAACTTCTTTAGGACTATCATGTCCTTCATCCTTGATGGTATACTCCATTTCATGCTTGAGATGGTCACCCACTACTATAACATCTTCTTCAAATGCCTCTTTCTTCAAGTCTTGGTCATATTCATCATGGAAAGTTGTAATAGGATCTTCAATATGTTTCTTTTCATTCAAAAAGGTTAAGTTGCCCTTGTGTTCACCAAGTGGAGTTCCTATGGTGACCTCTTCTTCATAGTCACTTATGACATCTTATTGATTGGTCATAGCTTGGATCTGCTCCTCTTCACTTAATTCTTTCAAGATAGGCTCCTTATTAAGAAGGGTAGGGTAGAAGGTTGATGGATAAGCTCATGGGTTTGAGGTGAAGAGTAAGATGTGATGGATGGCTGATAAGCTTGAGGTGGAGTATGAGATGTGATGGATGGTGCATGGATGGATCTGGGAATGGAGAGAACCTTTGTATAACTTAGAATTTTGGGAATGGTTTACTTTTGAAAGAATTTTTGTAGTGATATCAAGTTGATTTAGGTAATAGAAGCTGTACCTTCTTATACCAAATCTTCATTTTCTTGATGGTCTCCTTAAGACTCTTCAACAATTATAAACTATTCTTCGGCCTTCACAAATGAAGTCTCCTCCTTATTTTAAGAACATCCTTGGATAGACCTCTAAGATGAGAAATATATATGCCTTTCTTTAACCTTTTGGTTCTGGTTCTCTTCATCCTTCCTTATTTTTATCTCCAATTCTCTGATTTGCCTCACTATATTCTCTTAGAATATCTCTTCTTTAAGGTGGTTAGTGGCTTCATGGAGATAAGGAATACAAGAAGACTCTTAAGGAGGGATGAAATAGGTTTGCATAGGTTTAGATCCTACTTTAAATTAGGCTCTAAAATCTATACTTATCTCACATTTCTCACCCCATTAATTCACCACTTGATTCTAGCTTGAAATCTTGAAGGACTTCATAAGGGGTTCTTGAAGAAGGATGGAGTCTTGGATCTCAACAACAGATTTTTCAAAAGCATCCCCCTTCTTTCTCTAAAAACACTCTTAGATAGATCTCCAAGAAGGGAAGGTCTGAAGAACACATGAATAACTTAGCATATTCAAAGGGGCACTTAGAATGGTCCCTTGAGGAGGAATGAATGACACATAAGAAGGTTGAGGTGGTGTATATGAAGGCATATAAGATTCGTGAGGTTGGACCTATTGTTCTTCAAGGAATTTTAGCTTATCTTCAATTCTTTGAATGTAACCACCTACATCCATCATCTCACTTATGAGGTTGTTTTAGTTTCCTCTCTCAATAGGTGTATATTTTGCTTTCATTTGCTGCAATGACTTCCTCATATAATAGATCTAGTGAGTAGGGACATCTTAGCCATACTATTTTTGTGAGCACAATTATAGTGCATGCTTGTCAAGGCTCACTAAAGTTCACTTAAGTACTGGTATGGATGGCTCCTAATAGGGCTGGAAAGGAGTAGTATTAAGATGGGCTTGCTATTTATATGGAGGATCAGGGCTATACTCTTACATATATGACTGATATTGGTTTTCATATTTCTAGTGAGGATCATGAAGAAGGTAAGAGCCATTCCCTTAATAATAAGGATCATGAGAAACTTGACAAGGCTCCTCACAACTTTGACAAAAATATTGGTAGGGATGATTAGGCTCATATGGATCATGAGGACCAAATTAGGGCTACTGATAAGGAGGTGGATAATAGAAATATTCACCATAGTTTTCCATATTAACCTCATATGTCAAATGAGATGTAAAAAATTATTAAAAATTCATTGAGACATACCTGGTTTGATCATAACCAGAAGTTATCATTCAAAGTCACCATTGGTGCTAGATTACTTACTTCAAAAAGATGATAGAGGAAAGACACACCAACAATATTTCCACTCTCTTAGACCTTGGTCCCATTGGGCATGCCAAAAATATTGGGGATCTAGATTTCACCCTATCTTGGTAAGGGATTGTTTAGGTCCTTTACCCAAATCTAGATCAACATGGGAATGACCTGAGGCTGTGGGTATCCTATAATAGGGTCAAACCTCTATGGTTTTTAATGAGGCTAGCTCCTTAGATTTAATAATTTGGACCTCTTTTTATAAAACCTAAAATTGGTTGGGATGAAAAGAGTTAAGAAATTTCATAAAGTAAACCTATTTAGCTTGTGGTGATACACCATGAATTTGTCATATCCACTCTTAGGCTTGGACTATCTAATAGACTAATGGACTATGAAAGGAGCTAATGCAGTGTCTACTATAGTTTTTAAGCAACAATATTTCATATAGAGGCTAGTTCAATGCAATAAGAGTAGAGAGCAATGAAATTAAGGTCTGGTTAAAGACACTTACATTCAATAGTCCACTATATCCTTGAGAGATCAATGCTAAGACACACTATATAGCCTAAAAATAAAGTTGCTATCATTTAGGTTGAGATTATAATTTTTAAATGGAGGATTAGACCACTTCAAATATTAAACAAACACATTAATGCTAACATAAATTGACAAAACATTGTATAAGTGTATTTCTCATTACTCCAAGAGGTGCATAATACAATTTTTGATAGAGTCTAGTCATACCAGCTTGAGGGATGATCATCAATAGCTCAAAGGCTATATTTATAAAGGAAATGAAATAAGAGAGAGGGAGTTTTGGTACTCAAAGGGGAATCAAATGAGATCAATTTCATTTGAAATGTAGTTACAACTACCTCCATAAATTATGCTCATTCAGACCTTTTGATTGACCTAAATTACTTCAAGTGGTTGCACAATTACACTGATGTTCCTTTTTATTTCAATGATGGGGTCAAGTTTCTTATTTCAATGATGGGGTCAAGTTGTTTTGAGATAGGTTTTGCCATCTATGTAGTTACAAACTAGGCTAGTCTATTATAATCTTGTCTTGTTTTTAATTGCTCCTAATTGGTTTGTCATGGCATAAATAGTGGAAAAAAGGGGTCCTTTTCATGCAGTTGGTCCTAGAGATGAAACTGTTAGGGTCTATGTGTATGTCTTCATGTCATCCTTTGAAATGATAGTTCCTTCTTCTAACAATGGTGAATGTAGTCATAGAATGAACCCTCTATGACATAAAACCTCAAGCTAGTGGTTCATATTGAGCTGTAATGGCAGTCCCTTTATGCATTTGTAACCTAACTACAAGATTATGTTTACTCCATGGATTCTGAATGAGCTCTAATGGTGATGGGATGAACCTA
Source organism: Torreya grandis (assembly GCA_037957365.1). Classification (NCBI taxonomy): domain Eukaryota; kingdom Viridiplantae; phylum Streptophyta; class Pinopsida; order Cupressales; family Taxaceae; genus Torreya; species Torreya grandis. The sequence goes on along the minus strand of JARHVA010001065.1, from coordinate 2,909,600 downwards.
TAAAACCTTGTTTGCCTCAATTGAAAATGGATCCTTTGGTTTGACCTTGATCATCAAAATTGCTCAAGCCAATCAAAATGCTCCAAATTATCCTTATTTCTATTGGTCTCATAGATCCACAATGGTAGATCTTTGACCTTTTGAAATCCTATGTACCATAGGATATCATTAGATGAATTAATATGAGCCCTTGATTTCTTGTCAACTTTAAAATTCTCATACCACTTGTCAATCACGTGTTGATCTCATGATCCATTGTTAGTCTACCTACTTTATGCACTTATGCCATGTGGTAGCCTCTTGAGCTGCTTAAATTTTTAATTCATCATGTACCATCAAATCAAGATGTAAGATGAAATGTGAACCATCAAATTTACTGGGATCCACTATTTTAAATCTAATGTATACTTTATGAGACCATAATTGATGTTTTTGCTCCCATCATTTGACATTTGTATGACTGTATTTGACATCCACACAATCATCAAATTTAGACCATAATGTATTTTTGTTGTCTTAAGTTTAACATCCATGCAACCATCAAATAGGTTTGCATGATCTTCAATGATGTTTAAATGATCGTCACTTTTTAAACTCAAAGTTTATGTTTGCATGCCCATTCTGTTCTATAGGTTCAACTTTGAATGCTCATAAATTGAGCTAGAAAGCTCATGTGGAATTGAAAATTTTAGAGGATAATCTTAGCATGAAGTAATCCATGGCACTGCATACTTTTGGCTCATGTGGATTTATAAAGTGCATTTATTAAATGCACAATTTGGTTGGTCCATTCATTTTTTCATGACATCTTAGTGATGGTCTAGCTCACTTAGGCTTATTTTAGGGACCTTTTATTGAATCTTTAAAGCTCTAAATGATCTTATAAGGGTTATTTAGCTTGTACATGACCATAAATTATTGAAACATATTAGAATATGCTTGGATCCCTCCATTTTTCAATCCTAGACCCCTTTTTTAAGCCTTTGATCCACTGCTTCATCAAACCATACAAAAGCTTCATATATGGGCAAAAAATGGCCAATATATTTGAAAATTCATAGGGGTTGCATGCATATCTATGAAATAATATCTAGACCATGTTTCCTTATCCATTGGGCATGTAGTCTCTATTTGGGTCTAATATATTGACTTGGATCCAACACTAGGTACCAATCTTGCTCTAACCTATTTTGAAACAATACATATACCAAAAGGAGCAAAACAAAATAGAGTGTCCACGGCACTTATTGAAGGAAAACACATAGAATAAAAAGGAAACCTAACCTAAAAAGTGAAATTTATGAAAATAAATCACCTACTTAGAATAAAAAATAAATAAACAAATGTGCTAGAGTGGCACTTGGAGGAATTTGATCAAAATTATCCTAATATATACAACATCAAACTATATGTACCTTTCTTCCTAGATCAAAAATAAAGTTTAACAATATTCCTACATCATGAGGTGAGGAATTGAATGATGTATGTAGCTCTTTAACCTTTGGTCTTGATGTTTGCTTCTTCTTTATTGTAATTATCAGCTTCTTTAGCATGATGTTTAATGAGAACCAAACAACTCCAAATAAGTCAGATATGTACATCTAGACAATCTCAATTTATTCATGTGGCTCATCAACTATGGCCTCTAATGGTGGTTTAGTAAGACATACCTCTTTGATTTCCATGGTTATCTAAATAAGATTGGGCTTCTTCTTGGCTGCAAGCTCTTCAAGCTCATCTAAGAGCTCTACATATTCTACCCAATCTTGGTCATTATCCTCCACATAAAATTATTTGTCTACCTTCTCAATCATTTGATCCTCAACTTGACAAAGATATTCAAGATCTTGAAAGAGATTCATTTTTAGCTACCAATCATCTTTGTCCTTTTTGTCATATAGAACCACTACTTCTTTAGTCCTCTCTTCTTGATGCATGAGGCCAAAAAGTTGGTGTTCTTCATGATGCAATGCATTTAAGGGTGATTCAAAACTAGATAGAGGTATTGAATCATCTCCAAGAACTATGCTTTCTACCTTGGTCTCATGAGACTCTTTCAAGGCTTTAACTTCTTGAGGACTATCCTAACCTTCATCCTTGATGATATACTCCATTTCATTCTTGAGATGGTCACCCACTACTATGGAGTTTTATTCAAATGACTTTTTCTTCAAGTCTTTTTCATATTCCTCATGGAAAGATACAATAGGATCTTCAATATGTTTTTTTTCATTAAAAAAGGTCAAGTTGCCCTTGTGTTCACCAAGGGGAGTTCTTATGGTGACCTCTTCCTCATAGTCACTTATGACATATTCTTGATCAGTCATAGCTTGGATATTCCTCTTCACTTGATTCTTTCAAGATAGTCTCATATTCAAGAAAGGGTGGGGCAGAAGGTTGATGGATATTCTAATGGGTTTGAGGTGAAGAGTAAGATGTGATGAGGGATGATAAGCTAGAGATGGAGCATGAGATGTGATGGATAGTGCATGGATATATTTGGGAATGGAGGGAACCTTTTTACAACTTGGAATCTTGGAATGGTTGACCTTGAAATAAATTTTGCATGGAAAACAAGTTGAGTTGGGAAATATGAGTACTTTCTTATACCAAATTTTCATTTTCTTGATGGTTTCCATGAGACTCTTCAACAATTGCAAACTATTTTTTAGCCTTCATAAATGAAGTCTACTCCTTATTTTGAGAACATCCTTGGATAGACCTCCAATATTGGAAAGATATAGGTATTTATTTAACATTTTGGTTCTGGTTCTCTTTATCCTTCCTTATTTTTAGCTTTAATTCTCTGATTTACCTCACTATATTCTCTTGGAATATCTCCTCTTTAAGGTGGTCAGTAGCTTTATAGAGATAAGGAACACAAGAAGACTCTTGGGGAGGGATGGGAGAGGTTTACATAGGTTCAAATCCTACTTTAACTTGGGATCTCATATCTAGACTTGTCTCACTTTACTCATCTCATAACTTCACCACTTGATTCTAGCTTAGAATCTTGAAGGAATTTATAAGGGGTTCTTAAGGAAGGATGGAGTCTTGGATCTCAACAAAAGATTATTCAAAAGTAGTCCCCTTCTTTATATGACATATTTATTGGATAGATCTCTAAGAAGGGAATGTCTGAGGAACACATGAAGAACTTAGAATATTCAAAGGGGTACATGGAATGGTCTCTTGAAGAAGAATGGATGGCACATAAGAAGGTTGAGGTGGTGTATATGAAGGCACATAATATTGGTGAGGTTGGACCTAATGTTCTTCAAGGCCTTTTAACTTATTTTCAATGATTTTAATTTAACCACCTACATCCATCATCTCACCTATGAGATTGTTCCAATTTACTCTCTCAATAGGTGTCCATTTTAAATTCATTTACTTGAATGACTTCCTCACATAATGGATCTAATAAGTAAGGACGTCTTGGCCATAACATTTTTATGAGCATAATTCTAGTGCATGCTTTTCAAGGTTTACTAAATTTCACTTAAGTGTTAGTATGGATGTCTCTTGATAGGGCTGGTAAGGAGTAGTATTATGATGGACTTGTTATTTATATGGAGGATAAAGGCAATATTCTTGCATATATGACTGATATTAGTTTTCATATTACTGATGAGGATCATATAGAAGGTAAGATCCATTCCCTTGATAATAAGTATCATGAAAAACTTGACAAGGATCCTCATAGCTTTGACAAAAATCTTGGTAGGGATGATTAGGCTCATATGGATCATGAGGACCAAATTGGGGTTGTTGATAAGGAGGTGGATAATAGGAATATTCACCATAGTTGTCCATATTAACCTCATATATCAAATGATATGTAATAAATAATTAAAAATTCATTGATACATAACCAATATGCTCATAACCAAAAGTTATCATTCAAAGTCACCATTAGTGCTAGATTGATTGCTTCACAAAGATAATATAGGAAAGACACACCAACAATATTTACATTCTCTTGGACCTTGGTCCCACTGAGCGTGCCAGAACTATTGGGGATATATATTTCACCCTTAGATATGCAAGGGATTGTTCAGGTCCTTTACCCAAATCTAGATTAACATATAAATGACCTTAGTTTGTGTATCCTATAACAAGGTCAAACCTCTAGGGGTTTTAATGAGGCTAGATCCTTATATTTCACAGTTTGGACCTCTCTTTCTAAAACCTAAAATTGGGTGGGTTGAAAAGAGTCAAGAAATTGCATAAAGTAAACCTATCTAGCTTGTGGTGATGCACCATGAATTTATCATATCCATTCTTAGGATTGGAATCTTTAACACACTAATGGACTATGAAATGAGCTAGTGTAGTGTCTAATATATTTTTTAAACAACAATATTTCATATAGAGGTCAATTCGATGCACTAAGACTAGAGAGAAATGAAATTAAGGTTTGGTTGAAGACACTTACCTTCAGTAGTCCACTATATCTTTAAGAGATCAATGCTAAGACACACTATATGACCTGTAAAGAGAGTTGATAAAATTTAGGATGAGATTATAATTTGTAAATGGAAGATTAGAACACTTCAAATATTAATCAAACACAAGAATGCTAACATGGATTAACAAAACACTACAAAAGTGCCTTTCTCATTACTCCAAGAAGTGTAGAATACAATTTTTGGTAGAGTCAGTCATACCATCCTAAGGGATGATCATAAATAGCTCAAAGGCTATATTTATACAAGAAAGGAAGCAAGAGAGAGGGAGTTTTGGCACTCAAAGTGGAATCAAACAAGATCAATTTCATTTGAAATGTAGTTACAACTACCTTCATAAATTATGCTCATTCAGACCTTTTGATTGACCTAATATACTTCAAGTGGTTGCATAGTTAAAATTATGTTCCTTCTTATTGTAATGGTTGGGTCAAGCTGTTTTGAGTTAGGTTCTACCATCCATGTAGTTACAAATTAGGCTATTCTATTATAATCTTGTCTTGTTGTTAATTACTCCTAATTGGTTTGTCGTGGCATATGTAATAGAGAGAGGGGGTCCTTTTCATGTAGTTGGTCTTGGAGATGAAAACATTAGGGTCTATGTGTATGATTTCATGGAATCCTTTGAAATGATATCTCTTTATTCTAATAATGGGGAACATAGTCATAAAATGAACCATCTATGACACAAACCCTTGAGTTAGAGGTCCATATTGAGCTCTAATGGTGGCCCCTTTATGCCCTTTAACCTAAATGTAAGAATATGTTCACTCTATAGATTTCAAAAAATCTCTAATGGTGATAAGATGACCCTACAAGACCTTGTTTCCCTTAGTAAAAAATGGTTCCTTTGGTTTGACCTTAATCATTGAAATTGTTTAGACCAATCGAAATACTCCAACTCGTATTTATTTCTATTGGTCCCATAAATCCTCACTGGCAAATCCTTAACCTTTTGACCTCCTGCACATCATAGGATATCACTTTATGAATGAATGTAGGCCCTTTATTTCTTGTCATCTTGAACATGCTCATGTAACATTTTGATCATGTGTTGATCTTAGCATCTACTTTCAGTCTGCTTGCTTTACATGCTTACACCACATGGTGACCTCTTGATCTCCTTGACTTTTTGACTCATCGTGTACCATTAGATCAGTATGTATGATGTAACGTGAACCATCAAATTTATTGGGACCCTCTATTTGAAATCCAATGGATACTTTATGAGCTCAAAATTGACATCCATGCTCCCATCATTTGATTTTTGCACAACCATATCTGACATTTGCAAGACTGTCAAATTTAGACCATAATGGATTTTTTCTATGTCTTAAGTTTGATATCCACATGAATTTAAAATACATTCATGTGATTTTCACTTCTAGAATCAAATGTTTTTTTTTTGCAACTTCAAGTTGACATTTTCATGACTATCCCATTCTATAGGTTTAACTTTGAATGCTCATAACTTGAGCCAAAAAGCTTCATAGACTTGAAACTTTCAGAGGATAATATTGGCATGAAGGAATCAATGGCACTACATCCTTTTGGTTTGCATGAATTTTTGAAGTTCATTTATTAAATACATAATTTATCTGGTCCATTCATTTTTTCATGACATCTTAGTGATGGTCTAGCTCACTTAGGCTTATTCTAGGGACCTTTTCTTAAATCTTTGAAGCTCTAAATGATCTTATAAGGCTTATGTAAGACTTTCCATGACCTTGAATGCTCATAACATATGATAATATGCTTGAATCTCTCTATTTTTCAATACTAGACCCCTTTTATAATCCTTTGATCCACTACTTCATCAAACCATGCAAAAGCTTCATACGGGGGCCAAAAATGGCCAACAGTTCCATGTTGATAAATTTGGGAAAAAATGAAGCATGTCTATAATCTTCCCTCTTTTGAGTGACCTAGAGTTTTCTCCTCACTACTTAACACACTAACATAGGTTATTACAGGGTGATGCCATGAGCATTAACTACTATTATTTATCATGCTAATGTCTAACCTTCATTATGGATTTGGTGAGTTTATTCTAGTTGGTGATTCTAGTCCTATTCCAACTAGGGTTAAAAATAGGTTGAGGACATAGACAAGTCTTAGCTTATAACTATGATAAGTAATGTTATGAAACCTATGAATACCCAAAAATATAGTGCCCCCATCTAATGAGGCATGGCCCTAAAAACAAAGTTAAGTAACCAGAGTAGATTTTGCATAAATAATTTTTTTTTTGACAAAATCATCTCATGTAATTCCATGATGATAGGATGTGATGAATCCAACCCAAAATAGAATGCATATTTAGAAAAAAAACTCAACTTAACACCCAACATAAAAAATGCAAGATATTTTTTTTATAAGATAAAATCCTACATTATTCTGGTAATTTATGTTTATAGGAAAATAAATTAAAATCATTTTACTGATTTATGAAATAGACTTTGAGAAATTCACATGCAAGACAGTGGATATAGAGAGCTTGATCGAAGATATGTTGTATTAGAGTTGACATTGAAAGGGTTACTTTATGTGATGAGTATTGATAATTTTAGATATATCAAAGTTCTTTTGATTTCTTCTCTAAGGCTTTACACATCCTGTTTGAATGCATGTAGGTGGAAACTGCATCTCATCAATAATAGTAGCACTAGGCAATAGAAAAATAAATTTTCAACTTCTATGGGTAATAGTGGTAAAGACACTTAGTGACACTTAAACATTTATGAAGCCATTTAAATGGGAAATGTGCATTAGGCCAAATAGTCTTGGTTAAGGGCTTTTAAATCTAATAAAAAAACAAATCCAAAATCGTGATGGTAACAGGAGAGCCATAGGAAGAGGAGGGGTGAATTGCCTTATTTTTTCCCAATAAAAATGAGACCCACCTCCAAAAAATAATACAATATAATTATAAAAAAATCTAATCCCAAAGATCAGTGAAACAAAACAAGAAGAAGAAACGTGGAATGTAGTGATTCTAAAAACAATAACACCTGTATGTCCTTCTATAAGACTGTAATCAGCTATTTTAGATCTGAAAAGCCTAGAAATTCAATTTAATTATGCTTATCAATTCAAAATTTGTTGAAGGGTACCTATAAAAAATAAATGTAGGTGTTAATTAAAAACCATATAAAAATGACAAGACTAATAACTAGTTTTCAAGAATAAAATTCATGTGCATAAGTGCTCTATACTCAATAGTGTAGCTTTATAGAGCCAAGAAATAAAAATTTCAAAATCTAATAAGCTAAAATTATAAAATAATTAGCATAAGCCAGAGTTACATGATTTCTCAAAACCACATATGCATATTACCTGCATGGCTTGCATATGTTGCAAATTTGATAGTGTTTTGGCCCTAGACTATTATGCATAGAAATTGAATCAAGTGTTAGGATAAAAGCCAATAATAAAATCATCCAACAAAAAAAATTTATAACATTAGAAATATAAGATGTTGGAAATCATGAATTAAAAAATTATAAATCAAACAATAGATGTTAAGACTTTAACCGATTCATTGGTTGGCCATCACTTATAATAATGGGTGTATCTCTCCAAAAAAAAATTGGCCATATCTCTTCTCCACTTAGACTCATCATATTGGACATAAAATAAAAATCATTTATCATCATATTGACATTTCAAAGTATATAGATGAATCACAAACCTAAACACCTAATGTTACTATCTACAGGGTGTTTGAAAACAAGGAAAAGAAACTGAAAAAAGTGCAACAATAAGAATAGAGTCATAGACATAAAAATACTTCTTGGTTTGTAGTTTCATATCTATTTTAAGCATTAAAACCACTTGTTCATTCACCAAATCTGACCAAGCACTAAGGTATAGCCTATAGTAGCATCATAAACACATATGACTTTAGTATGAAGTGTGTCAGCAAAATGGATACAAAATAAATTAGTTGATCCATCCATTCTAATATGCTAAATAATATTTTAGTTGTAGTCATGATTACTTCTTCAACAAATATATACATTGGAGAATGTAGCATCCTTAAATTCCTTAGGAAAAGGAAATTTAGTAAAATAATAGAATATAAGGCAACTATTCTATTTACAACAACCAAAATCCAAACATAATGCAAAATGATATCCACTTTGATAACACAACATAAAATAAATGGCATAGAATAATTTCACTTTAAATCACATATCACCATTTTATTACCATTAAAACTCAAATTTATATGGAGGTGTACATGTAATATTCATGCAAACTTGATTTTTCTCACTTGGACATTTGCACTTTGGATAGGGATTTGAATTAGCTAGTATCCTAGATAAATATTAGTGCATTAGAATGGAACTTAGTTAATGCAAAAAATCATTCATGTATACATAAAGAAGTAGAAGAAACCTGGAATGGCGTTGTTGTGGTTTTAGTTATGGGTGGGGATTCTTTTTACATTCTTAGAAAGCCTAAGAAGTCTACTTTTGAAGTGGAAAAATCCACTGTGGGCATTTCCCATTCACATTTGTATATGATCAATAGTAAAATTTATCTATAATTTATAAAGCACCTAGGAACAATCCACACATGTGTGGTTATACAAGTATTCATAAAGTAAGGGAAGACAACCACTACAAACCCTAGTTCAGAAATTCACTACAAATCCAAACATAAAATACATAAAATTTAGACCATCTAGTGTCACTATACACCACATAAAATATCACCAAAACACAATAAGGACAATAATGTTGAATTAAAATGAAGAAAGTTTAAAATGCATGCTACAGAGGTAAAAGGAAAAGATAAAGTAAGGAAGTTAAAATGAATGATTTTGTTTTTTGGGTAGTATCTACATCAATGCCACCTATGCTCAACATCTGCTAGTAAGTGCACCAAAAAAATGTTGCCACTGTGAACATTAACACTATGTTATCATGACTGAATATGCCTAACATGGTAAAAAAGGAAGTAACTACCTCACCTCACTTAGAACTATGTAAGGCAATTAATAACATGAATTTTTTTTACCCAATCATAGTTCAACAAAAATAATATTATGCTCAATTGTTTAAAAACCCTACACCTTGCCTTCTCAAAAGTTTGACAAATTTTAGTACACAAAAAAGGGAGTCTTTGATTGGCCAAAATCCCTAGAAATAATAATAGGTTAAATAAATTTGATTGCTATAGCCCCTCCCTTCAGGACTAATAAAATCTACTTTTTGGTGAAGTAGATGGTCCCTTGAATAACTGAATCTCATTGAAACATTTTATCCAATAGTTCTTGCACCTTTGTATGGTGGTTGTGGTCTCCCCAAAGACAAATAAAATTTGTGGGTGTAATATTGAGCTAAAACCCTTGCAATCATCTTCTATTTTAGGCCAAATAATTTTTAGTATTTACGGCTTTAGGCAGAATTATCAATTGAGGTAAATGTAATTGACATTTTGAGTACCTAGTGAGAGTTTAATGGCTAACATGTGTTCCATGTGTGAATAGAAATGGGTTGATATCTTGTATAAAGTCTTAAAAATCTCATTCAATGGATTTAGGCCCATCATAGATAGGAAACCTTGATAGTCTATAGACATATATAAAAAGGGAGTTTATGGGTAAACTCTAAGAATGAATCATGAGAGTTTTCCTATTTTATCTTTTTTTCTCTTCAAGAGGCTAGATCTAATGGCTTTCCCCATACTAGTCATAATATAAATCTATATTTCAGCCATATAAACCATCTAAGTGACGATCTCATACAGAGTTCTCCTTGAAATAATGATGGTTACTTTAAATATTAACATTACTCTCAATAAGGTTTACCACATAACAATATGCATTCTCTTAAGGTATCTCTATGTATGCAAATTTTTTAATCTAGTACTAGCTCAATTTATTCAAAGAGTTCATGAACATGTTCTTTGGACTCTCAATGTTTCCAGTTTGTAGAGACCATAGTTTTCCAAGATAAAGGACATCAGAGTGGCAATGAGTAGCTAGATAATTTGAATGACATGTTAAAGCAACTATCTTTTGCATTATTGGCGCCTAATAGTAATGATCTCAAAAATATGGAAGATGCATGTGAGGATTAAATGCTTACATTGAATTTAGAGTGGAGTTTATAAGATAGCCACATGGAAATAGAGACACCTTGTATGCAAGCTAACTGGTAAAAATTTGAGCCCACAATCTTACTATGCATCCTCCTAAGCTAAAGGTGAAGCATATTAAGTGAAAATTATTTTAATCATTTTGACTAATAGTTTATAAGAGGTCAGTTATTGAATGGCACAATTTTTGGTTAAGTCAAATGTAAATAGACATGCATACACATATTTTGTATAGGCTTCAAATAATCCATCTTTGAATTTCTCACATTTGAAACCAAATGCTATTAATACTTGTAAAAGTACTATTGAAGAAACAAGTGTAAAGTCAAAGACAGAGATGGAAAGATCATTTAAATGTTGAATCTTTTTTTTGCAATTTTGTATTGCAAATTTTGTATGTGTAAATTCATAAATATAAATTGTGCAAATGCACTATGTCACTTTGCAAGTCTTGAATCATGAAATTTTGATTTGCACATTTCAAGTGGTGTAAAAGCACCAAAGAATTTTTGTACATTTCAAGTTGTACAATTTTTTAATTTCATGTTTGCATGTAATGCAATTGCACCAACACACTTTTACATCACTTAAGTGGGGCAATTTTTCTTTTACACTTTTACACATGGTGTAATTGTACCAATGCACTTTTATATCAATTAAATGGTGCAATGTTGTAATTTCACATTTGCACATAGTGTAATTACTATTATAGATCAAATTTTCACCCTTAAGAGGGTGATTCCAACCCTCTCAACCTAAGTTATACAATGGGATTGATCCAAGGTTATGGGTGACCTTACAAGGGGATCAAACCTCTAGATTTTGGGTTAGTTCCCAAGTACAACACTTACACTAACAACTATACTACTTTATTGACATGGAAAAGGGATAAATGAATATTAAAGTTAATAAAGAAACTAAAAGGTGATGTACCAAACATGAATTTATTAACTTGATAAGAATGCACTATGAAACTAAGTTACAATCTGATTATGATATTCCAAAATAGTCTCAATCACACTAGTGTTTCAACATAAAGGTTGAGGTTGAAAGAGTTTAAGATGGTCAACCAAGAGGTGTTATTAGAAAAAACTAATGGTTTATCAATTATCTAACTAATCAAACTAGGTATGACACTTCATATGACCTGTGAGAAGGCAAAAAACTTACATAAAGGCATGAATATGAAAGATAAATGCAAGGAAGTACATACACTATCACTGAGCATTCATAAAAAAACACACTCAAAATCACTATTTTTAAGATGAAAATATAATACTTGAATTAATTTCAATATGCAAGTACAAGACTTAACTTTGGTAGGGCTTCAACATAACCAATGTGAGGTTGTTTTACAAAGCCATACAAGGCTACCTATATAGGAGAGAGAGAGAGAGAGAGAGAGAGAGAGAGAGAGAGAGAGAGAGAGAGAGAGAGAGAGAGAGAGAGAGAGAGAGAGAGAGAGAGAGAGAGAGAGAGAGAGAGAGAGAGAGAGAGAGAGAGAGAGAGAGATGGGGCATAAAAATTCATGGACAAGTGCATTAAATCATGAAGGAAGTTTCAAAATAAGAACTTGAGTGAAAAAATAGTCCTGAAGGTTGTCATCAACATGTGTACATTTATTCCATGATGTGCTCTCTCAAATTGGCGTAGGAGGTTACTTAGACAAATTTTAGCTCATTGAATGTAACTCATCCTTCTTTAGGATACACTTCTACACCTAAAAGGTCGGTTATATAATGTTTGAATTACATTTGAAATGATTAATAAGTTTTTACACTACTCCCCTACAATTTTTGTAACCTTTCTTTCACTCCTCCTTAGTATGTAATCTTTATTAGCCCCCTTTTAGGCTCAAAATGCTTAAAACTTGGTTTTCAAGACCATGAATATATAAAAACTTTATGAAACACTCATAACTTCCTTAAGAAATTATTTCAACCAACATAAGTGCTTCAAAAGTTTTCTGTCACTCCATTTCATGCCCAAACCTCTCAAATGGCTTGATTTCCTTGTAGCCCTCAAAATAGGTAAAGCTCCCTATGTAGGATAGCGTATGAATGGTATTGAAAAAATAATGGTAGTTTTGAGTACCTATTATGTCTTTATATCTCCATTCCAAATTTCATGGTCTGAATCTAAGTGTAAGTGCACTTATTTTCCCCTTTTCTCTTTCCAATTATGTCTCCATTAGCCCTTTAAGCCTAAAAGACTGAGATTTTTCTTGATTGACCTCCCAAACATATGAAACATACAAAAAGTGTGTGATTAAAATTATTCAACCTATAACCACTATCCATTCTAAATTTTGACCTCTAAGATCTTGTGGAGATATGATAACCATGAAATGGTCCAAGAAACTAACCCTTCTCAAGCCCTTTTTCACACTACCTTCAACAAGCAGACCTATACAAGTACTTTCAAGGTGTATTGTACACATTTTTGGAATTTTATAGGTATTGTAAACACCGCAAACGTGTCTGCACCTTGGTTCTCCCCCTTGTTCACCTCAAACCCCTATCCTAGCCCTTTTGATTAAAATAACTTAAATATTTTAATTAAGTGGCCCCCTTTCCACCTCACCCTTGCCACCTTGGATCCTCCCTTGAATCCCTCCACCTTCCCCCTAGCATTTATTATGCCAAATCTCCTCATTATCTTCCCCCCACGCCCATTTAAGCATCCTCGTGACCGTTCTTCCCACAACCCCTCGCCCGGCGGCGTGCAAGAATGCGCAGAGGCTATTTTTAGTCTCTGTCCCCATTCTGCCACCGCCGATGTCGGCGACTCTTCGGCCGACGTCGGTGAAACTGCCAGTGTCGGCAGCCTTCATTACCCCTTTCTGCATCCATTGCAGCCCCTGGACCCTTGAGCTCGCAAATAGAATCCTCTTGGCGCTTTGGCATTCAACTCTCTTCTCTCTGGACCTCGTGCAACAGCAGCAACAGGTGCAAAGACTCTTGATCAGAGATTTCTTCTTGCAACAAGTCTTCCGTGGCTCCAACAATAGCTCTCCCACTCTTCATTCAGCAAGCTAAAAGGTAAGCAGAGTATTTTATTTCATTCTTTCATTTAGTCTCAGTTATCTATCCTATCTACTGTCTTCTACTTGCTGTGTCCTTCCCCTGAGAGGCTAAAAAGCCTTCTCAGAACCTGTCCCCTGTCCATCTTCCTCTTTCCTGTCCCCCTTTTAATCTAGTCCCAGAAAACTTCCTCATTCCCCTGCCAACAAAGACCCTATACAGGGCACCTAATCAGAACCAGACCATTCCCCAGTCCCTCCAAATTCGTCCCTGAACTCTGTCTCGACCCTGTTCACAAACCGGACCCGTCCACAACCCAGAAACCAAACTAGACCCGACCACAAGCCACAACCCCGACCGACGCCGGTCACTTCCCCAACTGACATCGGTAGTATAACTGACATCGACAGATCAGATAACTGACGCTGGTAACATTTCTGACCTCGGTGACTGTCATCAGCCTGACAACTCCTTCAGGTAATCATTTTGTCTTTTCTTTCCTTTCTAATTTGTTTATCACTTCTGTATTTTGGCATTCTGTATTTCCTTGATCTTTTATCTGTCTGTTATCAGTGGGTTGACCTCCCTTGAGGAAGTTTTCACACTTCCGGGAACAAGCTTTCGCTTGGCAACCCACCATCTATCCATCTAACATTTTCTTGTCCATGTTTCTCTTCTCTTGCAGGTGTCATTCCTCCACAGCCAAAGAGGGGTGCTCACAAGCGTCTGGATTATGGTGCACAGTCTATATCCAGGTACTTCTAGCCTTGTCCATTTCCTTAGTTTCTTTATTCATCTTTTGAATGTAGAAAGTGAATTAGCGATAGAAACATTCTGGCACGCCCGCGATAGAAACTGTCCGCTGCTCCAACATATCAATCAAGACTCCAGTCATAGCAATCAAAAATCTGCCGCCCTCTGCATCCAGCAACGCATACACTGTGATGCCAATCATCATCAGAATCGCTAGCCGATGGGCCTCCTCATCTGCCACATATAATGGCTCATAGGCAAAACTCACCGAGTGGTAGCTCGTCTCCGTGGCATGCTCTCCAAACAACGTCACCATATGAATGTCATGCGCCTCTCTCGAGCACGCATACAAGTCTGCCCTGTGCACCGGTAACTACAAAATCTGGTAGACGTCCTCCACCGTGACTGTCATCTCGCCTGTGGGCAGGTGGAAGGTGTTGGTGGCATGGTCCCACCGCTCAATCAACGCCACCATGAGGCTCACATCCCTTGCTACTCTGCAATAGCGTCTCAGCCTGCCTAGTCCAACGGCGCTCATCTGCGCCCACTCCTCGACAGACACGCCTCCACGCATCCACATCAGCAAAGTCGGGAGGTGATCCCGTAGCATCAGAGTCTGCCTCACCTGCATCCATCCATAGACACATTAACATTATTCCTACCTTTCCTATTTTACCAACCTATTTGACTATCTAAGCCTACCCCGACACCTGAGAAGCCCTTAACCTGACTTCAACCCCTCGACTTAAGCATTTTTCATTGCTCTTTCTGACCAGGCAGCCACCGACATCGGTTATCTTACCGACAACGGCACTTTCCTAACTCGGCATCGGCAGGCTCGTGACCGATGCCGGTCTATGGTCGACTGATGCCGGCGGTATCGCCGACGTCGGCGACTGGTTCGGCCCTAGGGCCGAACGGGGCGAGCCCTCATTTTTAGGGCTTCC
This sequence comes from Torreya grandis, assembly GCA_037957365.1. Taxonomy (NCBI): domain Eukaryota; kingdom Viridiplantae; phylum Streptophyta; class Pinopsida; order Cupressales; family Taxaceae; genus Torreya; species Torreya grandis. The sequence continues at coordinate 2,894,300 of JARHVA010001065.1, read as the reverse complement.
CCATTTCATCTCCTAAACTACCCAAAACACCCTCTAAATTGCTCTTAAACCCTCCTAGCCAACCTACCCACCTTCCTAGCTACCCTCCCCCCTCAATTTCTGCCTAAAATAACAAAAACTTCAAAAATGAATTCAAAACCAAAATGCATCAAACAGGGTTCAGAGACCCTCCTACCTCATCTCGTCGACGCCGGCGTGGTGGCACGATAGGCACCGCTGGTGGTGGACCTCTCGCCGGTCCCCTACTCCTCTCTGCCATCACTTTTGTCCTCTTGGCTCTGCAGACTTCACTTGGTCCACACGTGTCCCTGCAGCGTCCAATCAACTCCTTTTCTCCACCAATGCTCTTCTGCCACCTCACACCACTCCTTGGTCAGCTCTAGGTCGCTTTCACTCAAAAAACTACCAGAGCTCCTTTTTCTCTTCCAATCCAATAGCAAATGACTTCTGGTGGGCCGCCAATCTGGTTTTGTCGAATTTGTCAGGCCACCAACATCGCCCTCTGCGTGCCCTAGGGTGTCAACGTCGGCAGACTCTCACCAACGTCAGTCTGTTTTGGACACCGACGTCAGTTACATAATCGACATCGATGGCCTTCAAATGTTTTATCCCTCTTCCAAATGACCAAAATCATGTCCCTAATCAAGTCAAGTCCTTCAGACCATGTCATTTTGGCCCCTTGGGGCATATTTAGATTACTTTTCGCATCCATCCATCGACCCCCAGACCATCGGAGATCATCTCCTAAACCGCGACCACTTCCAAGACAACGTTTGCCTTGGTTGTTTTTTGCCTTTATGCTACCTCACGGCTGGTTAGCAGAATTGTTCGCAGACTATTTTTGACCCTTCGCAAGTATAGGATCGTGAGCCAGTTGATCCCTACTACTTGTGGCTTTTTCGTGTCTCTGGGAGCACTTCTTGAGCCTGGGATACCTGGAACACGATGACCATTTGGAGCTTCAGCTTAGATTGAGTGACCCAATCAGTAGACGACTAAATGCTGGGGCCCAGTTACTTCAATTTTGGCACTCCTTGACCCTCGACATGTGACAATTTGACCCGACCCTCCCGTGAAGTGGTCTACGCACAATCACGACTATTGCAGCATTTTCACTCACTCTCTTCTATCCATTTCTCTGTCAAATCGACACTCGATCTTCGGTTCCCTTCTCTCAACTATCGCTTTGAGGGGGGAACACCTCATCCTTTTCCTGGGGCAACCAACTCCTGTTTTTGTCTTGCAGTTCATCAAGAACAACCAACAAGACAAAAAGGGGCAAATGTAGACACCGCAAACGTGTCTGCACCTTGGTTCTCCCCCTTGTTCACCTCAAACCCCTATCCTAGCCCTTGGCCTTAGTCCCCTCCATTCATTTGATTAAAATAACTTAAATATTTTAATTAAGTGGCCCCCTTTCCACCTCACCCTTGCCACCTTGGATCCTCCCTTGAATCCCTCCACCTTCCCCCTAGCATTTATTATGCCAAATCTCCTCATTATCTTCCCCCCACGCCCATTTAAGCATCCTCGTGACCGTTCTTCCCACAACCCCTCGCCTGGCGGCATGCAAGAATGCGCAGAGGCTATTTTTAGTCTCTGTCCCCATTCTACCACCACCGACGTCGGCGACTCTTCGGCCGACGTCGGCGAAACTGCCGACATCGACAGCCTTCATTACCCCTTTCTGCATCCGTTGCAACCCCTGGACCCTTGAGCTCGTAAACAGAATCCTCTTGGCACTTTGGCATTCGACTCTCTTCTCTCTGGACCTCGTGCAACAGCAGCAACAGGTGCAAAGACTCTTGATCAGAGATTTCTTCTTGCAACAAGTCTTCCGTGGCTCCAACAACAGCTCTCCCACTCTTCATTCAGCAAGCTAAAAGGTAAGCAGAGTATTTTATTTCATTCTTTCATTTAGTCTCAGTTATCTATCCTATCTACTGTCTTTTACTTGCTATGTCCTTCCCCTGAGAGGTTGAAAAGCCTTCTCAGAACCTGTCCCCTGTCCATCTTCCTCTTTCCTGTCCCCCTTTTAATCTAGTCCCAGACAACTTCCTCATTCCCCTGCCAACAAAGACCCTATACAGGGCACCTAATCAAAACCAGACCATTCCCCAGTCCCTCCAAATTCGTCCCCAAACTCTGTCTCGACCCTGTTCACAAACCGGACCCGTCCACAGCCCAGAAACCAAACTAGACCCGACCACAGGCCACAACCCCGACCGACGCCGGTCACTTCCCCAACCGACGTCGGCAGATCATATAACCAACGCCGGCAACATTTCTGACCTCAACGACTGTCATCAGCCCGAAAACTCCTTTAGGTAATCATTTTGTCTTTTCTTTCCTTTCTAATTTGTTTATCACTTTTGTATTCTGGCATTCTGTATTTCCTTGATCTTTTATCTGTCTGTTATCAGTGGGTTGACCTCCCTTGAGGAAGTTTTCACACTTCCGGGAACAAGCTTTCGCTTGGCAACCCACCATCTATCCATCTAACATTTTCTTGTCCAAGTTTCTCTTCTCTTGCAGGTGTCATTCCTCCACAGCCAAAGAGGGGTGCTCACAAGCGTCTAGATTACGGTGCGCAGTCTATATCCAGGTACTTCTAGCCTTGTCCATTTCCTTAGTTTCTTTATTCATCTTTTGAATGTAGAAAGTGAATTAGCGATAGAAACAGGTATAATAAAACCCAAATAATCTCTTCTAATGGTTTTCAAGTGTTTAGTTTCTCAATACCCTATAATTCACCTTAAAACCCTACAAAACATAACATTATTTACATTATGTATTGTTGTTATTACATGAAAAGTACATGGTGAGAACCTTCAGGGATTATATAATTTTTTTTAGAGTTTTTAAGAACAATATAAGTCATTTTAGGCACTTTGGAGGTCAATATTTTACATTAGGGTTTTAGGAGGGTTGAGACCTGTTTGAGTTCTTAACAATTGTTCATAAACCCTGGGACCTTAACTCCTAAACCAATGCCAAAAGTTTCAATTATAAAATACTCCTTAAATTTTCATAGGATAATATGATCCCATGAAAATTATTTTTCTATTTCTAAGCACAATAATGTGCCTCTCTGGTTGCAACTAGGTAGTTTGGGAGTGGTCTGCCATCATAGCCTTTGTTCATAAAGGTTGGAGGCCTAAACCAAAAAATAATGTTGGAAGATTGAATTATTAGGACCCTTTCACCATCTATGAAAACTAATATACCAAATTAAATGTGTCAAGGTCACACCAAGCACTAGAAAGTTTGGTTTGAATTGGCTTCCTATATCTAGAGAGCTCAAGAAGGTCTCACAAGCCAAATTGGCACTTTTCTTGTCTTATTATACCTATAGGTACCTATTTATGGTATGTATAATATTCATGAAATTATTAAATTACTTAGACTATCATTTTACCCCAATAATCCACTTTTATCACAACTATATATATAGGCATGTGTGCTTGGACTTAGGCTCTGCAAGCCTAGATAGACTATAAGCTTTAGCATTACTTTTGTTGACTCTGAGGGTCTTATGAAGGTCATAATTCATCATATAATTGTTTCAATATGACTTAATTATTTCAATATACCCTTTTGTCTTTCAACATAGGCAAGCCTTTTGTACATGACTAATTAGTTTTATAGGTACCAAATTGGCTATGTGTGTAGTGGTTGAAGTGAGTTTGTTTGGATCACTTAATTTTTTATTATATTTAGGTTTATATGAATTAAAATAATCCTTTGAACTTGTACCCTTATCTTATATTCAGACCCACTTTTATACATTTCATCTTTGTTTAATTTTAGGGCCAACTATAGCTTCAATCCTTGTAGGTGGTGATTGTAGTTTTCAATATGATTTTAGAGTTTTATGGCCCCAATGCAAATCACTGAGCAAAGAAGGATCTTTTTCAAATTATTGAGAGCTTGGTACTCTTCTTTGAACCTATGTAGCTTTCAATACCTCGTATCCTCACAAACATAAATGTATTTTATGCCTTCTTAAATTATAGTTGTAGATGATGCTTGAGAGTTTTTTGAGTGTTAGGCTTTGAAAATTGGTCTTCTTCAACTATGTCATTAACACCTTGAAAGTAGTCAAACTTCAATGGAAGTTCCTTCTAACTATCCTACAAGTTTCATTGGCTTTTTATAGTATCTTCAAACTTTTGCCTTCTTGTCTTTATACACAAGTCTATGTATGAGTGCCTAGTGTAAACAAGGAACACATAGAGGGGAGGTTAGTCTTGTGTTATTCCAATAAATAAAACTCAAATAAACATACTAAAATCCTAACACCTCTAGCCTAGACACTAGGGAAAGGATATGTAATAAGCATGCATATGAAAACACAACTAAAACATAAAAGAATACATTCTTTTACCTTCCTTGGAGCTCCAAATGGATTATATAAATGGTTTGCTCAGCTTGTGCATCAATAAATATTCATCAATGGAGCTTTGTTATCTTCACCTTTCCTTGGCACCTTGGCTTTGATTTTTTGGCTTAATATTTGAGCATGGTGACACTACTTGCATGAAGCTTCTTTCTCCAAATTGGCATTATAAAACTACACTATTAAAAATCTTTGAATACATTTAGGCATAATAACTTTACATCAAGATATATTAAACATCAATGGGTATGACCTTGTATTTATAGCTTCAATAATTAACTCTCACACAAGGTGAGTTAAGGTTTAGTTTAAACATGTAATGGGTTAAAATTAACTCTAGGTGAGTTGAGACTATCTCCAATTGAGTTAAAATTTGTTATGTAATTATGATTTTTAATTACTAGACATGGTTCTCAAATTAGATAATTTAATACATTTTGGAAGAGCTTGACAACTCATAAAAGCTAAGGCTGATATTTTGATTTTTGAAATTTTCATTTTAAGATATTCATTCATTGAAAATGGATAATTCAACTAAGCATTTAATTTTGTTTAATTATATAATTAATTTTTATTAACATTTTTTATCTTTTAATATTGATAAAGTGCCCCACTTAATGGGTCCATAGGCCAAACTGATAGTTGTTAGGTCACAAGGTGATTGAGGATGAATCCGTAAGAGGTTATTATTGCATACAGGCTAGTATCTTAAATAAGGATGCCTCAATAAAATTATGAGTATTTATGAATTATGAAAGGATAAATTTTGGATGTTCATTTATTTTTAGACTTAATTTGTAATTTTTGGTAAGAATCAATCTAAAGTCTGGTCAGAAGTCAATTATGGCCAGAATTGGATGTCTACACCTAGGCTTGTGAACTCAATCCTCTTAACCTTCCTTTGATCTCTAATAGCTTAGGTTTATTCCTTTATCCTTAAATTTTGAGACCTTCATTGAGTATATTATTTTCACATACTCTTATTTACATGAAAAAATGGCTTTTGGTTCAAAATGAGTACCTATAGGTCTGTAACCTATAGGTCTAATTTTTTATTTGGATGCACTATTGAAACCAATATTATTAAGTATTTAACACTTTGATCTAGTATCAAATCATGTTATTTTTTTATCATACCTCAATATCTTGAGGATCTCCAACTAATAAGTATACAATCTCAAACTTGCCCATGTGTATGTATAGGTCTGTGTATGAGGTTAGCTCATGTGTAAGGCTTATGTATGAAAGTTGGAGTCCATATATTCATTCATAATTTTTGATGATGCAATGGGGTATGTTAGGGTCAAAAAATATTTTATGGGTATACACCATATCTCTATATTGTTTGATCATTTCCAGCATTAGACTTAAGACCCATGAATGTCCACCTATATGTCTGTAGACTTGTAGGTGGTTAAAACACATTCTAGCCCTTTATTTGAGAGTAAATTTGGACTCTAATCTCATTATCTTGGGTTTCCATCTTGATAAATGACATATTCACATAATATCATTACTTTCTCATTTATATTTGGGTAAATTTTAGCAATCATGCTTGTAGGGGATTGTTCATGCATTGTACCATAATTCTAAAGAGCAAGAAACATGACACCTCTTGAAGGATTATCTACAAGGAACCAATTTTAGAGAGAGAAAACATGGATCATTGGAGTGAATATTTTTTCATGGTTAATGAGGTAATTCAAAACTCTTAAGAGTGGCAACACTTCAAACTAACCAAAACACTTACGGCTGGGATGGTATGTTTTATATACTTGAGACACTAATTTTTTTTATGAAGGCACCTCACACAGTGGAGATTATTGATGAAAATAACATAAAAGGGATAATTTTATGTCTAAAAACCTCTCAAAAAATCCATTTTCATCCATCAAACTCTAAAGTGAAGAAATAGAAGCAAAACTAGACCATGCTTGAATGAACAAGACATAATGACCTCCCTACACTTTTAATGATTGTTAATAGAGGAGGGTGATCCAATTTTATAGCTATGGAAATTAATTTTAAGTTAACTAGAACCCCCTCCTCTATAAAAAAAATTTAGACCATGAATCCCACCATACTGTCCGTACTGAGCATATGAACGTTGCCCTTATGAGCTTGCCAAGGGAGTGATGGATATCTTGGTTAAATTTATGAAATATATGGACTTGTACAAGCTTATAAATAATTTATATGGGTTGGATAATGTGAAGAGACACCCTTAAACTATCACCACCTGTAAATGGATCTCCTAAGGCCTTACAAGTGCCTATAACTGGTTGTAAGGAAGTGATTCTCTCAAATGGGATGTTAACCCTATAAAATTGACTCCAACTGATATTATTGACATAAGTGTGAATTATATAATTACCTAAAAGTCTTTGAAAAGTGTATTATATCTCTACTTGGTCCTTATCATGTGTTGAATTTGATTATATGCACTTTTTTCCTTGTATGGCACTTTACCTTAATTTTCACAAAAGAACCTTAACTTTTACAAACAAATGTAAAGTGTTAATATAAGGTGGTGAAAACATGTAATGAATCTGAAGGACACTTTATTACCTTTGACACTTTTTGACCCCATCTTTTCATGTTCACTAAATGACTAGACTTAACACAAGATAAACATAAACATTACCTTAATCTTGTCAAAATGATCTTAATTTTTTATAATAATACTTTTAACAAGACCATCTAAAGACCCCAAGAGGCATGTAAGTAATATTATAAAGGTCATAAAATATGACGAGTCAAGTTTTTAATGAACCTAGTCTATGGTAGCCAAAATTTGGCTAATAATTACACCAAATCATTTTTACACTACTTAAAGGGTGAGATGTTCTTAACATAATTTTACACCATCCAAAATGAAAAAGAGGTAGTTATGCACCATAAAAACCTTCCTAATTTATAAATATGAGTTTTAGGCTCATTGTAAAGGACTTTTTAGTAGTGAGACTCTACAAATATTTTGTCTAAAGAGTTGAACTTTGTTTTCAACTCAATAAAGATTGAGACTGGAAGATTTTGCAAGTTTTGTATTCAAGTTTTCTTTGTGAGTTGTATATTTGTATATGATTCACATATTTTTATATATTAACTTTCAATTTATCTTATTAATCACTACCAAATTTTCAAAAAATGAGAATTTCATATTAAGTATTTCTTTTAGAAATTTTTGTGTTATTTCTATGAATGTGCAATCCCAGTGTGGTTTAAGCATTATTTTAATTATCTTTTACAGGTAAATATGAGATGATTGTCTTTAATTTATTTAAAAATATTAGATAATTATCTCCATATATATATTTTACTCCTAAGTGTGCATTATGTCTTTATCACCCATTGAATCAGAGAGGTTTCCATGAATACAATGTTTTCCCCTTCTTGGACTATTCTAGTAAGTTTTCATATTTAGCTACCTAGAGTCATCTTTAATTTTTCCCATTATTATAGTAGCTTCTATGTTTAATTAAATATAATAATCCTATTCTAATTTTATTTCCTTTCATTTCTCATTTCCCCCTCTTTTCTATTATTCCTCTCATTTTCCTTCCTATCTCCTTTCCGTGCTTTTTGGTTAAAAGCACAAAACCCCCAATAAAAAACATTTGTTTTATAAATAACTATGAATATATTTTTCCTTACTTTTCCCTTTTTGTATTTAAATAAAGGTATCTCCAACTGCTAATAGGAAAGTGACTTTGTCTTTGCATTGCTGACTAACGTAAGGACTCAGTTCCCACACTATTGACTCAAAGTCACCAATTTATCCCCTTGATAAATTTTTGAGCCAACACTATCTTATCCAAATCAAATAATCTATAATATCAAAATAAAATATTAAAATTTCATCTATTAAAATCAATCATTTATCTAATCATATATGTAATAATTAACACATCTGACACTCATCATCCTCAATAATCCAATCTTGATCAGTCTCCTTAGGGTATTAGCATTCTTTAATCTATCATATCATCTATCATCACATATCTCCCTTTTAAGGAGAATTACATTGGCCTAAGGTCCATATGGAATATATAGGCAACACTCAATCATATGAGGTGTCTAAGGTTAGTTTAGACACAATCTCATAATCATCCACCATTTCATGGTAATTTTCAATCATTCATCAACTATCCATATCTAGTCATCAATCTACTCAAATATCCAATCTAGTTCATCCCATCAAATTCTTCATCAATAGGATCCATCATCCTTCATCTATGTAATTAGTAAAATCCTTGAGGTACAATCAATTAGTTCATCTCAATCAACCAAGAGACATCACTCCTACATCCAAGCCTATCATTTCTACTCCCTTGCATACATCATTTCTTGGGGAAAATCAGGCATGCAACTAATCATCTTGGGATATGCTAGTCCCCATCAATCAATGAATTTATCATCTAATCAATTAGTTACATCAAAGATCATATCTCTCCATAGCATATGTCATTGCCTTGAATATGTCTAAATCTCACATCTTTGATATATAATCTATCCAAAGTTTATGACTTTCCCATTTCATATATCATTGATTGGGGCACATCTGGGTCATAAACTTATCATCTCACTCCCTCACTTATATCATTACCTAGTGCACCATCAATCAATCCAAATAGTGACCAAATTTTAGCTCATTGATTGATAACATTGCATCATATCAATCACACCCACCATATCAATTGTATCTAGTATATGTATTGCATCTATTACATTCATCCCAGCCCCTCTTTCTTCCATCTACATATCCCATCCATAATTTTCTTTCGATCAACCATCCATCTCATTCCTCCACACATGACCCCTCGAGGGTGTATCACCCACTTTAAATTTTTATCAATTAAATAACATTGTGTTCTTCCATTAATTTGAAATGTCATCACTCCTTTTAGTCATAATGCCTTATCAAAGAGGGGCAAAATGTATACATCTAAAATCATCTACTTTAAATAATTCTATTTTTATTCACATCATCACATATTAACATTATATTAACATCACTATAACATCCTTATTTATAATTCCTTCATCATATTAAACTTACCCCATCATCCCATTACTCTTCATACCAATTAATCATCCTCTTATTATCTCATTTAAACACTAATCAAGCTTCTATAATTCTTAAAGAATTTAAAAATCCTTGCCACTTATCCTCACCTACCCCCACTAACACTCCTATAAATCACATTTATAATCCCCACCTAAAAACTCAATAATTATCCTAATCATCATCTAGAACCTCTTAATCCTCTTAGAGCCACTCATTACCCTTCTCTAGATTCTTCTAGGAATTTTTAATTTATAAATCCAACTACCCAATCATCATAGCATCAACTCTCAACCCTTGATCAAGAATATCCATGGAATAAATCTAACCCTCCATTCCTCCCAGATGACTTTATATATATGGGAGCTACACTTCCATTTAAACCATCTTATATATATTTTTATTTTGCAATGCAATAGTGCTATAATTAGCTTATCAAGCCATCTATAACCAAAGTGTTGTCAAATTTGTGATACATCAAAGATAAATAAAAAAATAAAGCATAAAACATCCACTCATCTCTTAGACCACATTCAAACATCAAGGAGGAGGTCTTTAAAATCAAATTTGAGGTATAAATGGGTTATTTGTTCCTTGTTTATTTACATTTTGAATGTATGTTCCTTATGCTCAATAAGAGGTATGGTGATTAAATTAGAGTAGAAAATTTTTAATGTGAATTTTCATGGTTTATAACTCACCTCTAATTCAATTACATAAATAAAGTACTAAAGTAAAAGGAAAAAAAAATATTCTTGAACTTACCTATGAATAATAGTCTTGAATGTAGGCCATAAATTGAACTATGCTTCATGCAAACCCTACAATGAAACATGTATAAATAAATACTTAATTAGGATATAAATCTAAAATTAAAAATAAGAAACTTAGAAATCAAACAACATGGATTGAATACACCTATTTGGGTATATAAGCCATTGTGTTTTCTAGTGTAAAACTAGTGACTAGAGAGGATAGGATGCCTGAAGATTTCTTCTTCATTGAAACACTTGGATTGGATTATGTATGCCCAAATCCTCATTGATAAAAGAGTGTGATTAATAAATCAAGGTCTGATTTAATCCATCATTGCATACCCAAGGTATAATGTAGCTTGGAATCCTTTTATGAATTCCAATGGATCATTTTAGTGTAAAATTGGTTTTAAAAAAAATATGTTCTAAGTCTAGTGTATACAACATAGAGAATGGCATGAATTATCATTCCTTCTAAAAAAAATAGTGCATAAATTGAGAAATAAAGTGACAATGTGTCATGCACATGCCCCCAATATATTATTTGGATAATTGAGCAATATTGAGTGATTTTTTGAGAAAAACTATATCAAAACCCTAGAACACATGTCAGTCATGGTGCCCCCAAATTGAATAAATTTATACATAAACATGTGTATAAAACCTAAAATTATCTTTTATTAGCTACTAAAAACTATATTATTGATTGAGTATAGTTTTAATAATTTCATAAAGTATTATTTTTTATTATTGGGATGAAAGTGCACTGTTGTGGACATGGCTAACCTATGCCCTTGTCTAAATGGATTGTTGTTATTTGAAAGTAATTTATGAAAAAAATATGGGTATAAACTATGATTAATTTAGAAAAATCTACAAATTTATGTTTGTACAGTGTATTTTTTTAGCTTAGTGTTCAAGATAAGCCATTTTGTATACACCATATTTTGAGGTGAGTTGTGAATCCTATGCCATAACTTAGCTCAAAAGAAAAAACTATGTGAATGACATTATAGAAAACATTAAAATCAAGAGTAAGAATGATAAAATTAGAGATCATAACATCATATTGATAATATGATCAAAATAGTAATGTAAGATGTATGTAGAACCAAACATACAGTGTCATGTCAAGATACATGTTAGCAATTAATCACATAATGGATAATGATCATATTGAAAATGCAAAACTAATATAGATTAACTCAAGAAGAGTGAATGATATCTATCATGGAATCAAAAAAATTTGGAACATTCATGAAATCCATCATGGCATAAATTTTTGAGTAAATTGAACAAAAATGAGTCATGACCATGATGCACAAACATAAAGAGTATACACAAAATCACATAAGGCATGCAATAAGGACAAGGAGCCATATATAATGGACATGCTCAAATATCACTCACATGCATAGAAATAAGTAATAAGACTTAGAGACATAATCAAGGACATGTTTAAATTTCCATAATCTAAACAAGTTAAAAATACATGATTTAACATTTAAGGGTTATGGAGAGTAAGCCCTAAGTTGTTAAAGGGTCTGAGTACAATAAATCAGGGTATAAGTTTTGTAATAAATACAACCACTGATTTGTAAAAGAAATAATCTAAACTAATATTTATAAAAATAGTAATGAATGACACAAATGAATACTTAGCTGAAAACTTCCTTAGAGGAAGGATCCAAAAGCTAAAAACTAGTACAAGAGCTGGTCTGAGTGTCACAAACAAGATCCAAGTGTCAAAAACCCTCCTACATAATAGTGCCTTACCTTGGATAGTATCAATGTGGTGCTAGTGTCCACTTATGGAACTAATGTCCTTTGTTTAGTAATTAATATATAATTTTAGGAGCACATGTGTCTAAGCCTGCCAAGCCAATTCCTATGTGGACAAACTTGCTTCATTGTATGTGATCTATTTTATTGATTTTGTATACAAACCCTAGACCTTCATGTGATTAGGGAATTTTATTGGCACAAATAATAAATATGTAGTGTTAGTTGGGTAGGATGGACATCTTCAACACCTCACTATGATGAGATTTTCCTACATACCAATACTCTAAGGAGGGATCAAGCCTAATGTAGTTCTCCCCACCTAAGTGTTGGTGCAAGTGGAAGTGAAGCTATTATGAATGTCAGTTTGATTGCTTTGAATGAGGCTTGATACTAGAAATTTATATATTTTGAGCTTAGGATGGTTGTATATGATTGTATGCAGAAGTAGGGTAGAATAGAGATTAATAACTTTGATTACACAACTTATTTTGAGCTTGTTTATTTGTATTTGCATATGATTCCTTCTAGTAAATAAAGGGATTCAATTTTAGTATATATACTAATATGGTACTTTTATAGGGTTTGAAATAGGTCTAGTTTGACCCTAGGTATCTTAGGAATTGAAAACATAACCATTGGAGATAAAAAGAGGTAAAAGGATAATAACACCCAACTAGGACATTAGCATTGTGGCACTAGTGTTTAGTTATGGAGTTAATGTTTAGGTGGTATAAATTGAGGCACTAGGTACATATATGCCTAAGGAAGGGTTTAGGACTAATTTTGAGATGTCTAGGGATATGTAAGGCCTACATAAAATTTGGATAAGTGTTTAAATAGGCCCTATGATAGGCCTAGGGATAAGCTAGGGATGGGTGGTCTCAAGTAACAATCATGACACTCAAGTGAAATTTTAGATAACTACATTTTTGCCCTCTTTATTCTATAAATGTAGCAACGTGAAATGACCAAGATAAAAGAAAATAAATGTACCTAGACTTATCTAAGAGGTGAAGCCCATGAATTTGGATATAAGTATGTGAAGCATGTGTTATTCCCTTAACCTATAGTGGGTCTAGAGATATGTGTGGCCGAATTATGGCTTACACATCTTCATATTAGCTTGTTGCATTTCTTGATGTTCTTAGTATGGTCAACCTATAGAATAACCATGGCTAGGTAAAGTATATATAGGAGGTAGTGGTTAGTCTTTTATAATCATACTGTGAATTATGTTCTTATTGCATTATTGTGGAGATTTCCCCCTCTAAGTGGCTCAAACATAATATTCAAGTATTCTTCTCTTTCACCAATTTTTTTTTGTGGATCTGTTCATTTGGATCTTAATTCTCCCATATATAATTCTATTATTGTGAATCATCTAAGTAATTTACTTACAAATGGTATTAGAGAATCAATTTGGGCAAGTTTATATGGTGTATTTTATTATATCTAGCATTCTGAGCACCAGAAGGCCTAAAAACATAACTTGTGATCTGGGAGGAATTGATTTTTTTTGTCACCACATGTTTGTTTGTGAAGTTTTTTTATAAAAAAGAAAAAAACTTTTTTTCTAGGTAAAAAAAAGACGTCTAGAATTTATTTTACCTTGTGTAAATTATAATTCATTAGATTCATCTATATGAGATGATCATAATTTTATATTCTACTAGTACACTTTTTTGGGTCAAAAATTTTCACCCTTGTGCACAATATCACTCATTGGATTTGTATAAGTGAGATGATCACAATGGTGTATTCCACTAATACATTTTTTTAGGCCTAAAACACTCTTAGGGTTTTTACATGGATGTCCAAAACACTCATGGATGTGGGAAATGGCAAGAAACTCCAAAAACTCCTCATAAGGATGACATGTAATCTAAAACTTTTGATCCATCTATTTCAGAGGTAGTTCAACAAATTAAGTCAGAGTTGTAGGGCATGGTGAAAAAATATGATTTTGATATAATTCAAAGGGATATTATAGGTTTGAGAGGGGACTCGAATAGTGTTAAGGATAAATTACAACAAATATCTAGGTAATTGGCCAACTTGTTAGCTCAACCACTACAAAATAATCCTCCACCACTTTAGTTTGGTTCTCCTACTCCAAATAATACCAACACCAATTTTGGCCTTAAGTTTATGTTAACAAAAGTGGACATATGAAAAATTTATGGTAATGATCCACTCACTTAGCTCACTCAAAATGAAAATTTATTTAATCTGCATCAGATTCCATGTTCACAAAAATTAGTTATGGCCTCTCTATATCTAGAAATTGAGCCATTCATTTGGTATCATTGGTTATGTGCCCAAAATAAAAAGAAGGGTATCTTAGTTTCATGGTTAGTATTTTCTAAGGAGTTACAGCTCCACTATCACAAAATTTCTCTAATAACTACTTCAATCAGCTAGCCAAGTTATACCAAATTAGGACTGTCAAGGACTAGATTCATAAATTTTAAAATCTCTCATTACGTGTGGTAGACATAAGTAAGGAAAATTTGACTGACTTATTTTTGGGTGGCCTCAATGATAGCATCTAATTGGAGGTTCACATGTTTTATCCTATTAGTGTATCTGAGGCCATACCAAAGGCACACATGGTTGAGGAAAAAGAGCTATTTAGATGAAGACCTTTCACCAATGTTCATGAGCACACATTTCTAGCACCATCACTTCATCAACCTACCAGATTGACACCTTAATAAGTGGAAGCAAATTGTGCCAAAGGTTTATGTTTTGGTTGTGATAGATAATGGAGAAAAGGGCATTAATGTTCTGAAAAGAAGTTGTTTTACAATTATAATGCCAATGAGGAGGGAGAAGATGAGGAGGCTTCAAGGGAAGAGTTAGAAGAACTTAAGGATGAATCTAAAGATTCACAACCTACTATTTCCTATCATGTAATTTTAGACATTATTACTCTTCAAATTCTTAAGGTGGTGGGGTTCAAAAAGAAACAAAAGGTGACTATGCTAATTGACTCTAAGAGTACACATAACTTCATCAATAGTAAGTTGGTTGCTCATTTGAGTTGTTTCATTTACCCATCTATAGAATTTCAAGTCATGATTTTAGATGATGGTATAATTAACTATTATAGAAAATTCCATAAAATTAAGCTTGCTATGGGAGACTATTTATTAGATTCCTTTATGTTTGTTATTCCCATGGGAAGAGTTGACATTATTTTGGGGGTGTAATGGCTCACCACTTTGGGCACTATTGAGATGAATTTGTAGGAATTATTCATGAAGTTCCATTCAAAAGAAAGGAATTTTAAATTACATGGATTATGGGATAAATATCCATAATTGATTAGTTACCACCAAATGATGAAGATTCTCATTAAAGGTGCATAAGGTTTTGTGGCATGTTTATTTTTCATGGAGGTTCAACCAACCAAGGAGTATACACACCTTGATTTACAAAAGGTGTTGAATGACCATTTTGTTGTTTTTGGTGACATTCTAAAAGTATTTCTTCTAAGTCATACACATGATCATACCATCAGATTCATTCGAAGAATTACACCACCCAATAGCAGACCCTATAGGTATCTCTATTCCCAAAAGAGTGAAATTGCAAATATGGTACAAGATATGTTGGAGACAAGAATCATTCAACACAATCAAAGTGAATATTCCTCCCTAGTGGTCATGATTTGGAAGAAGGATGATAGTTGGAGGATGTGTCCAGAATATAGAGAACTCAATAAATACAACATCAAAGATAAGTTTCATATTCCATTAATTGATGGTTTTCTAGATGAATTGCATTGTGATATTTATTTGACCAAGTTAGATCTTCACTCTAGATATCATCAGATTTGCATCCATAATAAGTACATACCTAAAATAGGTTTTAAAACTCATGAAGGCCATTATGAATATATGGTCATGCCTTTTGGCCTCACAAATACACCAACTACATTTCAAATTTTGATGAATACTATTTTTAGACCATGTTTGATAAATTTTGTATTAGTGTTTTTTGATGATATATTCATGTAAAACAAAAATTGGGAAGACCATTTGAAGCATGTCAAATAGGTGATTTTCATTATGGAACAACATCAAATTTATGCCAAACCTTTCAAATGCACTTTTGGTGTCCAACAGGTGGATTACTTGGGTCATATTGTTTCACATGAAGGAGTGAAAGTTGATCCTAATAAAATCCAAGCAATGATGGAGTGGTTGATTCCCAAGACCCTCAATAACCTCTATAGACTTTTAGGGCTAATAGGTTATTATCATAGGTTTGTCAAAAATTATGGTAGCATTATGGCCCCACTCACCTCTTTGATAAAGAAAGATTCCTTCTAATGGACTACTTCAGCTACCAAGGCATTTGCATAGTTGAAAATGGTCATGTGCATAACTCTAGTTTTAGCTACTCTTAATTTTTCAAAAACAATTGTTATGGAGTGTGACACATCAAGATATGGCATGGGGGTTTTACTCATACAAGTAGGTAGATCAATAGAATTTGAAAGTATCCAACTTAAGGGAAAAAATAGGCTCAAACTAATATATAAGAAATATATGATGGCTATTTTGCATGTAGTGAAGCAATGGAGATTTTACCTGATGAGTCATCAATTTTGGGTGAAGATTGATCATGATAGCCTCAAATATTTTTTGAAACAATTCTTTTGTAATCATATAAAATGTCTAAATTGGTATCTTGAGTGTGGATTGTGACACCCAATCCATAAGACCCTCTTGCATGCTCTCATAACCCTTTTAGACATCTTTTTTCTTATAACCAGTCATCTATAGACTTTTGAGACCTAATTCCAATTCAGCCAAGTTACATTTTCTATGCTAATTCCATCCCCCATGTTTCAAGTCTATAGGGTAGGAGCATTGTTGTTGGAATATAGTGTCGGACCCTAGGGTGCCCCATTTTTGGTGCTCCTATCCAATCACATTTTAAGCTCAAATGATCATTTCCTTCCAGTTCTTATTTTTTATTATGTCGACCTAACACAAATACATTTAACCCATGACCAATATATCTTTATAAAATCCCATTCAAAGTTCATTTAGAATGGGTTGGAAACTATTACAAGAGCAAGAAAGAACACAAGCAAAACCACTGAGGCAAATTTCCCTATTCTCTGCATACAATCATCTAATACAACTACCAACATATTCAAACCCTCACACTAGTCCCTACCCACCTCAAACACTATCAATTTAACATTTTTGTATTTGCATAACATTATTGCATAAAGCACATCAAGTGGGATAACTACATATGGCTTTCTCCCTCTTTAGAATATTGGTATGTAGGCAGCATACCCACACAAGGGGTGTGGATACATGTTTAGTGCATCTTACACATACTAACCCCCCCCCCTCTTTCTCAAGTTTTATCAAGCACAATTAAGGTCTAGGGTTTCAATATTGAATCATATCTATAAGGAGCTCCATCAACATTCAGGACTCAAAATTTGTAGGTAGGCTCAGACAAGGACAATAGCTAAAACTCAAAAAAATCATATCTCTATGACTAGTATGGACAATAGTGACATGACCTAGACTATAGCTCTATACCCCAAAGTGTCCTATTTTTTATGCTCCTATCTTTTCACTAAATGAAAGCTAGAACTTGGTTCATGACACTATCCTAATCCTACATAGCCAATTTTAGCCTCTATCTTAGCCATCTCAACCTAGTATTAAGCTAAGTTGCATTTCTCCTTATTTATTACTATTTTTAGAAAGGTTTAAAAGGCACAATAAATTATACAAATTAGTATTCTAATTATTGCAATATTATTTACTAATTTATCTATTTTAGACGCTTAACTAAATTAGGAATAATACTCCAATATTCCTAAAATAGTTAAATCATTCGGTGAATCCGATTTACTTTGTTTGCACATAAAAACCCTAGAAAACCTAGGGAAAATTCCTTCATTTTTTTTCCAATATTTTTTTGATTTTTTACTTGCATATTTAAATAAAAAATTCATGTTAATTTTTAAAATTTCATAGTAATTTAAAAAAAAAATCATTTTCTACCAAACCCTAGTTACATATACTAGGTCCCTTTAAATCAGATTTTTTCCATTTTTTTTAAATTTTTTACCTACATATTTAAATCATAAATTCACATTTTTTTTTAAAATTCCATAACAATTTAAAAAAAAATCATTTTCTACAAAACCCTAGTTGCATATACTAGGTCCCTTTAAATCAGAATTTTTCCAATATTTTTTTGATTTTTTACCTACATATTTAAATCAGAAATTCACATTAATTTTTAAAATTCCATAGTAATTTTCAAAAAATCATTTTCTTCCAAACCATAGTTGCATATACTAGGTTCCTTTAAATCAAGAGTTTTATCAACATTTTTTTGATTTTTTACCTACAAATTTAAATAAAAAATTCACATTAATTTTTAAAATTTCATAGTAATATATATATATTTGAAAAAAATAAATAAATATATATATATATATATATATATATATATATATATATTTTTTTTCAAAACCCTAGTTTCATATACTAGGTCCCATTACTTTTGAGGTATCACCTTACATGTTTGTGAACTTTGTATCCTTTTTATGCATTTTCTAGTTTGCTATTTTTAGGACTTTACATTTCCTATATTCAGTACTTTCCTTCCATAACAATTTGATTATTAAAAATTATTACAAAAAAATTAATCAATTTTCAATTTGTTTTCTTACTTTAACAATGACCCAATACACTAGTTTTGATGAAACTGATAAAAGGGAACTTCAAGAAATCTTAACTAAACATCAAGACATGCAAGATGATATGCTTAAAATACTACAAAAAGAGTCATAAAAAGAAAATAATGGTCAATCATCTTAAACCATAGAGCAACTAGTTATGAATGACACTATGAAGGCAATTATGTCACAATAACCCCCTATAGCAGCACAACCTTCCTATGAGGCACCAACAGTTATAACTAATACATCTTTATCTCCTGATGTGACTACCCTTGTGCAAGAGATAAAATATATTCAATCCAAGGTATTAAATTTTGAGCAACGTGACTCTATACCAACACAAGCCTTAGATTCTTTTGCTCTGCTTCATACACTATTGGTACATCATATTGCTTCTACACCCTTACCACTAGGTTTTGTTCAACCCAAGCTCACTCTATATGATGGCAAGGGTGATCAAGAGACAAACTTGAGATATTTTCACATAGTATTCTTGGATTATATGCCAAATGATTATTTATTAACCAAGCTATTTTCATGGAGTCTAAAGGATTATGCTTTACAATGGTTCTATAGTCTATCGAATTAGTCAGTCAATGCATTCAATCTTTTAGCTGACATGTTCCTAGCCCATTTCAACATTAACATTGGTGATAAGGTTTCTTATGCCTAATTTGTATAATAGAAACAAAGTTCAAATGAGCATCTCATAGATTTGGCTAAGATGACTAGCCCCATGGCCGATCAAGAGTTAAAATATCTCTTCAAACAAAGTCTTCTACCAGATTTTCATGAGTCAAAAATGTTCTAAAGATTCTCTTCCTTCATTGAGTTATGTCATACACTAAAGGAAAGGGAAGTCAAACTAATTTAAATGGGAAAACTCAAGTACATGAGCATATCCAAAATAACAAACAAGAGCAATAGTGTAATATCCCCTTCCAATAGGGATATCTAGACAAACAAAACAAACTCTGAACAAAGAGACAATCTTGCAGAATAAATTTAGATAAACAATAAACCACAGTAAATCTCTTAACTACCAATCAAAGATCTGATTATTCATCTAGATGATTACAATAGTTGTCCTTTGTCATGCATATACAAAATATAGTCTTGAAAACCTGATTCCTCTAGCAAACTGGAAATAACCCTGGGTCTGTGCGGCTCTCAGGTCGTTGTGTCAAAAACACAGTCACCGTCATCAGTCGATATACTGCCGATGTCAGTCACTATGGGTCCTTCTCTGCTGATGTCGGTCTTCAGTCGGCTGATGTCGGTCACTGGGGATCTCTGCCTGCCGATGTTGATATCTGCATGGATCTGTATGGACTTCGTACGGCCGCCAATATAATATAACACACCCTGATAGCTAAACAACCTGATCTCAAGATATACAATTCTAATATAGAAGATCTATATCTATATAAATTATTGAAGCAAAACCTAATAAAATAAATACCTAGAAAGCTCTGTGATAACTTCTGTATGAAGTTACCTCTCAAATCTGTAAACCTTTGTGATAACTTCTGTATGAAGCTATCTCTCAATTTGGCAATAGATCAGCTGATATTTCACAGCCTCTAAATCACACACACTGAAGAGTGGATGTTCTCCAATGCAGATGGAATCCTGGAACCCTTGACTCAGTCTTCATAGAAGAATTCTTCAATCTCAAAAATCAATAATCAATGCATAATCAATAATGGCCTCCATGAGAAACCCTTATACCCTCAAAAAGATATGCTTGCCCTAATTAGGGTTTTTATTAAATTAGAATTAGGGTTTCTAAATTAAAATTAGACCAAATAATTAATATTTGATTAAATCAATCAAATATTAATATCTCTCTCAATACTTGTCCGATCGAGCCCGAACGAAAGCCAACTAGAAAAATTTTGCTAAACGAAGCCAAGCCAATCTCCATCAAGACCCTATAACCATCCTATCAGCCTATGAGGGTCACATGATAGGCTAACCATGAACTCAAAACATGTCAACTAAAAAGGGGACATGACAATCCGCCCCTCCTGAAATTGCTTGCCCTCAAGCAATCGCTGAATGAAAAATCAATCAATCCACCTGGATCCCAAATGTAGTCATGATCTCCACCACTGTCAATCAACATGAATTCCATGCCATGTCCATCACAATTCTCATCTAATGATGTCACATCATCTCTAGTACTAATATAAGCACCCCAACATCCAATCCATAAATGAAAATCAGCAGGCAACTCAAGTGAACTCCTTACCAGAATAATGTCGAAATCTAAATTGTGAAGGCTAAGAATAGTCATATCATCATCAACCTGTGACCCGACTGTAACAAAAAGCTAAGTCCATACCACATGTGATAACTCCTAAACTGAACTCACCTCAAGACCAAGTTCATCCTCATATCTCTCCTGTGTTGGTGCCAATGTGTACTCGTCATCGCACTCTATCATGTCATGTCGTATGAGCATCTCCATCTGATGAAAAAACATATATCTAAAGCTTCTGCCCCGTATTGCCTTAAGAATATGTGTCTTTCCATCAACATCAAAGTGAACCTCCATGTCCTTGAGACGAAGAGTAACTTCCTCAAATGAATGAAGCCACTTCATACCCAAGACTAAGTCTATATCCCCCATGTTCACCACATAATAATCAGCCTTGAACTCATAGTTGTTCAAGCACAATGGGAGGTATATAATCATACGCTCACACCTAAGAGTGTGACCATTGGCTACCTTAACTCTAATGCCCTCAAAATCTTTATTAGTGAGTCCACGCTTCTCCACAAATCTAGCATCTATGAAATTATGTGTGGCTCCTGTATCAAGAAGGGTGATGACCTTCTGCCCTGCCAAAACTCCACAGAGTCTGAATGACTCATCTGACTGAATGCTGGATAGGCGTGCCTCCTGTATATAAATCTCTAACTCTACCTCTGCCTTAAGCTCTAAAGCCTCTACCTCTGCCCCCTCAGAACTATTCTTCTATTTGGAATCCTCTAAATCTGAATCCTCATAATAAGCCCACATCACATGATTTGCCTTGCCCTTAGGCCTCAAAGGGCAATCATGATGGATATCATATGGACCTTTGTAGTAGAAGCAAAGCTTCTTCCTACATAGATCGTTAAGCACCTCATGATCCAAAGGTGGTGCTGCTGGACTGGCCTTTGAATCATTCTTTACACCTGATTTATCTATGCTAAAATCTGATCTCTCTATATCCCCGTTGGAGCACTTATGGTCTCTAGATGAAGAAGTACCTCTGTAGTTAAATTTATTGGATGGGGCTGCCATCTCCATACTACGTGCCTTCTTCATAGCTACTTGTAATGAAGGAGGATTAAAGCCTTTAATCCAACCTCTCAATGGTTCTGTCAATCCCTCCATGAAGAGTACTACAAGTCACCACTCTGAAATGTCAGGAACCATGACTGATAACTTCTGGAAGTCACCAATGTAAGACTCTAGACTGCCACTCTAGTGTAACTATGCCAACTCTCTGAAATAAGATTCCATATCCTTCCTATCAAAATGCTCCACTAGCCTATCCACAAACTCCTGATACAATGTGATCCAATCATGATGGAGTGTCACCATCCCGTGGTGCCACCAATCATGAGCTACTCCCTCAAGATACAGTGTTGCATATCTGATAGCATCTCCCTTAGCCATCGGTTGCAATGTGAGAAATGTGTCTAGCTTACTAACCCAGGCCTGTGCTATCACCTTACCACTACCATCAAACATCGCTAGTGTGAGCTTGCTAGTAGCATGCTTCAAATCATTATTTTGATGTCTTGGTCTCCCAATCTGTCAACTTTGATTATGTTCTCTCCTCTGTGTGATGAATCAGTCAAAAGTAATCATCTCTCTTACCTCAGGTGGTAATGACTCCCACTCGTCATTTGCTGCCATAAGTGTGTCTACAAATGACTCCTCATGCTCCTCACCTGCTATCACCTCCTCAGTATCCTGCCTCACAAAGGTAGGCCTAGTAGGCCTGTTAGCTATATGGAAAGCAATCCTAAGGGCTCTTTGTGATCCTGCATCACTCCTGACATCATCACAATGTGGTGAATGTCTCCTTAGAGTACCCAATCTCGATAGTGCCTCTGCCAACAGATGTAATACTTCGTTGTTTCGCCTTTGCCCTTCCCGTAGTTCTCTGAGTGTAAGTAACACCTCTGCATCATCTTGATCCCTAAGAAGGTGTGGAATATGGGTCCTATCCATATTGTCACCCATGTCTTCTGGTTGCTATTCTAAAACTTGAGTGCCTTCAAGCAAAGCTCTACTGTGTGTATTATATCTATGTGGTCCCAACTATTGTGGTTGCATGAGACCTCTAAACCCTCATGATGGTAGGATAAAGCTCTGATACCATTGTAATATCCCCTTCCAATAGGGATATCTAGACAAACAAAAAAAACTCTAAACAAAGAGACAATCTTGCAAAATAAATTTAGATAAACAATAAACCATAGTAAATCTCTTAACTGCCAATCAAAGATCTTATTATTCATCCAGATGATTACAATAGTTGTCCTTTGTCATGCATATACAGAATATGAAAATATAGTCTTGAAAACCTGATTCCTCTAGAAAATTGGAAATAACCCTGGGTTTGTGCGGCTCTCAGGTCACTGTGTCAAAAACACAGTCACCGTCATCAGTCGATATACTGCTGACATCGGTCACTATGGGTCCTTCTCTGCCAACATCAGTCTTCAGTCGGCTGATGTCGGTCACTAGGGATCTCTACCTACCGATGTCGGTATCTGCGTGGATCTGTACAGATCTATACAGACTTCGTATGGCTGCCAATATAATATAACACACCCTGATAGTTGAACAACCTGATCTCAAGATATATGATTCTAATACAAAATATATATATCTGTATAACTTATTAAAGCAAAACCTAATAAAATAAATACCTGGAAAGCTCTATGACAACTTTTGTATGAAGTTACTTCTCAAATCTATAAACCTCTGTGATAACTTCTGTATGAAGCTATCTCTTAATTTGGCAATAGATCAGCTGATATTTCACAACCTCTGAATCACACACACTGAAGAGTGGATGTTGTCCAATGAAGTTGGAATCTTGGAACCCTTGGCTTAGTCTTCACAGAAGAATTCTTCAAAATCAAACATCAATAATCAATGCATAATCAATAATGGCCTCCATGAGAAACCCTTATACCCTCAAAAATATATGCTTGCCCTAATTAGGGTTTTTCTTAAATTAGAATTAGGGTTTCTAAATTAAAATTAGACCAAATAATTAATATTTGATTAAATCAATCAAATATTAATATCTCTCTCAATACTTGTCCGATCGAGCCCAAACGAAAGCCAACTGGAAAAATTATGCTAAATGAAGCCAAGCCAATCTCCATCAAGACCCTCTAACCATCCTATCAGCCTATGAGGGTCGCATAATAGGCCAACCATGAACTCAAAACATGTCAACTAAAAAGGGGACATGACAAATAGTAAAGTCCCATATAAAGTAAAAGTCAATAATAGAAGAAGTCAAAATAAACCAATAGTTAATGCAGTTTCAAAACCCCGTCAGTGAGTGGTTTTATTTTTACCTCCTCAAAAAACTTTTACCAATCTACCAGTATATCCTACCAAAGTCTTATAATAGTTATTAGAATGTAATATCATATCTCTCCCTCCTATTAGGGAAGTTGTTCCAAAAAAGTCTCTTCCATGGGGATATGATTAGAATGCATTTTGTAATTTTCACAGGGCATCAGGCCACACAAAAAATATATGCTTCAATTTGAAACACAAGATATAGGACTTGATAGATAGCAACATTATTGATCTTGGCACTCCAATTGAGCCTCCTCAAGTAAAGCAAACATAGGATAAAGCTTTGAAAATCTTCTCAAATCATTTCCCACAACATTCTAAATAAGAGATAGGGGATACAATAGGTGTTCACCATGCATATCATGTACATCCTCCACTAGCTACATATCAAGTCCTTTATTTGAGTTACACCCTTTGAATAACATGATTGGTATGTATAATTATCGAGTTACATATAAACCTTCCATCTCCTTCTCAGAGCAAGAGATAGTTGAGGATGATTCAGATTACCATGTACTCCTTATCAGAGCTTACATTCATAATCATCCCATTCATAGTGTTCTCATAGATAATAAATCCAGTGTGAACATGTGCACTATGACATTATTATAGCATTTGGGATATTATGAGCAAGATATTACCCTAATAGACATAATTATCAATGGATTTAGTGGGCACATACAGATTTCATTGGGTGAGATTGTACTTCCTCTATAGGTTGGTCCAACACATGTGGCCACACTATTTACTATTATTCTTAGTGTAAGAGTTTTTGATAAGTTACTTGGCCAACCATGGATTTAAAAACTTAAAGCATTACCTTCTATAATTCATAGATACATGAAATTCATTCATGATAATCAGGTTGTTATAAATGGTGGAGTTCCATATGAGTTACCACTCCCCACTTTAGATCCATCTTCTACTTTGCAGTCATTAGTTTTAGCTTCTCCACTAATTACAGTTCTTCCTTCAATTTAGATTCAAATATAGTCGAGGCCTTCCTCACTAGCATCGATAATTCATACACTTTCACAGAGGCCTTTTTTAGAGTAGGCATAGTTTCATGAGTCTAGATAGTTTATAGCTATAGTATTCACACCTAGAGAAATATCATTGAGATCTCATACCTCTACATATAGGGCATAGGTTTAGAGAAATTCTCTAACTACTATATGGGTCCCTAATAGCCCTAAAATTACATCCAATTCTTAGAGTTATAAGAAGACCCCATATTCAATTTATACTATGGATATTTTAGAGCATTTATAGCATACACAACTTTTAGATCCATAGTCTTAGCCCTTCCATCATGCTTCATGATCATGCACAATCCCTCTCCTTGATATAGGACACCATGATAGGGAGTCTCTCATGAGACTCATCTATTAGTATCATTTATTCTTAGTATTTCTTGTACATAGTCTTCTCATGATTGATTGTACATAGCTTATATTAAAAATCCAAAAACATTCAAATATATCAAAAATAAAAAAACATTCAAATAACTCCAAATACCAAAACAAATTTAATTGTATCAATTATCCATGCTTTACATTTCTACTACCATGCTAGACTTACATTTTAAGTTTTATGTTATTATTTGTTGATTTATCTACATTACTATGCTTCACTTGATCTTTTTTGAGTGTGTGTAGTGACATATAGATCCTTGATTACTTCACTCTACCCATTGAGGGGGCATCCTACTTCTACATTCAAGACATACATCGATATATCTACCCATCAGGGGCATCTTCTACATGACTACACCATCTAGGTTATGTCATTCCTACACCACACACTCTAGTTATTATGATGATGTAAATTACTTACTAGATTACATAGATTACTCTATCAACACTCACTAGTATATAACACTTGTGTATTTCTTAGCATCTATCTAGTCTTATATTACATATCTTGCATACTTTTACTTCTTTATTTGATTAATTAGATGTGATTGTATTTCTAGCATATTACATGCCTTCCTTTCTTGCTTTGTATAGATAGATGTGATTGCATTTTTTAGTTCCTATTTTGTCTCTTATATGGGCCTTAGGATATTTTCTAATTTCCTTTGCTTCTATTCTTGTGTGTACCTTAGGACATTTTCTAATGTCCTTTTCTTCTACTCTTGTGTGTGCCTTAGGAAATTTTCCAATGTCCTTTGCTTTTTCTCATCTATATGATTATGGCCCTCACGCTAACCTTGCTCATTTTTAATTATATGTGTATATGGAATTTGAACATGCATTCTATGCCTACTTTCTAATTTGAGTGACATGTGCCTATGTCTCTTATTTTCTTGGCCCCTTGGCCACTCTTGTATGATTCTTGATTCTTACCTTATGTGCCTTTTGCTTGTTTTCTTCTCACTATTTGTAATGTCATGATCCACACCATGTATTTTCTTGCTTTCTTGGATGCCATGATGGACATCATGCTCCATCCCTCCTTGACAACTAATAACTAACAACTAAAATTTCTAGTTTCAATTCAATATATTCAACATGCTATTACATTGTTATATCTATCTAGGCATACTCCTATTGATCTAACAATCTCCAATACAAACTATGCTATATCTTGAGACATATTTTTTATTATCATTACTATATCATGTATTTTATAGCATAAAACACTTGTAGGGATCTTTATTTAGAGTGAAGTCATTATAGGGTATTCATTCCTACCCTCAAAAGAGAGGGAAACAAATGATGGTTTTGTCATAGAGATAAAAGATTTACCTATTGAAAAATTAGTTTTCAAAACACTTAGAACAACAATCAGAGGTCAAACTAGGTAGAATAAACCAAAAAAATAATGATGATTATAGAACAGTAATCAGATTCAGCAAAGGACAACTATACTAGACATGGACAATAGTGTCAGATAGTAGGGTGTCCTATTTTTGGCACTCCTATCTAAATAAAAATAAAGCCAAATTTTATAAAAATAGGTAGAAAGGTAAGTTTAGCTACAATTTTATTAGATATAGATTAGTGCAGATTCAATAGTTTTAGCATAGTTTTTCTCAGAGAATCTAGATATAGGGGGAATCATGCATGGCATGATGACTCTCACTTCTAGTTTTAGATTGGGTAGTTGGTATTACTTCCAAATTAGAATCCATGTTATAGACACCAATGATTGGGGTCAATGTGCATGGCACATTTGACTTATTTTATTTTTTAGTTTAATATATTACCCAATCATTCTTAGTAGTTCCATGCCTTATTCCATCTACAAGTGGTTGACATCATTTTGAAGTGGCTTTCATACAAGCCTAACCTCTACATTCATGAGTGGCTTTCACATAAGCCTATTTTCCAATTTTAGATTGCCTTTCATACAAGCCTAATCTCCTCCTTCCAGAGTGGCCAAGATTAGCCTAGTTTCTAGCACACATTCGACTATCCATACCACATTGTCATATTATAGAGCATTCATAGGCTTCAGGAGCCATCTCATACGACACACATTCATACTGATATTATTTTATAGATTCACTTAGTGGGAAATAATGGAGCTAAAGGTCTAGTTAAACTTTGTATTCTTTAGCCACCTACTCAGTGGGATTGAATATATAGTCCAAATATCAATTAGTACATGCATGATCACATAAATTCACTTAGTGGGCAATAATGGAGCTAAAGGGCCAACCTTTGCATTTTTTAACCAATCTCATAGAATTGAGTACTCAACTCCATTCATGATATTACTCTTGGTATAACACATACCCAACATCACTCAATAGAATAACAGGTTTTGTATTGGTCCATGTACTCAATGAGGTGTATTCATTCCCTTCTCTTCCTCTCTCTCTTACCCAGCTTTTGTATATTATGTATATTAATAAATAATCTAATCTTTGTTTTCTTTTACATATTTAAACTTCATGACATGCTCTCTCTATGCACACCCAACATCACACAACTTCATTAGCTTCACCCTTATAGGTAAGTTTATGTATGCTTTCTACTTTTCCTTTATCCTAAATTTTGCTTTGCTGCATCACTAGAATAAGGGGGGGAATGTAGTCATATAAAATATCCAAATTGGTAGCTTGAGTGTGGCTTGTGACACCCAATCCATAATACCCTCTTACATTCTCTCATAACCCTTCCAGACACCTTTTAGCTTATAAATAGTCATCCATACACTTTTGAGACCTGATTCTAATTCAACTAGGCTACATTTCCTATACTAATTCCATTTCCCTAAGTCTTGAGCTTATAGGATATGAGTGTTAGGGTTGGATTATAGCATCAGACCCTAGGGTGTCCCATTTTTGGTGCTCTTATCCAATCACATTTTGAGCCCAAATGATCATTTCCTTTTGATTACTATTATTCATTATGTTAGCCTAACATGAATACATTTAACCCATGACCAATATATCTCTATAAAAACCTATTAAAATTTAATTTAGAAGGGGTTATAAAATATTACAAGAACAAGCAAGAATACAAATAAAACCATTGAGGGAAATTTACCTATTCTCTATATACAACCATCTAATACAATTACCAGCATATTTAAACCCTCACAATAGTCCCTAGCCACCTCAAGCACTCTTAGTTAAGATTTTTTACATCCGCATAACACTATTAGACAAAAGACATCAAGTGAGAGAACTACATATGGCTTGATCCCTCTTTAGAGTATTGGTATGTAAGTAGCATGCTGACACAAGAGGTGTGGATACATGTTTAGTGCATCTTACACACACTAACCCCTCCTCTTTCTCAAATTTTATCAAGCAAAATGAAGGTCTAGGGTTTCAATATTGAATCAGCTCTATAAGGAGCTCTATTGATATTTAGGACTCATAATTTCATGGGTAGGCTCACACAAGGACATTTGACAAAACTTAAAAAACTTAGATCTTTATGACTAGTTTGGATAATAGCAACAAGACCTAGACTATAACACCATACTTTGAAGTATCCTATTTTTGATGCTCCTATCCTTTTACCAAATGAAATCTAGATCCTAGTTTACAACACTGTCCTAATCTTGCACAAGTTTTAGCCTCGGTCTCAGCTCTCTTAGCCTAAATTTAAGTTAAGTTGCATTTCTCCTTATGTATTGCTATTTTTAGAAAGGTTTAAAAGGCACAATTTTTTTTACAAATCAATATTCTAATTATTGTAATATTATTTACTAATTTATCTATTCTAGACCCTTAACTAAATTAGTAATAATACTCTAATATTCCTAAAATAGTTAAATCATTACTTTTGGGTAAATATTGATCATGATAACCTCAAATATTTTTTAGAGTGACACTTTTCATTTGAAAAACAACAAAAATGGGTGACTAAAATGTTAGTCTATGATTTTTAAATAGTGTATAATAAAGGAAAAGAGAATGTGGTGGTAAATTCCCTCTCTCTATGGGATGAATTAGTTGAGGCATTGTTATGCACCATTACCATGTGGCACGCAGATTGGCTAGAGGAAGCAAGATTAGAATGGGATAATGATAGTGTTACTAAGGATTTGATTCACAATATTTAATAGGGTTATAACTAATCTAAAAAATTTACTTGGAAAGGGAACACTTTATGGTATAAAGATAGATTATATGTTTGTAATCATTCTCTCATCAAACATAAAATTCTTTAGGAATTTCATGCCTCTCCACTTGGAAGACACTCAGGATTTTTGAATACATATCATAGAATCAAGAAAGATTTCTTTTGGGAAGTACTCAAATGGGATGTTCAAAAATATGTGGTTGAATGAATGGGATGGAAATAAAATAAATGTGAAACCATTAAGGCCTTAGGTCTTTTTCAGCCTTTATCTATCCCTAGCCAACATTGGGAAGATGTTTCCATGGATTTCATTATAGGGTTACCAAGGTTTGAGGTTAAAAATATTATCATGGTATTTGTGGATCAACTCACCAAGTATGCTCATTTTTTCTCCTTATCATATCCATTTATTTCTAGTATAGTCACTTCTACTTTTATCAATACAATTCAAAAATTGCATGGCACTCCAAAGATCATTATAAGTGATTAGGATCCCATATTTATTAGTAATTTTTGGACTAAATTATTTGCATGTTTGGGTACCTATTTGGATCATAAATCATCCTATCATCCTCAATCTGATGAACAAATATAGGTAATTAATAAATGTCTCAAAGGGTATCTTCATTATTTTGTTTTTGACAAATGGGACAAATGGGTTCATTGGTTGTTACTTGTTGAATGGTGGTATAACACTTATTTTCACACTTTTTCCAAGATGTCTCCATTTGTGTCATTGAATGGGTATCACCCCTCATCCATCACTTTAGTTTTGATAGTGCATCCTAAGGTTTGAGCTATTTAGTAACATATTCACCATCAACATGAGGTGTTAGTCAATTTGTGAGAGAATTCACCAATAACACAAAATTGAATAAAGTAGTAAAAAGATCAACACCATAGTGAGAAACATTTTAACATAGGTGATTAGGTCTTTATGTGTTTACATCCATATAAGCATATGTATCTGAAGTAACATAAAAAGATAATAATGTATCACCTAAGTATTATGGCCCTTACCAGATCTTAAAAAAATTGGTAGTGTGGCTTACAATTTAGAATTACCCCTAGCCACTCATATACATCTGATATTCCATGTATCTTATCTGAAGAAAGTAATTGGACATAGATTTTTCACTCAGACTGAGTTACCTAAATTAGATGAAGAAGGTAGAGTCATTCTAGAGCCTAAGGAGATCCTTCACATGTGTACTAAGAAATTATGGATTAGAGCCATTAAGCAGTATTTGATCAAATAAAAGAACCTACATTCTAAATATGCAACATGGGAGGATGAATCATTCTTACATAAACATATTGGTTTGATTCAACGTTGAGGACAATGTTGTTTTTAAGAAGAGGGGCATGATATTACCTTAACCTATAGTGCATCTAATGATATGTGTGTTTGAATTGTGGCTTACACATATTCATATTAGTTTGTTGTATTTATTAATGTTCTTAATATGGTTAACTTATGGAATAACCATGGCTAAGTAGAGTATATATAGGAGGTAGTAGTTAGTATTTCATCATCATATTGTGAATTCTATTTGTATTGAATTTTTGTGGAGGTTACCCCCTCAAAGTGGCTTAGACATAATTTTTAAGTATTCTACTCTTTCACCAATTATTGTTGTTGATCTACTCATTCTACTCTTAATTCTACCATATATGATTCTACTATAATGAATCATCTAAGTAATTTAATTATAACATGTTTCTTTGCATGTCATTTAAATGAAATGTGTATAGATCAATATTTATTTAAGAGATGTCAAAATCAAAGACAAAACTAATTAAATGGATAAGAGAAAAGAAATGAATAAATACACCTCACTAGATACATGAACCAATGCATAAACATGGTGACATCTTGTGTGTGTGCATGTAAATAGTGATCAAATCGATGAATAGCTTGGACTAAGTTGATGACTTGCTCAATCCCCATGTGTGGGTGGATCAATAACTCAGTCTTATTTTGGCTCCATCATTACCTACCCCTACTCAGTAGATCATGACCAATGAATAACTTGGATTTGATTGATGGCTTGTCTAACCCTCTTATATACGTGGATCAAGAACTCAAGTAGACTATGACTCCATCATTGATTACACATGTGTATTAAATGCATATATAATATAATTGCATAATGTAATTAAAGTTGTATGATTGTAACTAAAATTATATATAATGGCTCTATATCCACTTGAGAATTTTAGAATGAAAATTGGCCTAAGGGCCTCTTGGGCACTCAAGTATGTAGCTCATGGACTATGCAGTAATGCCAACCACTAGAAAATAGAGTTAGGCATCAATATAATGCATAATTGGAACATATATCTAGTCTGTACAACATATAAAATGACATGGAATTTTCCATTCCATCTGATCAACTGGTGCATAAGCATACAAAAATAATGTGCCACACACATGCCCCCAAATCTGATATTTGAGTATATGGATTGTGGATTAAGTTGCAATAATATATATTTGAGTATATGAAACTAAAATTAGATTGATCATGACATTCATGATGCACTAAATCTAAGAAAACTAGTATGATTTTGTGCAAAACTAAGTAAAACTAAGGAAAAATTGATAATCTATAACAAAATCTATGTAAACTTGGATTGTAACTATTGTCTTTCTAGAAATTTTAGAATTTTTTGCTTCTAGGATACTGGATAGTGGCACCACACTTTGGATAGTATTACTCTAGTGCTATTGTCCACTTTTGGCATTAGTGTCTAACTATGTTATTTTTCTACTAAACTAACTCTAATCTCTGTCTGATTATTTTCCACTATGTTTTCCTAAAATTGAATCTGTATTATGTGCCCATATGTTGAAAACTATACTCTGAGTGCATTTGGATGGTCTGGTCTCTGTAACAAACCTCTTTGAATTCCCCCTCTTTTTAGGGGAGTTGTTGAACCTTTACAAGAATTTTCTTTAAAATAAAAAGCTTTGCATGACATGTGTTAGTTTAAGCACATAGTAAACCATTATAATGTGTATACATGACATCATAACATAAGATAATCTGAGCATAAGTTGGTAATGTATGATGTATATTATATCTATCATTAATAAGGTTGTCAAGATAGATATAACAATGTGATCATGTATACGAACAAGAAATCTGAGTAATAAACTAACTACCTAGGGTGATGAGGTATGATGTCCATCAAGGCACCTAGGGAGGAATGGGAGATGTATGAGGTCCTTCATGACATATAAAATTGGAGTGTGTAACAATCAAGATACAAGTTTCATGGCCATGACATATACATGAAATCATACATACAACACACATGAGGCACACAAAGTAGGCCAAGGGGCCATAATACAAGGGACATGGGCACATGTCACTAAATTTGAGAAAATAATATATACAAATACATGTTTAAATTTCCACATAAGCAAACAGAAATCAAGTTGGTGTGGAGTCATATGGAAGGATATATTCAAATGTCTACATACATAATTAAGAAGGTACACACAAGGACATGGGCATATGTCCAAAGCATACATATAATGAAATGAAGTGGCATAGAGTCATATAATAATGGTAAATTCAAATACCCTTGAATAGATATAAAATCATAGAGACACAATCAAGTCTAAACTAGTAAATCTAGAAATGAAAGTATGCATGAACATGTGGTACAAATATGTATAAGATCAAAGATGTACATAAATTGAGTCTAGAGTAGTTGTAGTCAGCAAAAAATTTATGCAGTGTAGAATGATCAATATCAAGATATAAGCAATGTTAAATCTATGATATAAATTATATAAATATGTAACCTAACAATTGAAACTATGTATAAGATGTCCCCAAATGGGCAAATGTGTCAAATGAGGGACCTATGTATGTGCCCCCAACGGGTAGATAGTAGCAAATATGGATCTATAAGGTGGACCTAGGTCCTATAAGCATCTGAGAAAACTCAAAAATAATAATTTAAGCATATATGTATGTTAAAATTTATTATACTAAGATAACTAGCATATGTAGTACCTAGAAAGTATAATAAATGTAAACATGGAAATGCATGCAATCTATAATTTATATTTTTTGAGAAAATATTTGAATGTTTCTAACATATTATGTTGTTAATATGTTTTTTGGATATAATCCATGTACAAGAAAAATGAAAATGAATCTATATACAAGGATAAAATATAAATTAATATATGTACAAGTAGGGAGGAACATATTAATCAATGAGTCTCACAAGAGACTCACTATCAAGGTGTCATGTATCAAACAAAGAAAGAATGATTGTGAATGTTGTGTGAAAATGTATTTTTGGTCTAAAACCATCTATTTTGAGTGATCTATAGATGATATTCCCTATGGAGCAAGGTTATGAATCTAAAAAGCTTACTAAACTAGCCTATGAAAAGTAGGGTTCTTAGGGACCCATCTAGTAGAAGATGTTGTAGATGACATGGATGTTTTGTGATAATAACCTTAGGAACTCAATAACACTGATATCAAAAAGAAATGGGTAGAGAGAGGCTCTCTAGAATCTATAACATGTCTCTAATGTAGGGGTCTCTCTCATAAGGGTATCTATGGTTTACTAATATAAACTATAATTAGATCTTTGATTGGTGGTTATTGTGTAACTACCTTTGGGATATGTAAAGGATACTCATATTGAAGGCCCTAAACTATAACCACTTGATTAGTATGTATATACTTGAAGCATCTATGTATGGTGGATGGAGTGGATTGAATTTTTTGTATCTATGGCCTACCTAATAACATTTCAAATGTTCCTAAACTAGGTACAACTTATAACTTAGTGGCCACATTTATTGGCCCAACCTATTATGGTAGTACTATCTCCCTGATGGAGCTTTGAATGTGGCCACTAAAATCATGAATAATTGTATCAACTGCTTAAATGTATTACTCTAAATAACCCAAGTGTTGTATAATTATGATAATGCACATGTTGACACTTGACCCTTTATCAATAATGAAACTCTAAATAGGATGATGATCAATATAGGCTTGTACAAAGAGTACATATAAATTTGAATCATCATTGATAATCTCCTAATTTAAGAAAGTGATGAGAGGTCTAGTTGGCACTATATTATTATAAACACTAATGATATTATGTAGGGGGTGTTTTTCCTCTATACTATTATGATAGTATGTTAGTGTTGGATGTCTATGATATGTATAGTAACCACCTAAAGTGCATCTTACCTCATTAGTTGTATATTTTAGAAATAGATCTGAAAATGTTTTCAATGCCTTAGCCTATGTTAGTTGAACTTTAGGTGCCTCTATAGGTGTTCCCACATCAATGATATTGGCCTATATCAAATCATGTATCTTATGTCTCAAATTGATACATCTATTTATAGTATGTCCTGGTGCCCTATGATAGTCTTAAAATGCATTGGAATCCTAGTTATTTGAAAGAGGCCTAGTTGTATAAACCTATTTGATGGGAAGGAGAGATATGAAATTGAATTCTAAGATCTATTATAAAACATGTGCCAACGACTCTAAAATATTTGTTAAAACTCTTTGGAAAGGAGCTGATAAAACCAAGCTAGGGGGTGGCTCTGAAGCTACATTAACTATGGCCTTTTAATCATTCGTATTTTCATTAGTTTCACATTGTATGGAGGCTTATTAAAACTCTTATTAGTTGAATCTGATCTAGTTGTATACATTAGTTTTCTCATAGAGAGAATCTTGGCTTCCCTTTCTTTCATTGTGTGGCATAAATCTATGGATGTTGGAAACTTATTGAATAATATAGACTCATGCAATGTTGGTATTAGACTTTGTTTTAATATAAATTAGATCTCTTTATCTACCATGGGGTTAGTCATCTTTGATAATATAGTTTTATATCAAAATTCATACTATGTTATAGGCTCATTCAATTTTTGCTAAAGTTGAGCCACTTGAGCATATGAAACCTTATCATTGATGTTGATTGAAAAGTGTTCCAAAAACATATCTAGCAATGGTTTGAATATTGTGATGGACTGATTTGGATGATCATAAAAACACTATAAGGCATAGTCATTTAGACTACCTGGAAAATTTTTAGTAAGGAGCTAATCCTTGGACACATAGTCTAAACATGTTGCATGGAAAACTTGTAGATGGTGTTTTGAGTCACCTTTACCAACATATAAAGTAAGCTTAGCTAAACAAATCTGGATGGAAAATGAGTTAATTTTATGTGTTATGCCAAAGGTGTATGTAAAGGAACATGAGAATCCAAGGCAT
This sequence comes from Torreya grandis, assembly GCA_037957365.1. Taxonomy (NCBI): domain Eukaryota; kingdom Viridiplantae; phylum Streptophyta; class Pinopsida; order Cupressales; family Taxaceae; genus Torreya; species Torreya grandis. The sequence continues at coordinate 2,858,134 of JARHVA010001065.1, read as the reverse complement.
GTGATGGCCTAGTATCAACCTACTAAAGATGTAACACCTTGGAATGTAGATCTTGGACCTCATGCATAAAGGATTGTAAATCTGGAGAGAAATAACTAGACATAGGAGGTGTTTCCATTTTTAAATGTTAGCAAGTTAAAATAGGTTGTTGTACATTCTTATTTGCCCCAAATTAGGTATAATAATATTATTATATGGGGAAATAGAATATTAAGCATTATTGGATTTGTGGAGTTCTTTGTGGGCAATATTGATAAGTTCATCTTGCATATTTGAATGTTTAGAAATTAAATCTTACACTTGTCTCTTATCGGTTCCATTAAATCAGTTGTTGATTCTACCATTGTAGGTTGGGAAGTAGGAAAATAAATAGTTGTATATTTTGAACTTTTAAGAAATTTAATCTATGAAAGATTTTTAAAATTAAATACTATAAAAAATCTAAGATTTTGGAACTAATATTTGAGCATAGAAAACAAAAGGATACAAACCCTAACAACATATAAAGATAGGGTTTAAACAATATTCAAATTATTTTTTGTTCACCAAATGATTTAAATTTTAAGGGTTATGGAGTGTAAGCCCTAGTTTGTTAAAGGGTCTGAGTATAGTAAATCAAGGTATAAAATATGTGATAAATATAGCCATTGACTTGTGAAAGAACTAAACTAAACTGATATTTATAATAATAGCAATAAATGACACAAATGAATACTTAATTATAAACTACCTAAGATGAAGGATCCATAAGTTGAAAACTAGTATAAGAGCTGGTCTAAGTGTCACAAATAGGATCTAGGTGTCAAAAACCCTCCTAGACAATAGCACCCTACCTTGGATAGTATAATTGTGTTACTAGTGTCCACTTATAGAACTAATATCCTTTGAGTAGGAATTGATATGTACTTTTAGGAACACGTGTTTGATTTTACCAAACCTGTTCTTGTGTAGACAAACCTTGATTTGCTATCTATGACCTATTTTGGCTGATTTTTTATACAAACCCTAGACCTCCATGTGATTAGGTCATTTGATTGGTGCAAGTAGTAAACATGTGGTGTTATTTGGGTAGGCTTTACATCCTCAACACCCTATTGTGATGAAATTTTCATACATACCAATACTTTGAGGAGGGATCAAGCTTGATGTAGTTCTTCCCACCTAAGTGTTGGTACAAGTGCAAGTGAAGCTAGTATGCATGTCAGTTTGAGTACTTTGAATGAGGTTTGAGACTTAAATATGTATATTTTTAGCTTTAGATGGTTGTAGATGATTGTATGCATAGCTAGGGTAGAATAGGGATTGATAACCTTGATTATGCACAACTTGTTCTAATCTTGTTTGTGTGTATTTGCATATGATTTTCATATAATGAATAAAGGGCTGAAATTCATGTATATATACTAATATGGTGCTTGTGTGGGGTTTGAAATAGGTCTATTTTGACCCTAGGTGTCTTAGGAATTGAAAACATATCTATTGGATCTAAAAAGAGGGAAAAGGATAATATCATCCAATTAAGACATTAGCATTGTGGTTCTAGTGCCCATTTATAGCACTAATGTCTAGGTGGCAAAACCTGAGGCATTAGGGACCTAGATGCATATGGAAGGGTTTGAGACTAATTTTGAGATGTTTAGGTATGTGTAAGACCCATACAAAAGCTGGATAAGAGTCTAAATAGGCCATAAGATAGGTCTAAGGTTAAGCTAGGGATGGGTGGTCTCAAGTAACATTCTTGGCACTCAAGTGACATTTTAGATGACTACAACACATAAGACATGAAACAAGAAATAAAACATGACAAACATGCATGAATACGTAAAGTTGATATGCATAAGTAAGTTTTAACATTAATAAATTTAGTAACTCAAGTATCTAGTAAGATAACAATGTGAAATTGAGTTAATAATCATGCAATGTAATTTAATGAAGTAGGAATAATATGGATAGTCAAAGAATGATAATATTTATGAAAAATATGCCCCTAATGAACTTTATAAGATGTAAACAAGCCATATAGGGCCTATGACTACTGAGATGTGTTCATTGGGATATGTTTGTTGGCATTAGACAAGAGTGCAATGTGTTACTATCTAGATTAGAGTGATTTTGTCCATGATTTTTTTTTTTGGGTTTGAGATAGTATCACCACCTACTACATCTAGAATTCACAACCTATATGTTCTAAAAATAACTCAAGTACACTTATGAATCATATTTTATATGAAACTATATATAAATAAGTACTACGTATACTAAAACATAGATTAACTCATGTAAATAAACTACACATACCATGCATAGGTCTTAATTTTTTTATTTTATGGAATATTCTAATTTTTTTGGTATTTTTGAATATATAAAATAAAAAAGGAACATACCAACTAATGACTCCGATAAGAGCCTCACAGTCAATCGATCATGTTCTAACATAAGAAGGATAACCTCTCATGAATGGAAAGTATCATGCCACTGTGAAGTAACTAGTCTCAACTCATAATATGAAAACTAATCTGACTATGTAACATAAGTGCCACTATCATAATGATAATTTATGGTGTACTAAATATGTGGTTGAGCATGGTGGACACTAAGACTCTTCAAAAACCATTATGGAGTGTATGAAAGTTTTGTTGATGTTATTTGTGGAACACTCCTAGTGTTTTGTTTTTAACCCTAGAATATAGATTAAGGGATCTAGTGTTAAAGGGGATAGAGATATTCTAGGGCACAAGGGTTATAAACTATATTTATAGGAGGCCAATTAATTTTCAAACTTAGATAAACAATATTATGAATTTAAATACTAGGATATGCTAAAAATAGTAAGTACAACCAATGATTGACATTAAAATAAATGGAAAATAATAGAAATTAGATGAATTACTATGTGCATTTAGATTTGATGTGGAATAAACTAGAAATAGACTAGATCTAGATTCTAGATCAGTCATCATATTATGGAAATTTAACCTCTATAACCTCACACACTTTCATCAACCTCAGATAGTTCCATTGATGCTTTTGTCTAACCTTGATGTAGGTGTCCAATACATAATACCTACTAGATTTGGAAGCAATCACTTGGATTATTATAGGTTTTATGTCATCTTCACTCTAGTGTGCTCAAATTTAGCTCATGGATTGTCTCTCTTTTTTAATCATCAAAACCCTAGCTCTTTATCTTCATAGTGACTTTGGGAAAATGGGTTAGTGGGCTCACGGTGTCAAACTAACCCCAAAAACTCCTTTATCAATGGGTGATGCCTACATATACACTAATAAAAAAATGGACTATGACTCATGTAGTTCTCACCTACATGTGTGTTTGTGTGTGTATAAGGATATAATATGTGATAATCAAGTACAAAATGAACCTATCTTATAACTTGGAAAATATGGCTCATGAGTTGTTCCTTCGGTACTTTAAACCTATAAATGTGTTTTTTTTATGATTGATATGGAAATAAGATAAAATAGGGAAGATTTGTGTTGATGCTTCTAAATATACCATAGGTGTTCTTCAGTGTTGAAGAACACTTCTAATTTTAGTATTCAAAAATCTAAGGCATGAATTGTAGTTTCTGACAATTCGGTGATGTTTGTGGTGGAATAGAAGCAGAGTATGGGAAATATCCACAATATTTGTTTAGTTTAGTGGTTGGGATCCACCAGGGTCTGAATCTTTGGATCTTTATGAATTTTATGGTTTCCAGACTAATCTAAATAAATATTAACAATGATATTTAAACTAAAGTGAGTCTTGATAAAAAGTAAGAAAAGGGAAGGGTAAGGTACAAAGGAAACATGATTGCAAATTCTCATCTCAAATATTATGACAAAATTATAATTAATTTTGAGAACACATGAACCAATTTATGTTATAAAATAACATGAGATCAAATTACATCACAAATAATGCAAAATTCAAAGGAAATATATAAATCATAAGTAAGAACCAAGTTTACTTTAAATGTTTCCTACTGTGGTCTAAATAGCCTAAGCACATCCAAATGCAAAGCAAAATAAAATGAAGTATACTTGAGATATTTATAGTTAATCTAAAATTAGCACAAATAAATATCCCTATGACAAAGAATGTGACTCAAAGTATGGAGAATCATTCAAAATTAAGATGACAGCATGCAATTGAGAGACAACATTGACATTTAACAAATTATAAAGATAATCTTTTCATAATTCCTTAGTTATATTAAATGCTCCTGGTATATAATCACTCAAAATCTCTCTCTTTAAAAAATGGTAATCCCTACCTATTTATAGGAAACATAGGTGGTTCACCAGTTAACTTTCTCAAAATATCCACATGTAGGATAAGGATAGTTGTCCTTAATACAAAGATTACAATGTATATGACCTACCACATCAAAATTGACAAAAGGAGACCATATATGCTAATATGATAGAATATATTTGTTATAAAGGGATATTATTTTACAAATTACATTGGTGATGGGCCCCTCAATTATCCCTATCTAAGAAATTCCTTCACCTTGGTGTATTGCTCTTTGATTAGCTCAAAATCCATTACAGGCTTCATTAGACAATCCTCCTCTTGATCTACAAACATGTTGAAATCTTGGTCAACCTTATCCATGAGTTCTTTGATACATTTTGCATCCATGATTTACTTCCTTGAAGTAAGGATGGTGTCAAGGATATTTTGATTATCCTTGGAAGAATGGCCTTGATGCTCCCTGATGCTTTGGATGTGGATACCAACTCTCTACTTGAATTCTCCATCACTGATCAGGTCCATAGTAGTGGTTTGAGAAGGGTTATCCAACAGGCTCCCCAAAAGTTTCCCCATTATAGATATTAGGCCCTTGTCTTCCTTGATGAAGTTTTTGACATTACTACACTAGGTGATCAAATATTCTTGATTATCCATCAAAACTGCCATGAGGATATCTAAATTTCTAATCTTGATGATCTTAAAGTCTAGGGCCTACTTTATCATATGCACATTGATGATTTCTATCATTTGAGCTTGAGAATCCTACCATTGGATGATTAAGGCTTATGTCATCCTAGCTTGATGGTTTAAATCACTTAATCTAAGCTTGGTGTTCTTTAATTCTCAAATGTATCTAACAAAGATTTATTCAACACTTTTAATATGTCCTCAAGAGTTGAGAGTAGGACCTGAGCCTCCAAATCCTGCTTCTCTTTCTCCAAGTTGAGGATCCTTTGATTCATTCCTTGGATTTTAGCCAAGGTAATTACTAATTGTGCCACCACTAAACTAGACACATCCTCCTAATGGATGGGATGTTCTCCTGTTACCTGACCTTGAATAGGAGTTAAGCCCATAAAAGGTTCCACCTTTTGAAAGGTGAACTCCTTGATGCCAATGGTGCTCTTATTTGTCACTATTCTCTCAAAACCTAATGTGTCTAGATTAAATTTTACCTTTGTGTCAGACTCCTTAAATTGTCTTTGCTCAAAAACTTCTACATTTGAACTCCTAGAGGCCCCTAAGGTGTTAATCCCCTAAATCTCTTTGTTATGAAGGATTTAGATCCTTTTTTGGCTTATCTATTTATAATGTCCTAGATCCATGGATTGACATTATCCTACACATCTATACCAACTTGGGTTAAGCTCCATGATGGGGAGAGAGATGGGATTTTTTGTAATTTTCCATAAACAAACCAATCAAGAATGGCTAGTCCATAAATAGGGTTCTCAACACTAAAGAGGTTAACTTCACTGGTAGGGTGAGTGAAGGTTAACCTAGGATTATTTTTAGGTGCTAGGGGCACCAAGGCTAATTTTGATTGTCTCTTTCCTCCATCCAGTGGGGTCAAATCCTTTCTTATTATATTAGAGGTATCCTCCACCCTATGATAACCATAGGCAACTGTAATGTCAATAAGGGCACTGTCCACTATTTATCTTGCCTCTAAGGTAATCATGTTAATTATTTCCATTGGGTAAGAAGGCCTCTATGGGGATGTGTGGGGTTGAGGACCCTCACTAGGTGTATGTTCTATCTTTATCTCTTTAACCACAACTTTACCCTTTCCTTTTATATCCTCATGTTTCCCAACCTAAGATTGCTTTGTCAATTCTACTCATTGAGGCTCAGAATATTATCCTCTAATAGGTGGCTCCTGATGAATTGTCCTAAATGATCCTAACACGTGATAATGCAAGGGATGAAATTGTCATCTCTATCCTGAGGATTTATTATCTTTGACCAACCTATGATCCAACTAGATATTGTAGCCTTTGATCTTGGATAAGACCTCTTCAAAGTTCTTTACCCTTATATAGATACCATCTCCCATACCTAGTTGATGTTTGTATTCAATCTTTGGGACTTTTTATCTTGAATGTGGTTGGTGACTTTGTTACTGGGGTCCCACATCTTAAGGCCATCTAGTTGTAAATCAAAAGAATTTTTTTAGATTACCATAACTTTTAGTTGCTTCCAATCCTTGATCACAATCTTTCTAATGTGTAGTGGAAAGGGGTGGACCTGAGCCTTCTTATTTTTCTTGCATATCCCATCCAAACCTTGGATGATTTGATAGGCAATCTCTTGCTCTATAATCTTACTAGGAACATGAATGGGCAATAAGTAGGGTTGAATCGTGATTCCTTCTATTCTTATTACAGTGAAATTTGAATAGAACCATACATCCCCCATAACTTCTACTTACCTTTTGATTAGAGGGTGGAGTCTTGGCATAGGGACACTGGTGATTTCCTCATAGATAGTTGGGAAAACACCATCATAGATAAATTACATGTGGTTCCTATATTTGAATATATGCAATTTATAATAGTGGTGAGAGATTATGGTCCTACCATTAGGGGACCAATTTTGGATGCTAGGGAAGGTTACAGAGGCCAAGAGTGAATCCAAGAGGTATGACATCATAAATAATTTCTTGTAGGTCCTTCTCTTGATGGATTTGAATTGATTGGCCAAGAAAAATATTATTAGGTCTCTAATGTGATGGGTTATTTTCCTTTCTATCATAAAGTAGACATAATATACCTAGACCTTGCTTACATAAGTAGTGGAAGGGGCACCAAAGGTTTTGTTTAGTAAAGTCATAGCTATCCTAACACCATACCTAAATTAGAAAATATAAATCCCACCATCAAGGGACCTAAAAACATGGGAGCCTTGGATTAACCAAGGTGTGAGGACTGAATCCAAGTCCTAAGTGTTAGTCTAATTCTTTAAGGATGGGATATCAACATGAGGCAAGGGGAGCTTATAATAAGTTTAGAAGGCCATAGGGGTGATGTATGAAACCTTATTAGAGCTTCCCTTTTGAATGATCCATTCCCTATCTATTCTATAATCAATGAAAATGAGATAAAATAAGTCAATACAATGCATTACCTCTGGTTTAGTTATAGCATGGTGGAGACCTGCCACCTGAATTGAGAATAGGTCATTATATCTCTGGTACATAGTAGCATTCCTATTTTCCTCTTGGGAAATTGGATATAATTCCTAGATAAGGAAGAATAAATTAGACTAGTTCCTGATTCTATGCATGTTTAAGGTTGTTAGGTCTAGCTCTATGTCTTTGAAGATCCTCCCCTCACTGTATGAAGTTAGATAAAGTTCTGCTTCCATCTTCATCTGTTGCCTACCTGCCACCATTGATAACACCAAATTATGTTTACAAGGTCACCAAAGGTTTCACTAGGGCACTTGCTTCAAGGTTTAGTTGCTTTATTCTAATTTATTTATCACCAATTGAGCCAACTTAGGTCTTCTTTATAGAGGGCTTAGGGTTTTTAAGCTTTAATGGTGGAAATATCTAGTTTCTTAATCTTATACATGCCTTAAATTTGATTGTACCTTATTTTGATTCCCTCTATGCTTTCAATCTTAGGAGATCTTTGATTTTGATTCTCCATGCTTATGTGGAGCCTATGTGGCATGGCTCTGTGCCTTTCATAACAATTTTCATAAATGCTAGTTGGAGACTAGTTGTTGGCTTTCAAAATCTTTCTTTATTTCATTCTAATAATCCAAATCCAAGTTATTATGTTCTTATTAGTCCCTTTATATTTATGCTCATGGATATACCACTTGGCATCCCAATAAATCTACCCCATGTTGCTTATTTTTTCTAGTTGTTATCTTAACCATGCATTAGCCACATGCTGAGCTCAAGGGGCCTTTGAAAATTCTTCAAGATTGATGCACCATTGGATCAAATCCAATGGATGAGTGATTACCATTAATTTTGACAAGGTCTAAGTCATTTAATTGAGTTCCTTTATTAAGTGGGTCCTATCAAATTTTCATCCTTTGACTGACAAGCTATCACGTGTCCTCCTCATGGGGTTCTATGTACATCTATCATTTACCCTAGTCATGTATAGGCCACGTGTTGAGTGCATGAAGCCTTTGAAAATTCTTTAGGATTAATGCATCATTGGATCAAATATAGTGGGAAATTGATCACCATTACATCCTATAAGATGCACACCTTTTAATTAGTTCCATGACTATATAAACTTAGACTTAAAATGATGTTCCTAAAGTCCTTTTATGTTAAGAAACACAAATTAACTTAGGTTAAGGCCTTTTATGTTAAGTATTTCTATATAAAAATTCTAAGAATTTCTTTGAAATGGTATTTAGAAATTTCCCCTTTGCTTAGGCCTTGAAAATTTATCTAGGTTAAATTTGGCATGCTCGGTAACGTCAACTATGTCCTCATAGATGTTAAATGATGGGAGTGAGCTTGTCAAATTGAAGACAATGAAATTGCTTTGGTCTAATGACTAAGTGACACATGTCAAGATTTAAAGAATTCTTAGGGTTTCAAGGTTGATGCACACCATCATATTAAGGCCCTTAAGGCAGTGAGGAGCACTAGATCATAATCTAAATGCTTAATAGTGATTGCTCTCCCTTTCGGTGTTAGCTTTGGTTCACACTGTTGGATCAAAAACTTTGATTGATTGTGAGGTGTTAGATATATAAAATTTCATGAGATTTAAGTTAATTCTTGATATGTATAAAGGTTTAAACTAAGGTTTCAACCTTTAAAATTTTGTTCATGCTTTCAAACACCAAGATATTTAAACCTTAATAAAAACCTAGTTAATCCAAAAGGGTTCTTAGGTTTTAAAGGGGAAAATAAAAGATCCAAGTCTTGATTTTATATTAATGTTTGTTCATGTTTAAAAATATAATCAAAGCTTAATATAAAGTTAGACTTAGGGTTTCTATAACTAAAAGGAAATATAATTTCTTACTAAACTTTTCCCACAGACGTTCAAATTCAAACCTGTAGGGTTTACTGCTTAGGAACCCTAGCTTTCTCCATAGAACCTATAACTAATCACCTCAAAGACAATCATTAGTAAAATTATTCCATGAAACATAATCATAACTAGATACATCAAGGCTCATGTCTTTTAATTGAATTGCCTTTAAATTTTAAGAGAAAATAACCCTTTCACATTCAATCCAAAACACATATGTTTTGAAACATTCACAAGGGTCCCCTTTTAGCAAAAGTATAAAAATGGGGGTATGTTGGTCTCAACAAATGGTGACTCACAGGGGAACATAACAATATGTTGGAACCCAGGGCTCTAGTTTAGACCTACACATTAGTTTATATATATATATATATATACACCATCTCCTGAGTTGATTCTCAATTGAAACAAGCCTCTTATGTGTAAAATTTGAACCGGGATATTAAAATAAAAACATGAAGTGCTTTAATTCCACTTACTATTTATCATGACTTTGGAAGACAACCTCCAAGTTTCATATCTTTGACCATAATATTGAATTTGAAGCATATTTAGATATTTGTTAAGAATAATTGCTTTTAGCTCAGGGAAGGCTTGGGAATTGCTCTACTACCAGCCAGGTGTCCATTAGCCCCGAAAAAGATACCTTTAGCTCATCTCATGATCTTGTTCCACTATCAGCCAGGTGTTCATATAATTGATGGAGGTTACCAGAATTACCTTTGATTTCATGCTTAATGATTTTTCAATAAGTCCCTTATTTTGTTTTGGTAGGTCTTTTTGGCAAAGTTTGGGAGCCAAGATAACCTGGTTTTAAGGTTTTAGTCAGATGTTTGGTTCTTGGGGTAATCACTTGTAGTTGCAATTTTATGTCAGTCAAGGATATGTTTTAAGTGCAAGCATGAATGTGAATTAACAAACTAAATTCATATTATACACATATGATTCTTCTTAAAACCAAGCTTTGATTCAAAATAAGGTTTTAATCTTTGTGGGACATTTAACTCTTATACCTATCTTAGTTAGTGCCTTGGTTGCATCATGATGCTTTATCGCCACCTCATGTTCACTTTTGTAAGATTCATACTCACACCTTTTGAGCAATTCTAAAAAAAATTATCTACGAGACTTTACTAAAACCAAGGAACACCACCAAGTAGAAAAGATGAAACATAAACAGACAAACAACAAAAAATAGACAAGCACAATCAAACAAATATATACAAGCCCAACAAGAAAAAACAAAGCAAGAAATGAAACTAACTAGCTTACCTACTCTTAACTTAAAAATCTTATAGATTTATTCCATGAAGACCCCTGGTGGTGTAGCAATAAAGTAATGCTTGAGGTATTGCACATTGGTGGGCAAAGTACACTCTACTCCTTGAAGATCCTTCAACCTGAAAGTGTTTTTGCCTAAGATTTTTGTAACTTGGTATGGGCCAATCCATAAGGGGGTGAAATTTCCATGTTTGACTTTAGGCTTTGATGCCTTGTCCCAGAAGATGACTAGGTCTCCTTACCTAAACACCTTCACTTTGGACCTTTTATCAAACCGTCTTTTCATGGTTGATTGGTGCATACTAAATTCTATAAATTCCTTTTCCTTGGCATCTTCCATTTGAATGATGTCAAATATCTTAGAATTAACAAGTTCCTCACTGTCCTCCATATATTATTGCATGAATGTGAACATAGACAACTTCAAGGTGATGGGAAATATAGGCTCTTGACCATATAGTAACAAAAATGGTGAAGCCTTAAGGGCTTGTTTGATATTGATTTTGTCTACCCATAATGTAAACTTAAGAAGTTTATGCCATGTTCTGGGTTTATCTTCAATAGATTTTTTTATGGCCTCCATCAAGTTTTTGTTTATGGATTCAGAAACACCATTTCCCTAAGGATATTGATTGGAGGCAAACTTCAAAGATATGCCCTTATCATAATCCCATTCAGTCATTTCAATAGATATGAAGGTAGATCCATTGTCACAAACTAAGGAAACTAGGGTTGCAAATCTAGTGCAAATATTTTCCTCTAAGAAATTAATCACCTCTTCTGTTCTGCATTGCTTAGTGGCAACTACCTCAATCCACCTAGTGAAATAGTCTATAGTATTTAGGATATATTTGTGACCTTCAAAATAATTGGGGTTAATCATTCCTATGAAGTCTAATCCCCATTATGCAAAAGGCTTATCCACTGTCATAGGTTGCAAAGGCATGGCTACCTTTGACTCTTTTATACTGAATATCTAACATGAATGACACTCCCTCACATGTTTGTGTGAATATTTGAAAAGGGCGGGCCAATAATACCCAGCCCTGAGAATCTTGTGGGATATGGTTCTCCTTGAAGGATGTCCACTTCCCAAATTTTCATGGAAAGTAGACGTGATTTGAGATACCTCTTCTTTAGACACACATCTTAAATAGATCCCTTCAAAGTTTTTCCTATAAAGGACTCCATCTTTGATGAGGTAATGGGATACTTTGAGCCTCAAAGCTCTTTTTTATTCTCTAGTGAGTCTTGGGGGACAACCACCTCTGATAAGAAGATGCATTAAATAGTCATACCATTAATTGGGTTGGAAGTTCTCTTGATCTACTTGCATGACATGGAGCTTCGGGTTAATATTGGTAATCATCTAAACTAAGCCTTGACATTTCACTAATTTGAAAATTTTCATCTCTATATCATACTCTTGTAGGATTTCCATCCACTTTCCTCTTCTTTCCCCAAGTTCATATTGACTCAACATAAGCTTTATGTTTGGGTTAGGTAAAATGACATGCACCTTGTTTCTAAGGAGGTAATGTTTGAACTTTTTTACTACCTCTACCAAGACATAGGCTTGCTTATAAATGATGGAATAGTTCACCTTTGTATTTTTGAAGTTGGTGCTCATGAAGGCTATAAGGTGGTCATTCCCATCAAACTTTTGAGTTAAGACATTAGCCATGGTGTGGTTAGAAGCAAATGAATACAAGAATAAGTCCTTTGAAAAGTCAGGACTTATTAAGACTGGGGCTTGACTAATTACTCTTTTAATGCCAGTAAATGCTTTCTTGGATTCTTCATTCTAGGAAATTTAGCATCCTTCTTAAGCATATCATTCAAAGGTTTGACAATCTCAACAAATCTTGAAATAAACTTCCTCACAAAGTTAATCTTTCTAAAGAATGACTTTATTTATTTTCGACTGTTAGGCAGCCCAATTTTAAAATTTGCCTCAACTCTATCAAGATCTATAGAGATCCAATATTTGGTAATGACATGCCCCAAAAATTTTCCTTTAGTGACATAGAATATGATTTTCTTGGGGTTAAGAGATACACCATACTTCCTACATTTGTCAAATACTTGTCTCAAATGCATGAAATGTTCTTCTCTATTATTAGAGAATACTGTGAGATCATCCATATATATGATGATGAATTTTCCCACTAAAACTTGGAAAGCATGGTCCATGGCCCTCTGAAAAGTTTCCCCTAAATTAATTAATCAAAAAGGCATTCTCTTGTAAGCATATGTACCCCATTTAGTAGTAAAAGTTATTTTCATCCTGTCTTCTAGAGCAACAAGCACTTGGTTATATCCATAAAAACCATCCAAAAAGGACATCATGATAGATCTTGAAACAACTTGGATAACTTGGTCCAGAGAAGGTAAGGGGTAATTGTCTTTTACAAATTCTCTATTAAAATTTATTAAATCTATGCATAGTCTTATTTCCCCATTCTTTTTTTTGATTGGGACTAAGTTTACAACCCAAGTGGAATGCCTAATAGGAAACATGATCCTTGCATCCATCATTTTCTTGACCTCCTTGGGTTCTAAAATAAGGTTAACTAGTCTTTGATTTTGTCTAAAGGGTTAGAAACCCTCCTTGAGAGGTATAGTATGAGTAATAACCCTTGGGTTAAATATTTTTAGATCTTCATAAGACCAAGCAATTACATCTTTGTATTTTATAAGTAGCTCTCTAGCTTTTTTATTTTCCATTTTAGTGCAAGCCTTCCCTATATTCACTATTTGGGGCTGATCATGTGGGACAAGGTTCATTGCATGATAGTATTTACCACTTACCTTAGGTTATTTAGGTGCTTCAAAAATCTTGTCAAGATTAAATAGCCTTTTCAATGAGATCATCCCTTTAGGTATATTATTGTCACTTAGTTGGATGATTTTACCATTAAGTCCCCTCTCAAGAAAAGTTTCATCAGCTTCATCAATAATATGAGCTTCAAAGGCTCCAAAATTAGTCAAAAAATCCATAATTTATTAATCATCATTAAAAACTTGGAAGTGATTTATGCTATCAAGGACTAAAGGATATGGTACAAGATCAATACTAAGGTTTTGAGAGTAATGATTAGGCATGAGGTTAGTCGCAGTAGAGGCAAGCTCATTAACAACTTTTTTTCTTCCATGTGGACAGATAAGATATTAAAGGCATCAAAAGATTCCACCAAGTCATAAAATCTAAATTTGTACCTTAAGGTAAGATATCTTGTATTGGTACTTGTTCCTTACTTGATTAACTACAAGTTTATAATCTCCATAAATAGGGAGTTCCTTGACCTTGTGCTTGATGGCAAGCTATAATCCTAGGATGAGAGCCTCATACTCAACCAAATTATTGGTGCAAGGGAATTGTAACCTATAAGATACATGGTATTTTTTTTTAAGGTCTATCAATACAATACCATCCCCTAATCCTTATTTTCATTTGGCACCATCAACATATAACTTTCATAGGCTAGGCATTGGAGGAGAGCTCTTGGAACCATGTTCTTTTGTAGTTTCTAAAGTGAAAACTCCAAGATCAAAATCTAAGAAGTTTACCCTTTCATTGACAACATTATATTATGTTATCATGTGTTTCATTTTGGGTTCCCTTTATACTCGTATTTAATTTGACACACCTTTCCAAGGTATCCACAAATGTGATTAATTAGTAGATATGTAATCATTTAAGGCCTTAGTCATTCACTTCTCAAGAGTAATTCATAAGCATTAGGAATATCTACCACTTGTATGTCAATGAATTACTAAACCCTAGGTTCACTGGCTAGTTGCATATGCACATTTAATAGTTCCCCAATGACTTTGAATCTAGATTTATCCAATTGAGTAACCACCCTATTAGAATTGATTGGTGTTAACCCAAGTTATTCACATATCCCAATAGGCATGATGTTGGTTGAGGCTCCAAAATCTAAAAGACAATTATGGACATTCTTCCCAAATATCCTAACTATAAGCAATAAGGGTGGGGACTTTGATTTTGTTACTTGCATAGTTACATTTGCACTATCACTCTTAGGGGGGCTTGACAAGCTTCTTGCACAAGGATTCCAAGAGTAAGTCTCTTTGTTTTATGATATAAGTTAGCTCATGCAAAGTGATGTTGGATTTAATCTTTTTCATATCTTCCAAAATATTGTAACCATTTTTTCTTAAAAGATCAACAGTAGGTTTGGAAGAGCTTCCTTTGGGTAGTTTAGGATTATTCTTTGATACAGTGTCTGGAGGGGTCCCATAGTTATTAGGGGGAGTAGAAGTGGTCAATGGATATTTTTTCTCCCTATTTATCAGAGGATATGTCTTCAAGAACTGATGGAATTCTTGAATCTCTTCAAGGATATTCTTAGGATCATTATCTTCTTGAAAAGGGAATTGAAAAGTTTATACCATATGCACTTGGTCGGATGGTTTATATTTAGAAAGACCTACAACAACATCTTTGTTTGGAACCATTTCAAATGTGTCAATTTCCTCTTGGAAAGAATCAAAGGCTTTACAAAATTTAATTCAATCAATCTCACGATGATTGGAGGTAGCATGTACCCTACAGTAGTTTGGTAAGGAAATATTAGTGAGGTTGATATCCATAGTCCTTTTGCTAGAAGAAGGCTCATTAACTTTATTATTGTAGAAACTATCATTCTAAAATCTATTTCCAAGCCTATTAAACTTTTGTAAAGTAAAGTTCCTTCTAGGGTTGTCATTAGCATTACCAACTTGCTTTTGTAATTGTAAAAAGTCTGTGCTAAGCTTCTAGACCATTTTCAATATAGATTCATTCTTGTTCTTTGGAGTCTTAAAATTTTGACCTTGGCTATTTTTAATGCCATTGACAGGTACTAAAGCCTTTTGGTCATTAATATGAGATCCATTGGTGGTCTAATGGCTCAATAAACCTAGGTTTTGATTAGGGACAACATGGATGGTAGGTAATACATTCAAAGTAGGTAATTGGTTTAATGTTATAGTATTTTGATTATTATTTAGGAAAAGGTTTAATGTAAGCATTTGACTATTAACATTTGGGATAGAATAATCCATCTATCCTTGGGGCTGCATTTGGTCACTAATAACCACTACTTAAAAATAAGCTTGAGCCAATGTGATGATAACTGGGATAACTCTTTTAAGAAATACAAAAGTCATGGGGTCAACAACATCTTTGTAAACCTCTAGAGCTAAAGGTTCATTAGGTTTATATGGATCCATGGTCTGAGTAAACATCTTTTGGAACCTAGCATTGAAGGACCTAATAGGTTCACTTGCATCTCTCTTAATAGCTGTAAATTGATGATAAATGACACATGGGCTTATGATCTTTCCAAATTGATCAGTAAAAATAGTGTCAAAGTTATTCCATGAGGTAATATAATTGTTAGGAAAATTAAGGAACCATTCATATGCAACAACTTTGAATGTAAATAAGAACAACCTACATCCTACATCTTCATGAATAACATTTAACTATCTTAATACAGCTTTGAAAGATTTAACATGATCCTCTGGAGTTGAAATACCAATTAGACTAAATATTGGCAATTATTTTTTAGGATTACGTGGTAAGTTATGAATTACACTTGGTATATTGATGGGGGAACTTCCAAGCCATGCCATATTTGGATAAAGATTGAACACAAGAATCCCTTGCAAGGGTGAAGATGGTAGAGACTTAGAATTCTTACACCTTCCTCTATCTTTCATGTTTCTTTTGTGGGTTTCTAGCTCGAGCAAGGGTTATCTAGTCTCTAAATGTGATCTAGTCCTAATCTTTAGCAATTCTAGCTTGAGGTTTAAGGATCTTGTTTGAAATATGATGAGTAAAGTTAGATATTCATAGATAATCAACAATCAACTTGTATAGTAAGCTTATTTTGCAAGGATTGTCTCATAAGAGGATAAAGGACATCAATCTTTAACTAAAAGAGCTCAAAGATGTGTTGAATCATTCAAAGATGACTATCCTTTGCAACTTATGATTCAAATAAACTTCTTATTGACAAATAATTATCAATCTTAACCCTAATAAGCCATTCTAATTTTAAATACTAATGAATTTTTATCACTAGAAGCTATATTTACTAGAATTAATCATATGTATTCAAAGAATACCAATCTTTGTATGAGTAAACCTAAATACCGGTATAAAACTATTAAGGTCACCAATATTTACACAATTTATGCTAAAATAAAGACAAACATGTAAAATATAGAGTGATCTTTGACTAAATTCACCAATAATAACAAATATCTTTAAAGATTCCTAGCCCTACTTCTAGCACCAGTGAAGCTTCTTCCTGTTGATGTTTCTAAATGTACCATAGGTGCTCTTCAATGTTGATGAGCACTTCTCATTTTAAGATTCAAAAATATAAGTCATGAGTTGCAATATATGACAATTCAGTGATGTCTGTGGTGGAATAGAAGTAGAGTATGGGAACTATCCACAATATTTACTTATTTTAGTGGTTGGGAGCCACCAGGGTCTGGATGTTTAGATCTTTATGAATTTGATGGTTTCCAAATCTAAATGAATATTAGCAATGATCTTTAAACTAAAGTGAGTCTTAATAAAAACTAAGAAAAGGGAAAGGTAAGGTAGAAAGGAAACATGATTGTAAATTCTCATCTCAAATATTATGACAAAATTATAATTACTTTGAGCACACATGAACCAATTTATGTTATAAAATAGCACGAAATTAGATTACATCACAAATCAGGCAAAATTTAGAGGAAATATATAAATCATAAGTAAGAACCAAGTTTACTTTAAATGTTTGCTACTGTGGTTTGAATAGCCTAAGCACATCCAAATGCAGAGCAAAATAAAATGAAGTATACTTGAGATCTTTATAGTTAATCTAGCATTAACACAAATAAAAAACCCTATGACAAAGAATGTGACTCAAAGTATAGAGAATCATTCAAACTTATGACAAAAACATGAAATTGAGAGACAACATTGACATTTAACAAACTATAAAGACAATATTTTCAGAATTCCTTAGTTATATTAAATTCTCTTGGTATACAATTGATCAAAAACTCTCTTTATAAAATGGTAATCCTTGCTTATTTATAAGAAACATAGGTGGTTCACTAGTTAACTTTCTCAAAATATCCACATGTAGGATAAGGATAGCTAGCCTTAATATAAATATTATAATGTATATGACCTACTACGTCAAAATTGATAGAAGGAAACCATATATGCTAATAGGTTAGCATATATTTTTTGCAAAGCGATATTCTCTTACAAATTACATTGGTAGTGGGCCCCTTGATAAACCCTATCTAAATAAGTCCTTCACCTTGGTGTATTTCTCTTTTATTAGCTAAAAATCCACTACAGGCTTCATTAGACAATCCTCCTCTTGATCTACCAATGTGTTTAAATCCTGGTCAACCTTAGCCATGAGCTCATTGATACATTGTGCTTCCATGATCTGCTTCCCTAAAGTAAGGATGGTGTCAAGAATCTTTTGATTTTCCTTGGTAAAATGCACTTGATGCTCCCTAATGCTCTAGATGTGAACACTAACTCTCTACTTGAATTCTCCATCATTTATCAGGTCCATAGTAGTGGTTTGAGGAGGCTTGTCCAATAGGTTCCCCAAAATTTTCTCCATTCTAGTTACTGAGTCCTTATCTTCCTTGATGAAGTTGTCGACATTGTTGTACCAATTGATCAAATCTTCTTGCTTATCCATCACAACTAACATGAGGATATCTAAATGTCTAAGCTTGATGATCTTGAATTCTAGGGCCTACTTTGTCCTATGCACATTGATGAGTTCTATCATCCGAGTTTGAGAATCCTACCATTGGGTGATTAAGGCTTGTGCCATCTTAGCTTGATGGTTTAAATAACTTAATCTTAGCTTGATGTTATTTAAATTCTCAAATGTATCTATAAAAGATTTATTTAACACTTGTAATATGTCCTTAGGAATTGAGAGTGGGACCTAAGCTTCCAAATCTTGCTTCTCTTTCTCCAAGTTGAGGATCCTTTACTTCATTCCTTAAATTCTAGACAAGGTCATTACTAATTTTCCACCACTAAAATAGCCACATCTTCCTGATGGATGGGATATTCTCCTACTTCCTTCCCTTGAATAGGATTTAAGCCCACAAAAGGTTCCACCTTTTGAAAGGTGAACTCCTCGATGTCAATGGTGGCCTTCTTTGTCACTATTCTCTCAAAAACTGATGTGTCTAGATTGAATTAGACCTTTGTGTCAGACTCCTTGAATTTTGGATGCTCAATAACTTCTACATTTGAACTCCTAGAGGCCCTTGGGGTGTCAATCCCCTGGCTCTCTTTGTTATGAAGGATTTGGATCCTTTTCTCTGCTTGTCTATTTAAAATGTCCTAGATCCATGACTTGACATTATCTTACACATCTATGCCAACTTAGCTTAAGGCCCATGATGGTGAGAGAGATGGTATTTTTTGTAATTTCCCATAAATAAACTAGTCAGGAATGGTTGGTCTATAAATAGGGTTCTCATCATTGAAGAGGTTAACTTCACTAGTAGGGTGAGTGAAGGTTAACCTAGGCTTCTTTTTAGGTGCCAGAGGCACCAAGGCCAATTTTTATTATCTCTTTCCTCCATCTAGATGGGTCAAATCCTTGATTATTGTATTAGAGGGATCCTCCTCCCTATCAGAACCATAGGCAGATGCAATGTCAACAAGGGAACTCTCCACTATTTATCCTACCTCTAAGGTAATCATGCTAATTATTTTTACTATGGAAGGAGGCCTTTATGGGGATGTGTGGGGTTGATGACCCTTACCAGGTCTATGTTCTATCTTTATCTCTTCAACCACAAATTTGCCCTTTCCTTTTATATCCTTAGTTTGCCAAACCTGGGATTACTTTGTCAATTCTACTCGTTGAGGCTCAAATGATTATCCTCTAATAGTCAATTCCTAATGACCAATCCTGGATGGTCCTGAAAATAAGTGATAATGTAAGGAATGCAATTTCCATCTCTCTCCTAAGGGTTTATTATATCTGACTAGCCTATGCTCCAACTGGATATTGTATCCCTTGGTCTTAGACAAGACCTCTTCAAAGTTCTTTTTCCTTATATAGATACCATCTCCCACACCTGGTTGATGTTTTTATTCAATATTTGGGACCTTTTTATCTCAGATGTGTTTGGTCACTCTATTATTGGGGTCCCACATCTTAAGGTCATCTAGCTAGAAATCAAAAGAATTTTTATGTATCACCATAATTTTTAGGTACTTCCAATCCTTGATCACAATCCTACCAATGTCCAATGGAAAGTGGTGGACCTGAGCATTCTTATTTTTCTTGTATATCCCATCCACACCTTAGATGATTTGATAGACAATCTCTTGTCCTAAAATCTTACTAGGAACTTGAATAGGCAATTGATAGGGTTGAACCATGATTTCTTCTATTCTTATTACAATGTAATCTAAATAGAACCATACATCCCCCATGGCTTCTACTTGACTTTTGATTAGAGGGTGGAGTATTGGCATGGGGATACTGGTGATTTCCTCATAGATAGTTAGGAAAACACCATCATAGATAAATTTCATGTGGTTCCTGTGTTTGAATATATGTAATTTAGAATAGTGGTGAGAGATTGTGATCCTGCCATCAGGGGACCAATTTTAGATGTCAGGGAAGGTTATAGATGCCAAGAGTGAATCCAAGAGATAATACATCATAAGGAATTGCTTGGAAGTCCTTCTCTTGATGGTTATGAATTTCTTGGCTAAGAAAAAACTTATTAGGTCTCTAATGGGAGGGGTTAATTTCCTTTTTAGCATAAATTTGATGTAAGATACCTAAACCTTGCTTATATAAGTAGTGGAAGGGGCATAAAAGGATTTGTTTAGTAAGTTCATAGTTATCCTAATGCCCTCCCTAAATTTGAAAATATGAATCCCACCATTAGGGGACCTAAAAACATGGGAGCCTTGGATTAACCAAGGTGTGAGGACTGAATCCAGGTCTTGAGTGTTAGTCCAATTTCTCAAGGATGGGAGATCAACATGAGGCAAAGGGAGCTTATAATAAGTTTTGAAGGACATAGAGGTGATTTATGCAACCTTATTAGTGATTCCCTCTTGAATTATCCATTCCCCATCTATTCTATAATTAATGAAAATGGGAGTAAGGAGGTTGATAAAATGCATTACCTCTAGTTTGGCTGTAACATGGCAGAGACCTACCAGCTGAATTGAGACTAGGTCATTGTGTCTCTAGTGCATAGCAGCATTCCTATTTTCATCCTAAGAAATTATCTATAATTATTCCATAAGGAATAATAAATCAAACTAGTTCTTGATTCTATGCACCTTTAGGGATATCAAGTCTAGCTCTGTGTCTTTAAAGATCCTCCCCTCATTATCTGAAGTTAGATAAAGTTATGCTTCCATCTTAATTTGTTGCCTACCCTCTGCCATTGATGACATCAAGTTATATTTTCAAGGTCACCAAAGGTTTCACTAAGGCACTTGCTTCAAAGTTCACTTATGCTATTCTGATTACTTTGTGACCAATTGAGTGGACTCAGATCTTATTTATAGAGGGCTTAGGGTTTTTAAGCTTTAATGGTGGAAATATCTAGTTTTTTAATCTTATACATGCCTTAAATTTGATGAGACATTATTCTCATTCCCTCTATTCTTTTGAGATTAGGAGATCTTTGATTTTGATTCTCCATGCTTATGTAGAGCCTATGTGGCATGGCTTTATGCCTTTCACGGTAATTTTCATAAATGCTAGTTGGAGACTAGGCATTAGATTTCAAAAGATTTTTTATTTCATTATGATAATACAAATCCAAGTTCCTATGTTCTTATTGGTCCCTTGATCTTTACGTTCATGACTATACCACTTAGCACCCCAATAAATCTCCCTCGTGTTTCTTATTTTTTCCATTTGCTATTCTAGCCATGCATTAACCATGTGTCAAGCTTGTGGGGCCTTTGAAAAGTCTTCAATATCGATGCACCATTGGATTAAATCTAGGGGGTGAATTATTTCCATTTATTTTTACAAGATCTAAGTCATTTAATTGAGCACCTTTATTAAGTGGGTCCCGTTAGATTTTTATCCTTTGACTAACAACCTACTATCAGTTACCCTGGCCATTCATAGGCCATGTGTCAAGATCACAAATCCTTTGAAAAGTATTTAGGCTTGATATAATATTGGATCAAATCTAATGGGTGAGTGATCATTGTTAGATCCTGCAAGATGAACACCTTTTAATCAGTTCCATGACTATATAAACTTAGACTTAAAACAATGTTCCTAAAGTCATTTTATGTTAAGAAAAACTAATTAACTTAGGTTAAGGCATTTTATGTTAAGTATTTCTATGTAAAAATTATAGGAATTCCTTTGAAATGGTCTTTATAAATTCCCCCTTTATGTAGGCCTTGAAAATTTGTCTAGGTTAAATTTAGCAGGCTCGATAACATCAACTACATTCTTGTAGATGTTAAATGATGGGAATGAGCTTATCAAATTTAAGACTGAGTGCCACACATCAAGTTCTCAATAATTATTGGGGATTCTAGGTTAATGCGTGCCATCAGATTAAGGCCCTCAAGGTAGTAAGGACCACTAGATCATAATCTGAGTGTTTGATAGTGATTGGTCTCCCTTTCGGAGTCAGCTTTGGTTCGTGTCATTGGATCAAAATCTCTGACTGAATGCGAGGCATCAAATTTTCAAAAGTGCATTAGATTTAAGTTAAGGATCAATATCTATAAAGGTTTAGACTAAGGTTTTGGAATTTAAAATTTTATTCATGCTTGCAAACACCAAGATATTTAAACCTTAATAAAAACCTAGTTAATCCAAAAGGGATCTCAGGTTTTAGAGGGAAAAATAAAAGGTCCAAGTCTTGATTTAATATTAATTTTTAGTCATGTTTAAAAACATAATCAAAGCTTAATATAAAGTTATACTTGGGGTTTCTATAACTAAAAGGAAATATAATTTCCTACTAAACTTTTATTGTAGACGTTTGAATTCAAACCCCTAGGGTTTATTACTTAGGAGCCCTAGCTTTCTCCATAGAACTTACAACTAATCACCTCAAAGATAATCATTAGAAACATTAGTCCATGAAACATAATCACAACTAGATACATCAAGGCTCATGTCTTTTAATTGAATTGCCTTTAAATTTCAAAAGAGAATAACCCTTTCACATTCAATCCAGAACATAGATGTTTTGAAACATTCACAAGGGTCCCCTTTTAGTAAAAGAAAAAAAATATGGGTATGTTGGTTTTAACACTTTGATAACTTGAATGCTTGATTGAATGTTTTTGGTAAGTTAGCTTGTGATTTATTTGGTCTATGTTAGGTGAGGAAAGCATGAGGATTGATCATGCATATATACTGATCCTTTTGGATAATAACTCACATTAAAGCACTTAGGCCAACCATTAGGATATGTTTAATTTAAAATTTGGATGACTTTAAGGCACTAGACACTTGAATATGGATAGGACACTTATAGCGATGTAGGTATTTGACTAGGATGCAAACATCTAGGTAGCTAGAAATAAGCACATGACCATAACTTGTAAAAATATAATATAAGTAAGTTTATAAAATTATGAGCATGATATAAGTTTTGATTCATCTAAATGATTTTTGTTAGACTAAGAGATAAGTAATAGGCATAGAGAGATAGGAAATGTAAGCCTTTCAATAGTGGGAAAAGGTATAGAACTAAGAGGAACATCCAATGTTTGTATTTTCCAAGTTTACAAGACTGAGGTGTTATATAATTAAATAAATAGTGTCTACATTTCCCCCTTTAATCTAGTAATAAAATTACCAGTTCAAAGGAAAATAAATACATACCTAGGTGTGTATAACACACATTGCCTTTGCATGAGCGCAATATGAGTGATTTATCATTGATTGACCTACAACTAAGAACATGTTATATTATATAATCAAAGCATATAATCTGAAATCAAAAGCATTGAAATGATTGAAATAAAAAGAGCAAGGTTCAGGAGTACATCTGTGTATTGATACAACTACCTTATCTTTTATCAACTTGATTTGAAAATATGTATCATTATGAATAATTGAAACTAATATTAGGACAAATATAAATTTTGAAAGTACATAATATAGAGATATAGAGGATATGTGCCCCTCACCTTAGAAAAATGGTAAGTTACCACTCGGTAGTTGAGAATAACTCAAACCTGTAATCCAATCATACTTATAACCTAGTGGTTGTGAGTGAACCAAGTCAACACACACTATAAATCTATTGATTTTGGATGATGTAATCAACCCTAACCTATAAACTTGGCAATATTGAGTGATTTAATTATCTCAACCATACCAAAAAGTGAACCAATTACTATAATAGATTGGCTCAATATAGTTTGTAATAGTCCAACCTAGTGAGTTAAAGTTCATAGAAGTGTTTATAATCTAAAATTTGATTTGATTTTATAATTTTAGGTGATCTTTTACATAACATATGCACCTTATGTATGTCTCATGCTAAAATCTAGGTATAATAATGGTACCAATGTATATAATTCTACCACAACTATTTATTTGAATCATAAAATTATAAATTTTGGCTAATTTACAAATTATGTAAGTATAGATAACATGTTTCCATAACATTCCCCACTATAATTTGAAATTGAAAACTTATGTAAGTATGGAGAACATGTTTCCATAACATGCTCCCACTACATGTCTCAAATTGAGAACTGATATGAGTGTGCAGAACATGTTTCCAAAATAATCCCCTACTGCAATCTAAATTTATGAAGAATGTGGAATCCATGCCTCTATAATGTTCCCCTACTAATATTCCCCCCCTTTTGAGGTGAGGGGAAGTAGAAAATGGTAGTTACCTTACCTCAAAAGGATAATATAACCATATAATTTGTGTATGAACCATGTAGTATACAAGAGTAACATATATAAGTAAATATATCATTGAATCACGTAGAATGTGATCACATCAAGTCCTTTGATGCATGATATAGATCATGGCAATGTCTAAATATTAATTTTAAAAGATCAACAAGTAATCAAGCACATAGACGAGAGAACTCAAAATAAAATCAAAAGACAATGGTCCAAGGAAACCTCCCAGAAAGGGATTGTTCAAATTTTGCACAATTGAAGGGACATGACTTATTCAAATGTCCACAAAGCAAGGAATGACATAGTCAAATCTCAAAATGCAAAAAACCATGCCATAAGTAAATGTCATAATAATAAAACAAAGGCATGGGGGATGAAAATAATGGAGTATATTTAAATTCTCAAACAAGTAATACAATACATGAAAATAACAAGCAAGGAACACATTTAAGGAAGTACAAAAATGAAAGCATGGATAACAAGAAACCAACATAAATATAACATCCTATCCCATGGATCATATGTGTTAGCAAAAATGTTGATTACATATCATATCAAATACACTACAAAATATATAAGCATGGATAAAGACATGTGTAAGTGCATAATCTTAAACATGATAGTGTAAAGTGATCATAAAATATTATAACCTAAATGTATCATGATCAAAGGAGTGGATGCCCCAATTTCCACATGACATGATTATAGGGAAGACCCAACATCCAAAAGTTCAGATATCATGTTTTTGTGTATGCCTATATCACACTCAAATGATGTTTGAAATATGTGTATATAGAAAGTATTGATATGTTATTCAAAACATGGATCTAACAACATAGATGACAAGGAGTCAATAGAACATGTAAATGCTAAAAATATTTTTGTATTTTTGAAGTTATTTATTTATCTTTTTGGTATTTTTGGAATATTTGGAGATTGTATAAACTACCAAATGATTTTAAGAGGAGGGTGAGAATCTTCGAGTAGTGTTAAATGAATAACATTTCCTAAACTAAATGTGTCATATGTGTGCATAACATAAGTATAAAGTGTATCATGCTCTTTTGTTAAGTTTTTACTTGGTATCTTTAGTTTGAATTTATTTGCATTTGGTTTTTCATTTACTAGTGATGGATTCAATCGATAAGTACCAAGTCCTATAGGTATGAATAAATTATGTGGTATGTTATTGAGAGGATCAGAACATAATTTTTTGAACTATTCATCTAAGTATTGTTTACCATCTCTATGAGAAGTGAATTTGGCCTTATTTGAAGAAAGGATTTTAGTTTTCTCCTTTGTAATTAAATTTAGAACCTTAGATTTTTCAATGATCTCTTTATTTTCAATTTCTTTTATTAGAAATCCTAGTTTAAATATTTTATGTGCCCATTACTCTTTTTGTGATGTTATCTTTTCTATTTGTGCTTTATTCTTTGACTAGATCTCATTTTTAGGTTATTCTTCTTTTACATTAGGTAAATGTATCTTTAAATGATTTGCATTAATATGCCAATATAGCCTAACCCTTGCCAGTCATTACGATCATATGTGTAAATAGGCTGATTAATGCCTTGGGAACATTTTCCCAATCCTTATCCATGATAACCAATTTTTTTAATTATTTCTTTCCAAAACCATATTGTTTTTAAAATTGGGTATCATTATTGAGAGGTAAACTTATATCCTTTTATTGATATGATTTAACTTTTTGAACCTTTTTTTTCTCTAATTTTGATATTTTCAACTATTTTTTCTCTAAATTTTTCTTTGGTAACCACATTTGTTATTTTGGTAGTTATAGTTTAGGAGAGGTACTCATAATGTGAGTGGTGTTCTTGGTTGATGTAAAAATGATATGATCACCACTACCTTTGTGACTTTGTATTTTGTTCTTTGATGCAAAATAATAATCTATATTATGCCCATGCATTATATGATATGTACAATAGTATTTGGATCACCTTATATGATGTGGAAGAGGTAATTTGATCACTTTGTCTCAAATCATTTTTTTTAGGATTTCACTTGGACTCTTAGTAGCCTTTTGGTCACTTTTTGAATCACTTATTTTATATGTATTATGTTATAGTTTTTCATTTGGATGTGAAACCTTATTTGGCATAATATTGGTTGATGAGGACACAAACATGTGATTAACACTACCATGTGTTAAATTATGTAGGTATGTAATCTAATTTTTCAATAATGTGATCTTTGAACTAAAATTATTTTTCCACTCATATATTAACTTGTACACAAAGTTGGTTTAATCTTTTAAGACTTCACAATCATAAATCCTAAGTACCTCAAATTGAATAAGCATAAATACACCATCTACCTTACCCCTAAAAGGAGTGATAGCATGGACATGGTTAGAGGGATGCTAAATATCACCCTCCTTAGGGTTAGGAGAAAGATCCTAAATACTATTTCCATAAGAGTTGTAAAGAGGGCTTAAATTATGATTTTGTTTTGAAACCCTCTTATTATATTGATTAAGTTGGTTACTCTTTTTAATTGATTTCATCATACATGAAACATAACAAGTAACAACTACCATAATGTACTATAAAATGAAGTATCTAAGAGATATATCCATATTAAACATGTTTGTAGAAAATGGGAAATTATGATTTTTAAATTTTGAACACTTTGAAATCGAGATTTAAAAAATAGTAAATCGAGAAACCCTAGGTCAACTAGGGTTTCGAGACCAAATGTCAAGGTCACCACAATGTGTCAAATGAAGAGAAAGTAATATAAAATGATTGGCTGAGAAAATTTAGAATCTAAAATAGAATTTTTAGGAAAAATAAAAAGTGAGATGAATCTATAAAAATTAAAAATAAAAGTACAATGTACAGTTTGTAGATCTAAATTTACTAAAAATAATGAAATGATAAATTCAAAAAATCCATACCAAATTTGTGAAAATAAAAAGAGGTCTTTGAGTATACCAACCTATGTAGAAAATACCTCTGAGGAATTTTGAAATGGAGCTATTTAGAGGCTGAAATGCACTAATCAGGTAAGAAGAAGAAACTTGTAAGTGTCAGAACATGAATCTTGGAAATAAGAGGAGGGTAAAACACTTGGGTAAATTTTTAGATCTAATAATAAATCACAAAAATATAAAACCTTAGGAGGTTAGAAACCCTATATTAGGCTAGGTTTTCAAAGGAAGATTCAGAGGTCGGGTTCACCACATGTTTAACCTTAAAATATAAATTAAGGGATCTAGGGTTAAAGGGGATAGAGATATCTTAGGGTACAAGAGTGATAAACTATATTTATAGGAGGCTAATTAATTTTTAAACTCATAAACAATATTCTAAATTTAAATATTGAGATATGCTAAAAATAGTAAGTAAAACCAATTATTGACATTTTAATAAATGGAAAATGATGGTACTTAGATAGATTAATGTGTGCATTCATATCTGATGTAGAATAAGCTAGAAAAATATTAGATCTAGATTCTAGATCAATCATTATATTTTTGAAATTTGACCTCTATCATATTAGACACTTGCATCAACCTCAAATAGTTGTGTCAATACTTCTATCTAACATGGATGCAGGTGTCTAATATGCAATACCTACTAGAACTAGATGTGACCGCCTAGAATGTTCAAGGTTTTATGTCTCCTTCAATATTATGTGCTTATATCTAGCTCATGGACTGTCACTATTTTTGAATCATGAAAACCCAAATTCTTCATCTTCAAAAATAATTTTTCCCAAGGTCACTATGAAGATGAAGAATTTGGGTTTTCATGATTCATAAATAGTGACAGTCCATGAGCTAGATATAAGCACATAAGATTGAAGGAGACATAAAACCTTGAACATAAGGATGTACACTACTCTAAAGACAACGTTAGACTTATGTAGTTCTCTCTTATATGTGGGGTTATGTGTGCATAAGGATGTAATATGTGATAACCAAGTATAATAGTGACCTAGCTTGTAACTAGGAAAATATGGATCATGGGTTGTTCCTTTAGTAATTTAGACTTATAGATGTGTTATCCCTATGATTGATATGGAAATGATAGAAAATAGGGAATATTTTCTCACTTCAATGCTTGATTAAACACTTTTGATAAGTTACCTTGTGAGTTATTTGGTTTGTGTTAAGTGAGGAATGAATAAGGATTAATCATGAATATATACCAATCCTTTTGGATAATATATTGCATTCAAACACTTACACCAACCATAGGGATACATTATGGCACTGAATAATTATGTCTACGTAGGCATCTAACTAAGATATAAGTGTTTGAGTAGTTGGAAAGTAGGCACATGTCCATAACTTGCAAAAATAGAAGATAAGCACGTTTATAACATTCTAAGCATGATATAAGGTCTGAGTCATCATAATAACATTGGTTGGACTAAGATCTATTCTAAACATCAGTCATCCCTAGATGGGATGGGTGCTCTTTTAGAATTTGAATTAGCTGGTTTGCAGGTAAGCGAGAAACTGGTAGGGGAAAATCTGGTAGGAGGTACAGACCTTGGAGGAACTGTAGGGGGTGTTGAGAATAATGTTGGGTCAAAATCTTTGGCCGATGTGGATAATGGAAAGTCTTCATGCGTATATGATCCTTTTTGTGGGGTCCATGTCCCCCCATTGGATTCCCCTTCCACTTTTCATGTGTTGGGGCAGGATCTCAAAAAGGAGAAAGATAATGTTGATTCTAACAAGGAAAAGTCCTTAGAAGGGCTAAAGGTAGGGTTCTCAAAATGAAGGACTTGGTCATCTCTGTTTGGCAAGAAACCTACTAGAAAATCTCTTTTCCCACCGGTGACTGCTAAGTCTTGCTGGGATAAAGGTGAGTTTTGAGTTTTTACTACAGATCCTTTAGTCAATTTTTCTATGTCCTCCATGGATTTCACCCTAGTGGGAAAATTTTTAGGAGCAAGACCAGATCTATAATCTCTTAGAAAAATGATTAAAAGGAAATGGGTTATTCAAGGAGAGATAGATATTGCACCAATGTTGAATGGTTTCTTCTCATTTATCTTCAACTGTAAGGAAGACATGAATATAGTTCTTTGTGGAGGATTGTAGTCTTTTGGTAAATGCTCTCTCACTATTAAAAAATGGGAGCCTAACATGGATCTCTCAGATTCTTTTTTCTTAACCACTCCCATTTGGGCTAGACTTCCTGGTCTGCCTTTAGAATTTTGGCATGAGGACATTTTTAAAGGTATTGCTAGTTCTTTTGGTGAACTTGTGGCATTGGATAATGCTATGGCTTCTAGAACCAAACTTCAAAGTGCCAGACTTTATGTTAAAGTGGCAGACCTGAATCATCTCCCAAAAAAGGTGGAACTAATATCCAAGCTTGGTAAAAAAACCCAAGAATTTTTTTTTGAAGATTTGCCCAACTCTTGCTATGCTTGTAAGAAATAGGGGCATCTGGTTAAAAATTGTCCCTCCAAAAGTAAAAATCATCCTAGTAGTGTTTCGGATGGGGAAAAGACCAAGGTCCATCAAAATAAAGTATGGAAACCTAAAGAAGATCATCACCAAGAACAAAAGAATAATGAAGATTCTAAAGCTCCACATGTTGAGGCAGATAAAGAGCCTTCTTTTGAAGATTCTAATGCTCCACATGCTAAGGCAGATAAAGAACCTTCTTTTGAGAAAGTAAACTTTGAGAAAGAAGGACATGGTTTGCAATCAAATACCATTATACCTGTTTAAAGAATAGATGATCTGACAGATCTATCAAAACAAATCATTTTCTATCAACGGATAAAAGATTGATGGAGAGATGTAGATGACAAAATTGTGCTAGAGGAAGGTGAATTCTTGGCTGAAGCCAGAAATAAATCAGAGGAGGGAGATCTTTTTTCTCAGTCTAGGGAGATCCAGGTGTTATCTCAGGCTGATAATGAATTTCCTTTGGATGAGCCTCCTCCCCTAGAAGTTGTGAAAGATAATGGAGAAAACTCAAAGCATAAACTAAACCAAATAAAAAGGGTTGAAAAAAAGATCAATACTAAGGGGGTAGAAACTAGAAGCAGCAAAATAGATCAGCAAACTAAGGCAAAACCTCTTGCTTCTACTCTAAATAAATTTGGAAAAAGAGCTGAACAACATTCTAAGGTGAAACCAGATGTTAGTTCCCCAGACAAACCTGGAAGAAGAACCACTAATAAAACCAGAGAGTTAGAAAGTATGTAGAATATTGCTGATGGTAGGCAGGCAACTATTTTGGATTTTACCCCTAAAAAATAGATATGTAAATCATTACTTGGAATATTAGGGGGCTGAATAGTATTCATAAACTGGATATTGATGTTGTCCCTGTAAAACCTTATTTTGATGCTACTCTTTAGTAGGTTTCAGGAATGCTTTTCCTGGTGGTTGTTAATGCTTTATCTTTTTTGATTCTGTTAAAGGGTTTCGGGGTCCCTTCAAAACCTGCTTTTACCATAATCTAAAACATTGGTTGGACTAAAATATAAGCAATAGACACAAAGATATAGCAAATGCGAGCCTTTTAGTAGTGGGAAAAAGGTCTATAATTGGTAGGAATAACCAAGGTCTATATTTTCCAAGTGTATAAATAGTGCCTACACTTTTTAATCTCAATTTAGAATGTGTTGGAGTAGAGATTAAATCTATAGAAAATGTGACAAATAACTGATTTAGTGGATTTTCAAGGATAGGTCTCCTTAGAAAATTAACCATTTACTTCTAAATTATCTGAGTAGATTGAACATTTTTAGTTTGTTCAACTAAAATATATTGTTTAGGGACAATAGCATGTGGTTAGAGGGTTATTTATATATAATATCATGAACTATGATAACATCATTAAAAAATATGTATTTCAACTATATATGTATTGTAGATGAAACTACATGATGTTATTAAATCTAAGGATGTCCCAATAACACTTTGAAGAATCCTACATTAGAGATTACTATAAAATTGGTGGCCACATATATGGGACCAGCTTATAGTGGTAATTTGATCTCACCAATAGATCTATGAAAATGACCATTGAATCATTTGATTACTATTATTGTAGGAAGGCTATCCTTATTTGTGTATCTAAAATGTGAGAGAAGTGTGATAGTGCACATATTCACACTTGAATTTTTATTAACCATGACATTCTCTATAGGTTGAAGATCAATGTAAGTTTAAATGAATAAAT
The DNA here is from genome assembly GCA_037957365.1 of Torreya grandis. Classification (NCBI taxonomy): domain Eukaryota; kingdom Viridiplantae; phylum Streptophyta; class Pinopsida; order Cupressales; family Taxaceae; genus Torreya; species Torreya grandis. The sequence continues at coordinate 2,826,435 of JARHVA010001065.1, read as the reverse complement.
AATACAAGTCAAAATAACATCATTAGCAATCTCATGCTATGAAAATTTGATAAGTGGTCACTAAAACATGATATGTACCAATTATGTCATTCAAAATATGTTGTGCCTTGGTATGAGAATGATAATAAGCTGGTTGAATATGTGCATTATATGTGTAATGCACTTTTTATTTATCTATTGTTTCTTTACTTTAATTCTTAGGAAAATTATCATTGAATATATTCATTATTATATTCTCACTTGGTTTTTCCTTTGTATTGTCAATAAGTGTACTCACATCAATGATGTTCTCATCTATCAAATCATGTATCTTATGTCTCAAACTAATGCATTTGTTGGTAGTGTGGGATTATGCTCTATGAAAATCATAAAAAGTGTTTATATCAAATCTTTCTTGGAAGATTTTTACTCACATCAACCTCTTTAATGGAAGGGAGTGATATGATATGACATTCTAATAACTTTTGCAATACCTTGTTGGGAACTTCTAGTAATTTGGTAAACTATCTCCTTGGAGAAGTTGATAGTATAATACACATAGTAGGTTTCTAAACCACATACACTATTGCCTTTTAATCACACTTATTTTCATTTGGTCTCACCTTGTATGGTGTCTTACTCATATTCTTTGCATGAGAAGTAGAAACTAGGTTGGTTGCATACTTTAGCTTATTCATTACCAATAACTTGAATCCTCTTTCCTTAATTGTATGACATAAATCTATGAATGATATAAATTTATTAAACATAATAGACTCATGTAGAGGTAAAATCAAGATCTATTTGAAGATGTATTTAAATTCCTTATCTGCCATAGGATTTTTCATTTTGGATTACATGGTCTTATACCTTAAAATACATATTTTGTGATAGGCTTGTCAGATTTTTGTTTGAGCTAAGTAATATGAGCATATGAAATATTTTCACATAAGTTGATTGAGAAATGTGTAAGGATGAAACTTAACAAAGGATTGAATGCATGAACTACTTGATGTGGTATATCATAAAACCATCTTAGTGTGTATTATTTTAATCTTATAGTAAATAATTTTGTCAAAAACAAATCATTAGACACATATTCCAAACATGCTACATTAAATGCTCTCAAATATTGCTCAGAATCACCTTTACCATCATACAATGTAAGATTGCGTGCCATAAAACCAATTTATAAAGGATAGAATGAAATATGCAAAGCCAATAGAGTATGAAATAAAGTATATGAATTGAATGATTGATTAGGTTTTGAATCACCTTATTCGAAATCTAACACCTTTGCTTCTAGAGATAAAATCTCTTGCATAAGGGATTGTACATCAAGACTAGAATGTGTTCTAACCAAAGGTGGTGTCATATATGACTATGTTGTAATTGTCACATTGATATGTTAAAACCCTTGGGTTACTACCATAATAGATGGTAGTATAAAATTTGTATTGAATCATGTAGAGAAAGATAAGGAACCCATAGTAGTTGAATGTGTGGATGATTGGCCTTCAATTACTTTATTGATTTCCTCTCTAACATTTTTTAGAAATACATCTTGCATATCTAGATTCTTTGAAAGAAATATTATTAATTATCTTTTATTTGTATCATCAAATCTATTAGCTAATTCTACCATTATGTTGTTATCAACTAAAATTTAAAAGTTCTTAACATGAGTACAATTAAGGCTAGAACTTCATCTAATATAAGTAGAGACAACTTTGTTAGATTACACAAAATATGAAATTGAAACTTAGAAGATTATTGTTAACAAAGAATTTATCAAATTTTAAAACCCTAATACAACAATTGGAAATAATAAAAATAATGAAATAAACCCTAACAACATGATTGGTTAGGGTTTTACAATGTTCAACAATAGATGGGTTCACCAATATGTTTTATCAAAAATTTGAGATAAAGAGATAAAAAAATCTAACTATGACAAACTAATATCTAAAATTAGATTGTACATGATATACAATAAAACACACAAATTAATTTTCAACTTGCTAAATATATAGATAAGTCAAATGGGGAAAATACCAAATAAAAAAAACTTAGTTGGAAATGGAGCATGTAATACTATGATTACAACTATTGTTATTCCTTAAATTTGTTTAAGTCAACTTTTCTAAGTGGTGAACTATAGTTGAACTTTTGAGGACAAAAAAATTAAGTGTCAAATTTTGTGAAAATGCATAAAGTTTGAAATAGTCCTTTTTATGGTGCATTTTGGTGCCTTTAAATTTAGGAGGGGTCATATATCATGACCTCAAAGATGCATGGGATGTGTAAATGTGCATGAAAAGGATTGCATGACCCATATCCATGTAAAGATGAATCAATTATGAATCTACATTAGCACAATTCGCATACACCTAGTCATCCTTCACATCCATGTAGACATGTCAGGAACAAAGCCTCACCTAAAAGCATGACCTTGAGTTTGATGTATCCATGGGGAACCATAGATTGTATGTGTGGCCACATAACACATATGTATTGGGTCATAGTGATTATTGTGTACTAAGTTGTGGCTAAAAAAGATTATTTAAGCACCCCAAGGCTCATTTATTCTCATTATTTATGTATACATGATTTATATCTCTACCCATCTCTCGTTTTCTCCCATTAAGATGAAACTCTACCAAAATCTTCATTTTTCTAAGTATTTCATAGAGGTGTGGTTTTTTGTAGCATTGGTATGCATGTTCAGCATTTTTTAGCCAAAAGGAGTTTTGCTTTGTCTAATGCCCTATAGTTTTCTACTTTTATAATGTATTTTTTCAAGTGTTTTCAAAGAAAATAGAAATAATTTCAAAAAGTGGTATGCCTGAAGCTGTTGGCTTCCCTATCTTAGTTTAATGTTTTGATTTGGTGTTCTCTTTTGTTCAACACTATGACCTTAAAATGAAGGAGATAAGATCAATATATGGGGACCTTATTGATGTGTTTTTTTTGTGTACCATATAAAATTTTATGAGGTAGCCTCTAATGTTTTAAGATCAGTGAAAATTATTCACTCTAAGGCATGAGTTTTAAGGTATTAGGTTTTATAAATAACTTGTTGATGGAATAATGGTGAGCGAGGTAGATTGTTTACCACTGATGGTTCATCTATGGAAGAATCTAAATATAATTCTTATGGTTATATTGATGATGGTTCTAACCTAAAGTGGGTAGGACTTAAAAGAAACTCAAAAATGGGGGAAAGGTAGGGAAGGAAAAGAGGCTTGTGGACCACACTAGATGAAACATTTAGAGACCCTAACTTGAACTAGAGGTTGGATAAAATATCATAGACCAATTCTTGTTTCAAGATATTATATCACACCAAAAATTAAACATGGTTAGGATTCAAAGGTAACCAAAATATGGTATACTTAAACACATGAAATCAAAGTTTGCCATGTTTGTTAGACTATAACAACACATCTACAGAGGGGATTGTGACTTATATGTAGAAGGTATTCAAATTAGCTATAGATTAATATGAATTATTATAAATAAAATATAACTCATACATAGTCAAAATACTAAGAAACTATAATGATATAACTTCTTACATAATTTAAAAGTTAGAGAAGAACCAAGATTTGCACATTAAAACTAAAATTGTAGAACTTATTTATAATTTCCTATTAATCTTTAACAACTAAAATCTCCTCCATTTGGAATAGGAGGATACAATTAAATATAATATTGGGATGGGGAAGGCCTCATCTCTCAAGGGAATTCTAAAATGCAATTCCAAAAATAACATTGTATGTTAATCTAATGCAAAACATGCATGTACAACATTAATCACTCAAAATAGAATTCTTCATCTAAAAATACAATATATACATGTTAAATAATTTTGGAACTAATAGTTACATCTCAACTAGACCATGCAAGTACATATCTATAATTATACGGTGTTGGTGTGGCATCACTAGAATAATTTACACTATAATAAAGTTGATGTAGAAGATGGCGTGGATGGAATTAGAGATGAGCCCAAAGTAGCTGATAGAAGTGGAACATATGTTGGCCAATTTGAATATGCACCAATGTGTATTTGAGAAGCTGATTCTCTAAGGTAGGCTTGGCATGACCTCTACTTATACATTTTTTTGCTTAGTTGATTTTATATGAAGTTAAAGTGCATGACTTGCTTGGAAGTCTGTGTCAATGGTCTTAAATTCAATCAGATCTCTTTTGAATAACTGAGGAATATTATCCATCAATTTCTTGTATAAACCCAATACATATCTAACCTCAGCATGTAGTTACTCAATCCTTATAATTTTATCTCTCTTAAAATTTACCACTTACATTACCCCGTCACTAGTTCTATAAATAGTCCCCTCAATCTCCACTCTAAAGTTGTTCGATGCTACTTGCAGAAGATTATCAAAAATGGGCTTGGGCACCAATTACCCCTATGGAATGCCTACTTGAATGACTCTTAATTCATTCAAGATAGATATAGCTTCTATATCATGGTTTATAAATTGTTAAACCATAGGTTGCATCTCTTTATGCCATTCAAGTACACTATCCCTTTTTATAGATGAATATGATTTTATTCCCAAGTAACTTCAGATGGTGTCAAATTAAGGTGGGTATAAGCCTTATTTTTTCTTGGATTATAAAATATAATTGGCCATCAATATATTTTATTTTTTAAAATAGTTGAAGAATGTCTCCTCATTTGGGTTGAGAGGTGGCCTTTACAGACCTTATTAAACCAATGGTATCAAATAACTTCCTAGTTATTCCCTATAAAATTATCCACTATCTATTTGAGGGGCTAGATGGTACTCACCTATGGTTGCCTCTGCATCACTTGATCAAAACTTACAAACATTTCCTTGATTACCCCTCCTATTGCATCTACAAAACTATAAGGTTCCTCTTTAATCCTATCTAGGTCTGAAGGATTCACCTTCTTTCTATTAATTAGAGAAAAGGTATCTTCTCTCTACTCCAATTCTATCTATTGGCCTTCAAACATCATAGTTTACCTCTTAAATTTTCTCAAAGTGATTGTTTGTCTATCAAAATGGAATTTAATTATAGGTTGCTTAGTTATTACCAAGTCATGTCTTCTAATTTTTATTCATGCTGAAATTGCTTGATCCATGAAGGAATATTCAATACAACTTGTTGCTTTATTTATTTTATTTTCCCTATAGATGGTGTTTCCTAAGCTAGTTATTCTTTTGGGATTGTTGAGTTGGATGATCTCCTTGATTAGTTTAAGGGGATGGCCTTGAAACTAGCATAGCCTTCGGGAGGATTTCACTGCTATAGGAAAAGGAAGAATAACCTTCCTCCAAATAGTAACCTATCTCTAGAATGGTATATCTATGATGTATTTGTCCTTCCCCCTAGCTTTATGCACTAAAACTATATGTGTCTCCATCTATGTGGATCAGCTAATAGGCATTTCTATTTGTGTGGTCATCCTAAGAGGGATGACTAATGTAGAAAAAATAGAGGTAGACACCAAGTTTTTAAAATTTACCCCTGTTATTGGCTCAAGGGACTAAGGAATGGTCTTACTAAAAAATGAATAGGTCACTGGGTTACTTAATATATTTTGAAAATAGTCAGTAACTAAAGTATGTGTGACCCTAGCATTCATAGCAGTAGTGGACATAGGATCCATAGCAGTAGGTTGGCATGTGGTGGTAAAAATTGGTAATGCAGTAGTAGCCCAAGGCTGGGTTATTTGGCTATAAGAATATAAAGAATGTGTTATACCAATTGTAATTTCAAAAATTGAGGAAGTTTCCAAAGAATGTGGACTTGGAATAATTACAACCAAAAGAAGAATAGATAGAGTGCTAACTACTATAGTTTATATTGTTGTGATCTAATGTGGATAACTTAGAGATGTAGTTGGGTACATCCCTTATCCTTTAGATTAAATTTGTGACTCTGCCTCTCTTATTACATCTCCCTTTCTATCTAAAAATAGTTTAGTAGATACTAAGCTATCATCCCTTCAGATCCTTCTATCAACTTTATTACCCTAATTGGGCACTTTCCTTAGATAACCATTCATATTATATATCTAATTATGTTGTCTCACTGATTGACCATGACTCTTCAATTTCTATCTCAGATACCCAATCTTCTTTATTGGTCATTCTTCTCTCTTCCTCTTCATTGTCATAAACCATGATAGGGTCTGATCTTCATGTACCCCTTCTATCCTCCCTCTCTTTGGGTACTTATATTGGTTTTTCCTTAGCTTCCACATTTTGAGGAAAAATAGGTGGGCTCTTGGGCTTCCTTGTATATGTAAGTATTGTTTTGGTATCAGCAGAGGTTTGACCAGTAAGTGGAAAATTAAAGAATGGCAATTATAGATGGTGATGAAGTGGTGAGAGTAGTCACTACTAAAATAATGATGGATGGTTAAGCTAATTGTCTAGTGGGATATGATAGTGTTGTTTGTGGTATCAAATAAGGAGTAATATGTTCTCAAGATAATAATTAAGGAAGATTTACCTATTGTCTAATGGCTAGTGGAGGCAAAGGCAATATAGAAAATATACTAGATACTCCACTTAGACTTGTAGGTCTTTATTATTCAACCATGTGTTGTGGGGAGGTAACAACAACTGTGTATGTAGGGAAATATGGAGGAATCTAAAAGTTATTTTCAAGATGAGCTACCCTAGATGGGATAGTTTCTTCTTGTGTTTTTGGTTCTACTTGAGGAGGGGTCCATGAATAGGTTTGGAAACCCATTTTTGCTTCTCAATAATTTTAGAATATTATTTGATGATAGTAGGATCATATTGGATCCTCTAAGCCAAAATCATAGAAATGTTGTCTCTGTGCATCTTAATATCTATTTTAGAATCATCTTCAAAATTTATAAATATGTTTTCATGGTCATATGACTGGTACCCATAGTTAATCCTTACTACTCTTTCATATTTTCTAAGTTGTCCTCTAACATTCTCTCTAGGTTCCCAATGTCTGAAGGATACTTTTTTAAACCCATAATGTACCCTAATTTTTCCAATAAACTGTAGGTGTTCCCACCTTTTGTATTATATTCTACCAATATTGAGATGGGTGGGATGGACATATGCTTGATTAGATTTCCATAATTTTATTAGGTAGAAATCTCTTTTTCATATACCTTATTAGGAACAATCCTTGGTAGGTATAAAGAGTGTGCCTTGGTTCCCTCAATTCTAGTTATTATTCACTCAGGGTACAACCAATAGTCACCCATTTTATGAATAGACTTATTTATTTGATCAAACAGTCTGGGCATATTCTTTTCATAAATTGCCTGATAAACCATAGGGTAAAAGGTCTCATTTAAATTCTTCATGTTTTTCTTAAACATGTGCACAAATTCATCACATATCATATTCTAAGGATACTTTTTTTATGGTTTCTAGAGTTCCTAAAATGATGAGTGGACCATCACAGTTAGAGCATCCACTACATATGACATCATACAAAAGTTTCCATCTAGAAAACTTTTAGGATTATTGATTCTGATAATTAAGTTTGAGCTAATTATTTATCCAATTTATATGACTTTGTTGGATTTATAATCATTTCCAACAAAGGAACCTATATCTCATTAACATAGGCAATGGTCAAAAAACTGTATATTCTATTCAAAATGTCCATAACAATCCTCACCCCTAGCATGATGATAACAATAAGAATGGTAGAGGTGGGGTCCTAGACTATGGAGTTTCTTGGGTTACCAACCCATTCCTATAACTTGATAATGACATTATTGTTGATAAACTATGAGTTCACCATATCTTGCCTATATGTCATCTCAAACATCAGAAGTCTTTAATACTTCTCAAAGGGTTACCACTGATATATACAATTGGAATTTTTCTTGCCATGAAGTGTACTATTTTTCCAAAAAAATTATTATTTAAAAATAAATCAAACAATAGGTTTATGCATGGTATTACCTTGGTCTTGGTCACTATGTTGAGGAGACAAACTACTTTGTTGTCTGGTAGGTTATCTGTGTATCTCTGCATGAAGATGAACAACTGATCCTCAACTCTTTAGGGTTAAACTACTTTGATTACCTCTCAAATAGAAGAATAGAGATTGAATTCATGATTTAGGGCCATCAAATCAAATTTTGTACTAGTATACTCAGTTGACACTGTAATAGAGTATGCAAAGGGAACTAGAATATGAGCTTTAGTTACCATTGAATCTTTGGTTTAAAAATCCTTTGCTGTGAAAAAATAGAAATTTCTTAGTTACAAGAGAGCTCTAGATTCATAGTGTACACTCAGATGCTTAATAGAAATGTGATTAAACTAGATTTTCTAATTCAAAATATAATTCTTTAGTTATGTTGACTTTAAGAATTGAATGCAACAATTCATTTCTTTATGTGAATTAATGGCTACAATGGTTTTTTCCACTTTTCCTTACCTAGTCATTTCATTTAATATTAATTAAACTATTTTTTTTAGATTTTTAATGCCATGTGGATTCTTCTACATGTTCTCAGATGCTTAGTCATCTTAATATGATAAATGTCTCTTTTATATTCTTTTAAACTTGACCTTGGTGTCTTTATTATTTGCTTACATGTCTTTGAAGGACACGTGTTTACATGTCATTATTATGTTGATGGTTGAGATGTGATCTATTGTATTTTTCTCTTGGGGCTATGGATCCGTGGGATGGTGACAAGTGGTAGGATCTCACTTCTCCACTAAATAACTATGCTTCATACCATGTCCATAAATTGAGGGTTTCTAGGTTAAGAGGAAGATGACATGTAGATGAATCTTGATAATATGTTTATTTGGGATCTTTCATACAAATATCCATGCTAAAATAACCATCAAGCTATCAAATGAGTGGAATGAAGACACATGGATGGATCTTAGTGATACACTTACCTAGTATCATTCATACAAAATGATTTACTGATGTCACATTTGGGAGACTGGGACGATGACACGTGGATGAGTCTCAGTAATATGCTTACTTAGGATCTTCCATATAAAATGATTTGTTGATGTTACCTTCTAGAGGTTGAGATGGTGATGTATATTTTTGACTTAGGATATAGATGAGTGTAAATATGGTGTTTGGCTAAGTAGATAAGCTCTAGGAAACTCCAAGAACTACCTAGTATGAAATAACTTATTCAAAATGCAACAAAGGTAAAGAACCCATTAAATAGCATAACACATTAATTTGGTTAGCCATTTAAAATCATAAATCAAACCGAAAATGTTAGCACTTAAATAAAATTGAAGGTAAATATTAAATCATATAGCAAGGCTTAGACACAACTTTAATTCCTTTTAGCTTTAAAAACACCCTTTAAATAATGAGATGAAACCTATGAATTACATTAAGCAAACAAATAGAAACTAATATAGTCAAATGAATTTTTCAAGTATCAGATAGATTCCTTGAATTCATATTTTTTTTAAAAATCATATCATATACTTCTACTTTAGAAGATCGCAAAAGGATATTTAATCAATATTGGACCCCTATTTGAAAATTTTGAAATGGAGTGTGTGTGTTAGGGAACAATAAATGGTGACTCACAAGGGAAAATACTCGTAAGTATTTTAAGAACCTAGAATCTTAGTAATGCAACATAACCAAACTTTGACCCTACTAAGAAATAAATAAACAAATCAGATCTTGAAACAAAAACCTACTTCCTCATGAAACATACTAACCCTTTCCATTCCTTTGATCCGAGTGTGTGATTTTATGGATTCAATTTTCCTTGTTATGATAATTTGGGCAAAACCCTAGATAGATAGTGTAGTTTTATTTTCATTTTAGATTTTATAACCAAATAATGAGGGGAGCCTTAACATTACTCTTATACCAACCAGGCATCTATATCCCTAATAGAGACACTTTTGATTCCACTCAAAGCCTTTCTTTACTTCCAGTCAGGCATCCATAGCCTTGATAGAGATTACTTGAACCACTCATCTTCTATTAGTTTGTAAAATTGAGTTTTTTTTAAGAAACATAGATAGAAGAATGTTTGGGAACCACTATTAGTTGGGAGCATGTATAAGAAAACTTATTTTAATTAATACATCCATATCATTGTATATCTAGTTCTATGTTTATTATCACTCATCTAAGTTTTAGCATGTTATAGTGTAGTTAATATTTAGAAATATAGTCTATATAAAATTTTCATGATTATATTAGATTAAATTCTAGAGGTCTAGTAAACTCATTCAATGAAAAAAGGAACTAATTCAATCATAACACATTCCTTAAATCTAGAAGATCTAGTACTAATAAAGTAGATCCCTATGAAGAATAGAGGTGCATCCTATTGAATCAGCCCCTTGTTTTGTATTTATTTTGTAATCTCCATGTAATAAATTAGTTGGTATGTTCTATAGTTTTAGAAAACTAATCTAGAAAACACAAAAATTAACCTAGTGAAAGAAAAACAACTAATTTATTGAAAACAATCATAGAAAGTAGAAAATGTCAATATTATAAATCATACATTTATTCTATAAAGTAGGAAATCTAACCTAGAAATTAATAAATTTATTCTAATCCTACATCTAGAACCTTCACTTACAGTCATCTTGAGGCATCTCGAGTTGGAATAGCCATAAAATAGTGCTTCAAGAACTGTTTATTACCTAGAAAGGTGAGGTCACTACTATTATAAGTAGATACTAATAGGGGGTGAATTATTTTATTAACAATCATTATTCAATTAAATTCATTATTCCATGAAGCATTCCATTCACATAAAATATTAATGCATAATCAAAGAAACTATACAAGCATATCACAAAGGAAAACAAGAGATATGTGGGAAACCCTTATAGGGGATAAAACCCATTGAACCATGTACATGGACTAAATTTATATAATTTCAAGATCCAAGTTTTAGTGAAGCACCAACTTTACTAGTCTTCTGCAAGCTTTATCTTCCAAGGAGGCTCCAACCCCCTAGGAAAATTAGAACCAACAAAGTCACCTATAATATATGATCATATTAGAACACCTAGTGATAATATTCAACTGATGAATACCTCATTTTTTAACACTCTCTACCCTTCAATCTCACTCAAACAACGTCTTAGGCCTTCTCGCTCAAATAAGCCTCTCTTTGGCAGAAGTAGGTCAAATAACCTTACTTAATATTCATATAAAAATAGTTATATACTAATGTAATCTTTTTTTTTTAATGATCTTAAATATTTTAACCTATTCTCAAAAACACCATATCCTTCGCTCAATATCTCAAATTCTCTAACTAGTAAAAATAAGCTTAATAGGCCTTGACTTTATACTTGATTCTGTCTCATACCTATCTTGGTTGGATAAGGAATTTACCATACTTGTATTATGATTTAAATATATCACTACACCCATTTAATGAGTGAAAAAAATAATACATAAGTCAGCCATAGTCCATAAGGACCAAATCCTCTATTAGGACTAATGGAGACCTAATGCAATTAGGTCTGTCCTATCCACATGTTAATATTATAACCCTTAGGAACACTTCCTATCTTAAAAAATGGATGAAACACATTATAAATTTCTAAAATATACCCTTGATAAGTTCACCTGGGGTCCCCAACTCCATTTGGTCCACTTCATTACTTAGACCTACTAATTAGGTCTCCTCGCCATAGACCTTCTCACTACCTGTAAATTTGTCTTGCAAATTTGAACCAAATACAAAAATTTATCACATAAAAAATGAATAAAATAATATTATTAGGATAATAATGTCTTTAAAAACTTCCCAAAAATCTTTTGTATCCACTACATAGGCTAGAGGGCCTCAAGAACACTCCTATAGATGACTTACTCGGAAACACTAAACATTGTCAATACACAATCAAAATCATTTGACTTTCCAAGATCGATCAAGGAATTAAAATGATAAAAATATAATTAAAATTATCATATTATTCCTTTAAAACACCTTAAATAACTTTATATCATTCATCTTAGTGAAAATCTACTCAAGAACATCCTTTTCACACACATAAAAGTTGCCTATAGGACTAAAAACACAGTCAAGAAAATCAACTTGTAGAACACATGTGGGTAAATTTATGTGATATTATAATGGATTTTTTTGAACCTTTATCATCCTTATAAAATAAATGGAAATATTTATTTCATGGTCATGTATCCATATTGGTCTTACAGACCATTCTCACTATGTCACTCTACACAGACTTCACTATGTTAGACATACCAGTTTGGTGATAACTTTTTGCATAGGTGTAGGCATAATCAACACTTATATACCAAGATTATATGAGATATAGGTATTTAATAATTACCCCATTCCTTAGGATACATACCTATTCATCTAAAACCAATCCCTAATCTCATTCTCTTTCTTGCCTGGTTTCTTCTTTATTCTGCTCATTAGGCTAGTTTAGTGATAGGATAACTTCCATGATGGTTTTTCACATTTTTGGTAAGAAAAATATTTATAAAATTTTATGAGCATAAAATATAAGTATTTAACATCATACTATATACACTTTCATGATTTGACCTGGTCAACCTTACATGTAGCATCAAAAACCCCAAAAATAAGGTTTTTCCTATAGCTTCTACTCATTATCATGATATTAAAAAACCACCTAAGGAAACATTGAAGAGTACTTTTAATGTTATAAAGAAAAAAATAGGTCAAATTAATCATTTTTATCCATAAATTTTTATATCTTTCCTATCAGGGTTTTATGTGGGTTTTGACCACTTTACCTTCTTAGCAATCATTCATATAGGATTGCCCCTCAATCCAAAAAATGATGCCAAGGAATTGAAGATAAGGAAATTACCCAAATACCATGAATTAATTAAGCTCTCATTCAAATTTTTCACATGCCAATGAGCATGAGAAACTTCTTCTTGGGTCTGCAACACCCTATTCTTTGCACACATTCAAACTTACCATCAAAATTCTTGCATTCTTCTTTAGTTATTGACTTAAAAATTGGTCAACATGATTATAATAATCCATATCACCACTTTCAATGCTCTCAATATCTCTTCTATCTTTTTTAAATATCTTTACCCCTGATTAGGCCATTTATAGGTCACTTTGTACACTAGGCCTTGTTTTATCAAGCATAATTTGAGTATGATCAAGCCTTGAAACCTCTTGTACTATATTTAAAATTATACACTAATTTTATACAACATAATAACTTGATCTCACACTACCACCATTGCTTACATAGGTCTCTAATGGCTCAAATCACCATGTTATCAGACTTATCTCACTAAGGCACTAAACCTACAACTTCTCACTAGGTCTCTTTATATAGGAGCTAAGCTTAAATCTTGTCCTTTGAACTTATATAAAGGATTATTTTCCTCTTAAACATGTTATAATAACTTATAATAATTAATTATGCCTTTTCTAACCTAAATCATAAAATTTCATCATGTATCATGCATACATGTTCTCACAGAGCTAGGCTAGGTTACTCAAGATGCCTAGTGCTTAGAGTTTGGACACAATAGGCTAGTTCAATATGTTGTTTCTAAAATCATCTTAGCCCATTTTTGGGAACAACCCCCTATGAAACTTGTCTGTTTCATCTTTTATTTCTCTAAGGTTGTTTTTTTAAGAGGGGTTCTTCTCATTCTCGTCTTGGTCTGACTGCACCTTCTGAAATTCATAAATCATGTCTTCCCTAAAAAGTGAAGGTCGTTACGGTCTCGATGTGTCTAGGGGACCAAACCCACCTCTTTTAGTGTTAGTGTTTCATTTCTTCTATTTTTGTGAACGAGTGGCAAAATTTGCTGCCAGTGCATTTTCCCTTTGAGATGCAAGGGCGACAAATTTTGCCGCTCTTGCATTTTGCCTACAAGGGTGGAAAATTTTGCCGCCCATGCATTTTGCCTATAAGGGTGACAAATTTTGCTGCCCCTGCATCTGAACTAACCGAACATGTAAGGGTGATGAATTTTGCTGCCCATGCATGCCTCGGTTTCTATGCATGGCATTTATTGCCACACACAGTGGGGTGTTGGGGTTGTTTTTCACCCCATATAATCTGATTTGGGCCTTTTTTCTTCTCATTCTTCCTCCTCTCCTCTTGTCTTTTGCATTTGGGTGATCTAACGAATGAGCTGAAGTGCATTTTTGTGGATTCAAGCTTACTGCACGTGTGGTTTTTGAGGTAGGGCTTGTTTTTATCATTTGTTTTCTTTCTTTTCCTATTCTTTACTTAGTTAAATCTTTTTTGTCATTATTGGGGTTTGTTGTTTGATTTTGTTTGACTGGTCAGCCTACTCCTAGGAGAGTGGCAATTTTTGTCATTTTCCACTTCCCCCTCCACGTCGGCCTTCCCATCTTTCTTCCCATTTTGGGGTGGCAATTTTTGTCACCCTTCACCTTTGCCTACAATTTCTCACCAAAGCCCACACGGGCAGTGATTTTTGCCACCCAGTGCATCTCAGCCCCTTGTTTGTCTTCACCTTCATGGGCGGCAAATTTTGCCGCCTGTGCTGACTCATTCGTGCACAGGCGGCAATTTTCACCACCCATGCACCCTCCTTGCTAGACATACATCGACGATGAATTTTGCCACTGAAGCATGCCCAATGTGCAGGGGTAGTGAAATTAGCTGCCCCTACTAATGCATCCCCAAACTGCAGGGGTGGCAAATTTTGTTGCCCCTACCTTTTTTCCCCTGACCTGTAAGGACAGTGAAATTTACCACCTATGCAGGCCGATCTTGCATAGGCAGTGAATTTTTCCACCTTTACAATTTGTCAATTCGACCTATAGGGGTAGTGATTTTTTCCTCCCATGCAGTCCTCCTCTGAATTTTTTTAACTCTGGAGGATTTTTCATCTTTTTTGTCTTTTCCTTTCTTTCCTTCCTTCCTCCTTTTTTGCCTTGATTTCTGACCTAGGCTTTTTAAGTGACCTCCATTGACCATGATCACTTGATATACAAATTCTCTAACTCACTCCCTTTTCTCTAATTTTGTGATCATGGCTATAGTTCTTTCTGAAGGCTCTTGCTTATCAACGCCCGTCTGATCGAGACCAATTCCAATGTCAAAAACATCTTCCAAAAAGGCAAAGATGATGAAGTACAAGTACCAGAGCATCTTTTCAATCACTTTGGTCACCTCCAATGTCGACAAAATCTAGGACACTGAAATTGGCCATGTAGATATGGCCAAGTTTGTGGCTCAAAAGAAGGTGATGAACCCAAGCTCTGAAGTAAAGAGGATCATTGAAAGCAACATCCACTTGGTTGCCACTTTTCTAGTGGCAGCACATCATACAAAATTTGTCCTCCAATGTGCCCGCTTCTACAACAAAGAGACAAGGTCAGTCTCAGATGCCAGCAGTAATGTGATAATTTAGCTAAATCCTAAATTCATAGACAAAGTCTTCATGTGCCCTCCTACTACTGAAGTACTGAAGATCGACTTCATAGAAGCCCATAAGGAGTACGATAAGGACCCTGAGAGGGCAAAGAAATTCATGAATAATAAGTGGCTTAAGGCACCTAGAACAAGTCTATCTAGATGGCCACGAAACTTTTTGAGGAGCGATTTTATTGAAGAAGTTGGTGACTTGATCACCCTTCTCAGTAGGGTGTGAGGTCTCATGTCTTCCTCACAGTTCCATGAATGGATGTACCCATTCATCAAGATCATCCTCCAGGGTAAGCAAGTTATCTTTTGGGGTGAACAAATTAGCAATGCCCTCCATGAGCAGCTAACTAAGGTACAGACTTCTTCTAAGTTCTATATGACTTCATACCTTATGTACATAGCTGCATCAATGCAAACTTTTCTGAGTTTGACAACCGAAAGGGATAGAAATACCACCCCAGTCTACTCATATTACCCCCAGTTGACACTTCAAGGGTCAACCCACCATTTCAAAAGGGTGAATGATGCTTTCTTTGACATATTTTTATGCCTTTTCGACCCTCAACTTGAGCAGAAGAGAGTGTCTGATGAAGCATGGACAGTCATCAATGACTATGGGTGTATGTTCCTCCAATTTCCCACCTTTTACTATCTTTGGGTTGGCTTTTTCCAAGGCTACCCCTATATGCTCCCCAGGTTCCCTTTTGACAAGTTGGTTCTAATGGAACTTTGTTGACAACTGGTTGTCGTGCATACTAGACAAATGGAGCTAAAAAAGCTAGGCTTCAGGTTTTCAGTTAAAATTGGCAGGTACTCTATTACAACAACAGCCAAAGCCAAAGTCATGGAAATAGAGATGCAGATGGTCACCTTGAAACAGTTCAAGAGAAGAGACAAATTTGACTACAGGGGAGTCAAAGACAAAATCAGGCGAAAGACTCAATTCCATGAGCCCATGATTGAGGACATCTGGATAGACATAAGGATGGCCAAAGAAATTAGAAATATGGACTATTGCAGGTTGACCCTAGAGAAAATTAAATATCTGGGGCTTGTAGAGATCCCCTCTAATCTGGTCGATGATAGGAACATTATCAATAGCAGGTACCTAGTTAAAAAGGTTGTTGGCTCTCCTCTTCCTCCAACTCAGTGGTCTCAGAAGGAATTAACTTCTCTGAAGAAAAGATTTGAACCAATATTGGCTAACACCAATGATTGGTTAGCAGTCAAAGGGATCGTACTAAAGGAATTTATCATGAGATCAGAGACTGAGTACCAAGCAAAAATGAAGAAGAAGGCAGAGAACAGAATCAAGAACAAAGGTGATGTTCCTTCCCCTTCTAGGCCTCACAAGCCTAGAATCATCTTTGTTTCTAAAAAACCAAAGACTACTGAGGAGTCAGAAGCAGTGGCTAAAAGGGTTGCAGAATAGAGTTCTCAAGAACAGGCAGCTCAACCAATGGAGACAGATGACTTGCTGTCAGGATAGCCAAGCACTTCACCTCTACCTTCAAAAAAAGAAGCATAACTGCTCAAAAGCATCTCTCCTTCTCCGCCTCAATCTCCTATGGAACCCCCTTCTCCTCTCTCTCCAATCAGTGTCCCTTCTTCTGGAGCTGCCTCTCCTTCTAGGGTTATATTTGGTGATCCTCAGGGCACTTCTGGAGGTACTCCTCACTCCTCTGGATCCATTTTGATTTTGTCATCTCCTTCTTTCAATCTGGGAGAAAGTTCTGCATAAGAGCCAGAATCTATGGCTGGTACGGTTTTGCCTATTACTCCAACTATGACTATTGTCACCACTAGCAGTGTAGAAGCTACCACGATAATGCCAACTGAGGGAACCATTGCTATGATAGGTACTTCTCTCCTGCCATGGATGTCAGTTTTCACACCCAAAAGAAAGAAGTTAGCCATCTCTCCAAATGACTTTGATTTTGGCAAAATAGTGTCGGTGAAATCTAAGGCTCCTAAAAAGCCAAGGATCCTCTAAAAATTAGTTAAGGAAAAAGGGCAAAAATTTCTATAAATAGCTAAGCCTCCACAAGATGCAACCCTTGAGGGTTTTGAAATGAGCAGCTATTCCATCTCTCATGTTGAACTTGGTAAAGTTACTCACCAAGGTGTGAAAAGCGACCTTCAATTTGCTATGGACATCATGGTCCAGAAATTCAATCGAGAAAAAGAGATGAAAGATTATTACAAGGTGAAGATAGAATAGCTGATAGCAGTAATAAGGAGGTTCACTCTTCCCCCTGAAGCAGCAACCCCAGAGGCCTTCTCCATAGATGACCCTGTCATTCAAAAGGTAGAGAAAACTTACTTGAAGGGGAAAGCCTTGGAGGATTATATTGAAAAGATGCATACTCAAGGAGTTTTCTTTCTTACAGAGGTTGTAGAAAAGACGAACAAAATGAAAAAGGTGAGGGCAGATTTAGATGACCTTATCTCTCTTATCTCTCAAGAGGTTGATAGTTCAGAAAAAGATCTTAGCAAATGGAGGGAGATGAAGGATCTGAAGAAAAGCACCTTGATATCTATCAGTGTCATCTCCAGCAAGGAATCTTATGTTGAGATCAAGGAGTCACTGATCTTCAAGATCTAGGTACTCAAAGATTTAATTGAAGATCTCAAAGCTTCCAGGGATGCTAGTGAGAGGAGCGACACAGGCCTACTCAATAAACTAGAATAACTATCCTGCAACCTCACTTCTAGAGATAACCAATTTTTCTCAACTAAAGAAATGATCCAAGGTTTTAAAAGGATGATTCAAAAAGATTTTGAAGAAAAGGCCTTCTCAATGACCTCTGTGGACAATATCCTAGATACTCAGCTGACTTTGGACAATCTAAAATCTAGATTAACTGGTCACGTTAAGTCCATCACAGCATTGAAAGATGTTTTAATCAGAGCCAAAATCATCTCCAAAAACATGGTTGCACCAAATAGTATAGGAATTCAGGCATCCATTGCTATGTATGATGCTCATCTGAAGAAGTCTGGCAGCAAGAACTGAAGTTTTTTTCCCTTCTCTCTTCTTCTTTCCTTATGCACTTTTATCTTGTGAAAAGTGCATGCAATTTTGTAATATGTAATTACATGTAAAAAGTTCAGAAAAATATCTCAAATTCAAAGATGAGTCATCTTTGACTAAGATATTTTTGTATTTTATTATTTTCTAAATTTTGAGAGTTTCTCCCTATATATAGTGGAGACCTCTTTTATAAATAGATCTTGGATAATTGAGAGCAAAAAATCTGCTGAAATTGAGACACTTTTTGAGACTTTGTGATCAACTTGTAAATCATATTTTGTTGAATGAATAAGAAGCAGATTTATTTCAAACTTTGTGTTGAAGTTATCTGTGTTATTTAGGAAATAGTTTCTTATGTTCTCTTTCCTGATAATCTCTTATTTATCTAATTTAATAAGCAAAGTGGGTGTGATAATATTATCTGAGGGCATTTTTAAAAGGTAGAAGAGAGACTTTGAGCTAATTTTATCTTTGTGATTATGTTATCTTTTTGTAGTTTCAGGCGAAGACTTTGTGCTTTGTTTCATTCTATGATTACGCTTGTTTCGAATCAGTGAAGGAGGCTACGGAAGACTTTGAGCTTACGTGAGTTTCTTTGTGAACTTTTGTTATTTACTTCAGGTGATTTCCTACTCTATGTTGGATACCGTTCCTAAAAGAAGAGGGATGTTGTTGGCTTACAACTAAGACTTCTCCCTCTTGCTCCTTGTACATCACCTCTGAAAAAAGAGAGGTGGATGCTGTTATACCACTCCATGTGTTACTTTCTACTTAATTATATATATATATATATATATATCCAGCGTATAAATATTCCTAGGGAACCTCCCCTTGATGAGAGGAGAGATTTACCTCATCCAAATTTGGTAAATCCATACTTTTTGTGGTGTAAATCTCCCTATACTGTGGTTGATATACCCATTTTGTCATCAGTTAATTGACGACAAAATATTCACCCAACAGTTTTTGGTGACTCTGCTAGGGATTACAAACGTGCATTTTGAAGCCTCAAGATTCAACTTGAAGTAGTTTCAGTCCCTTTTTCATTTAACATCTGGCAACTCCACGTTACACAAGAAGCCAAAGAGCCAAGGGTGTTTTTGACCCCATGTTTGAGTTGGCACAGCAGAGTAATTTTGATCTCTTTCCTCTGCCACCTTTCCATCAACAGTCTAGGAGCTTTCCTCCTAACCTTATCAAGTCACCGATGCAAGGCAGAGCCTTTCTTTCTACTATTAATCAGGCCCTGCCTATAAACACTCCACTAAGGTTTGTTATCCCACCATTTAATCAGCCTATCATAATGGCTCAAGGTCCGTGAGATAATTCCTTTGGTCTTCTTAATTTGACTGCACCTTTGCATGAACTATCTCATAGTTTTAGGAAAAAATTTCCTAAGTTTTTTGGTGACAGAAAGGTTCATCCCGATGAGCATATTGTTGCTTTCTCCATAGCATGCGATGTAATCAGTGTGTAATTTGAGGATGTAGTAGTGAGACTTTTTGTAGAAACCCTGCAAGGCGCTACTGCAGATTGGTTCTATCACCTACAGGCCAGGTCAGTAACTAACTGGGATACGCTCAAAGCCAAATTCGAAGCTAGATTTAAACTTGCTGAAGATGCATATGCCTTATTAGCATAGCTAACATAAATGAAAAAAGAATTCTAGAAACCCATGAGGGATTTCATAGCTAAATTCAACAAGTTGAAGAACTAGATTTCAACTGTGGCTCAGCGCACGCTAGAGAATCTCAAGTGTTTTTTCATCAACTCGCAGCTTCCTGAAGTAAGTTTCTTGTTGAGGTGAGTCAGCCCTATGGATCTAGCATTGGCTCAAAATTTGGATACTTAGATTGAAGATGATCTTATTTTGGCAGGTAAGATCAGAAAAAACCTTAGTAAAAATAAATTTTCTCCATCTGATGAAAGTTCTTCCATAGGCACTACATATCCTATGGTAAAAAAATTGAAAAATGAACTAATAACTTAGAAGAGGCAAATAACCCAAGGTATGTCTGCCCCTACCTATCGGGATATGCCCAAGAGAACATTCTAAAATCAGCAGTATCAGGGTAATGCTACTCAAAATCAAGGGAAACCAAATCACCTGCCTCCCCCTCTAGGGAAATTGTCCATTGAAGCAGAACCTACCAATTTAGTGGTTGGTTACCTAGAGGCTGAACACGATTATTCTCTCCAACCTCAGTTGGACCAACAAGATGATGTTAATCTCTTTGATGAGTAGGAAGAAGGATTAGTTGGCGACTCTAATATCAATTTCCTAGATTACCAAGACGAAGCTAGAAGTAAAGGAGAGGGTTTCGATGGATCTTATGTTATTTTTACTAGGTCTCAAAATTAGTCAGCTTCACAAAATAACAAAGAAAAGGTAGATGAAGAACCCCGACTGGCAGTTTCTATCGCTAAACGAGGGACTCCATTGCCTCCACAATCAAAAGATCAGGTAATTCATAAAAAAGTAAGTACCTACAACCACCTGATACCTTCCACTTCTATTCCTCAGACCAGTACCATATCCAGTAAAGTTCTAGATGATGGACTCTCTTCCTCTGTTTCAAGTTCTTTTCAATTATTTGATATAATTGATCATGCTAGAAAGACTAAAATTCAAATGATAGAGGTTGAATATCTGAGGGCTAACCCAGAACAATTTGATAGGTTAGCAGAATATGTGAAAAATAAAGTCGTCCCTGTAGGACAAGATTCTTTGAAGTTCATTCATGATCCCCTAAAGATAAACCGGCCCAAAACAATCTCATTGTAACTCCTCCTGTCGCTCCTGAGAAAATAGAACCTTTCTATGTTTCCCTACTTATAAATGGTTATAAACTGAGTAATTGTATTATAGATTCTGGAGCCTCAAATAATGTCATGCCCGTGAAGGTGGCAGATTCTCTTGGCCTGACTTTGACCAAAACTTTTGGGAGGTGTTTTTCTATGGAAAATAAGCAAGTTCTCCTCTTTGGTCAGATAAAAGATGCTCAATTTGCTTTCGTAGATTTTCCAAAAAAGTGAATAAAAATGATGGTTTTAGTGGCCGATGTTCCAACATCTTATGGCATCCTACTTGGGTGGAATTTCTGCAAAGATGTTGGAGGTGAGCTAAGTATAGACTTGTCGGAAGCAAGAATCCCAATTCAAGGTGTCATGAGGAAGTTGCTTCCTGAAAAAGAAGCAAGGTATGTAGTTATTCAATTGTTGGCAATGAAAACTCAAATTTTGTTTGAGTCCTCAGGTATGGGCAACTACTTCCTATCTATAGACAAGATCCATGGGGCATTTGATGAAACCCTTATGGGTGATAACTTGAGATTGTGTTCAGCTGACACAGTGAGAAAATCGACAAATCAAAATGAACACATGGAAGAACCTCTTCCCCCAAACGATAGAGTTTTCAAAGAAAAAGCAACGTCTAACGAAGTATGGAACTTAGAATTTGATGGCAGCTGCTCTTCTACTAGTTCAAGAGCTGGGGTTGTGTTGGTATCTCCTCAAGGAGACATTATCCCTTTGTCTTATAAATTACAGTTTAATAATACCAACAGCATGGCTAAATACAAATCCCTATTGCTTGGATTATAGGTTGCCAGAGAAAAAGGCATTAGGTAACTCCATGCTAAAGGGGATGCTGAGTTGGTAGTCTGTCAGGTGAGGAACCTCTATCAGATGAAAAATGAAAAGTTGTGCCACTATCACAATCTGGTCTGGGATCAAATTGAAAACTTTGACGCTTTCAACATCTCTGTCATTCCAAGGGACTTCAATGGCTGAGTAGATGCATTGGTTGTCTCTGCTACTCTCTTAGTTCCTCACCCAGACTTTAAGGGAGATAAGTACACTATTGAACTGGTCTTTTAGCTAAGTGTACTTGATAATGCCAGCCATTGGCAAGTGTTTAAAAATGACGATCAAATCATTGCCTTCTTGGAGCAAAAAGATAGTTTTGAATAACTGCATTTTGAAGGTAGTGAACTCTGAGGATGTGAAGCAACTCCTGAGTCAAATAGCCATACAGGTGAGGATTTCCTATAGCTTAAGGGGAATAAGATTCCCAAAGGCCTGGTTTTTCTCAAAAAGTTGTTTGATAACCATGATAGATTTATTAAACAACAGCGAACAAATTCAAATTCCTCTCAAGATTTTGATCAAATAAACTTGAAAACCAAGCAAGATCCTAAGATGGTAAACATTGAGAAATGTTGCACTCCCGAGGAGAGATTTAAGCTTGCTAGTTTACTTCATCAATATATAGATGTATTGGCCTATTCCTCTGATGATCTAAAATCACTCAGGCCAAATGACATTCGCCACAGCATTCCTCTAAAGGCCAACTTTATACCTTACAAGCAAAAGTCCAAGAAATATAACCCAAAAATCTCAGGTATTATTTTAGCTGAGATACAAAAAATACTTGACACTCGGATAATTTTCTCAATCCATCACTCAACATGGATTGCCAATATAGTGCCTGCCAGGAAGAAGAATGGTGAAATTTGAATCTGCATGGATTTCAGAAACTTAAATTAGTTGTCTTTAAAAGATAACTACCCTCTTCCTATCATGGATCAAGTTCTACAGATGGTAACAGGTTCAAAAATGTTATCAATGCTAGACAGTTTTTCAGGGTACAATCAAGTCAAAGTCAGAAAAGCAGATCTGCATAAGACAACATTCACCACACCTTGGGGCACCTTTGCTTTTCGAAAAATGCCTTTTAGTTTGATAAATGTAGGTGCCACATTTCAAAGGGCAATGGATCTCGCTTTCAAAGATGAGATGGGAAAATTCATTGTAGTATACCTAGATGATCTGATATTTTTTTCAAAATATCATTCTGAGCATGTTCACCATTTGCAAAAGATATTGGAATGCTGTCGTCGGAATGGTATTTTTTTAAACCCAAAGAAATCTGTCTTCAGAGTAACTGAAAGAAAACTTCTTGCACACATTGTGTCCTGTGAAGGTATTAAAATTGATTCAGAGAGAGTCAAGTCCATCCAAGAACTTACTCTACCTACCAGTAAGACCGCAGTTCACTCTTTCTTTGGAAAGATGAATTTTCTTCGAAGGTTCATTCCTGAGTTTGCTGAGAAAACCCATCACATTGTCAACATGATGAAAGGCAATGCTACATTTAGGTGGACTGCTGAGGGCAAATCAGCATTCAAAGAAATCAAAGAAGCAATTGCTCGCGCACCATTCTTGGTTTGTCCAAATTATACTAAAAGTTTCAAAATATATAGTTATGCTTCCGAGCATACACTATCGGCCATTTTAGTCCAATAAAATCAAGAAGGCGTAGAATCTCCTATCTCTTTCATGAGTTGTCCACTCAAGGTTCATGAGCTAAAATATTCCCTTATGGAGAAGCATGCATATGCAGTGGTCAAAGCAGTCAAGCATTTCAGGTTTTATATCTTGAACTCTCACACCAAAGTTTTCATACCAGACACAATAGTAAAATCCATCTTGACTCAGCAGGAGTTCGGTATGAAGAGAGGTAACTGGATTGCCAAGACTCAGGAATTTGATCTAGACATCAAACCTACCAAGCTTGTGTGAGGAAAGGGTCTTTGCCAGCTAATCGCCAACAACATTCTAGATGAAACAAAAAATAAAGAAGTAGAGATCGAAGGCATGTCTGTGGTCCTCTTTGTTGTAACTACTAATGAGTGGTATTCTGACATTGCCCATTTTCTGACATATGGTGAGTGTCCCACTCATCTTTCTTATAAAAAAATAGAATGTTAAATTAAAAGTAGTTGGTATGTCCTGTGGGACAATGGTCTTTACAAGAGAAACTTGGATGGGGCATTTCTTCGTTGTGTTGATAAGGTGCAACAAGGAAAACTCTTAGAGTCTTTCCACAATTTGGCCTGTGGAGGGCATTTTTCTACACCGGTGACATCACACAAAATTCTATGAGTAAGGTATTATTGGCCCACACTTTTCCAGGATGCCTACAGATGGGTGCATAGGTG
This sequence comes from Torreya grandis, assembly GCA_037957365.1. Lineage (NCBI taxonomy): Eukaryota > Viridiplantae > Streptophyta > Pinopsida > Cupressales > Taxaceae > Torreya > Torreya grandis. Next base: position 2,802,004 of record JARHVA010001065.1, on the reverse strand, counting down.
CGAATTATGCCAGCAGTTCGTTGGGAAGCCTAAGCTGGCTGCTTTGCCTCTCAAGCCGGTAGTGATCGAGGAACCATTTCAATAGTGGGGTATTGACTTCATTGGCGTAGTCAACCCATATTTAAGTGCCGAGCATGATTATTTCCTCATGGCAATAGACTACTTCACTAAGTGGGTGGAGGCCATCCCAACCAAACACGCTACGTTTGAAGTGGTGTGCAATTTTCTCAAAGAAAATATCATCTCTCGATTTGGGGCCCCACTCAAGATTGTAACAGATAATGCGGCCTATTTTTTATCACATGAAATTACTCAATTTTATTTTTATTATGGGATTACCTTATCCCACACTTCAGATTATTTTTCTCAAGAAAATGGCCAAGTAAAATTGAGTAATAAGAACCTGGTCACTATTATCAGAAAGTTGGTGGACGACAATCAGAGAACTTGGCACAAAGCATTATATGATGCTTTATGGGTAGATAGGATAACACCCAAAAGGGCTATAGGCATGTCACCTTTTCAGCTCCTATATGAATTGAATGCAAAAATTCCCATCACCCTTGAACTATCAGCGCTCAAGTTAACTAAAGCAATCAAAGACTCAACCTTCAAAAGCTTAGTCGACAAAAGGATCATGTGTCTGATCGAGCTGAATGAGCGACAAGCCATGGTAGTGGATCGGATTAAAAAGCATCAGAATTGGGTAAAGGCACTTTTTGATAAAAAAGCTAAGGTCTGTGATTTCTATGTCAGAGATCAAGTCTTATTGTGGGACAAGAGGCGAGAACCAAAAGGGATGCATGGAAAATTTGACTCCCTATGGAGAGGCCCGTTCACCATTCGACAGCTCTATGGTGAGGCTAGCTTCTTGCTAGAGTACCAAAATGGAATGCCATTTGCATTACCTCATAGCGGGCAACATCTAAAGTTGTTCAATCCTTGAAGCTTGGATAAGTCCATTTGTATATATGTACAGTTTTTGCATTTTGTCTATTTTTCTTTCATTTTTTTAGCTTGACTCCGTAGCCCAATGGCTTGGATGAAGGCACTTAGAGACTGGTTTCTACTCCCATTAATCGATTTGATTAACGAAATTTCCCCAACAGGAGCTAGCTGTTGTTTATAAAATTAGTTTAGTCCATTTTTGGGAATAACCCCCTATAAAACTTGTATGTTTCATCTTTTGTTTCTCTAAAGTTGTTTTTTTAAGATGGGTTCTTCTCATTCTCATCTTGGTCTGAATACACCTTCCAAAATTTGTAAATCACGTCTTCCCTGAAAAGTGAAGGTCATTACGGTCTCGATGTGTCTAGGGGACCAAACCCGCCTCTTTCAGTGTTAGTGTTTCATTTCTTCTATTTTTGTGCACGAGCAGAAAAATTTGCCGCCAATGCATTTTCCCTTTGAGATGCAAGGGTTGCAAATTTTGCCGCTCCTACATTTTGCCTACAAGGGCGACAAATTTTGCCACCCATGCATTTTTCCTGCAAGGACGGCAAATTTTTTCGCCCCTACATCCGAACTAACCGAACATGCAAGGGCGGCAAATTTCACTGCCCATGTATGCCTCAGTTTCCATGCGCAACATTTATTGCCATGCACAGTGGGTTGTTGGGGTTGTTTTTCACCCCATATAATCTAATTTGGGCCTCTTTTCTTTTCATTCTTCCTCCTCTCCTCCTACCTTTTACATCTGGGTGATCTGACGAATGAGTTGAAGTGCATTTTTGTAGATTTGAGCTTGTTGTGCATGTGGTTTTTGAGGTAAGACTTGTTTTTAGCATTTGTTTTCTTTTTTTTCCTGTTCTTTGCTTAGTTAAATATTTTTTGTCATTATTGGGGTTTGTTTTTTGTTTTTGTTTGATCGATCGGCTTGCTCTTGGGAGAGTGGCAATTTTTGTCATTTCCCACTTCCCCCTCCACATCGGCCTTCCCATCTTTCTTCTCGTTTTGGGGCGGCAATTTTTGCCGCCCTTCGCCTCTACCCACAGTTTCTTGCCAAAGCCCACACGAGTGGTGATTTTTGCCGCCCAGTGCGTCTCAGCCCCCCGTTTGTCTTCACCTTTACGGGTGGCAAATTTCGCATGCCCAATGTGCAAGGGCGGCAAAATTCATCGCCCCTACCAATGCATCCCCAAATTGTAGGGGCGGTGAATTTTGCCACCCCTACCTTTTTTCCCCCGACCTTGTAAGGGCGGTGAAATTCATCGCCTGTGTAGGCTAATCTTGCATAGGTGGTGAATTTCACTGCCTTTGCACTCTGTCAATTTGACCTGCAGGGGTGGCGATTTTTGCCACCCATGCAGTCCTCTCTAGATTTTTCTAACTCTAGAGGATTTTTCAACTTTTTTGTCTTTTCCTTTCTTTCCTTCCTTCCTCCTTTTTTGCCTCAGTTTTTGACCTAGCCTTTTTAAGTGACCTCCATTGACCATGATCACTTGATATGTGAATTCTCCAACTCGCTCCTTTTTTCCTAATTATGTGATCATGGCTATAGTTCTTTCTGAAGGCTCTTGCTCATCAATGCCTGTCTGATCGAGATCAATTTTAATGTCAGAAACATCTCTCAAAAAGGCAAAGATGATGAAGTAAAAGTACCAGGGCATCTTTTTGATCACTTCAGTCACCTCCAATGTCAACAACATCTAGGACAATGAAATTGGCCACATAGAAATGGCCGAGTTCATGGCTCGAATGAAGGTGACAAACCCAAGCTCCAAAGTAAAGAGGATTTTTGAATGCAACATCCACTTGGTTGCCACTTTTCCAGTGGAAACACATCATATAGAATTCATCCTCTAATGTGCCCGCTTCTACAACAAAGAGACAAGGTCAGTCTCAGATGCCAACGGTAATGTGATAATTCGACTAGATCTCAAATTCATAGACAAAGTCTTCATGTGCCCTCCTACTACTGAAGTACTAAAGATTGACTTCATAGAAGCCCAAAAGGAGTACGATAAAGACCCTGAGAGGGCAAAGAAAGTCATGAATAATAAGTGGCTTAAGGCACCTAGAACCAGTCTATATAGATGGTCGTGGAACTTTTCGAGGAGCAATTGTATTGAAAAAGTCAGTGACTTGATCACCCTTCTCAGCAGGGTGCGAGGTCTCCCTTCTTCCTCACAGTTCTATAAATGGATGTACCCATTCATCAAGATCATCCTCTAGGGTAAGCAGGTTATCTTTTGGGGTGAATAAATCAACAACACCCTCCATGAGTAGCTAAGGTATAGACTTCTTTCAAGTTCTATATGACTTCATACCTTATGTACATAGCTACATCAATGCAAACTTTTCTGAGTTTGACAATCGAAGGGGATAGAAAGACCACCCCGATCTACTCATATTACCCCCAGTTGACACTTCAAGGGTCAACCTGCCATTTCAAAAGAGTGAATGACGCTTTCTTTGCCATATTTTTATGCCTCTTTGACCCTCAGCTTGAGCAGAAGAGAGTGTCTGATGAAGTGTGAATAGTCGTCAATGACTACGGGTGTATGTTCCTCTAATTTCCCACCTTTTGATATCTTCGGGTTGGATTTTTCCAAGGCTACCCCTATATGCTCCCCAGGTTCCCTTCTAACAAGTTGGTTCTAATGGAACTTTGTCGACAACTAGTTGTCATTCATACTAGACAAATGGCACTAAAAAAGCCAGGTTTCAAGTTTCTAATTGAAATTGGTAGGTACTCTATTGCAACAACAACCAAAGCCAAAGTCATGGAAATAGAGATGCAGATGGTCACCTTGAAATAGTTTAAGAGAAGAGATAAATTTGACTACAGGGGAGTCAAAGACAAAATCAAGTGAAAAACTCAATTTCATGAGCCCATGATCAAGGACATCTAGATAGACCTAAAAATGGCCGAAGAAATCAGAAAGATGGACTATTGTAGGCTGACCCTAGATAAAATTGAATGTCTGGGGCTTGCAGAGATCCCCTCTAATCTGGTCGATGATGGGAACATTATCAATAGCAGGTACCTAGCTAAAAAGGTTGTTGGCTCTCCTCTTCCTCCAACTCAGTGGTCTCAAAAGGAACTAACTTTTCTGAGGAGAAGATTTGAACTAATATTAGCTAACACCAATGATTGGTTAGCAGCCAAAGAGATCATACTGAAGGAATTTATCATGGGATCAGAGGCTGAGTACTAAGCAGAGATAAAGAAGAAGGCAGAGAACAAAACCAAGAACAAAGGCAATGTTCCTTCCCCTTCTAGGCCTCACAAACCTAGAATCATCTTTGTTTTTAAAAGACCAAAGACTACTGAGGAGTTGAAAGCAGTGGCTAAAAGGGTTGCAGAATAAAGTTCTCAGGAACAGGCAGCTCAACCAATGGAGACAAATGACCGGCCATCAGGACAGCCAAGCACTTCACCTCTATCTTCACAGGAAGAAGCACAACTACTCAAAAGTGTCTCTCCTTCTCCACCTCATTCTCCTATGGCACCCCCTTCTCCTCTTTCTCCAATTAGTGTCTCTTCTTCTGGAGCTACCTCTCCTTCCAAGGTTATATTTGGTGATCCTCAGGGTGCTTCTGGAGGTACTCCTTGCTCCTCTCGATCCATTCTGAGTTTTTCATCTCCTTCTTTCAATCTAGGAGAATGTTCTACACAAGAGCTAGAATCTATGGCCGGTATGGTTTTTCCTGTTACTCCAACTGTGACTACTATCACCACTAGTAGTGTAGAAGCTACCACGGTAACGCCAGCTGAGGGAACCATTGCTACGATAGGTACTTCTCTCCCACCATGGATGTCAACTTTCACACCCAAAATAAAGAAGTTAGCCATCTCTCTAGATGACTTTGATTTTGGTAAAATAGTGCCGGTGAAAGCTAAGGCTCCTAAAAGGCCAAGGATCCTCTAAAAATTAGTTGAGGAAAAAGAGCAGAATTTTTTGGAAATAGCTAAGCCTCCACAGGACGCAACCCTTGAGGGTTTTGAAATGAGCAACTATTCCATCTCTCATGTTGAACTTGGTAAAGTTACTCACGAAGGTGCAAAAAGTGACCTTTAGTCTGCTATGGACATCATGGTCTAGAAATTTGATCGAGAAAAGATGAAAGATTATTACAAGGCCAAGACAGAATAGCTGATGGCAGTAATAAGGAGGTTCACTCTTCCCCTTGAAGCAGCAACCCCAGAGGCCTTCTCCATAGATGACCCTATCATTCAAAAGGTAGAGAAAACTTACTTGAATGGGAAAGTCTTGGAGGATTATATTTAAAAGATGCATACTCAGGGAGTTTTCTTGCTTACAGAGGTTGCAGAAAAGATGAACAAAATGAAAAAAGTGAGGGCAGATTTAGATGACCTTGTCTCTCTTATCTCTCAAGAGGTTGATAGTTCAGAAAAAGATCTTAGAAAATGGAGGGAGATGAAGGATCTAAAGAAAATCACCTTGATATCTATTGGTGTCATCTCCAGCAAGGACTCTTATGTTGAGATCAAGGAGTCACTGATCTTCAGGATCTAGGTACTCAAAAATTTAATTGAGGATCTTAAAGCTTCTAGGGATGCTAGTGAGAGGAGTGACACAGGGCTGCTCAATAAACTAGAAGAAATACCCTGCAACCTCACTTTTAAAGATAACCAATTTATCTCAGCTGAAGAAATGATCCAAGGTTTTAAAGGGATGATTCAAAGAGATTTTGAAGAAAAGGCCTTCTCAATAACCTCTTTGGACAATATCCTGGATACTCAACTGACTCTGGACAATCTAAAATCTAGATTAACTGGTCACACTAAGTCCATCACAGCATTGAAAGATGCTTTAATCAGAGCTAGAATCATCTCCAAGAACATAGTTGTGCCAAATGTTATAGGAATTCAAGCATCCATTGCTATGTACGATGCTCATCTGAAGAAGTCTGGCAGTAAGAACTAAAGTTTTTCCTCCTTCTCTCTTCTTCTTTCCTTATGTACTTTTGTCTTGTGAAAAGTGCATGTAATTTTGTAATATGTAATTACATGTAAAAGGTTCAGAAAAATATCTCAAAGTCAAAGATGAGTCATCTTTGACTAAGATATTTTTGTATTTTATTATTTTTAAAATTTTGAGAGTTTCTTCCTATATATAGTGGAGACCTTTTTTGTAAATGGATCTTAGATAATTGAGAGCAAAAACTCTGCTGAAATTGAGACACTTTTTGAGACTTTATGCTCAACTTGTAATCATATTTTGTTGAATGAATTAGAAGCAGGTTTATTTCAGACTTTGTGTTAAAGTTATCTATGTTATTTAGGAAACAGTTTCTTATGTTCTCTTTCCTGATAATCTCTTGTTTATCTGATTTAATAAGCAAAGTGGGTGTGTTAATATTATCTGAGGGCATTTTTAAAAGGTATAAGAGAGACTTTGAGCTAATTTTATCTTTGTGATTCTGTTATCTTTTTGTAGTTTCAGGTGAAGACTTTGTGCTTCGTTTCATTTTACGGTTACGCTTGTTTCGAATCGGTGAAGGAGGGTACAGAAGACTTTGAGCTTACGTGAGTTTCATTGTGAACTTTTGTTATTTACTTCAAGTGATTTCCTGCTCTATGTTGGATACCATTCCTGAAAGAAGAGGAATGTTGTTGGCCCACGACCAGGATTTCTCCCTCTTGCTTCTTGTACATTACCTCTGAAAAAAAAGAGGTGGATGTTGTTATACCACCCCATGTGTTACTTTTTGCTTAATTTTATATATATATATATATATATAGCATATAAATATTCTTAGGGAACCTCCCCTTGATGAGAGGAGAGATTTACCTCATCCAGATCTGGTAAACTCACACTTTTCATGGTGTAAATCTCCCTATACTATGGTTGATATACCCATTTTGTCATCAGTTAGTTGACGACAAAATATTCACCCAACACAATAAAGTCATTATTTTAACCAATATTTATTGAAGATAAGTCCATTCTCAAAAAAAATTATAATCTATGTTATATTTACAACTTTGTACCAATATGTGCTTACCTTGTATGCTTCTCATTACTTAGAGCTCAAACACAAGATGCTTCTTTTGTGTTTTGAGCATGATCTTGATATGTCATCAAAACTTAGAAAGGATACCAGGTTGCTTTCAAATTTTATCTCAACATAGAAATAAAATTTCTTAGTCACATACCACTTCACCAATTATGAAATCAACTCTAAATTTTGACATGAAGGATTTTCAACTTGTCTTTGACATCAATGACAACATTAATGCCTTAAAACCAACACTAGGAACATACATCAATAATCTCCCCTTTTGTCATTGATGGTGTTTTCCCCCAAAAATCACTCATTTTTGGGACAACATTTGAACTATTTTGGTTCTACAGACCAAAATTGTCTCTTCCCTTTTCAAAATTTGTCCTGGGCATTCAAATTTCTCATTTTTTAAGCTTCTCAAAAATCTATAGACTCTTTCAAGGTTAGAGAAAAATACGGACTTGGTTTCTATGGACTCTGCAAACGGGCTCATTTCTACAAGTTCAACAAATTCTAGGTTTAATTGGTTCAATGCTTTCGGTTCAACAGTGGGTTTAATCAAAGGAATGGTTCAATGTCTCAGTTTAACTAAGTAGTTCAATGCTTAGGTTCATCCTTTGGTTCAATCAAACAATTTTCCAATCAGTTCAAGGCTTTGTTTGAACCATTGAACCAAAACTTGGTTCAACGATTAGTTCAAACACATGGTTCAAACGCAAGTTCAACAAGAGGTTCAAAGCCTTGGTTCAATGGAATGGTTCAAAGCCTTGGTTTAACGGAATGGTTCAAAGCCATGGTTCAATGGAAAGGTTCAATAGTTGGTTCATCACCAAAGTTCAAAGAGCTTCTCGAAGGATCCTGAAGGGCAGGTGCCCTTTGCAGGGGATTCTCAGCTACCAATTTAAAGACACTTCTTGACGCCGAAGGGATGCCCAAAGAAGACCAAAGGCCATTCAAAGACTACCCAAAGGGTAGATACCATTGCGGGGAGCTCTTCTTGACTCAAAATGGGTCATTTTTTAAGGCCCGAAAGGGCAAGTTCAATCCAAAAAAGTGCCAAACAGAAAAGCCAAAAGAGGACAAAAGAATGGTGTGCCCAAAAACATCAAAATCAACATAGTGAACTAGCCATTGATCCTTTGAACATACAGACCAGATTACATTCACAGATTTCAAGGCCAAGACTAGCAGAAAGTGGGGAAGGAACATAATAGCAAACTGAATCCAGGACCCAATTCAATTAACCAGAAAAGGAGGAACGATGATGATAAGATCAGATCGTCAGGTGGACATTGAAAGTTGCAAACTTTCAATAAGCGCAACTTATTTCCCCACATTGATAAAATCAAATGGGTAAAATGCCCCTAAGTTTTGGCCTATCTTCTTAACAGATTCCAATGCAACATGATGTATTACTATTCTTGAAGTCCTTGAAGAGGCTATATAAGGAACTCTCTTCTATTGTAAAAAGGATCTCTTTTTGACAATTAAAATGAAACTCTACCCAAATTATAAGGCATTACTGAGACTTTGAGCTCAGATTGCTGATCATATTTTGTTACTAGAATAAGAAAGCAAGTGGTTTTTCAGACTTTGTGTTGTAATATCTTTGTTGTTGAGGAAACTATTCCTATGTCTTTTTCTTCAATATATCTTCTGTTCCTTTAATTCAATAAGCAAAATTAGTGACAGCAGTCAAAAAGGTGTCCTGAAGAGTCAAGTGTGGAGAGACTTTGTGCCCCCATAATTGCCTTTAGTGTGTTTTCTTTTCATTTCTATGTAAAGGACCTTGGGGTGACTTTGTGCCCTCATTGTCCTTCGTATCTTACTCTTGAGCAATGCATGTGAAGAATTTGTGTTGCATCTCAATTTGCTAGTTATTACATCCTTTGCTACATTTTGTTGTTACTACCAAGAGTATTCTTGTGGTTTGCTGAATAGTACTTCTGAAAGAAGAGGAGTACTATTTGTCATTTTCCTTGAGTTTTTCCTTTGATCTGCATGCATCATCTCTAAAAAAAGAGAGATTGATGGTTTGTCCTACCCATGAGTATTATTTTCTATTTATATATATAGCATACCTACATAGAACCTCCCCTTGATGAGAGGAGAGATCAGTGTCTTTCTGATGTGGTAAACCTACACATTTGAATGACTAATCTTCCTACTTTGGCTGATCAGACCTATTTTGTTTATTAGTACGCTGATTGACAAAATATTCAACTAATAGTTTTTAGCGACTCTGCTGGGGAAGAGTGCATAGTTTGAAGTCTCAAACTTTAAACTGAAGCAGATCCTACTCTTTTCCAATTTTTGTTCTGCAATTTGGCAACTCTATGTTATACCAGAGGCCAAAAATCCCAAGGTGTTATAGATCCCAATTTTGATTTGGTGTAGCAGAGTAATTTTGAGTTGTTTCCTCCATAATCTCACCTTGGATGAACTGTTGGTCGAGCCTTGCCTGCCCACTCCACCTAGATTAGTGATCTCATTTTTGCATAATCAAATCATGGCTCAAGGACCCTAGGGTAATTCTTTCAGTCCCCTGAATTTGACTCCACCTCTACATGAGCTTCCATGCAGTTCAAAGAAGAATTTCCCCAAATTCTTTGGTGATGAGAAGGTTCATCTTGATGAACACATTACAACTTTCAACATAGCCTATGGTGTAATAGGGGTGGAATTTGAAGACATAATGGTTAGGCTATTCATGGAGACACTACAAGGCACTGTTACAGATTAGTTTTACCACCTACAGACTAGGTCAGTGACTGATTGGGACACTCTGAAAGACAAATTTGAAGCCAAATTCAAGCCTACAAAAGATGCACATGCCTTACTGGCCCAGCTCACTCAGATGAAGAAAGAGCCTCATGAGCCTATGAGGGATTTTATTTCCAGGTTCGACAAGCTGAGGTATAGGATTCTTATGGTTGCCTAGCTAACACCTCAGAACCTCAAATGCTTATTTATCAACTCACAACTGCCTGAAGTGAGTTTCTTGTTGAGACAAGCCAGACACATAGATCTTGCTACTACTCAGGACTTGGTTATTGTGGTAGAAGATGACCTTATCTTGATAGGAAAGATAAGGAGAGACCCTAATAAAGGTAAATTCTCTTCATCTTCTAAGTACTCCCCTGCAGTCACTACTGATCCAATGGTACAAAAGCTAGCAAATGAAATGCTAGCTATCAAAAAGCAAATGGCATAAGGGATGTCATCTACTCCTACATATAGAGATACGCCCAGGAGGACATTCCAGAATTAGGTGTATCAAGGCAATGCTGTTAGGAATCAGGGATAGCAAAATTGCCTTCCTCCCCCATAGAGGAACCTCACCCTTGAAGTGCCTCTAAATAACTCGACAGTTGGATATCTTAAAGCTAAAGTGAATTTTTCATTCCAGTCTGAGTTAAATCTTGAAGATGATGCTAATCTCTTCATTGAGAAAGAAGAAGAATTAGTTGGTGACTCCCATATTGGTTTCCTAAACTATCAGGATGAACCCAAAACTAAAAGCCATGTAGTTGAGGGGTCGTATGCTATATTCACCCAGTCTAAGAATCAATCAGCTCAACAAGATAATAAAGAGAAAGTAGAGGAGCAACCTCAACCAGCAGTTTCAATTGTTAAGTGGGGATCCACTCTTCCTTTCCAACCAAAGGACCCAATGGTTTCAAGAAAGGTAAATACCCAAAATGCCCCTACACCTTTTACTTCAAGTTTGCAGTCTAATCCTCCCCCTTTAAAAAATCAAAATGATGAACTCCCATCCTCTGCTCCTAGCTCATTCTAGACATTTGATATCATTGACCATATAAAGAGAACCAAAATTCAAATGTCTAAATTTGAATTTTTGTAGTCCCATCCTGAGCAATTAGACATACTAGTTCAATGTGTTAAAAACTAGAACATCTCTATTGAACAAATGATTCCCAAAGTGACACATGATGCTGCCAAAAATGCACCCACTAGGAACAATCTTGTCACCACTCCCCCTGCTGCTCCTAGTAGGATTGAACCTTTTTATGTCTCATTGCTGATAAATAAACATCAACTGAATAATTACATCATTGATTCTAGAGCTTTAGATAATGTCATGCCTACTAAAGTGGCTAAATACCTTGGTCTCACACTGACCAAGACATTTGGGAGATGTTTCTCCATGGATAATAAGCAAGTACCATTGCTGGGGCAAATCAAAGATGCCCAATTTGCATTTATAGCCTTCCCAGACAAGAGAATCAAGATGACTATCTTGGTGGCTGACGTCTCAGCATCCTATGGCATTTTACTTGGATAAATTTTTTGTAAGGATGTGGGAGGAGAATTAAGCATGGATCTATCTAAGGCAAGGATCCCTGTCTAAGGCATGATGAAGAGATTTCTCTCTGAAGAAGAAGCAAAATATGTGGTCACTCAGACATCAGCCCCTGAATCTCAAATTATTTTTGAATCCACAAGTATGGGTAACTATTTTCTATCTACAAATGAAGTGCATGAAACACCTGAAATTATTAACTTAGAAATTAGTTCAATAAGAACAACATAAAAATTAATAGGCTACAGTACAGACCAAGAAGGATTCTCCATTTTTTATGAAGGAAAATCTAAAGAAAAGTTAGTATCAGATGAAATATGGACTTTGGAATTTGATGGCAGTTATTCCTCTACCGATTCAGGAGCTGGGATTGTTTTGATATCTCCTCAAGGAAATATGTTCCCTTCATCTTACAAATTATATTTTAGCAACACTAACAATATAGTTGAATATGAATCTTTGTTGCTGGGCATGAAGGCTGCTCAAGAAAAAGGCATCAAGTTTCTTCATGCCAAAGGAGATGTTGAATTAATAGTTTGTCAAGTGAGGAAAGTATACCAAACTAAAAATGAAATATTACGCCACTACCGTAACTTGGTTTGGGACCAAATTGAAAGTTTTGATGCGTTCAATATTTTTTCCATACCCAGAGAGTCTAATGATAGAGCTGATGCACTTGCTATTTCAGGAACTCTCTTAGTTCCTCATTCAGATTTCAAAGAAGACAGGTATACCATTGAGCTAGTCTATAGACCAAGTGTTCCTAACAATGCTAATAATTGGCAAGTATTCAATGATGATCATCAAATCATTACCTTCTTAGAATGAAAAGATAATTTTGAACAATTATGTTTTGAAGGTAGTGAACCTCAGAAGATTGAATCTATGTCTGAATCTAGCCCAGATATAAATGAAGAATTCTTGCAGCTGAAAGGAAACAAAATTCCCAAAGGCCTGGATTTTCTTGAAAAGTTGTTTGACAAACATGATAGATTCATTAAACAATAGAAAATAGACTCGAGTTTCTCTCAAGGATTCGATCAAGTGAATTTGTCTACTGAAGAAAATCCCAAGATGATTAATATTGGTAAGTGTTGTACCCCTGAAGAAAGACTCAATTTCACCTCTTTACTCTGTCAATACATGGATGTCTTAGCATATTCTTATGAAGACTTGAAGTCTCTCATACCAGATGAAATCCACCATAACATTCCTCTCAAGGCCAACTCAATGCCATACAAGCAAAAATCTAGACAGTATAATCCAAAAATATTAGGTACTATTCTGTCTGAGATACAAAAGATGTTAAATGCTAGAATCATCTTCCAAATCCATCATTCTACATGGATTACAAACATAGTGCCTGTAAGGAAGAAGAATGGTGAAATTCGCATTTGTGTATATTTTAGAAATTTGAATCAAGTATCTTTGAAGGATAATTATCCTTTGCCAATTATGGATCAAGTGCTTCAAACAGTGACAGATGTAGAAATGTTATCAATGCTAGATGGCTTCTCAGGTTATAATCAAGTTGAAGTTGGTGAAGTAGACCAACACAAGACTGCATTCACCATGACTTGGGGTACATTTGCATATAGGAGAATGCCTTTTGGTTTAATAAATGCTAGTGCTACTTTTTAAAGAGCTATGGATATGGCTTTCAAAGATGATATTGGTAAATCCATACTGGTATACCTTGACAATTTGAATATCTTTTCAAAGCATCGATCTGATCATGTACACCACCTAAAACAAGTGCTAGAGCACTGCCACTAGAATGGTATGTCCTTAAATCTTAAAAAGTCTATTTTTAGAGTAATAGAGGGGAAACCCCTTGGACACATTGTGTCCAAAGAAGGCATAAAGATTGAATCAAATAGAGTCAAGTCTATTCAAGAGCTTAATTTGCCTACAAGTAAGAATGATGTTCATTCTTTTTTCAAAAAGGTTAATTTCTTACGGAGATTCATCCCTGAATTTCTTGAGAAGACTAGACACATTGTGAACATGATGAAAGGGAAGACCGTCTTCAACTAGACTAAAGAAGGTAAATTAGCATTTCAAGATATCAAAACTGCCATTGCTCATGCCCTATATTGGTTTGTCTAGATTACAATAAATATTTCATCATATACAACTATGTGTCTGAAAACACTCTTTCAGCAATTCTTGTTCAACAAGACAAGGAGGGTATGGAATCTCCTATCTCTTTCATGAGTTTCCCTCTCAAAATCCATGAGATGAAGTATTCAAATATAGAGAAGCATGCTTATGCCTTGGTGAAAGCAGTCAAACATTTCTGCTTCTATATTTTGAATTCACACACTATTGCCTTAGTTTCTGACACTACAGTCAAGTCTATATTAACTTAGCAGGAGTTTGGCATGAAAAGAGGTAATTGGATTGCAAAGATCCAAGAGTTTGATCTGGACATCAAGCCAATAAAGCTGGTCAAGGGTAAAGGCCTATGCCAATTAATTGCTAACAATAAGCTAGAAGACAGATAACGTGAAGAAACTGAAATGAAAGAGACACCAATAGTCCTTTTTGTCCCCACTACCAATGAGTGGTATTTAGGTATTGCTCATTTCTTTGCTTATGGTGAATGTCTTACTCATTTGTATTACAAAGAAAGGAGGACTATCAAGTTGAAATTTGTCAATTTTGTCCTTTGGGATAACGGCTTGTACAAGAGAAGCATAGATGGAGTATTCTTTCGCTGTGTAGACAAAGAGAAACAAAGCTAGCTTTTAAAATCTTTCCATAATCTGGCCTGTGGAGGACATTTTCTGCTCCTATGACTGCTCACAAGATTCTGTGAGCTAGGTATTACTGGCCAACTCTTTTCCAAGATGCACATAAGTGGGTGAGGAAATGTGAACTCTGTCAGCAATTTGTTGGAAGACCCAAGTTAGTTGTTATGCCTCTCAAGCCAGTGATCATATAATAACCTTTCCAACAATGGGGACTTGATTTTATTGGGACCATAAACCCATCTTCAAGTTTTAGACATGATTATGTCCTTACAGCATCTGACTATTTCACCAAGTGGGTAGAAGCAATCTCAACTAAGCATGCTACTTCAGAAGTTGTATGCAACTTCCTCAAAGAGAATATCTTTTTCAAGTTTGGAGTTCCAATCAAAATTGTTACTGATAATGCAAATTTTTTCACCTCTCAAAAAATTACACAATTTTGTTTCTATTATAAAATTATACTCTCTCACTCTTCTGATTATTTTTCACAAGGGAATGGATAAGCTGAATCCAGTAATAAGAATCTGGTAACTATTATCAAGAAGATGGTAGATGACAATCAAAGAACATGGCATAAAGTATTGGTTGATGCTCTATGGGCTGACAGAATCACACCAAAGAGGGCAATTGGTATGTCTCATTTTCAACTTCTTTATGGTATCAATGCTGAGATACATATCACCTTAGAATTTCCATCCTTGAAATTGGCAAAGGCAATTGAAGATCAGACATATGAAATCTCTCTTGATAAAAAAAGCATGTGCTTGACTAATCTAGAGGAACAGAGAATCATGGTGGTAGATAGAATTGTTGCTCATCAAAGTCTGGTAAAGAAACTCTTTGACCAGAAGGCCAGAAATCATGATTTCCAGATTGGAGATCAAGTCCCGCTGTGGGACAAAAAGAGAGAACCAAAGGGGATACATGGAAAGTTTGACTCCTTTTGGAGAGGCCTATTTATAATTCATTAGCACATTGGTGAAAATAGCTTTCTGCTGAAATATCAAGATGGCACACTCTTTTCTCTACCTCACAATGGGCAGCATCTGAAACACTTCAACTCTTGATGCATCAGATCATTGCATATGTATATATGTATATTTGTATAGTTTTTAATTCTATTTTGTTTTGTTTGTTTCCATTTTTAATGCCTTTCATTTCTGGGTAGCATGACTCCATAACCCAATGGTACACATGAAGACACTGGAGATTCTAGATTCTACTCCTTTTAATTCTTTTTGCAATTGACAAAAGTTCTCCAACTGGAGCCAGCTATTGTCCCCCAAAAATATCACTCATTTTTGGGACAACATTTAAACTATTTTGGTCCTATAGGCCAAAATTGTCTCTTCCCTTTTCAAAATTTGTCTTAGGCATTCAAATTCCTCATTTTTCAAGCTTCTCATAAATCTACAGACTCTGTCAAGGTTAGATAAAACTACGGACTTGGTTTCTATGGACTCTGCAAACAGGCTCATTTCTACAAGTTCAACGAATTCTAGGTTCAATCGGTTCAATGCTTTCAGTTCAACCATGGGTTCAATCAAAGGAATGGTTCAATGTCTCAGTTTAACCAAGTGGTTCAATGCTTTGGTTCATCCTTTGGTTCAATCAAACAATTCATCAATAAGTTCAAGGCTTTGTTTGAACTATTGAACCAAAACTTGGTTTAACATTTAGTTCAAACACATGGTTTAAAGGCAAGTTCAATAAGAGGTTCAAAGCCTTGGTTCAACGGAATGGTTCAAAGCCTTGGTTCAATAGAATAGTTCAAAGCTATGGTTTAATAGAATGGTTCAAAAGTTAGTTCATCACCAAAGTTCAATGAGCTTCCTGAAGGATCTTGAAGGGTAGGTGCCCTTTGCAGGGGACTCTCAGCTGCCAATTTAAAGACACTTCCTAAAGCCAAAGGGATGCCTGAAGAAGACCGAAGGCCATTCAAAGACTACCTAAAGGGTAGATACCCTTGTGAGGAGCTCTTCTCGACTCAAAACGGGTCATTTTTTAAGGCCCAAAAGGGAAAGTTCAATCCAGAAAAGTGCCAAACAGAAAAGTCAAAAGAGGACAAAAGAATGACGCACCCAAAAATGTCAAAATCAACATAGTGAACTATTTGTTGATCCTTTAAACATACAGACCAGAATACATTCACATATTTCAAGGCTAAGACCAACAGAAAGTGGGTAAGGAACAGAATAACAAACTGAATCTAGGACCCGATTCAATTAACCAGAAAAGGAGGAACGATGAAGATAAGATCTGATCGCCAGGTGGACATTGAAAGTTGCAAACTTTTAATAAGCGTGACTTGTTTCCCTACATTGATAAAATCAAATGGGTAAAATGCCCCTAATTTCCAGCCTATCTTCTTAATAGATTCCAATGCAACATGATGTATTACTATTCTCAAAGTCCTTCTTGAAGAGGCTATATAAGGAAATCTCTTCTATTGTAAAAAAGATCTCTTTTTTGACAATTAGAATGAAACTCTACCTAAATTGTAAGGCATTACTAAGACTTTGAGCTTAGATTTCTGATCATATTTTGTTACTAGAATAAGAAAGCAAGTGATTTTTCAAACTTTGTGATGTAATATCTTTATTGTTGAGGAAAATGTTCCTATGTATTTTTTTTCAATATATCTTATGTTCCTTTAATTCAATAAGCAGAATTAGTGACAATAGTCAAAAAGGTGTCCTGAAGAGTCAATTTTGGAGAGACTTTGTGCCTCCATAATTGCCTTTAGTGTGTTTTCTTTTCATTTCTGTGTAAAGGACCTTGGGGCGACGTTGTGCCCTCATTGTCTTTTGTATCTTACTCTTGAGCAATCTAGGTGAAGACTTTGTGTTGCATCTCGATTTGCTGGTTATTACATCCTTTGCTACATTTTTTTGTTACTAATAGGAGTATTCTTGTGGTTTGTTGAATATTACTTTTGAAAGAAAAGGAGTATTGTCTGTCATTTCCCTTGAGTTTTTCCTTTGATCTGTATGCGTTATCTCTAAAAAAAGAGAGATGGATGGTTTGTCCTACCCATGAATATTATTTTCTATATATATATATATATATATATATATATATATAACATGCCTGCAGGGAACCTCCCCTTGATGAGAGGAGGGATCAGTGTCTTTCTGATGTGGTAAACCTACACATTTGAATGACTAATCTTCCTACTTTGGCTGATCAGACCTATTTTGTTTATCAGTACGCTGATCAATAAAATATTCAACCAACAGATGGCAGACATTCTTAATCATAGAAAATCATTCTCTAATACTTGAACATGAAACAAGACCTTTCTCCCCCTTTTACATTAATGATAAAGGTTCACCTTCTTAGCATTTATTTGATCTTTAGACCTAGGGATAACAAAATTCATCAAACCTTTCTTTAGCATAGACTAGATTCACATACCTACTTATGAGACATGATTGACTCCCTTTGTCTCCATGAAAATTTAAAACATTTTCAAAATTGTGACTTGGTTTGATCAAGTCATCATACCAAATTTTTATGACATATCTCTTGAGTTCACATCTACGTCAGATCTCTTTGACTAAAACTAGAATCTGAAGATCTCCTAACCGCACAAAAACTCCCCCTATGAACATGCATTTTTCATGATTATATCTTACTAAATGAGTGCCTCTATGAAGCCTAATGAAGTCAATTCTACTCTATAGATCTATAACAACATAAATTTAGGATATTCCTAGATCTCCATGTCCTTGCAAGCCTTAATCTCTATGATCTTCTTATGTTTGTTTTATCATTTTGGCTTGATCATTTCAATCTTTATTTGGGTATCATTTTGGCTTGATTCAGTGGTCTTGTTTCCTTCATCAACACACTATGCTGATAGATAAAATTCTTGGCATTACTTTGCATCTTGATTTTATTATACCATGACAAATATTCCATTTGAACTTGTAGTCTAGTTATCAACTTTAGACATCTTAGGTTTCCACTTACTATTTCTCTCTTGTGTTCTAGGAGCCTCACACTTCTTGTCTTGTCTTAAAAATTTATACTTATATTACTTTGCAATATAATCAACCTTATGATAGTTAAATCATGTTATATCTCTATATGGAAACATACCATGACCCATACTTCTTGACTAATGGTTCTCCTCATAGTTCCATGTAAATTCATTCTTGAAGGGCCTTCTGTAATGCTTTTCTCTATGACCAAATTGATTAGATGAATAAAAATATCCATTGAAAGGATTATCATACCTTATTTTATTAGAATTATTGATATTTTTTTACTTTGTTCTTTCAAAAACCTCATTATTTGATTGATCTTTGACCCTTTTGATCATATTATTATCCTTCTCCTGATCTCTAATGAAACCAAGATCTGTCTTGTCATCAATAGTCTTTTAACTACTCAAAATGTTGTATAGATCATTGGTGATCTGTTAAACATTACACAGGACTTAACCTTATTTTATGCTTATTTTAATTCAAATTTAAAATATTTTACTTTAGCCACATACCTTACACATTCTTCTTCTTTTGCTTCCAGCCTTGTAGTCATAATTTCAAGTTGGCTTTCCACTTGTTTGACTATTTCTTCTTGTTCTTCGGAGTTGTTTCTTAGTCTAACTTCAAACAATTTTTTTTATCCACATATTATTTGATAAGGGGCCTCATCACCTTATTATTTTTCTTGACCATGTTCAATTATTCTAGAGTATTCATCAACTCAACTTCAAGATCCACCTCATCTCCTTCTTCATCTGAATCACCAATAGCTCCTCTAATCCATATGGATTCTTCTTGATTTGAGCATCTTGATTCTTTAACCATGAAGAGAGTTTCATTGAAATTAGGTCCATCATATTAACAATCACTCTCTTAATAACTTATTTCATTATCATCAGATGAGCTACAATCTTCCTTTGTATAAAGACTCCTTTTATTTTTGAATAACCTTTTCTTATTGTCATATCTTCTAAAACTTTTATTGTTTTTATTAGATTTATAATAATTTTTATCATTATCATTATCTTTATTATGTTATACATCATATTTTTTCATATGTTTGTGAGGAAATTTGTTGGTAAAGTGTCTAACTTCTCCACAATTGAAGCATTTGAAACGTAGCTTGCCTTTGTATTTACCTGAACCTGTCTTTAATTTTCTTGCAAACATAGCTATTAACTCATCATCATCTATGTCATATTCATCATTATTTATGACTTTATTACCTTGTGACTTCTTCTCTTTTGGTTTATTTTCTAATTTGAACACAACTTCCTTATTTTCAGGTCTTCCTTCACTTGTCCTCATCTCATAGGTTGTTAGAGTTGCATGAAGTCCATCCATCTCAAGTTTGTGTAAGTCTTGAATTTCTTCAATAACACATATTTTGGAATCAAATTTGGGAGTTAGAGAATTTAAAACATTTTTAACAATAGTAGTCTCTTTAAATTATTCTCATAGACCTCTTATGATGTTGACCACCTCATCAACCCTTAACAAGGAGGTTGTAATCGTTTCATCTTCATTCATTTTCAAACTTTTAAATTGTCTTCTATGAGTTTTCAACTTGGCCAAGTTGATTTTGAAATCTCCCTCATTAATATTTTTAAACTTATCCCACATTTATTTGGTAGATATAAAGTGCATAAATTTCACAAGGTCTACTTCAAATAGACCATAATAATTCCATTCATTGCTTTTGAGTTATTATCACTAGCCTTCTTACCTACTGCATCTATAGGAGGAATAGGAGGTGAAGAATACCTAACCAAGATTGATTACCAAACATCATGGCCTTGAGACATCAGATATGTCCTCATATTTACACTCCAAAAATCATAATTAGATCCATTAAAGAATGAAGCTTTGATTGTAGAGAAAACACCCTGAGCTTGACTAGCCATATTAGCTTATTTAGAATCTTATTTAGGTTGTAAGAACTCCATCAAAGGGCCTACTCTAATATGAAATGTTAGAAGTAGTTACTAAGAGGGGGGTGTGAATTAGTTTCTTAACAATCACTATTCAATTTAATTCATCATTCTATGAATCATTTCATTCACATAAAAGATTAATGCATAATCAAAGCAACTACACAAGCATATCACAAAGTGTAGTCATATAAAATGTGAAAATTGGTAACTTGAGTGTGAATTGTGAAATCCACCCCATAGTTCCCTCTTGCTTGATTTCATGACTCTCATAGGTATCTTTTCACTGATTCTCAATCATCCATAGCCTTCTAGACTTGATCCCAGCTGAGCCAGACTCTTCTTTCCATGATAAATCCATCCCCCTAGGTCCCATCAGCTTAGGACTATAGCACCCAACTTAGATTATAGTTCCAAACCCTAGGGTGTCCCATTTTTATCACTCTTATCCAATCACATTTTGAGCACAAATGGTCATTTCTTTCCAATTTTTATCCTCCTTATTGTTGACCTAACGTGAATACATTCAACCCATGACTAATAGATCCTTATAAAATCCCATTCAAATTTCATTTAGAAGGGGTTGGAAAATATCAAAAAGAAAACAAGAATACAAGTAAGACTAATCAAGCATATTTCCCTATTCTCTACATATAACCATCCAATATTATTTCTATCTTATTCAAATCCTTACACTAGTCCCTAGTCATCTCAAGTACACCCAATTTAGCATTTTTCATCTTCATACAACTATTGCATAAAGCACATTAAGTGGGAGAACTACATATGGATTTATCCCTCTTATAACTATTGGTATGTAGGTAGCGTGCCCACACAAGGGGTGTGGATACATGTTCAATGAATCTTACACACACTAACCCCCACTCTTTCTCAAAATTGGTCAAAAAATAATGGATTCTAGGATTTGAAGAGAAAATCAGCTCTATAAGGAGTTTTGTGGACATCCAACAATGAAAATCTCATAGGTAGGGTCTCACAAACACAACAAATGAAACCCATAAAGTAGGGGTCTCCTATAAAACAATGGTAGAAGAGGAATATAACGCCAGAGCCAAGTGTGTCCTATTTTTGGTGCTCCTATCCAATCATAAAATGAAGGCTAGATTCTAATTTGTGATAGTCTCAGTCTTAGAAAGTGAATTCAAGCCTCTGTCTTAGTCATATTAGTTAATTTCTAACTAAGTCTTATTTTCTCTTCCTTATTATTATTTTTAGAAAAAATCAAATTATAGTCAAATTATACAAATTAGTAGCTTAATTATTACGTATTTATTTACTGATTATATTACTTCAGACCCTTTAACTAAATTAGTAATAATACATTAATATTCCCAAAATTTATTAAATCATTTGGTGAATATGCCTTTGCTTGTAATATTCTATGTGATTATGGATTTCACACCAAACTTGATTATTTTTAAATGTATATGTATGTGGCATTTGAACATGCCTTGTATGCTTGCTTTCCAGTTTGAGTGGCATGTGCCCATGTCCCTTGTTTGCTTGGCCCCTTGACCACTCTTGTATGCTTCTTGCCTTTTTGTTTTTTTGCTTGTTGACTTCTCATTATCACAATTCCATGATCCACATCATGCATTATCTTGCTATCTTGGATGTCATAATGGACATCAGCGATTCCTTGCCAACTAACAACTAACTAGACTTCTAGTTATAATTTCAATTTAGTATATTACACATACTATTACATTATTATATCTATCTAGGCATACCCCTATTGATCTAATAATCTCCTTTACAAACTATGATATATCTTGAGATATCTTATTGATTATCATTGTTATATCATGTATTCATAACATAACACACTTACAAGACTCTTTCTTTTGAGGGTAGTCATTGCAGGGTCTTTATTCCTACCCTCAAAAGAGGGGGCAATAAAAAGGGGTTTTATCATAGATGTCAGAGCTCCTACCAATTGAATAAATCAATTTTAGAACACTTAGAACAACAATCATAGGTCAAACTAGGCAGAACAGACTAGAAAAATAGTGATAATTATAGAATAATTTTCAATTTCAACAAAAGACAACAGTGTCAGACATGAACAATAGTGATAGAAACTAGGGTGTCCTATTTTTGGTGCTCTTATCTAAATAGTAAAAAAAACTAGATTTTCTAGAAGTAGGCAAAAAAGTAAGTTCAACTACAATTTTGTACATTTAAACTAGTTTAGAATCAATAATTTTTAGTACACATTTTCTCAAAGAATCCAAATATAGGGGGCATCATGTGCAGCATAATGGATCTCACTTTTAGTTTTAGATACGATAGTTGGTATAAATTTTAGATCAAAATACATATTCTAGATACTAATGATTGGGGGTAACGTGCACGGCACATTTTTTTCTTTTCTTTTTGAGTTTATCATTACCCAAGCATTCTCAACAATTACATGCCTTATTACATCTATAGGTGGTTGGCATTACTTCAGATTGAATTTAATACAAGCCTAACCTTCACATTTTAGAATGGATTTCATATAAGCCTACTGCCCAATTTTGGAGAGGCTTTCATACAAGCCTAATCTCCATCTTTCAAAATGGCCAAGAGTGGCCTAGTTTCTAGCATACATTCAACTATCCATCCAACATTGTTAGAATACAAAACATTCATGGACTTCAGGAGCCATCTCATATGACACACATTTCATACTAGTATTAGTTTATAGCTTCACTTCATGGGGCAATGATGGAGCCAAAGGACTAACTAGCCTTTGTATTCTTGAGCCACCTACTTAGAGGGATTGGAAACATAGTCCAAACATTGATCAACACATGCATGATAACATTAATTCACTTAGTGGGTGATGATGGAGATAAAGGGATATCCTTTGCATTATTGAGCCATTCTTGAGGAATTGAGCACTTAGATTCGTTTGTAATATTACTCTTGGTATAACATCATCTGGCATTGATTAGCATCATCTAACATGAATCAGGATCATAACAAGTTTTGTATTGGTTCACATACCCGGTGAGGTGTATTCATTCCTTTCTTTGCCTCTATCTTTTATCTAGCTTTGTATGTTCTTATTTTAGATATAGCATATCTAGTAAGAACTAATCTACTCTTTATTTTTTCTTATAGATTCACACTTCACAACATGCTCTCTCTATGCACACCCAACATTATAATAGCTTCATAAGCTTCACCCTTACAAGTAAGTTCAGATATGCTTTTTATTTTTCTTTTATCTTAGTATTTTGATTTATTGCATCACTAGAATAAAGGAGGGGAAAATGTAGTCATATAAAATGTGAAAATTGGTAACATGAGTATGACTTGTGACATCCATCCCATAGGTACCTCTTGTTTAGTTTCATTACCCTCATAGGCATCTTTTCACTAATTCCCAATCATATTTAGCCTTTTAGACCTGATTCCAACTGAGCTAGACTCCTCTTTCCATGATAGATCCATATCCCTAGGTCTTATTAGCTCAAGACTATAGCACCCAACTTGGACTATAGTGCTAGACCCTAGGGTCTCCTATTTTTGGTGCTTCTATCCAATCACATTTTGAGCCCAAATGGTCATTTCCTTTCAATTCTTATCCTCTTTCTTGTCATCTTAACATGAATAAATTTGGCCCATAACTAGCTATAATCATATAAAATGTGAAATTTTGTTACTTGAGTATGGATAATGACACTCAATCCATAGGTCCTCCTACTTGCTTGCACAACCCTTTTAGGCTCTTCTTTCACTGATTCCCAGTCATCCATAGCATTCTAGATTTAACCCTTTCAAACCCAAAAAACTCTCTCAGGCCTAGATCCATCCCCATAGGTCTCATTCTCTTTAGACAATAGTGCCCAAGTTGGATAGGAATGTTGAAACCCAAGGTGTCTAGTTTTTAGCATTGTTGTCCAAGTGTAAAATAGGTATAAACAGTTATATTTTCATGAATCCTTATCCTACTTCATGTCATCCTAAAATGAATTCATTTGACCCATGATCATTAAATCCCCTATATAAGGCCATCCAAATTCCATTTAGAAGGGTTGGCACTCATTTACAAGAGATAAGTAGGAATATTAACAAGATCACTCAAGCACTTATCCCTTTTCTCTACATACAACCATCCAATAGTATTTCAAGATTATTCAAACCCTCATACCGGTCCCTAGTCATTTCAAGTACACTTAGTTTCACATTTATTTGCATTTTAATCACATTATTTCACCAAGAACTTCAATGAGAGAACTACATATAGCTTGATCCCTCATTAAAGTATTAGTATGTAGGTAGCATGCCCACACATGAGGTGTAAAGTGCATCTAGTGCATCTTTTAGACACTTACACCTTTTCCATATTTTCCAAAGTTTCATTCAATTGCATAGAAGACACAAGCACATGAAGAATCATCTCTACAAGGAGTTTCATTGGCAGTGATGATCTAAAATTTAATACACATGCTCACATGGATGTTGTGAACAAAAACCAAAAAAATCATATCTTTGTGAGTAGTTTAGACAATAGCAGAAAGACTAGGATTATAGCCCTAGACATCAAGGTGTCTTTTTTTTTCTAGTCCTATCCAATCTATAAATGAACACCATATCTTAGTTTGTGATAGTGTCTCAGTCCTATCCCTCCAGTATCAGACTCTGTCTCAGCCATAATAGCCTAGAATAAGCTAAGTTATATTTTCTCTCACTTATTACTATTTTTAGAAAAGGCAAAAATATAATTAAATCACATAAATAAATTACTTAATTATGCATATTATTTATTGATTTTATCATATTCTAGACCCTTTATTATTGAGGAATAAAACACTTAATTTCCCAAAAATAATAAAACACCAACAGATCCCTATAAAAACCCATTCAAAGTTCATTTAGAAGGGGTTGACAAATATCACAAAGTAAGACTACTCAAGCATATTTCCCTATTCTCTATGTACAACCATCTAAATATTATTTGTAGATTATTCAAACCCTTTCACTAGTCCCTAGTCATCTCAAGCACAACTAGTTTAGCATTTTGCATCTTCTTACACACTATTACACAAAGAACATTAAGTGGGAGAACTACATATGGCTTAATCCCTCTTCGGAGTATTGGTATATAGGTATCATGCCCACACAAGGGATGTGGATACATGTTTAATGAATATTACACACACTAAACCCCCCTCTTTCTCAACATTGGTCAAAGCACAATGGAGACTAGGGTTTGAAGACAAAATCAGCTCTATAAGGAGTTCTGTAGACATGTAACAGTCAAAATTTCATAGGTAGGGTCTCACAGACACAGGGAACAAAACCCAAAAAGGTTAAGTCTCCTAGAAAATAGCATTAGAAGAGGAATATAGTTTCAGATCCCAAGGTGTCTTTTTTTTGGTTCTCCTATCTAATCATAAAATGAAAGTTGGATCTTGATTTACAATAGTGTCTCAGTCTTGCATAGTGAATTCTAGCCTATGTCTTAGTCGTATTAGTCAATTTCTAGCTAAGTCTTATTTTATATCACCTATTACCCTTTTTATAAATATTTAATTAAATTCAAATTATAAAAATTAGTATCTTAATTATTTCAAATTTATTTACTAATTTTATTACTCTAGACCCTTTAACTAAATTAGGAATAATACACAAATATTCCCAAAACTTGTTAAATCATAAAGGAAAATAAGAGATATGTGGGAAAACCTCTTGGGGGATAAAACCCACTAAACCATGCACATATGATATATTATTATAATGTCAACATCAAAATTTTAGTGAAGCACCAACTTTACAAAGAGCTCTAACCCCTATCTAGATAAGCACCAAATTAACTTATCTTTTATAAGTTATATCTTGCAAGGAGGATCCAACCCCCTAGGTAACTTAGCACCAACCAAGTCATCTATAATATATAATCACCTTATAACACATATTTATAATATTCAACTGATAATATCCTCCTTTTTTTAATCTCTTTACCCTTCAATCTCACTCAAATAGCCTCTTAGGCCTTCTCACACAAATAATGCTCTCTTTGGCAAAAGTAGGTCAAATGACCTTCCTTAATATCTATAAAAAAAATAGATAGATACTAATGGAATGTTTTTCTAATATTCCTTATGATATTAAATCTTTTAACCTATTCTCAAAAACACCATATCCTTCACTCAATAGCTCAAATTCTCTAACTAGTCAAAATAGGCTTATTAGACTTTAATTTTATACTTGATTATTTCTCATACCTATATTGGTTGGATAATCACCTTAACATACATTTATTATTATTTAAATATATCAATACACAATTTTAATGAGTGAAAAAAATAATACATAAGTTTTTCATAGTCCATAAGGACCAAATCCTCCATTAGGCCAAATGGAGACCTAATGCAATTAGGTCTATCCTATCCACACGTTACTATTCTGACCCTTAGGAACACTTCCTATATCAAAAAATGGATTAAAAACTTCATATATGCCTCAAATAGTCCCCTAATAAGTTAATATTGGTTCCCCAACTTCATTTTTCCCATTTCACTACTTGGACTTACCAATTAGATCTCCTCGCCAATAAGCCTTCTCACTCCCTATAAGTCTGTCTTGAAAATTTGAACCAAATAAAAAAAATATCATATAACCTATACATAAAATCATATTATTAGTATAATAATGGATTTAAAAACTTCCCAAAAATATTTTGTCTCCACTACACAGGCTAGAGGGCCTCAAGAACACTCCTGTAGATGACTTACTTAGAAATACTAAACACTATCAATACATAATCAAAATAATTTAACTTTCCAAGATTTATCAAGGACTTAAAATGAGAAAAAATTAATTAAAATTATCTTATTAGTCTTTTATAACACATTAAATAACTTTGTATCATTTGTATTAGTGAAAATTGACTCAAGAACATCTTTTTCACACACATAAAAAAGTTACTTGTAGGACTAAAAACATAGTCAAGAAAATCAACTTGTAAAACACCTACAGGGAAATTTATGTGAACTTATAATGGATTTTTTTGAACCTTTATCATTATTATAACATCTCTATAAATATTTATTTCATGTTCATGTACCTATATTGGCCTTATAGACCATTCTCACTACGTCACTCTACGTAGACTCCACTATCTTAGACATACCAATTTGGTAATAAATTTTTGCATAGATGTAGGAATCATCAACACTTATATACTAGTGGTGTAGTATGTATAGTTATTTAATAATTACCCCACACCTTAGGATCCATCCCTAGTCCTCTACAACTAATCCATAATCTCATTCTTTCTCACCTGGTTTCTTTATTATTCTACTCATTAGGCTAGTTTAGTGATAGGCTAACTTTCATAACTAATTTTACACATTTTTTGTTATTAACCTACTAAAAAAAAATTATTATAATAAACTATAAGTCTTAAACATAATCCTCCATTCACTTGCATGCTTTAACCTGGTCAACCCTACCTATAGCATCAAAAACCCTGAAAACAAGGGTTTTCCTGTAGCTTTTACTCACTATCAGGACAAAAAAACCACCCAATGAAACCTTGAAGAGTCATTTTCATGTTCCAAACACAAAACTTGGTCAACTAAACCATTTTTATCCATAAATGATTAGATCTTTCCTATCAAGACTTTGTAAGGGTTTTAAGAGGGTTTTGACCACTTGCCTTCTTAGCAATCATTCATAAAGGATTGCCCCTCAATCCCAAAAATAATGTGAAGGATTTCAATCTAGAGACCTTACCTAACTACCATTAAGTTCTTATAGATCTCAATAAAAGGTTGTACATGCCAGTGAGCATGAGAAACTTCTTCTTGGGATTGCAACACCCTTTTATGTGCACAGTCAAACTTACCATCAAATTTATTTCTTTCTTTTTTAGGTATTGAATTAAAACTTGGTTAACATGATTATAAAAATCCCTTAAACCACTTTTAATTCTCTCAATATCTCTAATATTTATTAAATTTATCTTAAACCCTACTTGGGCTATTTATAGGTCACTTTGTATACTAGGCCTCATACTGTCAAGCATACTTTGAGTATGATCATGCCTTGAAACCTCTTATACTATCTTCATCACTCTACCCTCATTTTATATAACATAATAACTTGATCACACACTATCACCCTTGATTACACATTTCTATAATTTCTCAACTCACCATGCCATCAGATTTATCTCATTAAAGCACTAAGCCTACAACTTCTCACAAGGTCTCTTCATACAGGAGCTAAGCTTCAATATTGTCCTTTAAACTCATCTAAAGGATTATTTGCCTCTTTCCCATGTTATCATAAGTTTTAATGCTTACTTATTCCTATTCTAATTTAAAACACAAATTTTCATCATGTATCATGCATACATTTTCTCACAGAGCTAGGCTAGGTTACTCAAGATGCCTAGTGCTTAGAGTTTGGACACAATAAGCTAGTTAAATGAAGTCATTATTTTAACAAATATTTTTTTATTATAAGTCCATTCTCAATAGACTTTATAATCTCTATCTATTTATAACTTTGTACCAATATGTTCTTACATTGTATGTTTCTTAATTCTTAGAGCTCAAACAAGATGCTTATCTTGTATTTTGAGCATGATCTTGATATGTCATCAAACCTTAAAAAGGATACCAGGCTGCCTTTAAATTTTCTATCAACAAAGAAACAAAACTTCTGAGTCAGACACCACTTCACCAAATGTGACATAAACTCTAAATTTTGACATGAAGGACTTTCAACTTGTCTTTAACATCAATGATAACATTAATTTCTTAAAACTAACATTAGGAACATACCTCAACAATTACCTTGGAGGTATTTCAATTAAAATGCATTCTTACCTAAGATCTCTGATATTTGATACGATTTAATTCATAAAGGAGTGAATTTATCATTTTTTCCTTTCTTCTCATATGATTTATCCCATCAAAGCACTAAGTTTGAGATCCTAAAGGCCTTAATATTGGATCTTTTTTCAAAGCATCTTTTGATGATATCCTGATGTTTACTGAAGATATATAATGCTTTCAGTCTTGCCTCCTCCATTTGGAGTATGTCTAATAGTCTATATTTTACTCTTTAATATTCTCCCATGTAATTTTGCATGAAATTGTAAGTTCTATTTTAAGATTAATAAGAAATAATGGTTGTTATCCATACACTAGCAAAAAAGGTGAAGCCTTGAGGGTTTGATTGTGTTTGGTTCTATTTTCCCATAGTGCATATTTTAACAACAGATGTCATTCTCTTATTTTTTATTATGTCAACATCTTAATAGCACCTATCATATTCTTATTGGTGGATTCAGATACTTCATTTCCTTATGGGTAGTATTTTTAAGAGAACTTGATTGTAATTTGATTGTCATAAGCCCATTTTATAAATTCAAAAGATTAAAAATAATGGACCATTATCACAAACTAGGAAAATGGGAGTGCCAAACCTGGTCAATATATTTTATTTCAGAAACTTGATGACATAAATTGCTTTAGAATTCTTTATTACTATAGCTTTGGTCCACGTGGTATAATAGTCAATAGCTATGAGGACAAACTTGTGTCTTACTAAAGAGTTTGGGTTTATTGTTGTAATAAAAGCAAGACCCCATTGGGCAAAGGGGCATCCCTCAATGATTGGCTACAAAGGCATATTAGCATTTACTTCTCTATTCTCAAATGCCTAATAGTCATAGAAGGTCCTGATGTGATTATGGGCATCCTTAAAGATTATAGGCCAGTAGTATCCCATCCTTAGAATCTTATGAGATGTGTTTCCTAAGGAATGCCCACTGCCTATCTTATAATTTATGCTATTTAGGATATCTATATCCTCTTCTTTTGAAATGCATCTCAGATATATGCCTTCATAGTTATTTTTATACAAGACTCATTTCTTGATCATGTAATGAATTGATTTGATCTTGACTACTCACTTTTGCTATCTATTGAGTTTCAAAGGACACATACTTGTGAGCAATTAATGGATGATTTGAGTGTACCACTCACCAATAGTTACCTAAGTCTCATTAATATGTTCAATACTAATTCATGGATTATTCTTGGTCATTAGTTAGATGATCCCTTAGCCTTTTACCATCCTAGATGGGCTGATTTTAAGGTCTAACTCTTGGAATTTGATCATCCTTTTGCATATTATTTCACCTAATTCATTCTATCCAAGTGTGATCTTGATAGAAGGAACTAGAATAATGGCATATATTTTGTTTCACATAATATAGTGCCTAAAATTTTTGATAGATTTAATCAGGGCATGAACCTACTTGTCTATCATAGAGTACTTCAACTTACATCCTTCAAATTGGTACTCATGAATGCAATGGGATGTTCATTGTCCTCTATCTTTTGTGTAAACACAATAGCTATAATATGCTCTAAAGTAAATGAATAAAAGTAGAAATCCTTACTAAAATCTAGACTAATCAGAACTGGAGCTTGAGTAATGGTAGTTTTGATGTCTTGAAAATCTCTCTAGGCTTCTATTGTCCACTCTATCTTGGCATCTTTCTTCAGCATGGCATTTAATGGTTTGACAATTTCTAAAAATCCATAAATGAATTTTTGCACAAAGTTTATCTTACTAAATGACTCCAATTCCTTCTTTCTACTTGGAGGTGTCAATTTAGATATGGCTTGCACCTGACTTAGATCAATGTAGATCCCATATTTGGTTATGATATGGCCTAATAACATCCCTTTGTTAACTTCAAATATTTCTTTCTTCAGATTAAGTGACACTTCATACCTTCTTTATCTATCAAACACCTTTTGGAGATGGTCTATGTGATCTACTCTATCTTTAGAGAACATAATGAGGTCATCCATATATATTATGATGCATTTTCCAACCATCCCTTGGAAGATAGTGTCCATTTCACTTTGAAAGGTATATCCTACATTAGTTAGGCCAAACAACATCCTCTTATATTCAAAATTTCCCTTCTTTGTTATGAAGGCAATCTTCATCTAATCTTATGCCTCTACCAATATCTGATTATAACCAAAGAATCCATCTAAGAAGTACATCATATTTGATCCACTTACCATTTGAATTACCTCATCTAGTGAAGGTAGGAGGTAATTTTCCTTCTTTGATGTTATATTCAAGTTCCTAAAATTGACATAGACTCTAATCTCTCTTCTCTTTTTCCTAACTAGTACCAAATTGGCTACCCAAGTAGACTACTTAATTGGGAAGACAATTTTGGCCTCTAGTAGCTTATGTACTTTAATTTAAATTAGAGGTTATAGAATTGGATTAAATAGCCTTTGTTTTGCCTAAAATACTTATAATTTGGCTTCAATAGGATAATATGAGTAATGACTCTGGGGTCAAAGACTTTTAGATCTTCATATGTCTAGGATATCACAGATTTGTATTCTACCAGCATGTCTTTCATCTTTTATTTCTCAATTTAAGTTCAACTCAGACCTATATTTACCTATAGAGGGTGTTGGTTAGTGCCCAAATTTTCTTTGGAAAAATCAAATTTAGTTATTCTTGGTGGTTTTTACTTCTAATCTTGGGGGTCTAGATCAAAATATAATTATAAGGAGACCATGCCCAAAGGGATGCAGTTCTCTTTCAATTACAAAATGCCATCTTCTCCCATGTCTTCACCATGCAGGGGTTCAATGTCCTTTTCATCTATTATCTAAACTTTAAAATCTCCAAAGTTGTTCATGAATTTCACTATTTTTTGGTCATCCTCAAACACCTTGAAAATTTCCATGTTATTATGATGAAGTGGCAAGAAACCAACTCCACTAAAACTTTATGCATCTTTGACTCCTAGAGTGGTGTCATATTAGTAGTTGAAGCTACTAGTGAATTAGTTGTCCAATTTTACTCTCTAAAAATGGTTTTGAGTTGAATCCTTCAAATGACTCAATTGAGAACCAAGATCTATGTTTGTAATTTTTTAGGTAAGTGAGATTACATTAATACTTATTCCTAATATAATTGACTACCAATTTTGATTCATCAAAGATCTATAGTAGTTTAATATTATGCATGAGAGTAAACTACAAGTCAAAGATTAGATATTCATGTTCTTATCTATTATTGGCATAGGGAAACTATGACCTATAAGTAATAAGGTACCTCTTTCCATATGGATTTATCAAGGACACACCCACACCAAAACCTTGTTTTAATCTAGTTTCATCAAAATAAAGAGTCCACAACTGAGAAGGATACTCAAATTCTTGCTCATGAAATATATTTTCTTATATAGTGGTAAATGTGTATATACCTATGTGAAAAGATATAAAGTCTAGATTTTCATTCATGGTGTTGTAATTCATGATCATATGCTCCATGTTAGGTTCATAGTCCACTTAGATCTAGTTGGTTACCCCTTTTTTAGGGCAACCACATGTGTGAGAATTTCATGGGCATGCACCCATTCAATGTCTTGGACTAATCATGACTCAAAAATATACCATAGGATTTTTTAATGTCAATAACAAAGATTTGATGATCTGATACACATGTGGCTCAAATTCCAATTGAATACACATATTGGTTAATTCTCTAACACATGGAACTGAAGACTTGTAAAACTATAACACCACTTTGTTGTGCCTTAACACACATACCCCATTTTAAAAAAATCAAAAGGGGACCCATTATTGTTGAGAATATTTATTTGGGTCTCTTTAAGCATTAGGAATCCTTGATATATATTTATTCATGCAAAAGTATAAGGTTATCTTTGAAGTCTAAAGTTACACAAATTTGAAATTTGAAAATCAAAGCTTGAACGATCATCTTGATTTGTCTTAAATATTTGGTTTTCATAATTTTTATGATTTATTTGTACTAATAGGACTAATTTTTTCTCTTAATGTTTCTTATGTTTTATACATCTATAGGGATATCGATAGAGACTCTTTAATCCTTCATGATTGGCCCTACTTTATTATGTTTGAAATCAGGACACATTATTCAACACCTATAGCCCTTTATAAAAGTTTCTAAATCATTAAAGATCCTAATCTCTAATATTTCAATAGGTGGCATCCATATGGTACACAAATCTTCAATATTTCAAAAAAATCTAAGTTTTTAAATTTTTTGAGCTCCAAAAATAAGCCACTCAACATTTCTTCATTACATGGGACCTTAGAGGCTTTGAAATTAAATTTAATGGTTTAATGGTTCTGAGCATTTGATAGGTGGTGATATTTCATCAATCCAGAACCATGGAAGTATCAACATAGTCTAAAGGTCCTAATTTCCTATAGTCTAATGGTTTTGCATTACCTCATCCTAATGGTTCTAATTTCCTGAGTACTAATGGTTTTGAGCTTTTGAGATCTGAGCATTCAACACTTGGCACATTTTTATTTACCCAAAACTATAGAAACATTTCATAATTTGAATGGCGTCTATGCCCCATGATCTAATACCTCTGAGCTTCTAAGTTATGATAAGATGATAGGTGGCATAGTTTAATTATCTTGGATTTTTAAATAAGGTATACCTAGTCAATGAAATAATGATCCTATGGATTCGAGTCTTCATGCATTGAATACCCTAAGATCATACCATGTGTCTACATTTACTTATAGATAACATTTACGCAAGAC
Organism: Torreya grandis; assembly: GCA_037957365.1. NCBI lineage: Eukaryota > Viridiplantae > Streptophyta > Pinopsida > Cupressales > Taxaceae > Torreya > Torreya grandis. The sequence goes on along the minus strand of JARHVA010001065.1, from coordinate 2,768,404 downwards.
TATATAGATAAAAAAAGTCCCAAGCTTCTGATCCCCCATAGACCCAAGGTTACTCCACATGGCATAATTACATTAACACATGGCCCTAGAGTATAAATCTTATATGCATATCTAAAGGAATAAGTGAATGAAAATTGGAAAAGTGTCACAATATGGAATATGCAAGATCAAAATATACATAAATTAGTTTGACAACAAAGCAAAAAAGTGAGTAAATGAGGATTTGACAATTGCTTTGAACATGATGATTGGAAACATAGTTAAAGAATATTTTCCATTTGGAAAATAAGTGAACCTGCCAAAGCTAACTGACACATTCAAATTTAAATATGAATGAAATCAAAAGGCCATTATTTACATTGATGACACATGAACACATTCAAGACTCAAAATTTTGGGTAATATATGTAAAATCTAATTGAAGGTTAGTCATTTTTCCATCAAGATATCAATCTAAATTTACAATTCCAAGACCTTGAGCATCCAAAGAGCCTTAGTTTTGTCTATTTAACTTTCAATAGATATAAACCATACATGTTCCTCAAGAAATAATTGATGATATGTAGAGTTTAGCTACTAATATGTATAATATTTTGTATAGTATTTGGGTTTTGAGAGTAATAAGCCAATTAGATAAAAAAATGTGACCAAGTTTTATCATCAAATAAAATAACTAGAAAAGAGGTTGAATTTATTGGTTCAATGATCTATAACTAGTGCCTTTAACCAATTGAAATTAATGACTAGCATAGATGCATCATGGTTCCTTAACTATGTAATTACAAGAAGGGATGCTTCCCTTAATTGGCACAACCAGATGAAGACTTTGTTGGGTCATTTCTCAAATCATAGTAAGGCCTTGTAAATTTTGAAGGACATGAGGGTCACTAATGTGATCACTCTTATAGGTGAACTAACCAATACGGTAAATTTTGAGAACCTCTTCCAAGCAGCTATTAATAACTTCAAGGAGGAAGTTAAAGGCACTATACATAGAACCAATGATGAAATCATATAATTGGTAAATTTTACTAAGGATAGGGTGACAAGAGTTTAAAATCTAAACAAACAAGGTTGATGGTTGAGGCCATAAACTCTTCAAACCTTCCCTACTCAATTTTAACATCATTAATAAGGAGTTTGAAGTAGCACATGTTTTATTTGAAGAACTCAAGGAAAAAGAGATAGCTTTAGGGTTAATTCTAACCACGTATCCAAATATTAGTGTTACCCTATCATCTCAAGGTTCCTAGTTTATAAAATATATTGTCATGCAAACTTTAATGGGCCCATCCCATGATGAACTACGATGACTAATTCAGTCCCTCCAGTTGTCACTCCATCATCTTCTTTGGCTAGTGGTGCCATATTAGTACCCACCTAAATATAAATTTGTACTTGCATGTTTTTGTAAGTTATAAATTTGGTTCTAGATATACATTGCATGTATATATTATATTTTTACCTATCATAATCTATTTTAGACTGACTACTATAAATACATCCTTTGCATGAAATTTAGATGTAAGTCCTTTTTTGTAATTGTATTATTAGACTTCTCTTGAGATGAGGCCTTCCCCATCCAAAGCCTATTTATACTTGTAACCTCCTAGTCCCAAAGGGAGGACAATTTTGGCTATTGAGATTAATAAAAAAAAATAGAATTTCTACTAATTTATGCTTGATGTGAAAAATCTTATTCTTCTCCAACTTTTGGATTATATAAGAATTTATATCATTCTAGTTTCTTATTTTGTTGGTTGCATATGAGTTATCATTTATTTAAAATCATTCATATTAATCTATAGTTGATCTGAATACCTTTTGCATATAAATCATAATCCCCCTTGTAGACGTGTTATTGCAATCTAACAAATGTGGCAACCTTTGATTTCATGTGTTCAAGTATGTTGTATTTTGTTTCCCTTTGAATTATAACCATGTTTGATTTTTAGTTTAATATATTAGCTTGTAGCAGACATTGATCTTTTGATTTGTTATCCAATCTCTAGCTCAAGTTCTGGTCTTGAAAGGTTTCATCTAGTGTGATCCATAAGCCTCCTTTCCTACCCTATCTTTCCCTCATTTTTGAGTTTTTTTTAAATTCCTACCCACCTTAGTTAGAACCATCATCCTTCCATCAATTTAAATTAAATTTATATTCACCCATATCCAACTCATCCATGGTAAAATAATTTGCTTCACTCACCACTATTCCACTAATAGGTTGTTTATAAAACCCAATACCCCATAAATCATGCCTTGGATTGAATATATTTTCACTGATCCTAAAATGTTAGAGGATACCTCATAAAATTTTATGTGGTGTGCATAAAACCCACATTAATAGAGTAAAAACTTAAGCTGGTGATAAGAGGGGTTGAACCTATGCCCTTTTTTTAAAAAAGAAACACTTGAGTTACATTGGAAGCACCCAAAATACTAACAAGGTCAACCTCAGACACTAACTTAATAATCCCACATTTGGAAATCCATAGAAAATTTAGGTTTTATAAAGGAGTTAGGAGATAACCCCAGTCTCAATAATTCTTTCCAAGTAGACAACCCCATCTTCTATTACTCCTGATGGCTCATCCATACCCTCAAATCTAAGCACTAGTTCAAGCTCCCACTTGCTTGATTGGTTCTACTATCAACATTGTAAGAGCTATCTGTGACTTACCTAGAAACCCTAAGAAATATATGCCTTCCTTTTCTCCCTTCAGAGCAAGGATTATGTAAGAACATATCAAGGCATTCAAAACTATTTATGGAATCTTGAATGTAACCCACAAAGACATGACATGCAATCTATATCCCTTCACATTATATGATGTATCCTATGACTGGTTTCTCAATATCCAATAAGTTTCAATCACCTATTGGGAAGAGTGTCAAAACACCTTTTTGGCATAATTTGGTTAGGTCACCATTGCAAGTATTATTTATCAACACTTTGCAAACATGAAAAGGGAGCCAAATGAGTAAATTTGAGCCTTTAATGTTGGATTTTAGAAGATATATAGTAGACTTGAGACTTCTTACATACGTAATGAGGCATTAGCCCTAGAGATGTATATTAATTCTCTAGATCTTATTACTATTGTCTTTATACATAGAGCTATTGGATTTGATACATTTCCTTTGGCTTATGCCAAAGCTATCAATGTAGACAAATAATTTAACCCTCATATGCAATCTTTGGCCCCATTCACTCTTGGTCTTATTTTTTTGGATTTTAGTCTAATTCTAAATGTAAATCAAAATACTATAGCCTAAAGCTAAAACCTGGTTTATAATTAGCTAACTTTAACCCAAGATTTACCCAATCAACATCTTGACTTCTTGAATAATTATATGGATAATTAAAAAAACCTAAATGAATCATTGATACCATTCAATACTATTATAGCATAGGAAACCAATTATATTCCACAAAAATAAGGTTGGAATTAATCCATAGGATGGTCCAAAAATTGAGAAATGATTTTATGAACATGCAAAAATGCATAGGTAATATTGGAGGCCAGAACACTAATCAGATTTTTAGATTCTAGAGATATAACATGCCTTTCAACAAGTCTAGAAATAATCAAGAATAGAAATTTCCATCCTATAGGATGCCATATTTCAAAATCATGGAAGAAATACTTCCTAATTAGTGTAGGGTGCATAACACTACACAACATTATGAGCTCAATTGCATAAAATTTTATATGGCCTTTGAGATCTTTCAGAAGGAGATGGATTGGCAGGAATACTCTACACATCATATAAAACCTTTTTCCTTTGCTAATCCTAGGTACTCTAGTATTATAATGGTATTTGATACTTATGATCTCCCCTTTCTAAAGGAGGATGATAATGAACCAAAAGATAATACGAATGAGATCCATGCATTATATTAGTTACATATTAATAACTACAATCTAAGGAGCAAGAAACCAATTACTACTTCAACACCTCTAAATAATAATGCTACTACTCCTCTAGATTCTTAGGCCAACAATAACCCACCTCTGTCTAAGAGAGATGAGAATTTATAGATTAGATAAACATAAATTAAGGTAGGTTATAATATTGTTGAGTACATACAGAATATTAAGTCTAATATCACCCTGCACTAACTGGTGCATATCACTAAACAAATGGAATTGTTGTTAAAAACCCTAACTAAAAGATCCTCTACATTAGACAAATCTAAATATGTGCATGTCAATGTGATGGTATTTAAATATAAAATTGAATTATCATTATTGTCAGGAACCTAGAACAATAAACATGCTTCGATGCCTACTTAGTCAGGATCTTGCTCTACCAATAGAGCACATATGATTACTTCTTGTATTAGCAACTAAATATGGAATTCAACCAGAATCAATAAGTAACTAGAAATATGAAACAACACAGGAATTGAGAGACAATACACAATTGTATTAATAATCACTTAGAAGAATATACAATAAGGAAGATGCCACTTCTTCCTCCACCTCAAAGGTTCGCCACACCTCAAGACCTTCTTCCCTCTCTCTCTCGGTCACAACAATCAACTCCAATACAGAATTGATGTTCACCTCTCCAACCAGTCAGTAACACGCTGCCAGTACACCAAGTACACAACCATACTCCAAGTAGATCTCCTGCTCTCTGCTGCTAACTGTAAATCACTAGACCTTAATCACCATGTAGATATCTCTACACCCCTGAAGAACCCTTATCCTTGCCTCACCAAGTCCTTATGATTCTTCAACCAGTACCCTGGTGGATCAGCTCCTAGACCTTGCAGACCCTGCAACTCTCCCTGATCATACACTCTCAGCACCCCTTTGGAACTAGGAGGAGCTACACTAGCTCTCTCTAAAAGCTCTATGGCTTTTTAGCACACTTTTACAATACAGCCCATGAGTCCATATATAGATCTCATGCTTACAATAATTAAACTAACCTAATTACAATAATTAGACACGTAACTCAAGACTAAGACTAGCCTTCAACATGCAAACAAACAGTCCAAAAATAGACTCTCTCGAATCAACATGCAAACTACCTATTCACGCACAGGCTGCCGATATCAGCACCTCCAAGACTGATGTCAGCCAACTGGTAACCAACGCCGGTTGCTTCCTCACTACCATCTGACCAACGTCGGTTGACCAGACTAATGCCAGTTTCCCTACAACTGACTCTGCAACTCTTCATCCTCTGTAACTTCTCTTGTTTGCATCATGGTGAAGCTTTTAGCTCCATAACCTAACAATCTCCCACTTAGAGATAAACAGTTGGACCTGTACCTGTACTTGTACACTATCTAAATTATTCCCTGGCTTGTATCCCTGTTCAAGATCAATCCTAAAGACTAACCACCACACAACCTATGATGCTATACCTGTCATTCAAGTAACCTGCCACATCCAAACCTACACATCCATGTAGTGAAGACCTTGACCCTGCATAACAAGAATCCCTGCTATTGATCCCACTGAACTACCCTCCAGTACTCCTTCCCTGAATTGGCTCCATACTTTCTGACAACTCCCATTGATTGGGAAAACTCAGGTCTACACTAGACCTCATGTGATTTCAAACCCTGTTTCAAGCTAAGCTTGAACTGTCCAGCCCTTGGTGTGCTTTTTGATTCTGCATCCTGCATCATGAACCCCACCAACACCATCTTCACATCAGCTCCCACTGGAGATAAAATCTCCATGACTCTTATGCCAAAGAATTTTGCTGCTCCAAATTCTTCATGACACACCTCTGAACTAACCTTACCTTTAGCTCAGCAAAACCCTGTATGTACAAACCTACTAGCAAATCACCCACATATAGTAACAGAATAATGTTGCAATCATTATCCACCTGGTAAGATAAACACAATAGTTACACTGACATTGACTAAAGCCATGCTTAGTCATCCCCCTGTCAAACCTGTACCACTATCCTGCAGCTACCTCAAGACCTATACCTTGGCCTTCTATCTCACGTATCCATCCACTCTCTTCTTTAACTTGGGAATCCATTCTGTCTCTCAGTGCTTTCTTCCAGCTGACAACTCTACCAAAAAACACCTATTTGGTTCTTCTCCAAGGACTCACACTCCTCATCCATGCCAAGCTCCCACTGTATCTGGATTCTACCTGCATTGCCTCTTCACATCTTCCTGGTTCTTGACCATCAATAAGCAATATAAATAAGGTGAACAACAAATATGAGGTTCACTTACCCTTTTTGACCTCGACATGAGTGTTTGAGACTTGTTGACAGCTTGTTGTCCACCCAATATCCATTCCAGTGATCGATCTCAGCCATCTCCCAGTCTACTCCCGACCGATGTCTGTTTCCTGCACTGACCCTGACTGCTGACATCATTTCCCTGGCTGACGTCGGTATCCTTTCTGCTGACATCGATTCCTTCATGACTGATGTCAGTCTTCCTATTGCTGACGTTGGTTACTATCTGACTGATGCCGGTACCTGTGTTCATCTGTGAGTGATAACTTTTTACCTGCGAGCTCTCCATGGATCTAAACACTGTTCAAATCAACATAGCTCTACTCAGAATAATTTAGTCTCCTCACCTGATCTCTGTCTGTCATCTCCTCCATGAACACCAAGGCTTTCCAATTCTTTAGCTTGTCAAAAACATTTGACTTCCGCTTCAAAATCTGCATTCTCCTTTTACATATGTGACTAATCCTATGAAGCCACATCTCTGCAACAGAAGGTGAATCAGCAATATAAGTAGATAGATAAAGGATACCTACTTTCTTACCACCATCTAATTCAAGTGTATCCGTTGTGAGAGTTACAGTGCATCTCTCATCACCCAAATTTCTTGAAGAAATTAGACTCATCTCCAAGATTGGTACCTGCATGACTTCCTTCAACTGTTGTGTGTCATTTGTCTGTAATTTCAGCTTCACTTCCCCTTCATCAATCATCTAACAAGGCTCTCCAGCTCCTAAATAAATCTCTCCAAAGTCTCCAAAGACATACCCATGAAAAGATGCTCTATTTCAAGCTGCAAGGAAAGAGGCAAAAGAATCTGTGAACCAAGATTCCACTTTATCTAGAACATCTTATGCAACATCCCCTGCAACATCTGCTCCTCCCTGTTGATCTGCTACCAACCAACAATCTTTATTTACCTGCTCTTTCTTTCCATCAATCAGACCATTCATGCTATTCAGTTTCTCCATTCGTAGCTTACTTCCTTCTGCCATTTCTATACTCCCACTCAATCTGAAACCCCTGTGAGTGACCTGTAATCAAACACACTACCAGATCTGAACCACCTATTAGTCAACCCAACCAAAAGCTCTGATACCACTTGTCAAGAACCTAGAACAATAAACATGCTATGATGCCTACTTAGTTAGGATCTTGCTCTACCAATAGATCACATATGATTACTTCTTGTATTAGCAACTAAACACAAAATTCAACTAAAATCAATAAGTAACTATAAATATGAAACAACACAGGAATTGAGAGACAATACATAATTGTATTAATAATCACTCAGAAGAATATACAATAAGGAAGATGCCACTTCTTCCTCCACCTCAAAGGTTCGCCACACCTCAATACCTTCTTCCCTCTCTCTCTCAGTCACAACAATCAACTCCAATATAGAATTGATGTTCACCTCTCCAACCAGTCAGTAACACACTGCCAGTACACCAAGTACACAACTGTACTCCAAGTAGATCTCCTGCTCTCTACTGCTACCTGCAAATCACTAGACCTTACTCACCATGTAGATATCTCTACACCCCTGAAGAACCCTTGTCCTTGCCTCACCAAGTCCTTATGATTCTTCAACCAGTACCCTGGTGGATCAGCTCCTAGACCTTGCAGACCCTGCAACTCTCCCTGATCATACACTCTCAACACCCCTTTAGAACTAGGAGGAGCTACACTAGCTCTCTCTAAAAGCTCTATGGATTTCTAGCACACTTTTACAATATAGCCCATGAGTCCATATATAGATCTCATGATTACAATAATTAGACTAACCTAATTACAATAATTAGACACGCAACTCAAGACTAAGACTAGCCTTCAACATGCAAACAAACAGTCCAAAAATAGACTCTCTCGGATCAACATGAAAACTGTCTGTTCACGCATAGGCTGCCGACGTCGGCACCTCTAAGATCGATGTTGGCCAACTGGTAACCGATGCCAGTTGCTTCCTCACTACCATCTGACCGACGTCGGTTGATCAGATCGACGCCGGTTTCCCTGCAATTAACTCTGCAACTCTACATCCTCTGTAACTTCTCCTGTTTGCATCCTGGTGAAGCTTTTAGCTCCACAACCTAACACTTATTTATTTTAATTATCTAAATGTTTGGAAATAACATGCATAATTAATTGGTTGACTCGGGTACCTCACCCAATATGATGCTAAAAGTTGTATACCAAAAGTTAGGCTTGACCCTTGACAAGTCAAAGATAGTGGTATTATAATTAGACAAGTCTTTGGTCCCATGTGTTGGAGAATTAATAAACATGCAAATTTGGTTGGCATCTGAGCCACATGTGTAGTAGACCATTGACATCTTGATCATTGACATTCTAAAAGCCTATGGGTTGTTATTACAAAGACTTTTCTAATTATAATACCACTATCTTTGACTTGTCAAGGATCAAGCCTAAATTTTAGTATATAATTGTTAGCATCATATTGGAGAATTAATAAACATGCACATTTGGTTGGCATTTGAGCCACATGTGTAGCAAACCATCGACATCTTGATCATTGACATTCTTAAATCCTATGGGTTGTTATTAATTTGTGATTGGTCGAAGACATTGAATGGATACATGGTCAGTGACTTCTCTCACATGTGGTTTCCCTATAAGGAGCTATCCAACCATATTTGAGTGGATTTTGAACCTAAGATGAGATACCTAATCACTGAGTATAATGCCATAAATGAAAATTTAGACTTTGTATCTTCACATGGAGGTGTATACACATTTACCACTAGATAAGAACATGCATTTCATGAACAAGAATTTGAATATCCTTCTTAATTGTGAACTCTTCATTTTAATGGAGCTAGATTAAAATAAGTTTCTAGTATAGGCATGGCCCTAACAGATTTGAATGGAAAAAATTACCTTGTGCCTTATAGGTTATAGTTTCCCTGCACCAACAATAGAGCATTATGAAGATTTAATCCTCATATTACATTTTACACTAAGTCATAATGTTAAACTATTGTAGATATTTGGTGACTCTAAACTAGTGGTCAATCAAATAAAAAACAATTATTAGTGTAAGCTCACTTATCTAAATAAGTAAAATCATAGAGCTTGGGACTTAATTGAGTCCTTTGAGGGATTCAACATCAAAGCCATTCCCAAAGAGCATAAATAGACATTCGATTCACTAGTATCTTGAGTTACTAATCTATCACCACTCTAAGAGTCAAAGATGCATAAGTTCTTAATGGATCTTGTCCCTTAACCCTCTATCCTAGATAATATGGACAAATTCTAGGTATTTAAGGATGAGCAACATATATAATAATTCATTAATAGCTCTAGAACTTCCAAAGCTTAGATAATAGAGGAAAATGATGTCAAACCCATGCATGGTGAATATTTGAGAAAAGATGGTGTTTTTAAATAAAAGTAAAATTGCATCCCACTTAGCATGGTCTCTTTAGAGAAATATTTTGATCTAGATCCCCAAGCTTAGAAATAGAAACCACCTAGAATAACTGAATCTACTTTTGTCAAATAAAATTTGGTAAGTAACTAATGCCCTTATTAGATGAATGTATTCATGAGTTGTACTCAAATTGATAAATAAAAGTTGAAAGAGCTACTAGTATAATGCAAAGATGTGATACCCTAGACATACAAAGACCTGAAATTCTTTAACACTAGAGTCATTACTCACACTATCTCACTAAATCCAGATCATTATCTTTTTAGCTAGAGATAGAGACTAGTAAATCTATTTCTAGAACCTCTAATTCAAACATAAGTATAGATGTTAGAATCTAGAATTGTTTTCCAAATCAAGTACTCTACTTGGGTAACTAATTTGGTGTCATTAATGAAAAAGAATGGAGAAATAAGACTCTATGTTGATTTTAGGAACCTGAATAGAGCATAAGAGAAATATAATTACCCATTTCCATCACTAGATGAGGTAATTCAAATGGTAAGTGGATCAGAGATGATGTCCTTTTTAGATGTATTCTTTAGTTATAATCAAGTACTAGTAGAGGTAGATGATCGAATGAATATTAACTTCATGATGAAGTGGGGAAATTTTGCATATAATACGATGTTTTTTGACCTAATTAATCTAGGAAAAACATTTTAGAGAGCCATAGACTTATCTTTCCAAGGTTTGATTGGTAAGTGCATCATCATATACATGTATGACCTCAATGTGTTCTCCAAAATAGAGTTAACCATGTAGACCATATCTGAAAGGTGTTTGATAGATGTAGAAGGTATGGAGTGTCACTTAATCCAAAGAAAAGCATCTTTGGGGTCAATGAAGGGAATTTTTTAGGATATATCATCACCAAAGATAGAATCTCCATTGATCTCGATCAAGTGCAGGCCATATCCAAGTTGACACCTCCCAGTAATAAGAAAGAACTAAAGTCTTTTAGTAAGCTAAACTTTGTGAGAAAATTCATTTCTAGATTTATAGAGATTGTCAAACCATTAAACACTATGCTGAAGAAAGATGTTAAGATAGAGTGGATGACATAAGCCCAGAGAGTTTCCTAAGACATCAAAATTATTAGTGCTCAAGCTTTAATTCTTATTAGTCCATATTTTAGTAAGGATTTCTATCTCTATTCATTTATTTTAGAACATACTATATATTTTGTGCTTACACAAAAGGTAGAAGATAATTAACATCCCATTGCCTTTATGAATTCCAATTTGGAGGATGTTGAGTTGAAGTACTATATGATAGATAAGCATATTTATTCCATGATTAAATCTATCAAAAAGTTTAGAAACTACATTATATAAAATAACACATATGTCATTATTTAAGATCCTGTTGTCAAGCTCATGCTTAGCCAAAATGAACTAGGAGAAAGAAGAGGTAAATGGATGGCCAAACTCCATAAGTTTAACTTTAAAATCAGGCTAGCTAAGATGGTAAGAGGCTATGGGATCATCCAACTGATAATTGAGATTAATCCACGAATCAATATTGAACACATTAATGAGACTCAGGTAACTAGTGGTAATTGATACACTCCAATCATCCATTATCTATTCAAATTCACTTGTCCTCCATAACTAATCAAAGATCAAAGATGAGTGTTTAGGCTCAAATCAGCCCATTACATGATCAATAAAGGATTTTTATACAATAACTATGAGGGTATCTATCTAAGATGTGTTTCAAAGGAAGAAGTTATAGATATCCTGAATAACCTACATCATAAGATAGGTAGTGGGAATCCTTTAGGAAACACAACGGCTCTTAAGATTCTGAGGATGGGATACTATTGGGCTACAATCTTCAAGGAAACCCATAATTATGTTATGACATGCCATGACTACTAGGTATTTATAAAGAGAGAAGTAGATTTTGCCATGCCCTTGAAGCTATTTATTGAGGGACATCCCTTTTTCCAATGGGGCCTTGATTTTATTGGGTTGATATATCCAAACTCTTTAGTAGGACATAAATTTGTCCTCATAGCTACTGATTACTATATAAGGTGGATATAAGTTATTACAACAAAGAATTCCAAAGCGACTGATGTCATCAAGTTTATATAAGAAAATATATTGATCAGGTTTGGCACTCCCATTCCCTTAGTTTGTGATAATGGCCTAGCTTTTCAATCTTCTAAATTTACATAATGGCCATATGATAACCAAATCACAATGAAGTTATCTTCAAACTAATACCCACAAGGAAATAGAGTAGCTAAGTTTACCAATAAAAATTTGATGGATGTCCTTAATAAGTTGGTACAAGACAAACTAAGAGAATAACATCTCTTATTAAAATTTGCACTATGGGTAGATAGAACCAAGCATGATAAATCTCTCAAGGCTTCATTTTTTCTGCTCATGTATGGACAACAACTAGTCTTCCCTATTACTCTTAAGATACCAAAGTACCAGTTCATACAAGAGTATATGGGGAAAATAAAAGAGTACAACATCAACTATTGGACATAGTCCAAATGGAGGATGTAATAATTGAAACACTGCATAGCTTCAATAAATATTAGGTTATTATGAAAAGGTGGTTTGACAAAAGATCCAAGACTAAGGCCTTCAGGATCTCAGACTTGGTGCTTCTATAGGATAAAGTGCATGATAAGAAATAACAATGGGATAGTTCACTCCTTTATGGATTAAACCATATCAAATATCAAAGCTCCTAAGTAAAAATGTCTTTTAGTTAAAATACCTCCAAATTAATTACCTCACCTTTCTAGTCAATGGATACTTTTTGAAGCACTCTTTCATGGATGTTCCAATTGGAGATGCCTCAGAATGACTGTAAGTGAAAGTTGTAGATGTAAGATTAGAGTATATTTTTTGCTTTCTAGATTAGATTTCCTACTTTCTAAAATAATTTATTACTTTCTAGGAGTAGTCTTTCTTTCTTTATGTGTTTTGATTTCAATAGATTAGTTGTTATGATTTTTAGATTAGTTTTTTAAATTGTAGAATGGACCAACTAATTCCCTACATAGAGATTATAAAATAAATATTAAAAATAAGGGGATAATTCACAAGGATGCACCACTGGTCCTCATAAGGATTTACTTTGACAGTGTTAAATATTTTAAAATCAAGGTATGTGTTATGATTGAATTAGGTTTTGCTTTGATTAAATGAGTTTACAAGACCTCTGGGACTTAACCTCATATAATCATACAAATTTTGGAAAGACTCTCCATTTCCAAATATCAATTGCACTATAACATGATAAAACTTGGATGAGGGATAATAAACATAGAACTAGATATATAATGGCATTGATGTATTGATCAAAATAACTTTTCTTATACATACACCTAGATAATATTGATTCCTAACCTCTCTTCTATCTTTGTTTTCAAAAAAACTCAATCATACAAATTGATAGAAGATAGGTGATTCAATAAATCTCTACTAGAGATATAGACACTTAGCTAGTAGTAGATCAAGGCTTTGATTGGAATCAGAGTTATCTTTATTGGGGATATGGATGTCTAGCTGGTAACAGAGTAATACCTAGGCTTCCCTTACTATTTAGATATAAAATTTGAAGTTAGCATGAAACCTACATAGTTTTTTTAGGACTTTTTAAGATTGTCATAACAAAACAAAATGAATCTACAAAGTCACACACTCAGATATAAGGAATGGAAAGGGTTAGTATGTTGCATGAGGAAGTAGGAGTTTGTTTCAAGGTTTGGTTGATTATTCATTTCTTAGCAAGACTAAAGTTTGGTTATGTTGCATTACTAAGATTTTGGGTTCTCAAAATACTTAGGAGTATTTTCCCCTATGAGTCACTATTTGTTGTGCCCTAACACATATACTCCATTATAAAAATTTCACACAGGAACCCATAATTGTTGAAAATATTTATTTGGACCTAGTTAAGCCTTAGGAATCCATGATATAAATTTATTCATGCAAAATTCTAAGGTTATCTTTGAAGTCTAAAGTTACAAAAAATTTAAATTTGAAAATCAAATCTTGAAAAATCATCTTGATTTATCCTAAATATTCATTTTTCATAGTTTTAATGATTTATTTGTATTAACAAGACTAATTTTTTCATCATAGTGTTTTTTATGTTTTATACATCTATAGGACTATTGGTAAAGACTCATTAATCATTCATGGTTGAGCCCTAATTTATTATGTTTGAAATTGGGAAAAGTGACATCACCATGTTATCCATTACCTATATCCCTTTGTAAGAGTTTATAAAGTCTTTAAAGATTCAAATCTATGATAGTTTGATAGGCAACATCCATATGATACACAGAGCCTCTATCTTTCATAAAATTTCTAAGTGTTTAAAGTTTTCAACATCCAAAAAGAAACCACATAACATTTCTTCATTACACAGAATCTTAGAGGCTTTGAAAGTAAATTTAATGGTCTAATGGTTCCAATATTTTGAGTTTTGATCCTTCAATAGGTGGTAGCTTTCCATCAATATAGAACCATGGAAGGATTAACATAGTCTACTAGTTCTAAGTTCTTAAAGTCTAATGGTTCTGAGTTCTGATAGTCTAATGGTTCCAAGCTTCTAAGCTCTTAGCATTCGACACTTAGCACATTTTTATTTACCCAAAACTATGGAAACATTGCATAGTTTCAATGGATTTGAGGACCCATGATCTAAAACCTTTGAGATTTTGAGCTCTGAGAAGATGATAAGTGGCATACTTCTCTCATCCTAGACTTTCAAAGAAGCTATACTCAGTCAATGAACTAATGATCTCATGGCTCTGAGTCCCCATGACTTCAAGTGCCTGAGAGCATGCCACATGTCAATATTTTGTTACATATAACATTTACACAGGTGTACACATATCAAAAGGCCCAAGTTTCCAAGGCCCCACAAACCAGAGGTTGCTCCACATGACATAGTTATATTGACTCATAGCCTCAAAGTATATAAAAATTTGTAGATATAAAGGAATAAGTGAATGAAAATTAGATAAGTTTAATAATATGGAATATTTAATCTCAAAATATACATCAATTAGTTCAATAGCAAGGCAAAAAAAATGAGTAAATGAGGATTTGACAGTTGCTTTGAACATGATGACTGAACAAATATAGTGAACAATATTTTCCATCTAGAAAATAAGTGAAATCATCAAAGCTGATTGACACATATAAATTAAAACATGAATAAATTCAAAAGGTTGTTATTTGTATTGATGACACACAAATGCATTCAAGACTCAAAATTTTGGGAAATATATGAAAAATCTAGTTGAAGGTTAGTTATTTTTCCATCAAGATATCAATAAAACTTTGAATTTCTAAGCACTTTAACATCTAAATATTCCTATCTTTTTCTAATGAAATTATATCAAAGACAAACCATATATTCTCCTCAAGAGATAATTGATGATGTGCAAAGTACAACTACTAATTTGTACAATATTTTATATGGTATCTAGGTTTCCAAAGTAGGAAACCAATCCAATAGAATAAATGTGACCAAATTTTAGCATTAAATTAAATAACTAGATAAGAGGTTGAGATTATTGGTTTAGTGCTTTAGAACCAGTGACTTCAACCAGTTAAACTTAATGACCAACATAGATGTATCATGGTACCTTAACTATGTAATTAAAAAAAGGAATGCTTCCCTCAATTGGCACAACTAGATGATGACTCTAATGGGGCATTTCTAAAATCATGATGTTAAGGCCTTGAAAATTTTGAAGGACATGAGGGTCACTAATGCGATCACTCATATAGGTGAACTAGACAACATGCCAAATTTTGAGAACCTCCTCCAAGTATCTACAAATAACTTCAAGTAGGAATATGAAGGAACTATATACAAAAATAATGATTAAATCATACAATTGGTAAAATTTTCTAAGGATAGGGAGACAAGAGCTTAAGATCTAGGATTAGAACTCAAGAGCTCAGAAGTTGAACAAACAAGGTTGATGGTTGAGGCCATCAAACTCTTCAAACCTTCCCTATTTAATTTTAACATAATTAATAAGGAGTTTGAAGTAGCACATGATTTATTTGAATAACTTAGGTAAAATTAGATAGCTTCAAGGTTAGTGATAACCATGCATCTAACTATTAGTGTTGCCCCATCATCTCAGGGTTCCTAGTTTCCAATATTTGTAGTCATACAAACTCCAGTGGGCCCAATTTTGATCCCACAAGGAACTATGGTGATAAATTAAATAACTAAATATGTCACTCCTTCATCTTCTTTGTCTATTGGTGCCACATCATCAACCATCTAAATATAACTTTATACTTGCATGTTTTTGTTAAGTCAAAACTTTGGTTCTAAATATATGTTGCATGTATATATTGTATTTTAGCTATAAGAGTCTATTTTGGGTTGACTACTATACATGCATCCTTTGCATGAAATTTGGATACAATTCCTATTTATATAATTATTTTATTATACTTCACTTGAGATGAGGCCTTCCCCTTCCCAATCCTAGTTATACACATAACCTCCCAGTCCCAAAGAGAGGAGAATTTTGGTTACTGAGATGAATAAGAAATTTTGGAAAGTTTTGCTAATTTAGTCTTGATGTGGAAAATTAGATTCTTCTCCAACTTATGGATTTTGTAACAAGTTATATAATTATAGTTTATTAGTCTATTTGTTGTGTATGAGTTATCATTTATTTATAGTCAATCACATTAAGTTATAGCTGATCTAAATATATTTTATATATAAATCATAATCCCCCTTGTAGATGTGCTATTGTAGTCCAATAAACATGGTAACCTTTGATTTCATGTGTTTAAGTATCTTTTATTTTGGTTTTATTTGAATGATAACCATGTTTGAATTTTTTTGTTCTATATCAGCTTGTAGTAGACATCGGTCTTCTGATTTCTTGTCCAATCTCTAGTTCAAGTTTTGGTCTTAAAAGGTTTCATCTAGTGTGGTCCATAAGCCTCCTTTCCTTCCCTACCTTTCCCTCCCTTTTGAGTTTATTTTGAATTCCTACCCACCTTAGTTAGAACCATAATCTTTCTATTCATTTCAATTATATTTATATTCACCCATTTAAAAATCATCCATGGTAAAAGAATTCACCTCGCTCACTGTTATTCCACCAATAAGTTGTTTATGAAAGTTAATACCCTGTAACTCATGCTTTGGAGTGAATAGATTTTCATTAATTCTAAAACATTAAAGGCTACCTCAAAAAAAAATTATGGTGTGCATAAAACCCACATAAACACATTCTCTTTGAATTGTCAAGGGTCAAGCCTAACTTCTAGCATACAGCCATTAGCATCACATTGGTCGAGGTGATTGAGTCAACCAAGTATTTATGCACATTCTTTCCAAACATTTAAATAGTTAGAATAAATGGTGGTACTTTAGGTTAATCTTTAAATACCATCACATTGGCATGCATAGATTTATATTTATCCACTTTGGATGGTCTCCTAGTTAGGGATTTGAGTTACAATTCTTTTTATTTGATGATCTAAGCTAGTTCATGTAGGATGATATTGGCCTTGCTCTTCTTCATGTCCTCAATGATGTTGTACCTAGCCTTGATTTTTAGTTCTACACTCTATAATTGATCATCTTTCCTAGGGGGAGGTTAGTTTTTATTGACCCAACCCAAGAATATAGAGTAGTAGCATTATTATTTGGAGGTATTGACATAGTAATTAGTTACTTACTCTTCAAATTTTAGTTGTTCCTCTAGAACTGCTAGAGTGTATGGAGCTCATTTGTATTGTCTTCTAGTTAATTATCATCTTCCTCTAGAAATGGGAAATCATAGATCTCAAAAACCATTATTGTTTTGGAGTGTTCAAGATTAATAGAGGAAGAAGGTTATATTTGATGTGTTGAGCCTTCTTGCAATTTGTATAAAACTCGATGTAGTCGAGCTCACCTTATTGTGCAATGTTATGAACACTACACCAATTAAGAAGGGTTTCTTCCATAATATTGATCTTTGACATCCTATTAGATGGGACCTAATGTTATTGATTAATTCCAAAAATTTTGAAATTTTTGTTGTATCTTTAGAATCTAAATCTCTAATTGGTATTGTATCCTTTAGTATTACCCATGCATTTTTGCATGTTTAGAAACTCATTTCTTGATTTTTAGAAAATATTCTAGATTGATTCCAATTTTTTTTATTTGAATTAGAATTGATACATTGTATTAAAGTAGTATTGTTTGGTATCAATTAATAATTTAGGTTTTGTTGGTTAGGCACAAAATTATTCAAGAAGTTGAGATGTTGATTGTGCAAAAACTAGGTTAAGGGTAACTGATTATAAACTAGGTTTTAGTTTTGGGCCATATTATTCTAATTTATATTTGGATTTGGAATAAAAACCAAAAACACATGACCAATAGTGAGTGGTGCCAAATATTTCATCTAAGGATTCAATTATTTATCTACATTGATAGCCTTGGCATAAGCCAAAGGAAATGTATCAATACCAATAGATCTACATATAAAGATAACAGTCACAGGGTCTAAATCATTCTTGTACATTTTGTGGCCAACACCTCATTGGTGTGTGTAATCAGTCTCAAGTCTACTATACATCTTCTATAATCTAGAATGGATGGCTTAGATTGACTCATTTGGCTCCCTCTTCATGCTTGTAAAGTGTTGATAAACAACAATTGTACTAGTGACCTAGATAAATTATGCCAAAAAGGTGTTTTGACACTCTTCCCAAGAGGTTATTGAACCTTATAGGACATTGAGAAACTAGTCATAGGTTTTATCTTGTAATGTGAATGAAAATAGTCTGTATGACACATCTTCATGGGTTACATTCAATATTCCCAAAGCAGTTTTGAAAGCCTTGATATATTATTTTGTAGTTCTTCCTCCCAAGGGAGAGAAAGAGGGTAGATATTTCTAAATTTTTATGGGTAAGTCATGGATATATCCTCTAACATTGATATTAGAAACTATTCATCCAAGTTGGATCCTGAACTAGAGCTTGGATTTGAGGTTGTGGATGGGCCATCAGAAGTAATGGAAGACATGGTTGTTTACCTAGAGAGAATGATTGAACCCAGGGTTCTTTCCTGATTCCTTTATCAAACCTAACTATTATATGGATTTATAAAGGTGGGAATAGTAATTTAGTTTTTTAGGTTGACCTTGTTAGTATTTTGGGTACTTCTAATGCAACTCAAGTGATTATTTTCAAATAAAATAGAGGTGGAGGTTCAGGCACTATTTCTAGAGCCAGATTAAGATTTTATCTCTATTGATTTGGGTTTTATAAACACCGTAGAAAATTTTAAGAGGTATAATATAACATTTTAGGATTGGAAAAAATAATTCACTCCAAGGTATGAGCTATAGGGTATTGGGTTTTATAAACAACTTATTGGTGGAATAATTATGAGCGAGGCAGATTGTTTATCATAGATGGTTCGACTATGGATGAATCTAAATATATTTTATATGGGTGGAATGATGATAGTTCTAACCTAAAGTGGGTAGGACTTAAAAAATAAACTCAAAAATGAGGGAAAGCTAGGGTAGGAAAGGAAGCTTATGGACCACATTAGATGAAACATTTTGAGACCAGAACTTGAACTAGAGGTTGGATAAGAGATCAAAGACCAATGCTTGTTACAAGCTACTATAGAAAATAAATAATAAAACATAGTTATGACTTAAATTTAACTAAAATATATAATACTTAAACACATGAAATTAAAGGTTGTCATGTTTGTAAGACTATAATAGCACATCTACAAGGGGGGTTATGATTTATATGCACAAGGTATTCAAATCAGCTATAGCTTAATATCAATGAATGTAAATAAAAGATAACTCATACATAACCAAAAACTATAATGATATAACGTATTACACAATCCACAAGTTAGAGAATAATTAATATTTGCACATCAAGACTAAAATTATATAAATTCTTTAGAATTTCCTATTAATCTTTAACAACCAAAATTCTCCTATGTTTGGAATAGGAAGATAAAAGTATAAATAATCTAGGGATGGGTAATCCCTCTTCTCTCAATGAAGTCTAAAAATAGCATTGTATGATAACTCATAAAAATAATTCATGTACAATATTTATCACTTAGAATAGAATTTTTCATCTAAAAATACTATATATATATATATATATATATATATATATATATATATATATATATATATATATATATATATATATATATATATAATAAATTTGGAACTAATATTTCCATGTCCAATAGACCATGCAAATACATATGATAATTAGATGGTGTTGATATGACACCGTTGGAAGAATTTACACTATAATAAAGTCGATGTAGAAGTTGACATGGATGGAACTAGAGATGGGCCTAAAATAAATATTAGAAGTGGGACATAAGTTGGCCTAGTTTGAGTATGCACCAATGTGTACTTGTGAATTTGAGTACTCTGAGGTGGGGTTGGCATGACCTCTACTTTTGTATTTGTTTACTTAGTTTCTTCTATATAAATGTAAAGTGCATGACTTGATTGGAATTCCATGTCAATAGTCTCAAAATCAAGTAGAGCTATTTTAAATAACTGAGGAAGCTTGTCCATTAGTTTCATGTGTATACCCAATGCATCTCTAATATCAATGTGTAGTGACTCAATCCCTATAATTTTATCTCTTAAAAAATTGACCAATTGCATTACATCATCATTGATTCTATAAATGGTCCCCTTGATCTTCAATCTGAATTTATCTAATGTTACTTGTAGAAGATTCTCAAAATTGTGTCTGGGCACTAATTACCCCTGTGGGTTACCTACTTGAATGACTCTTAAGTTAATCAAGATAGAGATAGATTCCCTCTCCTAGTTTATAAATTATTAGACCAAAACCTGCATCCCTTTATTTCATTCAACTACATTATCCCTTTTTCAAAAATATAATTTTGTGCCCAAGCAACTTTGGATGTTGTCATTAAATTGATATGAGAATAAGCCTTATTTCTTATTATTTGGCTTATAAAACATAATTTTCCATAAATATATTTTATTTTTTAAAATAAATGAATAATGTCTCCCCATTTGGGTTGAGAAGTGGCCTTTGAGGACTTTATTGAACCAATGGCATCGAATGTCCTCTTATATATGCCCTATAAATTATCCATTATCTCTTTGGGGACCTAGATGTTACTCACCTCTAGCTACCTCTGCACTACTTGATCAAAAATTGTAAACATTTCCTTGATTATCCCTCTTGTTACATCTACAAAACTGTAAGGGTCTTCTCTAATCCTATATGGGTCTAAAGGATTCACCTTACTTATCGTAGAAAGAAGCTTTCTTCTTCTATTGTAGATCTATCTATTGGCCTTCATCCATCACAATTTTCCTCTTAATATTTCTCAAAGTGTTTGTCTATCTATCAAAATGGAATTTAATTGTAGGTTTCTCAGTTATTACCAAGTCCTATCTTCCAATTTTTTATTTATATTGTAGTTGTCTGATCCATGAAGAAATATTCATTGTAACTTGTTGCTTTGTTTGTTTTGTTTTCCCTATAGATGGTGCTTACTAAGTTAGATATGCTTTTTAGGCTTGTTTAGTTGGATGATCTCCTTAAGTAGTTAAAGGGGATGGCTCTGGAGGTAGCATATCCTTTGGGGAGGATGTCCTTATTGCAAGAAAAAGAGGAATAACCTTCATCTAACTAGTAACCTATCTTTATATTGGTGTATTTATGATGTATTTGGCCTTCCCCTTAGCTTTGTGTATTGAAACTATAGGTGCATCCATCTGTGTGTCTCATCCAATAGGCATTTATATTTTTGTGGTCATCCTAGGAGGGGTGGCTAATGTAACAAAAATAGAGGTAGACACCAAGTTTTCAAAATGTACCCATTTGTTTAGCTTATGGTACTAAGTATCAGTCCTACTAAAAAATGAATAGGTCATTGTGGTGCTTAGTAGATTTTACAAATAATCAATAGTAAAATTATATTCAACCCCAACATGCATAGCAGTAGTGGCCATTTGATCCATAATATTAGGTTAGGTTGTGGTGGGCAAAATTGGTAATGTAGCAGTAGCCCGAAGTTGTGTTATTTAGCTTGAAGAATACAAATAATGTAAAAAATGTGTTATACCAATTGTAATTATGAAAATTGAGGAAGTTTTCAAAGAATGTGGAGTTGGAGGACTTATAAAAAAAGAGGAATAGCTAAAGTACTATCTACTATTGTTGACATTGTTATTATCTAAATTAGAGAGCATATAAATGTAGTTGGTGATGGCCCTTGTATTTTAGATTACAATTATGACTCTTCCTCTCCCATTACATATCCATCTCTATTTGATAATAGTTTAGCAGATACTGAGTTATCATCCCTTTGGTTAATATCTTTAGATCATTCTATCAACATTATTGCCCCTGACTGGGTACTTTCCTCGAATAACCATTCATCCTCTCTGTCTGATTCTATTGTCTCACTGATTAACCATGACTCTTCAATTTTTACCTCAAAGATCTAGTCTTATTCATTGGTCATTATTCTCTCTTCCTCTTAACTATCATAGACCAAGATAAGGTCTGATCTTCATGTACCCCTTCTTATATCATCTCTCTCTTTAGGGACTTCTATTGGTTCTTCATTCACTTCCACCATTTAAGGAAAAATATATGGAGTCTTGGGCTTCCTTATATATGTAATTATTATTTTGGTAGTAGTAGAGGTTGGCCTAGTAAGAGGTGGAGTGGAAAATGAAGTAATGGTAATTTTAGGTGGTGATGAAGTGGAGATATTATTCACTACTGAAATAATAATGGATGGTGAAGCTAATTGTTTAGTAGGCTGGGATAATGTTATTGGTGGTGTCAAAGAAGAAGAATTAATATGTACTTGAGACAAGAATGAAAGAAGATTTACTTGATATGCAATGGTAAGTAGTGTCAAAGGCAACATATAAACTATATTATCTACTCCACTTGGAATTACAGGCCCTTCTTCTTCAACTATGTGATATGGGGAGGTAGTATCAACTATGTGTATAGGGGAAGTTGGAGGACTCTCCACTTTATTTTTAGCATGAGCTACCCTAGATGGGCTAGCTTCTTCTTGTGTGTTTAGTTATTCTTGAGGAGGGAGTCCATGAATATGTTTGTAAACCCATTGTTTCTTCTCAATCCTTTTAACATCTTCTCTAGTGATTATAGGATCATATTGGATCCTCTGCACCATAATCATAGACATGTTAGCTCTATGCATCTTAATATCCATTTTATAATCATCTTAAAAATTTATAAATGTGTTTTAATGGTCATAAAACTAGTGCCCATATTTAATCCTTACTTCTCTTTCATATTTTTGAGGTGTTTTTTAACATTCCCTCTAGGGTCCTAATGTCTGAAAGGTAACTTTTTAAACCCGTAATATGCCCTAATTTTTATAATAAATTATAGGTGTTCCCACCTTGTGTATTGAATTATACCAACAATGAGAGGAGTGGGATGGACAAATTATTGATTGTATTTCCTTAAGTGAGTATCAACATTATCTACCAATTGGGTAGCAATCTCTTGTTTAACTATCTTATCAGGCATAATCCTTGGCAGGTACAAAGAGTGTGCCTTTGTTCCCCTAATTTTGATTACTATGCACTCAAGGTATAAATAGTAATCACTTTTTTTTTAATATAATTATTTATTTGATTAGACATTCTAGGCATATTTTTTCATAAACTGCCTAAAAAACCATATGGTGAAAGGTTTTGGTTAACTTCTTCATGTTATTCCTAAATCTGTGCACATGGAGAATGTTGAATTCATCACATATCCTATTTTTAGGATGCTCTATTAATGTTTTATAGGGTTATTAAAATGATTATTGGACCATCATAGTTATAGTATCCACTATGTATGACATCATATAGAAGTGACCATCTAGCAAACTTCTAGGATTATTGGTTCTGAGAATTAAGATGAAGTTGATGATTTATCTAATTTCTATGACTTTTTTGGATGTCAAAATCATGTCTAAAAAAGAGAAACATATATCATTAATGTAGGTGATGGTTGAAAAACCATTTATCTTGTTCAAAATTGCCATAGCAATCCTCACTCCTAGCCTAAAGACAAAGATAGGAATGGTAGAGGTAGGGCCCTAGACTACAAATTCACTTGGGTTATTAACCCATTCCTATAAATTGTAGCTAAAATTATTGTTGAGAAACCATAATTTCACCATATCTTGCTTATATGGCATCTCAAACACCATATTTCTAATATACTTCTCAAAGGCATTACCATTGATATATACAATTGGCATTTTACTTAACTTGAAGTACAGTATTTTTCCAAAAAAATTGCCATTTACAAATAAATCAAAGAACATTCCTACACATGGCATTACCTTTGACTTGGTCACTGAATTGTGGAGACCAACTACTTTGATGGCTAGTAGGTCATCTATGTATCTTTACATGAATATGGATAATTAATCCTTAACTCTATAAGGCTAGGCTAGCTTGATTACCTCTAAAATGGTAGAGTAGTGCTTGAATTCATGATTTAGGGCCACCAAATCAAATGATGTATCAATACACTTAGTCGACCCTATAATATAGTATGTAGAGGGAACTAAAATACTATTTGTGGCTATTGAAAATCCTTTACTCTATGAAAATTTGGAAATTTCTTGGTCATAAGAGAGATTTGGATCATAATGTACACTCAGATGTTTGAAAGTAATGTGGTTAAATTGGATTTGGTAATTCAAAATATATTGCTTTATTTATGTTGGATCTGATAATTGAATGCAATAATTCATTGCTTCATGAAAATTAATGGTTGTAATAACTTTTGCTACTTTTCCCTACCTAGTCTTTTCATTTAAAATTCATAAAACTGACTTCTATGGATATTTAATGCCATGTGACTTCTTTTTCATGTTTCTAGATGTTTAATCATCTTAATATGATAAATGTCTCTTTTCTACTATTTTAGACTTGACTTTTGTGTCTTTGTTATTTTCTTATGTGTATTTGAAGGACATGTGTCTGCATGTCATTGTTCTATGGATGGCTAAGGTGTGATCTATTATTTTTTACTCTTGGGGTCATGAGTCATCTAGACAGTGACAATTGGTAGGATCTCGCTACTCCATTGAATAACTAGGCTTCATACACTATGCATAAATTTAGGTATCTAAGTGAGTAGGATGATGACACATGGATAGCTCTTGATGATCCACTTACCCAGGATCTTTTGTATAAAGGTCAATGTTAATACTACCATCAAACTTCTAAGTGAGCAAGATGATGACACATGGACTACTCTTAGTGATCCACTTGCCTAGGATCATCCGTATAAAAGGCTTTACTAATGTCACCTCCAAGAGATTGGGATGATGACACATAGATGGCTCTTGGTAATCGACTTACCTGGGATATTACATACAAAAGGCTTTGTTAACATCACCTCTAGGAGGTTGGGATGGTGATACGTATTTTTGGATTAGGTTTTGGATGAGAGAAAATATTTCATGTGGTTCGGTAGATAAGCTTTGAGATGTTCCAAGAAATTCCTAAATATGAAATAACATGTTTAAAATGTAACAAAGGTAATGAACACTAAACAACATAACACATCAGTCTCATTAGTCATTTAAAATCATAAATTGAACCCCCAATTTAAACACTTAAATAAAATTCAAGTCAAATATTAAATTATATAACATGGATTAGACACAACTTTGATTCCTTTTAAATTTGAAACTAACTTGCAAACAACAAGATGAAACCTATGGATTGCATTAAGTAAACAACTAAAAACCAAAATAATCAAGATAATTTCTCAAGCATCAAATAAATTTATTAAATTCATGCTTTTCAAAAATTCTATATCATAGACTTCAACTTCAAAATACTGTAAAAGGATGTTTAATTGATATTGTTCCCCTATTTGAAAGTTTTTAAATGGGGTGTATGTGTGTGTTAGGGCACAAAAGACCTGATAGCAAACCTAGATAGGATAATCATGGGTATGACTTTGAGGATTATTATGCATGACACCTATACTAAAATGAGTATGGAAATAGGGCATGTTATTAAGATTAGAATCCTGATAAGTATCTAATCATCATCAACAATTCATGGTTGAAACATAAAATAAGTTAAACTTATAAGCTTTCAAGAAACCTCTTTAGATCAGACTTCAAGGAGGTGTTATCAAAGATGATAACACTTATCATTGAGGTGGTGAAATTTGAGATCACCATCAAATTTTATGGATGGATGTTCATGGCTATTAACATTGTATGTACTATAAAGTAGTATATTTAATGGGGATAAAGATCAGTGAGGTCATGCACCCATAGCTGATCAATATGGATTCTTCAAAGTGATTCTTCATGTCATCCTATTTGGTGTACTCTTTGTCTTCATAAAAAGTATACCCCATTCTCACTTAGTGAGCTAATACAAATTCATTCATGAAGTTATATGATTTATGTGCCTAGTTGACTCTTGATCAAAGCAACAAACATTTCAAAAAATACTATGATGATTTTTAAATGAGAATAGTTCAGGTTCTAAATGAGGATTGGGAAAGAATAATTTTTGATAAAGAATCAAACTTGATTTTTAAATATGGGATCTAATTCATCTAATTATATAAATTTACTTATATTAGATTTGGAGTATTTGAACGATACCTTCTATCACTACCTAGGTTAGCCAATGATAAGACCATCCTAATTGAGTTATGTAAATAGTTGGGCATGATGCATAAGTGTTATAGGGACATGCATGTTTTATACATTAGATTTCCTATCTCCTTTATTCACTTTATATGAAATAATTTCATAAATGCTCAAGATATCAAATCTATCATATCATAGTTCACTTTGCATTCATATGATAGTTGGTCTTATTTCAATAATAATAGGTTCATACAAAAATGCCTTAGCATTGGTGCCACTTATGAGCTTATTCCACATTTATAGGACTATTGGGCTAATTGTGTAGACAAATTTGAAGTAATAAGGTAAGATTGGGGTAGGTTGATCCTAGAATAGATCAAGGCCTTCCCTAATACATGGGTCTCCAATGGCATGGTTGATGATCAAAGTTATCTCCTCGATATTATATATGTTGAAAAAGTCATGGGTGCCCCATTGACAACTATCAATTAGTTTTTCAAGGATATTTCATATTTTCAAGTGTGACCCAAGTATGTGTTAAATAAATCCAAATAATTCTTCAATAAGAAATTTATAGAGTTCACAAGAGTAGGCAGCTCCAAGAAGTCACAAACTTTAGCTCCTTCAAATTAAACACATGTCACAACTCTAAGAACTCATGGGAAAGGTAGTGTCAACATTGTAATTTAGTCATATGGCTCTTTAAGTTATCATGATGAAGAAGATGAGGATCCTAATTAATCAAAACCACCTAGTAAAACTTATGAAGATAATCTTGCTATGGGAATAAATCTACAAGCCAAGAAATATTTCATGTTGCAATCTTCCTCTCCTCTCAGATATCTTTCTCTTCTTATTCTTAATGCCACTCAATAGTGTCTTACCTTTACTCAAGGATCAACTCAACAGGAAATTTTTAGTGACATTGAAATACCAATCTTTATATATCTTTTAGTTTCTCCATATGTTCCACCTCCTCCAGAAGCTTCACCTCCACCTTAAAATATTCAAATGAATAGTTTCATCCAAATGTCATTTCAATAGATGCAACCATTATGGAACAAAATAAATAAGGTGGTGGAATAATAAATTCTAGATTTTGATGTAGTTTCTAATATCCTTAAGGTTCCTCCTCCTAAAAAGGCAAATACCACATCAAGACTAGTCTTAGACTCATTTGGGGCTCAGTTCTTAGAGATTACCAAGTTGAACATTGATAAGAATGAGGAGGAGATGACTGCAAGTGATTATATTCTAAAAATTGTATCTTCGAGAACCAACTCAAGAGAGGGATGTTCATAACCTATGATAAATAATAGGAAGGATAATCAAGAGGTTTGAACAAGATGAAATCACCCAAGAATAATTTAAAGATTAGATGTGATAGTTGGCTAGATATGTCAACTATCTTCTCAATCTTGTTGAGGCACCATTAATTCTTTAGGTGGATGCTCCTTCTCATATTATTTGAATTAATAAAGATGGCATATCCACCATCAGTAGATACAACATATATGGAAAAACTCTTGAAGCTTTGGTGGAGGGGTTACTCTTAGATGGCATGAAATTTATCAAAGAGGTCATGAAATTACATGGGGTAATCGATATTGAGATTATCAATATCAATCAACAAATTAAATACCATGATAGTGAGTGTTTGGGAGAATGTGAAGGGTGATGTTTGATATATGATCTACATTAAAACTAATGTTATTGTTAAATATAGAATATTTGACAATGTAGAAGATGATACCTCTTTAAAATGGTCAAAATGCATCCTTCAAAAGATTGAAATTTTGAATCAAGGTATAAGTGAATTACAAGATAAAGTTCAAATTGGAAGAGAAAATTAGAAATAACTATCTTCCAACATGGTAGAAATTCATTATGATTTGTTGAATGAGGATTCAATGACTTAGTTCACTATGGATGAAATAAAGGCTCAATTCAATAAATTAATCAAGGAAGAGTTAAAAGAAGATGCTTTTGATGTTGGTTCAATAACTTTACTTAGTTATATCAATGTTTCATTCAAAGAAATGAATAACCAAATGACTAAGATATTGGAATTTATAAATTCCATCTTGCTAATATCTGAAATATGGTTGACACGATGCAAACATATAGTGGTCCCTAAAGGGAGCGCCATAATAGAGGCAATGAAGAAGTTCAGAAAATTTAAGGTTGCCCAAGATAAGGAAGAGGTTAGAAGTTCTGACATTGTCTCAAGTTCTTCAAAAATAGTTTCCACCCCAATAAGACACCATAGGATGTTTTAGGTTTCTTTCTAAGTTTTTCAATTTTCTATTATGAGAAAGTTGTATATTCCCTTTTGTATAAATCAAAAAATTTGTGAAAATAGAATAAGATGAAAATAAGAATATCAAGGGTCACATAGAATGTGAAGGGTCAATCCAATCCCTCATATATCTATAAATAAGAGAAATGGAAATTTTACAAGTTTTTTTTGATATCTATTGTAATTTTTCTTAAAATAAAGGATAAAGAAACTTTGTGCTCATTCCTCAATCTGAGAACACAAGAGAAAATCAATAAATTTGGGTTTGGATTTTTCTTTTTGAATGTGTATTTTTCCTATGTTAATGCATATCTCTCAATTCACTTGATACTTGTGTTAATCTCAAATAATCATATTACTTTTCTAAAACACTTTCTTATCACATTTTAGATGAAATCTGCCTTTGATTATCCCTACATGATCCTTTGTCTTCCTTTCTTTTATTTTTCATTTTGGTTGAAATTAGTGCAACTTGTTAGACCCTAAATTTTGTATCAATTTATTCTAATTACTTTTTATGATAAATGGTTGCATAAGAAATCCAAGGCATGGAAGACCTTGGTAAAGTAGACTATGGTACAAAATAAGTAAGTTCCAAAGAACAAGGATGCAAGAAATATGGAGGAATCAAGGACCCAAGACTTAGGTGATTGGTGTATGACTTGGACAAGGGTGTAAAAGGCATAAATGGTTAAGAAAATGGTTCACACGAGCATCAGAGGAGAATAAGTCAAACATAGATATAGCACTGGCCCATAATAAGATAGTTACATAGCATCAAATATCTAGCATAGAATGGGTATATAGGGGCATTTAGGCCCGTATTAATAGTAATTCAATGTAAGGATGCACTATGACACATTATTTTTAATGGTCATTCACAATTAATTGTTTTCATATTAATGTTATAATAGAATGATTGGGGTATAATCATGTATAAATACCCCTAGTTTTACTTAAAAGATTGTTGATTTTATTGCTTGTTCTTATATAAACATAAATGTAATATTTAGCTTATTCATTTTCTAATATGCTTCAAGACATTTTTATGGTGACCATTGATGTATAATAAAATGGAATACTTGTTATGGAACTAATGGTATTACTACTATTTTTCTTGATTTATGCCTATCTTTTCACTTATGATAAGTATGGAATGATTGCATGGTATGAATTAACTTAACTATGATATCTTTAGTTATAATTAAGTGCATGTTTAATAACCTTAGTATAGAAAGCTTGATGTATACACCATCATGCGATAGAATTGACAAAAAAACATTCTTAAGCCACGCATGAGACCATTTCTCATGTTATAAGCCAGTGCACTAGCTAGTTGGACCTCTTATCCTATTTGCACATGTGACTAGGGAAAGTAACACTAAACTAAAGGAAAATAACCCATCATTTTATTTTCATTGTCGGGACCCATTTCATTTGTTATCACGATAGTAGGAAAATGGTTGAGCAACATTCTTTGAAGAATAATTAGCATTAGATTGATACAATAGAATAAAATTATGTGCTTCAATATCTTGTGTGAATAATTTTTGTGCATACATGGGTAGATCATACTCTATATGAAGCATTATTTGTATAATTACCTATAAACTTTCTAAGTGATCCATAAAGAAGGTATATCAAATAGTTACCTTTAGATATTAAAAAGCTTATGGTTAATTCTAGACTTGAGAAATTTTATATGGATGACTAAACTTTCTCATGCATGAGAAACATGACTAGTGGGTAAATAGAGGGGCATGTATTGGTATGATATTGGTAGTTCAGCTTGGAAGTCAAACTATAGGAATAACACAAATGAAAGTATGATGAGGCTAGGCATAGGTCTATGAGTGGCAATGAACCAGAGGGTCAATGAAAGGATGTTATAAGTGTTGTAATAATATATAAGAGAATACAGAGGCATAAGGAGTACCCCTTACCCATAGTCTCATGCCTTTCAATAGAATAGGTACACATGAAATAACTAATATAAGTACTGATAACAAAACCCAATCTAGATAGACCTAGTTCCTCCACCATAGTTCATGCTCATGCATTTGAGTTTTATGGAATTATTTTAATAAATTGGGATAGTGCTAGAACAAAGTTTTAATTTGAGATGATAGTGGAATCTTTAGGAGTACAAGTTCAACATGACAATCTACCTTTAACATTGAATTATTTATTACAAATATGACCTATGGCTCAACTTGGAATGCGACGTGGACCTAATATCAGTAGTGCAAAAACTACATGCCCAACCATATCAAATTAACCTTCTTTAGTGCCCACTAATTTTGGTGCACCTATTTATACAGGAGGCACAAGAGGAAGCACTAGTGGTGGTTTTGCTAGAAGAGGATCAAGTGATAGTGCTGGAGATGGTATCAAACCTCCATCATAAAGTTTAGGAGGTGCTAGAGGAAATCTATAATAGGGTCCACTACAACCACCAAGTACACTAATGGTGTGCTACAAGATGAAGTTTCATCTCCCCAAATACTAAGGTGTCAAAAATGTGACAGAACACATTCATAAGTGTGAACTCATTTGGTAAGTATGGGGTATCACTTCTTTAGAACAAAAGTCTACCCAAGTTTCCACTACTTCACTCGATTATGCATATAAATGATACCATAAATTTGACCCTCAACAAGTAGTTGTGAGCTATGAAACATTAAAAACTAAATTCCTTCAAGAGTTTAACATTCCTAAGTTAAACAATGAAGCATCACTTCTTTAAAGGACATAAATCAAGAGATCACTGAGAGTGTGTACAAATATGATGCATGTTTTGAAATGATTCTTTCAAAACTATCATTTGAGATTAACTTAATGCATCATGTTCAATGGTTTGTGGGAGTTTTTTTGCTTTTGTTTCATCAAGATTTATCCCAAAAGACCTTTATCCACCCACATGAGGAACTAGAAGCTTTTATCTGCACCAAAGTTATGGGAAGTATAGATATGGGGATCAGCTCCTTTATAGAGGCTCAAATTACTGATATGGCCTCTTAGTTGGATAATCTAATGACCAATAATGTTTGACACCCATAATGGCTTATGTTGTGTTGACTATGAATTAGAGGGCCATAATAGGAATAAATTTCCATAAAGGAATGTTCATGCCATAACAAAATAGACTTGTGAAATCTACCAAGAAGATCATAATGTAAGGAATTGCCCTTGATCTAGTACCCTACCTAGGCTAAAGTGTTGCTATATAATAAAATATGTGATGCATATGAACATGATACCAATTAATGTCAAGTTATCAATGAGATCCATGAAGCATGAATAAGAAGGATTCCCCAAACTTATGTTGTTAATAATCAAGAGTCTGGTAGAGGATGATCCTTTTGGGGTCAAAGACATGGTAATGGGTGTAGAGGTGGTCATTTTCCTCCTATGACCTATTACAAGTGTGTATCTCTAGACTACTATCAACATGATTCCTAATTTATCCAATGTGTGCATTTTGAAAGAATAAGCATCGACTAGAATAATGATCCAAAGTATGTGCAACTATTACCAAATAGCATAATAATAAGGGCATTGGGATGATTTATGTTGCCAAAACTCCCAATGCTCACTGGATGTTGTGTCCTACCACCCCACCAATGGGTTATAAAGTAAATATTATAGCATGAAGTGATGTTCATTTTCAACCTATTTCAAGTACACCAGTGGAGAAGGTTTAGCATGAAGAACGGTATGTTCACCAGTACCCTAATGATTAAAAATATGAGGCATTGCATGGCATAATGGACCTAGTACATGATTTACAAGGTAAAATTGAGTTTTCGAAGGAGAAGGATGCAACCACACATGTTGAGATGTAAAAATAAACTATCTCAATAGAATTTGAGTAGGATGAATTTTGAGAGTTATGTAAACTACTCCTTAACAAAAACATGATTCCCCTCTTAGAGAACTAGTTATGATAATAAACAACCAAGACTCCTAAAGATCATCATTTTAACCATGTACACTAACAATAAGCTTATGGCCCACTAGATGTTGAATGTGACAAAGAGATCATGGTAAATTCATCTATCGATGGCTTAATGATCTGAGATTTATCATTGGATACCGGTGTAAAAGTTAATGTTCTCACAAAGGATGCCTAGAGGAAGATGGGGAGCTCTACTTTGTAACCCTCCCCACATGTTTTATTTATGGCCAACAGGACTTAGGCTATGCCTATAGAAATTCTCAAGGATGCCACCATTAAAATTATGGCTATCCCTTTCAAAGGTGATTTTAAAGTAATTAAACTAGCTAAAGTTGATGATTTTTTGGCTCCATTGGGTTGGCCATGGTGTTATGCCATTAATGTTGACTTGTATTTGAAGAAGCACTACATAAGCTTTGATAATGACACCTAGTGTGTGGTCATTCCTCTCACTAGAAATCAATGTCTCCCTTTTATATAAGCATTTAATGCTGATGAGGATCTTGACCACATTTATAACATAATGACATAAGGAAATGAACATGTAGATCCTACTACTAATGGTCTGCTTCATTGGGGAGACACATAATCTATCTCTAACACCACCATCATTACTTGTAAACACTAAGCACATGGAGAATATGACCTCACAGGATTAGATTATGTTGAAGTTGGTTAATAAATAAATGATCCATGCAAACTACCTAAACACTATAAGTCTATTCAACTCATTGGTAAATGCCTAATGAATGCACCACCCTTCTAGTTGGATCAAGCACCCAAGTTTCATGTCTAAATCAAAGTTTGAGAGTACTTATAGTAATAATAGGTTTACTATGTTTTTTAATATGAATGTATATGTGCACTCCTTACTTTAATTCAAAGAAGAATTACCCATGGGTGGGCTACTCATCAATAAAAGTTGTTGGCATGGGAATAAGTACATGTTTTGTTGCATCATCTTTCACCATGATAACTAGGTCCATGCCACACTCAGTTACAATAGTATTGAGTCCCTAGGTGACCATCTAGCACTTGTGAGAATATTTGGAATGTCGATGAGACATTTCTACCAAAATCCTTATGGGGACATGCATTTTATGTCACTCTATATGTTTAGGATAGAGCATGGTATATTCATCAAGATATGCACCTAGATACGGATACCTAGGAATGCATAAAACATGTTCTAATCACCGCCTTTGCATAATCTTCACCCTGACCAGATCTAAACTTATCCTTGAAAATGATCTATCAAGAAGTACTAGGTGATCAAGCACCAGTTGAAGATAAAAAATAGACCATACATGATGAAATTAAGGATGACTTATCCATCTTCCAAGAACATAATAATCCTAACATAACTAAATGATAACTTGAATCACAATATGAAGATACCCATAAGTAATAGATCTAGAAGGGTAAGCAAAAGGTTGTATGTCAAGTTGATGAGGGGACTAACACCAATCCCCAAAAACTACCATTTGATCACTTAAACTTACCTGTAGAATATGGAGTATGCAAGGTAAGATATAATATGTAATCCAAGAAGAAACCATATTTTTCACCACTCCAAATGGTTCAGTATAATATTGGCACAAAATACATCCCCAAGATAACTATTGTAGTAAATTAGTGCTTTGAAGTAGAAATGACTAAAATCTTTGAACTACTACAAGATTATGTGGATATTTTATCATCAAAATACATAGAGATTAAAGGAGTGCATCTAACATTGGGTAAAATGCACATCAAATTATTTGAGGGTGTTTACCTAGTTAGGAAGTGACTATATCAAATGAATCCTAATCTGTGTGCATGTTAAAGAAGAAATTGAAGGCATGTTGTGTGATAGGGTTATCACACCCATTGATTAATTTTAATGGGTTATCCCCATGGTGATTAAAATCTATAAGGATGGCTAAATACACATTTTCATGGATTATTTATATGTTGTGTGTTTCATGGACCCATTCCAATACCATTCATGGAGGATATTTTAGAAGATGTTGTTGGTTATGAAATCTATACCTTCACTGATGGCTTTTTAGGCTATCATCAAGTATAATTTTTTAGGAATACAAGGAAAAAACCATTTTTACCACTAAATGGGGGTCCTTTGCATACAACATTATGCCATTTGGTTTAAATAACACACCATCGGTCTTCTCTCTTATCATGGGAGAGGCATTTAAAGATTTCATCCACAAGTTCCTTCAAGTATATCTAGATCACTATACCATGTACAGTTTGGTGCATGGCCATTGTACCAATTTGTGCCTCATACTTGAGCACTATCAACAACTTCATATTTCTTTAGACCTAAAAAAGTGTTTCTTTGCCACACCTTTTGAGATCTTGTTAGGGCACATCATTTACCAAGATAGACTGCTCATGGATTCAACCAAGATACCATTTATTATTCAACTCTCACCTCCAACCACTCATTGCAAGGTCAGTGCCTTCCTTGGTCACATAGGCTATTATCATCAGTTCATTCATAGTTATTCTAACATAGTAGATCCATTAGAATAATTAGTCAAATAAAATGGCATCTTTCTTTAGACCAAACATCATCAATAATCATTTGAGACCTTAAAGTAAAAATGGGTAATTTTACCCATCCTCCAATTTCTAGACTATACAATACAATTTCATGTACATGTCAATACTTCTAGCATGGAGGTGGGCATTATCCTTACACAACCTACTCAAGGGAATCTGTATCATCTTATATATTTTGCTAATCATAAACAATTGTAATTACTCTACTAAAAAATGGGAATCCTTATCCATGGTATATGCACTTCAAAATTTCTACCAATACTTGTTATCCACTCCTTTAACCTTCTTTAAAAATCATGAGGCACTCAAGTACCTTGTGAATAAACTAGTGTTGCATAGATAAATCTATTGGTGGATTATTCTCTTATAGGAGTTCCAATTTTATGTTGGTTTTAAAACCTAGAAAAGTGAATTTTGGTCCCAACCACCTCTCATGTCTTGAGTCTAGTGAACTAGCATGCTCTATTGAGGATGATTTACCTGATGTATAACTTTTTCAAGTTATGAACGTACTCAAATAATTGGAGTAAATAATTATTTTTATTACAATATGTTTTGTGCTAGCCCATCTTATAACCCAAGTGAAAAATCAACTAGTTGTTTATGTTACACCTTTCAAATTTATTAGCAAAGACATATACAAACTGGGAAGGGATGATGTCTTATATAGATGTGTCATACAACATGAATGTTTAGAGATCCTTCAACACATCCATGAGGGTGTTATCAGAGGACATTATGTTGGTGATGTAATGACATGAAAGGTACTCATAGCTATTTTATGGTGGCCCACTATCCTCAAAGATGCCAAAGCTTATATGCATAAATGTGATATCTATTAGCAAGTAAGAAAACCAAATCATAGGGATGTTATGCCTCTTCATTATTGAGTTTGGAGCCCTTTACGGATATCACATGACCATAGGAATACATTTTGGGGGTCTAGAGAGCTCCAAAAATGTGGGGAGCACATTTTTCCCCACTCCACCTTTATGAAACCTGTTGTTCCCAAAATATGTCACTCATTTTTGGGACAACATATGAACTATTTTGGTCCTGCAGGCCAAAAATCATCTTCCCTTCTCAAAAATTATTCTAGGCATTCAAATTCTCCATTTTTTAAGATTTTTTAGCTAACAGACTTCACTGGAAGAAATTTATGGACTCTATAGGCTTAAATCTACGGACTCTATAGGCTTAAATATATGGACTCTGTAGGCTTAAATATACGGACTCTGCAAGCTTAAATCTACGAACTCTGGAGGCTTAAATCTATGGAATTTATAGGAAAGAAACAAGCTCTCAACACTTAGGCAATATCAAGGTTGGTTTAACGCTAAGGTTCAATGACATCAGCAAGTTTAAAGAGTTAAGCACTTCAGCAAAAGTTCAAAGTTCAACTGCTTCAACAAGTTCAACAGCTTCAAATGGCTTCAAAAGACTTAGTGAGAAAGAAGAAGGCTTGAACCATTGAACCATTAAACCTTGAACCAAAATGGTTCAAAGGTTCAATGGGTTAAAAGGTTCAAAGGTTTAATAAGTAGTTGGTTCAAAGAAGTTGGTTCAATTAGTTGGTTCAAGCAGTCAAGTGGAACACAAGAAGAAAGTGATTGAACCGTTGAACCTTTGTTGAACTGTTGAACTGCAGTTGGTTCAATTGGCCAGTTCAATCAGCCGGTTCAAAGGAATGCCCCAAAGTGAAGAGACTAAGTGCCCTTGTGAAGGGTAGTGAAGAAAAGAAGACTTTGAAGAACAAAGGAATGAACTGGTGAATCATTGAACCATTGAACCTTGAACCACACTGGTTCAACGGGTTCAATGGGTTCAACGAGTTTAATGGATTTGAAGAGATCAAGGGACTTAGAAAAATAGAGAAGTGATGGAACAAAGGATGAACCAATGAACTGATTAAACCTTGAACCAAAAAAGTTCAAAGTTTGAAGGTTCAAAGGTTCAACGGTTTAAAGGAAGTGTCGGACAAAGGGATAGTTCAATCAAAGACCAAGAAAGTGATTGAACTGAGAAAGCGATTGAACTAAGAAAGTGATTGAACCAAGAAAGTGATTAAACTAAGGAAGTGATTGAACCAGGAAAGCAATTGAACCAAGGAAGTGATTGAACCATTGACATC
This sequence comes from Torreya grandis, assembly GCA_037957365.1. NCBI lineage: Eukaryota > Viridiplantae > Streptophyta > Pinopsida > Cupressales > Taxaceae > Torreya > Torreya grandis. Next base: position 2,731,077 of record JARHVA010001065.1, on the reverse strand, counting down.
CCCGTGGATGTCAAATTTAAAATAATGAAATATTCATCAATTTTCAAATACAGTGTAGACCTTGTGAACAAATTTAGCAACTAGCCAAAGAGATAGCCTGAGAGCTTAGATCGTACAGATAAGGACAAAATATAGCAGAAGTCACCACATGTCCCTTGTAAAACTTGGTAGAAAGCACCAAGTGTCAACGTCTATCATTTCTTCCTTTTGTCTCATTATTGAGTAAGGACTATGGTGGGTCCCAAGTGAATTGCTAAGGTAAGCAGAGCACATCAAATGGCATCATCTGTGTGAATCCAAATGAGTCCCACATGTTTCTATAGTGTTTCTAAAAGCTCAATAGAAGCTGCCATGTGTCATCTTCTATAGGACTCTCAAAAGATATCTTAAGCTTCTATAAGGTAAATGGATGCTGCCAAGTGTCCTCACCTACTTCACAGTGGAAAGCGCCACCTATCCCTTCATCAGGAATAAAGCACCTGAGAGCTCAAAATATAGCAGGGAAAGGGGAAACGATGGATAAAGATCATAAAATATCTATGCATGGGATATGTTTCTAGAAGGTGAAGCAACTGACCAAGTGGACATCAGAGAGAGCAAACATTCAATGGTGTAGCCTGTTCTCTTTCATTGAGTAAAGCAAAAATAGTTGCGCACACATCAGGAAACACATCAGGCAGCCCATATTTAAGACCGATGCCCAATTCTGGCATAGCCCATAGACAAAATTTAAACTGTATTTTTAAAGGCATTAAATGCATCATAGGCCATCATTTTTGTGAAACAAAGTGCCCAAGTCTTTCTTGGAGCACTATATATTGGACTCTCTCTTATTGTTTTAAGGGGAGCTCTCTGTTATCAAAAACAAAAGTCTACCTGAATTTAAAGGCATTACTGAGACTTTGAGCTCAAATTGTTGATCATATTTCATTATTTGAATAAGAAAACAAGTGACTTTTTAGACTTTGTGCTGGAATAGCTTGGTTGTTGGGGAAATTATTCTTATGTCTATTTCCTTAATACGTTTTTTGTACATTTAATTAAATAAGCAGAATTAGTGAAAGTAATCAGGAAGGTGTCCTAAAGCTGGCTGTGGAGAGACTTTGTACTGCCACAGTTGTCTTTAGTTTGTCTATTTTCTATTTCTATGTAAGGGATCTTGGGATGACTTTGTGCCCTCATTATCCTTCGTATTTCACTCTTTGGCAGTTGAGGTGGAGACTTTGTGTTACATTTCATCTTGTTGTGTTATTGTGCCCTGTTACAGTTACTTGTCACTACCTAAAAGGTTTCTATTGTCTACTGACCAACACTTCTAAAAGAAGAAGAGTGTATTTTGTCATTTCATCAAGATTTATCCTTTGATTGGTGAACATCATCTCTAAAAAAAGAGAGATGGATGGTGTTATCCTACCCTTGAGTGTTATTTTCAACTTATTTATAGTAGATTACCATATATATATATATATAGCCCCTTCATACTTACATGGAACCTCCCCTTGATGAGAGGAGAGATTTGTCCCCTTTTGATGTAGTAAACCTACACATTTGGCTGACCAATTTCCCTATGTTGTGGTTGAAGAGACCTATTTTGCTCATCAGTTAGTTGATTGACAAAATATTCACCCAACAGTTTTTGGTGAATCCACTGGGGATTTACGTGCAATCTGAAGCCTCAAGTTTTAGATTAAAGTATTCTTTACCCTTATCCATTATAGACTCTAGAGACTCCATTATGTGTCTTACCCATTATCATTATATCCTTACCATCTCCTTCCACCTTCATGTCAACTGGTATAGAATGCACAGTTTGAAGCCTCAAGTTTCAAGCTGAAACAAGGCCAGTTCTTTCCCATTTTTGTTTTAAAATTTGGTAGATCCATGATATATGAGAAGCCAAAGGGATAAAAGGTATTGTTGACCCTGATTCAAGTTGGTACAGCAAAGCAATTTTGATCTGTTTCCTTCACCATCTCACCTCCAACGAACCAGGATCTTTCCTCCTACTAAAGTCAAGTCTCCATTACTGGGCAAAGCATCCATTTCTACTATTAATAAAGCTTTGTCAATACTTACCCCTCTGAGATTTGTTATTCCACCTTTCCATAGTCATACTATGGTAGTTCAAGGTCCTTGGGGTAACTCTTTTGGCCCACTCAATTTAATTCCACCTCTACATGAATTTCCATGTAGCTCAAGGAAAAATTTCCCCAAGTTCTATGGTGATGGGAAGGTCCATCTTGATGAACATATTGCAGCCTTCAACATAGCTTATGGCGTAATAGGTATGGAGTACAAGGATGTAGCAATCAGGCTATTCATGGAAACTTTACAAGGTGCTATTACAGACTAGTTCTATCATCTACAGGCCTAGACTATGACTGACTAGAACACTCTCAAAGCCAAATTTAAAGTTAGATTCAAGCCTGTAGAAGATGTGAATGCCTTGCTGGCTCAACTCACACAAATAAAGAATGAGCCTCATGAACCAATGAGGGATTTCATATCCAAGTTTGACAAGCTGAGGAATAGGATTCCTGTAATTGCTCAGCCTACAGCTGAGAATCTCAAATGTTTCTTCATCAACTCTCAACTGCCTAAAGTGATTTTTTTGTTGAGACGTGCTGGCCAAATAGACCTTGCTGTAGCTCAAGATTTGGCCACCAAGGTGGAAGATGGACTTATCTTGGTAGGAGAGATAAGGAGAGATCCTAACAGAGGTAAATCTTCTTCATCTTTTGAATATTCATCTACAGGCACCACTAATCAAATGGTGTAAAAGCTAGCGAATGAACTGCTAGCCTTGAAAAGACAAGTGGCCCAAGGTATGTCTGCTCCTCCTTATCATAATATGCCAAGGAGGACATTTTAGAACTAGTCATATCAAGGAAATGCTACCAAAATTCAAGGGCAACCAAATCATTTGCCTTCCCCATAGGGGAAACTTTCCATTAAAGTAGCACTAGCTAACTCAGCAGTTGGATATCTGGAAATAGAACATGATTTCTCTTTCCAACCTGAGTTTGAGAAAGAAAAAGATGTTGATCTTTTTGCAGTAGATAAGAAGAATCAGTTGGTGACTCCAACATTAGTTTCCTAAATTACCAGGATGAACCCAGAGATAAAGGTGAAATAGTTGATGGATCATATTTTGTATTCACCTGGTCCCAGAACCAGTCAGCCCAGCAAGTTGATAAAGTAAAAATAGGGGAAAGTTCTCAGCCTACAATTTCAATTGCCAAATGAGGAACTTCTCTGCCTTTCCAGTCAAAGGACCCAGTGAGTAATAAAAAGGTAAATACATCAAGCATTCCTCCATCTTCAACTTCAATTCCACAGACTAGTACCACCCCTCCTAAAAACTAGAAAGATGAACTATCTTCCTCTATTCCTAGTCCATTTCAGTCATTTGACATAATTGACCATGTCAAGAAGAACAAAATTCAAATGTCTGAATTTGAATTCTTGCAATCCAATCCTAAGCAGTTGGATAGGTTAGTTTAGTGTGTGAATAATAAAGCCATCCCTATTAGACAAGATGTTAAAAAGGTAACTCATGATCCCCAAAGGAACATGTCCATCCCAAACAACCTTGTCATTGCTCCTCTTGCTACTTCTGGAAGGACTGAACCATTCTATGTCTCCTTGTTGATAAATGGACATCGGTTAAATAATTGCATCACAGACTCAGGTGCATCAGACAATGTCATGCCTACCAAAGTAGTTGAATCCCTTGGTCTCACACTGACCAAGACATTTGGGAGATGTTTCTCCATGGAAAACCAACAAGTGCCACTACTGGGACAAATCAAGGATGCCCAATTTGTAATTTCCATCTTTTCAAAAAAGAGAATCAAGATGCTAGTTGTGGTGGCTGACACCCCAGCCTCATACGACATCCTTCTTGGGAAAATTTTCTATAAGGATGTTGGAGGAGAATTGAGCATGGGCCTATCTAAAGTGAGGATCCCTGTCAAAGGCATCATGCAAAGGCTACTTCCTTAAAAGGAGGAAAAATATGTTGTTACCCAAGCGTCGATCCTTGAAGCTCAAATTTTGTTTGAGTCTTCAGGCAAGGGTAACTATTTTTTGTCTATTGAAGACATTCTTGTTACAGTAGATAAAAGTCCTATAGGTGTCAATCTAGGGATTGGTTCAGATAAAACAATAGAAGGCATGAGAGAGCATAGTGCAAGCCCAAAGGAACTCTCCTCTCTAAATGAAGAAAAATATGAGAAAGGAGCAGTTTTTGATGATGTATGGATACTAGGATTTGATGGCAGCTGCTCTTCTAGCGGTGTTGGAGCTGAGACTGTGTTTATATCTCCTCAAGGAGATATCTTTCCTTCTTCATACAAGTTGTAGTTCAGCAACACCAACAACACTGCCGAGTATGATTCTTTGTTACTCAGGTTGAAGGCTACTCAAGGCAAAGGTGTCAAACTCCTTCACGCCAAAGGAGATGTTGAGCTGATGGTTTGTCAAGTATCTAATGGGGACAATCAAATTATGGTTTTAAAATTGGAGAGCACACCTTGCCATGGGGCAAGAAGAGAGAACCAAAAGGAGTGCATAGAAAATGTGTTTCTTGGTGGAGACTTCCATTCACCCATCACTGATTTTGGGGAGAAAATGGTTTCTTACTAGTTTATCAAGATGGAATGCCATTTTCACTATCTCACAGTGGGTAGCATCTGAAGGGCTCCCAAGCTTAAGGCATCAGATAAGATCATCTATACATATGTATATTTGTATAGTCTTTAGTTCTATTTTGTGCTTTTCATTTTTGTTTTTGGTGCCTTTCTTTTTGGATAGCATGACTCCGTAGCCCAATGGCACACTTCAAGGCACTAGAGATTCTAGTTTCTACTTCCCTCATCTATTCCAAGTCTTCAATTGAAAGAAGTTCCCCAAATGGAGCTAGCTATTATTCCCAAAATTTGTCACTCATTTTTGGGACAACATATGAACTATTTTGGTTCTGCAGGCCAAAAATTCCCTCTTCCCTTCTCAAAAATTGTTTTGGGCATTCAAATTCTCCATTTTTTAAGCTTTTTCAGCTAATAGACTTCGCTAGAAGAAATCTACAGACTCTACAGGATTAAATCTACAGACTCTACAGGCTTAAATCTATGGACTCTATAGGCTTAAATCTATGGACTCTGGAGGCTTAAATCTACAGACTCTATAGGGCAAAAGTTCAAAGTTTAACTGCTTCAACAAGTTTAACAGCTTCAAATGGCTTTAAAATACTTAGTGAGAAAGAAGAAGGCTTGAACCATTGAACCTTGAACAAAAATAGTTAAAAGGTTTAATAAGCAATTGGTTCAAAGTAGTTGGTTTAATTAGTTGGTTCAAGCGATCAAGTGGAACACAAGAAGAAAGTGATTGAACTGTTGAACCTTTAAATCGTTGAACTGCAGTTGGTTCAATTGGTCAGTTCAATCAGCTGGTTCAAAGGAATGCCCCAAAGCAAAGAGACTAAGTGCCCTTGTGAAGGGCAGTGAAGAAAACAAGACTTTGAAGAATAAAGGAACGAACCATTGAACCTTGAACCAAATTGGTTCAATGGGTTTAACGGGTTCAATGAGTTCAATGGATTTGAAGAGATCAAGGGACTTAAAAAATAGAAAAGCCATGGAACAAAGGATGAACCAATGAACCGATTGAACCTTGAACCAAAAAAGTTCAAAGTTTGAAGGTTCAAAGGTTCAACAGTTCAAAGGAAGTTTCAGACAAAGGGATGGTTCAATCAAAGACCAAGAAAGTGATTGAATCGAGAAAGCGATTAAACTAAGAAAGTGATTAAACTGAGAAAATGATTGAACTAAGGAAGCGATTGAACCAGGAAAGTGATTAAACCATTGACATCCCCATAGATGTCAAATTTAAGATAATGAAATATCCATCAATTTTCAAATACGGCACAGACCCTGTGAACAAATTTAGCGACCGGCCAAAGAGATAGCTCAAGAGCTCAGATCACACAGATAAGGACAAAATATAGCGTAAGTCACCATGTGTCCCTTGTAAAACTTGGAAAAAAGTGCCAAGTGTCAACATCTACCATTTCTTCCTTTTGTCTCATTATTGAGTAAGGACTGTGGTGGGTCCTGAGTGAATTACTAAGGTAAGCAGATCACGCCAAGTGGCATCATCCGTGTGAATCCAAATGAGTCCCGCATGTTTCTATAGTGTTTTTAAAAGCTCAGTGGAAGCTACCATGTGTCATCTTCTATAGGACTCTCAAAGGATATCTTAAGCTTCTATAAGTTAAATAAATGCTGCCAAGTGTCCTCACCTACTTCACAATGGAAAGCACCACCTGTCCCTTCATCAGGAATAAAGCGCCCGAGAGCTCAAAATATAGCAAGGAAATGGGAAATAATGGAGAAAGTTCAGAAAATATCCATGCATGGGATATGTTTCTAGAAGGTGAAGTATCCAACCAAGTGGACATCGGAGAGCATGAACATTCAATGGCACAGCCTGTTCTCTTACATTGAGTAAAGCAAAAATAGTTGCGCACACATCAAGAAACACATCAGGTGGCCCATATTTAAGATCGATGCCCAATTCCAGCATAACCCATAGATAGAATTTAAAATGCATTAAAGGCATTAAATGCATCATAGGCCATCATTTTTGTGAAACAAAATGCCCAAGTCTTTCTTGGAGCACTATATATTGGACTCTCTCTTATTGTTTTAAGGGGATCTCTCTGTTATCAAAAACAAAACTCTACCCAAATTGAAAGGCATTACTGAGACTTTGAGCTTAGATTGTTAATCATATTTCATTATTTGAATAAGAAAACAAGTGACTTTTTAGACTTTGTGCTGGAATAGCTTAGTTGTTAGGGAAATTGTTCTTATGTCTGTTTCCTTAATACATTTTTTGTCCATTTAATTAAATAAGTAGAATTAGTGCAAGTAATCAAGAAGGTGTCCTAAAGCCAGCTATGGAGAGACTTTGTGCTACCATAATTGTCTTTAGTTTGTCTATTTTCTATTTCTATGTAAGGGATCTTGGGATGACTTTGTGCCCTCATTATCCTTCGTATTTCACTCTTTAGCAGTTGAGGTGGAGACTTTGTGCTACATTTCATCATATTGTGTTATTGTGCCATGTTATAGTTACTTGTCACTACCTGAAAGGTTCCTATTGTCTATTAAATAGCACTTTTGAAAGAAGAGGAGTGCCTTCTATCATTTCATCAAGATTTATCCTTTGATTGGTGAACATCATCTCTGAAAAAAGAGAGATGGATGGTTTTATCCTACCCCTGAGTGTTATTTTCAGCTTATTTATAGTAGATTAACATATATATATATATATATAGCCCCTTCATACTTACAGGGAACCTCCCATTGATGAGAGGAGAGATTTGTCCCCTTTTGATGTAGTAAACCTGCACATTTGGCTGACCAATTTCCCTATGTTGTGGTTGAAGAGACCTATTTTGATCATCAATTAGCTAATTGATGAAACATTCACCCAACAAAACCTTGCTCCACATGTGAGTGGAATATTCCTTATTTTATCTAATTTCTATGTTTTCATGTTTTATGGAGTTGGTTGTTAGATGTCTATTTTCCATGTTGACTTCCTTAATCTGAAGGAGTTGGTTGTTCATTAGAAAATGTATTTTCTTCTTTATTACAAAGAGTTGGTTGTGATCACATGATTATTATAAAATGTGCCTTAAAAGGTAGAGAGTCAATCTTGGCATGTTCCTTCTTGGGTAAGCTTTTGGATGATCTTGATGAGGTGAAATTGAATTGTCCTTTATGGATGATGCTTATCTTGGATAAGCATGGTGCAATTTCCCCTCTTTTTATGGATTTTCCCTCATTTACTATTACATATATATATATATATATATATATATATATATTCATATATGTATATATATATATATATGGTGTGGTATGGCCTTTAGAGGTTGATTGTTTATTTGCAAGGTGTGTCTTTGAGGATCAGAGTCAAAGTGCAAATGTTTTTGCAAGGTATGGTTTAGCAGCTTTTAAGATATAGTATTGTGTAGGTGTAGGTGAAAGTGTAACATTTATTTGTGTAGAATTTTCTATAGGATATTTTTCTATCTCTATGAGAGTTCATTATAGTCTTGTGTTTGATTACAGTTATATTGAGAACTTTCTTAGTGGATGTAGCCCACATTGGGTGAACCACGGTAGATCTATGTCATGTGTGTTTGATTCTTGTTCTCTCCATTTTTATGCTTTCATAATATATGTGATTTGAGGAATGTTTTTATGATGCATGTTATTGCATAAGTTAGATATGATTTATGGTTTTATTAAATTTGATTTAAATTTTTTTTAATTCCTAATCATTGGTATCAGAGCCATTGGTTGTATGTTTTGTTGAAGTGGTAAATCATAAGAAGGTTATTAGTTTGAGTCGGAGCTATAGGAGAAGAGATCAGATTTAGATTTGAGAATTTTGATGGTAAGCATTTTGGTTAGTGGAAAATGCAAATGGAAGATTACCTATATCAGAAGGAGCTTCATCTCCCCTTGGAGGGGAAAATAGAATAACTTGTAAGTATGAGTGATGTGGATTGGTCATTACTTGATAAGAAGGCATTGGGATCCATACGGTTATCCCTTGTATCTTTTTTTGCATTTAATGTTTTTGATGAGAAAACCACAAAGGATCTCATGGATAAACTTGGAAAGTTATATGAGAAACCTTTAGCTTCTCATAAAAAAATTCTTATGAAAAGATTATTTAACATGAAAATGTCTCAGAATGGTTCAATTACTAATCATCTAAATGATTTTAATATGATTATAAGTATGCTCACTTTAGTTGGAATTAATTTTGATGATGAAGTTAGAGCTTTTCTAATATTATGTTCTTTACCTGATAGTTGGGATAGTTTGTTTATGGTTGTGAGTAATGCAGTCCCTGCCAAGGGAAGCTTGAATTTTGAGGATGTTGTAGATGTGATTCTTAGCAAAGAAATATGAAGAAAAATAACTAGTGAATCATCTTCAGGTAATATTTTATCCATTTATACTAGAGGGAGTCAAAATAAAAAGATTAAAGGAAACCAAAGAAAGTCAAAAGGTAGATCTAAGTCCAAATCTAGATCTAAGATGATATGTTAGCATTGTGGGAAGAGTGGAAACTCAAAGAAGGATTGTTGGTCACTTTGGGATAAGAATGCCAACAAGATGGAAATTAATGAGATAAATGTGACATTAGGTAAATCATGTTAGGATTCCTTAATTCTTTCTATGGATAGTTTTTCTAAGTCTTAGGTATTAGATTCAGGGGTTTCTTTCCATGTCACCCCACATAGGCATTATTTTACTCATTATGTTCAAGATAATCTAGGACATGTTTATCTTGGTGATTATGAACCATGTGAGATAGTAGTAAAAGGTTGCGTTCAAGTTAAAATGTAGAATGGGAACACATGGATCTTTAAGGATGTTAGACATGTGCCTATATTGAGATAGATTTTGGTTTCAGTGGGGTAATTGGGTAGTGAGGGATGTTTAGTATTATTTATTGTAGATTCTTGGAAAGTTACCAAAGGTGCTCTTGTGATTTTGAGAGGTAAGAAATTTGGTACTTTATATTTGACTATTAGTGTTGATTCTCTTGATTTAATTATTGTAGATGGAAATACAACTATATGGCACTATAGGCTTGGTAATATGAGCCATAATGGCATGGAGATATTAAAAGATAAGTTACCTAGATTGAAATATCTAGATCTAGAATTCTGTGAAAATTATGTGTACAAGAAATAAAAGTGGGTTAAGTTCTTGAAGGTTGGACCCATTAAGAAAGAGCACAAGTTAGATTTGGTACATTTATATGTATGAGGACTAGCTCAAGTATCTTATATTCATAGATCTAATTATTATGTTACTTTTATTGATGATACAACTAGGAAAGTTTGGGTTTATTGTATTAAAAATAAACCTAATGTATTTAACACTTTTAAGAAGTGAAAATCCTTGGTTGAGAATGAAATGGGTCTCAAATTGAAATGTATCAAATCAGATAATGGAGGTGAGTAAAATAGTAATGCTTTCTTTGATTATTATTCTAACAATGGAATCCATAGGCAAAGGATAGTTCCAAGAACTCCACAGTAGAATGGGGTATCTAAAAGGATAAATAGAACAATAATGGAATGTGCTAGGAGCATGAGGTTACATGCAAGGTTGCCTTTATAGTTTTGGGTAGAAGCAGTTAGCATGGTAGTATATCTAATTAATAAAGGACCTTTTATGCCTTTGGATGGAGGCATTCCTGAACAAGCTTACTCTGGTAAGATTGTTGATTATTCTTTTCTTAGAGTATTTGGATGTGAAGCAATTGCTCTCATTAATAAAGAGGATAGGACCAAGTTAGAGGCTAAATCAGAGAAATGCACATTTGTTGGTTATGGTGAGGATGACTTTGGTTTCTATTTATGGAGCATTAAAGATAAGAAAATATTTTGGTCTAGAGATGTAGTATTTAATGAAAAAGTCATGTATAAAGATCAGTTGTAGGAATAGGAACATGAACAAAAAAAGTACATAGTATTGGATGAAATTATAGATGGTAAAGTATCCAATGATTCAATTTAGGAACCTTCTACACAAGGACCCTAAACTCCTATGGTAAGAAGGTCTTCTAGGGTAAGAAGAGCACCTTAACATTTTTCTCTTTTAAATTATTTATTACTTAATGATAAAGGAGAACCAAAGTGTTATGAGGAAGTAATGTAGGTAGATGCCAAGTTTAAGTGGGAGCAAGCCATGGATGAGAAGTATAGATCTCTCATGGAAAACTAAACATGGGATTTGGTAAGGCTATCGAAGGGCAAGAGTGCATTGCCAAACAAGTGGATCTTAAAGATAAAATAAGAGGATGAAGGGAGAAAAAGGTATAAGGCTAGGATGGTGGTCAAGGGTTTTGCACAAAAATTAGGTTTGATTTTGATGAGATTTTCTCTCCTATTGTAAAAATGACTTCTATTAGGACTGTTCTTGGTTTAGTTATAGTTGAGGATTTTCATTTAAAATAGTTAGATGTGAAAACTATTTTTCTTCATGGTGATTTAGATGAAGACTTGTATATGAAGCAGCCACAAGGATATGAGGTCAAAGGGAAGGCTAACTATGTGTGCATACTAAAAAAGAGATTGTATGGCCTGAAATAAGCTCCACAATAATGGTATAAGAAATTTAATTGTTTTATGTTGGAACAAGAATACCAAAGGTGTTATTCTAAAAATTGTATGTACATCAAACATTTTGATGATGGTTCCTTTATTATATTATATTATGTTTGTATGTCGATGACATGTTAGTTGCAGGAAAGAACATATAGCATATTCATATGTTCAATAAATAGCTTAGTGACTCCTTTTCTATGAAGGATTTAGGTGCTACAAATCAAATCCTTGGTATGAATATTTCTCATGATAGGAAGGAGAGGAAGTTGGTTTTATCCCAATCAGAGTATGTGAAGAAAGTTTTAGAAAAGTTTAGCATGTTAGATGTTAAATCTATTGATACTCCTTTGGTAGGCCACTTTAGATTATCAATGGAGCAGTATCCCAAGATGAAAGATAAAAATCTTAAGATTTCCATGGTACCTTACTCATTGATAGTTAGTAGATTGATGTATGCCATGGTTTTTACTAGGCCAAATATTGCCCAAGTAGTGGGAGTTATGAGCAGGTATATGAGTGATCCAAGTTATGAGCATTGGTAGGTAGTTAAATGGATTCTTCAATACTTGAGAGGAACCATGAATTTTTCATTATGTTATGGTGAATTAGATACCACTTTGCATAGTTATGTAGACTCAAATATGGAAAGGGATATCGATAGCAGGATAAGTACGATAGGTTATATATTTATTGTTAGAGATATAGTGGTTAGTTGGATTTATAGGATACAAAAGGTTATGGTTTTGTCAACCATAGAGGTAGAGTATGTTGTTTCCATAGAGTCTAGCAAGAATATTATTTAGTCATAAGAGTTATTTCAAGATTTGAGGCATGAGCAAAAAGTTGGGAGACTACACAGTGATAGTCAAAGTGTTATTCATTTGGTAAAAAACTATGCTTTCCACTTAAGGATGAAACACATTCAGTTATGTTATCACTTCATCAAGACAGATTTGAAGGAGAACTTGGTGAATATGGAGAAGATTCATACTAGCTAGAATCCTATGGATATGATGACCAAGGTGGTCACATTAGACAAGTTGATACTATGTTCAAATTTGGTTGGCCTTAGTGGTCATAGAGCAGTGATAGATTATTTTTAGGAGAAATGGTCTCCAAGTGGGAGATTATTGAGTGTGGAGCCATTTGGAGCTATCACATGACAATAAGAATACATTTTGGGGGCCTATAGAGCTCCACAAATGTAGGGAGTGCATTTTTTCCCACTCCACCTTTCGTGGAACCTTGTTCCACATGTGAATGGAATATTCCTTGTTTTATCTAATTTCTATGTTTCCATGTTTTATGGAGTTGGTTGTTAGATGTCTATTTTCCATGTTAACTTCCTTAATCTGAGGGAATTGATTGTTCATTGGAAAATGTATTGCCTTCTTTGTTAAAAAGAGTTGGTTGTGATCACATGATTGTTAGAAAATGTGCCTTAAAAGGTGGAGAGTCAATCTTGGCATGTACCCTCTTGGGTAAGCTTTTGGATGAGCTTGATGAGGTGAAACTGAGTTGTCCTTTGTGGATGATGCTTATCTTGGATAAGCATGGTTTAATTTCTCCTCATTTTGTGTTTTTCCCTTATTTATTATATAAATAGGGTGTGATGTGGCCTTTAGAGGTTGATGTTTATTTGCAGGGTGTGGCTTTGAGGATCAGAGTCAAAGTGCAGATGTTTTTACAAAGTGTAGATGTTTATTGTAGGATGTGGTTTAGTAACTTGTGAGATACATTATTTTTAAGTTGCAAATGAAAGTACAACATTTATTTATATAGCATTTTTACATGATATTTTTCTATCTCTATGAGAGTTCATTATAGTCTTGGTTTGATTATAGTTATATTGGGAACTTTTTTGGTAGATGTAGCCCACATTGAGTGAACCATGATAGATCTGTGTCATGTGTGTTTGATTATTGTTCTCTCCATTTTTATGCTTTCATAATATCTATGATTTGAGGAATGTTTCTATGATGCATGCTATTACATAAGTTAGATCTAATTTATGGTTATATTAAATATTATTTAAAATTTATTTTAATTCCTAACATTCATCCAATCATATCTCATGAACCTTTCAAAAAATGGGATATTGATTTTGTTTTAACCATTACCCCTACTACAAGATGAACTAGCATGCACTACATCATTACCACCACTAAATACCTCACATGATCGGCTGAAGCAATGTCTACACATGATTATATTTTTACAATTGTCATTATGTTCCTTTAAGAAAATATCATCGCCAAATACAGATGCCATTTAAATTTAATAAGTGATCATGGCACTCATTTCTTCAATGAAGTGATATGCATCCTATTAGCTGAGTTCATGATTGTGCACCATAAGATAAATCCATACCACCCTCAAGCTAACGGCATTGCTAAATATTTTAACAAGACCCTAGGCCACACATTGATAAAGATTTACAATATCAGTCACATCAACTAGGATGATTGATTTCTACAATCTTATGGGCCTATTGAACCACATACAAATGATTGAACAAAATTACTCCTTTTCATCTTGTCTTTAGTGATGAATTAGTTCTATCGATGGAGTTACTTGTTCCTTATTTATGTATTACATGCATTGGTCATCTAGATGATGAAGAATCCCTAAAATCTTGTATTGATGCTTTATTACAATTAGATGAAGCAGGATTTATTTCCCACTAGATCCAAAGAGTTGAAAAATAGAAGCGAAAAGCTTAGCATGATAGACATCTAAAAAACAAAACTTTTTCTCTTGGTATGCATGTATTGGTCTATGATTCTAAGTTCATGTGCCTCTTCAGTAAACTTTGCATCCATTGGGATGATTCATTCATCATTCATAACATCCATCCCACCAACACATGCAAGTTAAGGTGGTTATATGGTCAATTTCTTCCTAGTCACTTTAATGGTAGTTAGCTTCGGCCCTATCATTCCATGTGAATATTTATAAGCATACTCAATAAGGCATATGACACTAGAATAGTTTAGCCTTTTAATTTTTTTCTAATAAAGTTATGCATTATTTGTGTGCCTTTTGTTTAGGTTTAGTTCAACACATGGTTCTCTTTTATTTTTATTTAGGTCATGCCTATGGAGGACCATGGTAATATTTTAGTGTGGGGTAAGCTTAAATATTAATAAATTAATTTTGGAGCACATAAAGTAAAATTTGGAAAGAATCGCACATAGGAAAGGTGCACAGGTGAAGATTAGTGTGTATGATGGGTGCATGTGCAATCAAAAGTGCAAGTGAAAGGACAAGAGAAAACATGAGGGAAACATTCACATAATGGGCATGTAAGTGGAAGCATATAAGGATAAAGGATTTTAGGTAGGAGGTAGTGTGGGACCTTAAGTGTAGAAAAAGAGTGGCAAAGGAAAAGCTATTATGAATGGGTTAGTAGGGAAAAAGTAAATCCTGCCTTGGATAATGTAAATTTAAATATTTTTATAGATGGCATACACTATGAGGAAATGTGAGGATGGGACAGGTTATTAAATGGATAAAATATTAAGCATAATGGTAAGTGTGCCAAATGGACATCATGGCATACTTTTAAAGAATATTAATGATTGAAATGATGGATGAAGTCATGAAAGAGTAAATGTATGAAAGTCCTCAAGAATATATAAAGTTAGAAGGTCCTCATTTTAATACTTTATTGTTAAAATTTTTAACTTGCATAGCCTGAATGAAGCATTTTTAAGTCACCAGAAGGATCATTCATCAAAATCTACTGACATATTCGAAGTTGTGGAGTAAGATAATGATTGTGTATGTGGAAAATAGTGAAATTATGATTGATGGAACATTATTGAGGAAGTTACAGGTTAAAGGTATCGACATCTACCATTAGAGGATGTTAAAGTAGAAATTCAAGAAAATTTAAACTTTGGACTCCTCGAAGGGTGATGTAGCCAAAGTAGAAGGCCCAGAGAAGTGAACCTTTACCAGTCATACCTAAAGAGGAAGAGTAAGAGGGTACAGAAGGATAACCTATTCTAATTTGGGAGGAAACCTATTAGGATTACCCTTTATTTAGGATAATTTATTTTATCCTAAGTTCCCTTTATGTGTGTGGAATTTTTATTTATGTGAATTATAAATTCACGTAAATATGGATTCCATGAGATTTCATTCACCTCTTTGTTCTCCTTTAGGATTTAGGATTTAATTACATAATTAAACCCTTCTTACACTTACCACACACCTCCTTTCACTCTCTAAGGGACTAGGCCATAAGTGGTATGCATAAAGGAGGCTTGTAAGATAATCATGGTATTCTTTGTAACTCCCATTATTTTCTTCTTGCTCTATAAAAGAGCTTTCTTATCCTCATTTCCTCACTAGAAACTCATATCTATCTCTCTTCTTCTAAATTTGCTCTTGCTTCTAAATTATAATTATGGAGATTTTGATAGCAAGCCTTCTTATAGGATCACATGGGTTTTTCTCTAATATGTTCAGTCTCCCACTTTAAAATTCTTGTCTCATTTGTGGTTTGTGTTAAGGATTAACATTTATATTAGGTAGTTTGCTTTGGTAATTAGTAGTTATATTATTACCTAAGTTAGAATATATTGTTTGGTATATTATTTTTGTGAATAACAAAAATAATATATGGTAGATATTATAAATAATTGGGTAGTTGTCTATTGAGTGGTTGTAGGGATCGAAGCATCCCTATTGGTTGAGTGATTGTAGGGATTAGAGCATCCCAAATTATAGGAAATTTGTATCATGTATATTTGTATGGATTTTGATTAATAAAATATGTTGATTTGATTGACTGAAAGTTTTTTGTGCCTGTACACAATTATTAGCCTTCACCTCTACCAAATAATGGCATAACTTCATCATCTGGTATCATAGTAGGTTCTCTCATGGGACCTCTTTATAATTTTGGAATTTTTATTTATAATATCCTTTGAGTTTAGACCATGTCAATTGGTCCTACCATTTGATAATCTATTTTTTATCAAAATATTTTCACTATAGACCACTCTAAATTTTTTTTGGCAATATTATATGTATAAAAAAATATGCATTGAATATAGTATGTTGCTATTTTCTGGTTACTAGCCATACACAATCCATACATATGTACCTGAGTTTTTTACCATGTTGTATATATTCATGATTGAGAGTTTGATCTTAGTTTAAAATCAAATTTTGCATCAGTTTTGGTTTGTAGTGTTTGGCTCGATTCACTGTAACAAGTTTTGCATTGAGCTTGCAAATATTGGATCTCAAGTATCCTCCAAACAACCCGTACTCCTACTACTATCCCTCCATATCATCCCTAAGAAAATACCTAACTCTGTGTTGATTTATTTTATTTCCCATAAAACTTATAGATCTTGAATTAGTGACCCCAAGCTCACTCTAATCATTGTGAACTATAGACCTAGATAGTCAAAGGTCCTTAGCCCTGCATCAATAATTCACAAATTCTACTCCCTTAGAGACACCTTTATTGGTTGTATTATTACATTAGCCACTGAATACCAAGAAGTGGACATGTGATTCATTAGAAATATTTCCATATCACACTCTTAAATTGGGGACTTCATTCCTGATTCTACAGTCTCACTCCTCAATTGGAAACTTCTCTGCAAAGATTCACACAGTGTCGACTATTGTTGAACTGATTATCAGATCCAAAACTCAGCTTCTACGCACAATATTTGAAGGTTTGATTCTCAATATCTTCCAATGACTTTGATCCTCCATCGCCCTATTTTTTTCTTGGATCAAACCTCAGTTTTGAATGGTGACCTTGATTTTACAGAGAGCATCAATGACACACAGTTTCATTGAAACCCCAATGTCCATGACTTTGTTTGTAGTCCCTAGAAAAGCAATGGCAACCTTGAGCTATTTCTTTTTTAAGCCACATCATGGTCCCATTGGCTTGGAAAGCATCCTCCAATCCAGTCTAATCCAAGTCGATTGGCTCTTCAAGTGATATCGTAGCTCGTCTTCCTCTCATGGTGGCAGTGGAAGTTAAAGTTTTATTTTAGGTTAAGTTTAGGTATTATGTGTTTTATATTTATAATTTAATTTGTTATTTTTTTAAGTTTTCAAGAGTTTTTTGAATTTCATTTCTAGGTGTTATTAAAGTATATTTTATTGTTTAAGTTTGTTTAAGTTTTTATTTATTTGTTTAAGATTTTTATTATGTCGTTTAAGTTTAATATTTGTAGTTTTATTTTTATATATTTTTGTTAGGGTGTTTGTTAATTTGGTTAGTGGGTTTTTTAAGTATATATGTGTTATTTGTATTTATAAGTTTAAGTCAAGGTGTGTTTATTTCAATTTAAATTCAAATACTATTTTGAGTTTTATAATTTTAAATTAAATTTGTGTTTATTTGATATTTATAATAGTTTATTAATTTATATTTTATTTTATATTGTCAAAGTTATTTTAATAATAGTATGATGTCTATAAGTTGTCAATAAAGTTTATTTATGACTCTCTACACAAATTGAGTCATATGTGTCATCATTTAGAAAAGTCCTCTTTTATCGTAAGTTATAAATAAGTCTTGAAAGACATTTTGTAATAAATCTCCTCTCCTATATAAAAATTTAATATTATGTAATGGATGCATTTTTGGGTGAACTCGACATCCACATGTCAATCTTATGGGAGGGCAATATAGTGATGTGTAGTTGTCCCTTCTCTTCCCATGTAAACTTTTAGGGAGATAATGTTAAGAATTAGCATATACATTATGTAGTTTACTTTGGTAATTAGTAGTTATATTATTACCTAAGTTAGAATATATTATTTGGTATGTTATTATTGTGAATAATAATAATAATATACGAGTAGATATTATAAATAATTGGGTAGTTGTTTGTTGAGTGATTGTAGGGATTGGATCATCCCCAATTATAATAAATATGTAGCTTATATATTTGTATGGATTTTTATTAATAAAATATGTTGATTTGATTGACTGAAATTTTTTTATAGCTGTGCATAATTCTGAGCCTTCAGCTCTACCAAATAATGGCATAACTTCATCAATTTGTACCTTGAGAGGTAATATTGTTTTTTGTTTTATTTATTTTTAAACTTTTATTTGTTATTGATGAATGTTATTAGGATAATACTTTATGGTATTAGAGCTAAGTTCATTTTATTGACATTTATTGGAAGTGTGCAGTTCTTGGGAGACATTTTTAGGTTTTTTTAAGGGCTCTCCATTCAAATTTGTTACCCTCTAATTGTTTTTGCTCTCTAACTAGTTGTTGCAGGTTGCTCCCAAGGATCTTTTTCATATATTTACTTGGTTATAAGAGGCCCTCTAATTAGGTGTTTATCTCTCTTTTTTAAGGTAATACAAGCAAAAAATATATCTTATACAATTTTTAATTCCAGCTCTTTGTTCTTGTTTTACTAATTAGTATCCTTTTTCTAATCTTGCTTTTACACTTTAGTAGAAACTATTGTAAGGGAATCTAGAACCACAAACCTAGCTCTGATTCCAACTTGTCAGGATCTTACTCCTCAATAAGAGCACAATATGATTACCTTGTATAAGCAACTAAACACGAAATTATACCAGAATGAACAAGTAACTAGAATTCACAAATAGCACAGAATATGAGAGACAATACACAATCTTGTATTAATACTCATGCCAGAAGGAAATACAATGAAGATGCCACAATATTCCACACCTCTCAAATGTACAGACATCTTTCCCTCAAGAGTTCACTCTCCTACCAAAAATGGTCCCAACAATCAACTCAAACACAGAGTTGTTATTCACCTCCAACTAGTCAGTAATAACCCTGCCAATACACAAGTACTCAAAGTACTTCAAGTAGATCTCCCATGAACTTGCAACAACTTGCAACTCAAATGATCTTACTTACCATGTAGAACTTCTTCCTGATCTTGATTCCACCTGCAAATCAACTTGTTCTTACAATTGGAAGGATCTACCTTGCCTTCCTCTATTGCTCATCTGTGGAACTAGGAGGAACACACCTTGCTCTCTTCACTAGCACACTTTACAATACATGCCAATGGGTCTATAAATAAATCTCATACTAAACAATAACTTAGACTTCTAATTTACAATAATTAGACACACAGCTCAAGACTTAAAATAGTCTTTACATGTAAACAATCAGTTTAACAAACTAACTGTTTGTGCAATGAATAGTTTTGGAATCGCACAGGCGATTGACATCGGTCCCTATCTACCTAGAGGTGATCGACATCGGCTGACTCCTGACCGCTGTCAGTTGCCTTCCTATCCACCACTGACTGATGTCAGTTGGCCTGACTGATGCCAGTGACTATGACACTCAGCAACTCCTCCATGTTTGCATACAGTGAAGCTTTTAGCTCCACAACCTAACAATCTCCCACTTGGAGATAAACAGCTGCACTTGTACCTGTACCTGTACATCATCTAGTTTATTTCTTGGATTTGTATCCCTCTTCAAGATCACTCTTGAAGACCAACCACCACAAATCCTATGGTGCACCTCTTGTCATCCAAATCACCTGCCACATTTGCATCTACAAACCCATGTAGAAAAGAACTTGATCCTGCATAGCATGTGCACCTACTGCTGGTCCCTCTCAGATATCTAAGAATCCACTGAACTGCCCTCCAGTGCTTCTTTCTCATATTGGCTCCAAACTTGCTAACAACTCCCACTACTTGGGAAATCTCAGGTTTAGTACACATGTACTCAACCTCATCATGTGAATCAGGACATTGTTCATAGAAATGTCCAACCATCGGCGTGCTAACCGGTTTCACACAATCATCTAGAGACAAAATCAACCTGTGACCTTCTATGTCTCTAGAACACACTCATGCCAAAGAATCTTACTGCTCCCAGATTCGTCATGACACACCTCTGAACTAACTTCACCTTTAGTTCAGTAACTCCTTATATGTGTAACCATGCAACAAGCACACAATACAGTAACAAGATAATGTAGCTAATATTATCCAACCTAATAAAGAGAAACACAATGGTCAAACCTCCATTGTCCTGCAACTTACTCAAGACCATATACCCTAGCCTTTCATCTCACGTGTCCATTCCCGCTCTTCTTTATCTTGAACATCCATTCATCTTTCAGTGCTTACTTCTAGCTAGAAACTCTACCAGTAAACTCCCATTTGGTTCTTCTCCAAGGAATCACATTCTTCATCCATGCCAAGCTCCCACTATTTCCTAGATTCTACCTGCTCTACTTCTTCAATAACTTCCTAGTTCTTGACCATCAGTGAGCAACAAGTAGTGTAAAGAAGGGAAATGATAAATTTGAGGCTTACTTACCCTTTTAGTCCTCCATATGGGTGCTTGAGACTCCTTGACAGCTTGTTGTCCACCCAAAATCTGTCTCAGTGACCGATGCTGGTCACATCTCAGTCTGCACCCAATTGATGTTGGTTCCATGCAACTACCTCATCGCTAACGTCAGTTCCCCCTAACCGACGCTAGTGTTTATTTGTTTGGAGTCACTGACATCAGGTTGCACATAGCTAACGTTGGTCCTTGTTTGGATGTCGATGTCAGTTTTCAAACCGACGTCAGTCTCTATGTTTTACTTGTGAGCAATGACTTCTACCTGTGAGCTCCTTTTGGATCAAACCCTTATCCATATCAACCTTGCTTTGCTTAGAATTCTTTATCCCCTTGCACTAATCTTTGTCCGTCATCTTCTCCTTGAAAACTAAGGCTTTTTTGTTCTTATCACGAACATCAGATTTCTCAAGAAACGTCACTTTCTTCTTTTGCTTACAAAAATCTTGATCCATGCTTTTCAAATCTGAAAGCATACCCTTTGACTCAAGAACATGCATCCCCTTCTTATTCAAGTGACCAAGCCTATTAAGCCACATCTTCGAATCTACAACTGAAGTAGATAAACCAGAAGGAGAATCAGTAATACAAGTAGAAAGATAAAGCGTACCTACTATTTTACCTCTTGCTACAACAAGTGCACCCTTGGAAACTTTCCAAGAGTTCACTGTGAGAGTTACTGTGCAACCCTCATCACCCAACTTTCCAACAAAAATCAAATTTTGCTTCAGGACTGGGATATGCATGACCTCCTTCAACACCCATGTGTTGCCCATCTGCAATTTTAGCTTCACTTTCCCTTTGCCAGCCATTTGACAAGGCTTACCATCCCCTAAATAAATTTCTCTAAAGTCTCCCTGGACATATTCATGAAAAAATTCCCTATTTGGGGATGCATGGAAAGAGGCACCAGAATCTAAAACCCAAGATTCTTCTTTATCCAAGGAACATACCAAAGCATCCTATGTAATAATACCTATAACATCTGCAACATCTACTTCTTCAGTTCCTTCTTGCTAATCTTTAACCAACCAACAATCTCTCTTTACATGCCCTTGCTTTCCACATTTCTAGCATGTTATTCTACCATACCTAGATTTGGATCTCCTGCCTATCTTTGACCTTGATCTCCCATGCTCGATCTTCTCTCTTTGCCTTCCCCTGATTTCAGCACTCAAAGCAATCCCTGATGATTCACCTGTGCTTTTCTTGAAAATTTATTCATTCAAGATTACACTCACAACATCATCCACTTTTAAGATTTTTGAAGCAGACACAGTATTACTAACTACCATTACCAAACTCTCCCAACTTTCAGGTAATGAGCATAAGATTAAGAGAGCCTTAATTTCATCATCAAAAACAATATTGACTAAATTAAACTGGTTTACCAAACCATGGAAATCACTAAGATGACTATGAACAGATCCACCTTCCAACATTTGTAAATTAAATAATTGCTTCATAAGAAATACCTTATTCAAAGTTGAGGGTTTTTCATATAAATTTTCCAAAGATTCCATCAACTCTACCATTGTCTTAGCCTGAGATAAGTTAGAAATCATAGACGATGCAAGGCTCAACCTTATAGATCCCAGAGCCTTTCGATCAAGAACCTTCCATTCTTCATCCTTCATATCCATGGGCTTGCATGCAACCCCACCCAACGGTAAGTACAAATCTTTCTGATACAGATAATCTTCTATTTGCATCCTCCATAATTGATAGTTCTTGCCATTAAACTTCTCCATTCGTAGCTTAATTTCTTCTACCATTGCTATACTCCCACTCAAACAAAAACCCCTGTGAGTGACCTGTAATCAATGAACACTAACCAAATCTGATACAACCTGTTAGTAACCCAACCAAAAGCTCTGAAACCACTTGTAAGGGAATCTAGAACCACAAACCTAGCTCTGATTCCAACTTGTCAGGATCTTACTCCTCAATAAGAGCACAATATGATTACC
This sequence comes from Torreya grandis, assembly GCA_037957365.1. Taxonomy (NCBI): domain Eukaryota; kingdom Viridiplantae; phylum Streptophyta; class Pinopsida; order Cupressales; family Taxaceae; genus Torreya; species Torreya grandis. Next base: position 2,708,539 of record JARHVA010001065.1, on the reverse strand, counting down.
TTGTATAAGCAACTAAACACGAAATTATACCAGAATGAACAAGTAACTAGAATTCACAAATAGCAGAGAATATGAGAGACAATACACAATCTTGTATTAATACTCATGCCAGAAGGAAATACAATGAAGATGCCACAATATTCCACACCTCTCAAATGTACAGACATCTTTCCCTCAAGAGTTCACTCTCCTACCAAAAATGGTCCCAACAATCAACTCAAACATAGAGTTGTTGTTCACCTCCAACCAGTCAGTAATAACCCTGCCAGTACACAAGTACTCAAAGTACTTCAAGTAGATCTCCCATGAACTTGCAACAACCTGCAACTCAAATGATCTTACTTACCATGTAGAACTTCCTCCTGATCTTGATTCCACCTGTAAATCAACCTGTTCTTATAATTGGAAGGATCTACCTTGCCTTCCTCTATTGCTCATATGTGGAACTAGGAGGAACACACCTTGCTCTCTTCACTAGCACACTTTACAATACATGCCAATGGGTCTATAAATAAATCCCATACTAAACAATAACTTAGACTTATAATTTAAAATAATTAGACACGCAACTCAAGACTCAAAATAGTCTTTACATGTAAACAATCAGTTCAACAAACTAACTGTTCATGCAACGAACAGTTCTAGAACTGCACAGGTGACCGACGTCGGTCCCTGTCTGCCTGAAGGTGACCAACATCGCCCGACTCTTGACCGATGTTGGTTGCCTTCCTATCCACCACTGACCAATGTTAGTTGGCCTGACCGATGCTGGTGACTGTGAGACTTAGCAACTCCTCCATGTCTACATACAATGAAGCTTTTAGCTCCACAACCTAACAACTATTTATATATTTCATATTTCTATTTATTTTTGAGAATTTTATTTTTTTCTTTGTCTTTCAAGGAAAATAATATGTGTGTGTGTATCCACTCTTTGTTTTAAAACTCTAAGAATTTTTTTTCGTAACTCTCTATATCATATTTATATTTGTCTAACTTCTGAGTTTTTTAAATCTCTATGATCCTTTTTTTTTCAAGTGTGTACCACCTTCCTTGCCTTTTTTTGTTATTTTGTCATCCTAAGCTACTTAACTTTTATTTTGGTGATTTGTACAATGCCCATCCTCCCTAAATCATATGACACTCATTACGAACATATTTTTCTTAGCTAGGCATTGATATTTTGTCCTTTTCCTTCCATTTTTTCCAGCCATGCTTTGTCTTGATCTGGCATCTTTTTTTTTCTTGTATCGTGCTTCACCTTTGTCCCATCCGGTCTTTCTTTGCATCTTTTTTCTTCTCAACTACCCAATATCGACCCTCTCTCCTATGTGGTTTTTCCTTCTCCATGCCTACTTTGTCTATTAAATGGCATCTTCCTTGCAACATTTTTCAATTTGTTAGAGTTATTTCTCTTGGGCATCACTATTTAACTTCAATCTGCCATGCAGAATGACTCAGGAACATTATATAATTAATTGCAATTATTTTTAGACAATATTTCTAATAGTTGGTAGACTTTGATCTTTATCTCTTTAAATATATGATATTCCTTTTGTGCTACATGGTAATTTTGCTTTAAAGTGTTTTTTAAATTAAAAATCAACATATAAAAAAAGCTTTTTTCTTTACTTGGTCGTACGACTTGTTTTTTCCTTCATTTAATTCAAGTTTTAATTATCCTTTTTGAGAATAAATTGATATTCATATATATATATATATATATATATATATATATATATATATATATATATATATTCAAAACAAAAAAATAAAACAATAAAAACTTTCCAATAAAAAAAGAGAATTCATCAATTTTTTATTGGTAGTTGTAAATTATTTATTTAGATCTTATTTAAATCCATATTATTGTACAATAAATACAATTTTTTACCTTCTTAAATACGTTCAAATATATTAATTTGACATTTTGGTGTGGAATTACATTTTAAAAACATAATAATTTTTTTCTTAGGTAGATTCAAATAATAAAAGCTTCTCAAACAGTTGTTTATATCATTTCTATTACAACTTTAAAGATTCACATAGCCATCTTGTTGCACTTATTAAATATTTTTGACTCCCATTTACTCCTTGAAATTTATTTTGCACTTCAACTAAGTTTATTTTTTTGTCTTCTTGTCCCTCCATGCCTCCTTCATTTTAAGTGATTTTTTCTTGCCTATTCGCTTTTTGGTATTGGGTGATCTTTCATGAAATAATGACTCAATTATTGTTTAAATTTAAACTCATGTCTACCAATTACCATTTATGTGAATTACATATGAATAAATATTCACTTTTAAATGCTTAGTGTGCATAGTAGATGGCATGGACCCCATACTTGATGAAAAGACTACCACCGCTAAAGTTAAATAAAAATGGCATAAGTCTAGCACACAAGTAGAAAGCATGGCATAGTAAGAAACAAAAACATATATCAAGAAGGAACCATCAATGACACGCAAGGGGGGAATAAGTCCACAACACCACTTCCACCCTTTATATTGATTGAAGAAATGCAATACCCTGAGTTGGTCTTACATGAAGAGTAGGATTCAAAGGCATCTTTGTGTCAAGTGCTCAACTATAACCACTTGTTGAGGTCAACATACCCCCATTTCTAAAAATTGGGGACCCTTGTGTCAAATTATGCAATTTGTACCTTAAATTTTAAATTCACTTGATTAGCGTGTCATTAATATGTTTGCACATTATCTATATTTGAAGATCATCCACACCTTTACTTGGTTGGCTTATTTGTTCACAAATCCGGTTTGACCTTGTCTAAATTTGCTAACATTTGTTCTTCATGTTTCAAGTGGAAGGTTTAATGGAACCCTCATTGAATGGATTATGCTTCAATTTTATAGTTTAATCCTTATTTAGGCTTTTACTAACCTTTGGTTTGTAGGAATTCAAGATAAATCCATGTTTAAAGCTTCTGGAAACCCTCCTTCAGGAAACCCTAGCATAGGTTCTTTTGGACCAAATTCAAAAATTGGTAAGAAAAATTTATGTGGGAACACTTTAAAATTGCCATGGACTTAAGTTTAATTCTTACACTAAGGCTTGGGTCTATTTTTAAACACAACCAAACCTTAGACTAAAAATTATATACTCGATCCCCTCATTCCTTTTTATTTTAGTATGGTCTAACTTTAATGTTTGTAGGGTCCTTTTATTATGTTCCTATCTTGGTCCAACTTTATTATTTACATGGTCCCTCTTGTCATAAACATAGACTAATATCTTAGTCATAAGGCCCCATTTGTCTTTATTAACATAAACAAGACCTTATACCTAAGAATTTAACCTAAGTCCCTTTATGTCTATGAGTCCTAACTTAAACCATGTGATTCTTTACAGGATCAATGACCCACATTTAATCAAGAAAAGTTTATTAGATGGATCAATATAAGCTCGATATGCCTAAGACTTTAGCCCATAGGACCAATCTTGCTCGATCACTTGGATTGTGATCAATGGCCTGCATTTGAGTGGACATCAATGATCCAACAATGTGAAACTAAAATAAAAGTCTAAATGGGTATTTTTCATTATAACATATACATACCCTAAGACTTTACCCTAATGTTTTAACTTATTAATAAAATAAAACCTTAGGATAAAATCTTATACTATGACTTTAATTATGTGAAGGGTTCTTGTCTTATTACATTTTAAGGCTTAGGTTGAGGACTTATGTTATGCTTTGGTATAATTTATATATAATCTCAAGCTCACTTAACCCATTAATGACTATAGGATCCAACCACATTTGACTGCTTGGATCATAATTAATGACCTATGTTTACTCAGGCAAAATCAAGCGAATGATGTGTATTGAGTCAAAGTTTCTATAAGACCTAATGTATTTCATGAGACTTAAATTTAAAATTCTTGTGACCATTAATTAATTCCTATGAGGCCATCATTGACATTCTAATGGCTATCAATTAATTCTCATGAGGTTGTCATTGTTGTCCATGAGACCATTAAATTTTAGCCCCTATGGTTAACTATGCAAGTTTAAAGTTGATGCCTTCACGACTATCTATTGACATCCATGGGGTCATCATTGACATCCATGGTACCATAAAAAATCAATCTTAGGAACCAATCTCACTTGAATGAATGAACATGTTTATTCTTCATGCTACAAAATCAATGGAATCACATTTGAAAAATAAACATGCTTAAATTTTTGTACTTTAATGTTAAAATCGATCTTTCATCAACCTTTGACCTATCATAGATTAATTAGATCTATTTTAAATCCATTCTAACTAAGTTTAAATTCACATGGGAGCAATTATAAACACCATAAACTTAGCTTAAATCTTATCCTAAGATTTAGTCATGTTTTTAAACATTTGACCAAACCTTAGTCTAAAATTTTATGCTTGGTTCATATATGTTCCATGATCTTTTGGTCTCTCTTATTGACTTGATCTAACAAATTCAGGGTCTTATTGCTATAAAACTTAGCTTGGAGCATCTACCCTAAATTTTTATCATGTTTATTAATACGATAAAACCTTAGGTTAAAAAACCTTATGTTGGGTCCTTTTATTATTTGAGGTCCTCTTTTACTAGTTCTAAACCTAGCTTAAATATTTTAGCCTAAGGTTTATTTCATGTTTATTAACATGAAATAAAGTCATACTCTAAAGTCTTTAAACCTAAGTTCTTTATGTATCCTGACCCTAACTTAAACATTGTGCATCATTACAGGATCTATGGTTCACATTCACTCGGATGAGATTGATCCAATAGAGCGTAGCCAAAGTCAAAGTTTCAATGAAGCTATGAGAAAGCATGGATTCACCACATGGCACAAGTGAATTAACTAGAAAGACTAACAAGATGTATATTTCAAAAGGCCCATAGGATTTTCAAGTGGTGTAACCTCAAGGCCTACTACAAATGGTGGTCAATGGCATGTAACTTTCAGGATCAAAATCAATGATTCACATTGATCAATGTAGAATGATCCAATAGAGTGAGAAAAAATAGTTTTCTCAAAGGGAAATAGTCAATTTTTAAACATTAATAAATAAAGTACCACATAAGTGCCATGATGATGCCACATAGGTAGAAAGTAACAAAGTTGAAGATATTGTGAGCACAGAAAGGTAAAGGTATAAATGAGGATCTAAAATAAATCTAAGGCATAAAAACCTAGTTAAGTGCAAATAGCCATCACCATTAAAGCTTGAAAAATACCTATAAAAAATCCCTAACATTTATAAATCCCTAATTTGATCTTAAATTGACCATAGTCAAGCTTGAGAGCCAAATTGTCATCTGAGCAAGTGAAAATCAATCTAGCAGTGAGTTGTAAACCACTAGTGAGTAATTTTTCAAGCTCACAGTCATGGCATCCTAAAAATAACAAGATGTAGAGCTCTATCTAACTATAGATTTAGAAGGTATACTCTTCAAAAATATAGAATTTGATATTGTAGCTTTAAACATGGGAGACAATAATTGGTCTAAGGTTTTTTGTACCATTGAGGAGCTATCAACCATCATAAGGCACGATAAAAGGAATGCATCAGTCAAAAGGAGGTACTATAACCTAGTCTTCATTCAGATGACAAATCTACATTATGCTACAACAAAATGAGAGGTACTATATTGTATTGATGTCATTGCTCCTATTTTCAAAGATTGTAAAATTGATCAGGGCATGTTAGTCCATGAATGTAGCTTTAGGAAGGTTGCATATATTTTTCCTATAACATTTGAAAACTATTATAATTTGCTAAAGCCCCAAGTAGACATGACTACAATCAATGAGTGGATTAAGAAGAATGAATTGAAGACCACCCTAATTCCCTAGTTATATTATGGGAACCAAGTAGTTTTTAACCTTAATGGCAATATCCTAATCAGCCAATTTAGGCCTAGGATCAAGATGATTATGACCTTGATGAATAGGCTATGTGGGAATCTAACCACCATTTATGTGGATAAAATATGGTGCCCATGGTTTCTTTTATGGTTGAAAGAGAGAAAACCCCTCCCCTTGGTGAAGTCATTAGCACTTGTTTGAGCAAGAAGTTCCCTAGAATTAAAAAGAAGACTAGGGATCAATTTTATATGATGTCATATCTATTGGATGCCCTTCTAACTACCACCAAACTTCCCAGCATTAAAGAATGGTCACTTGATGGGAAACAAATAGTCTCCCAATACTACTCAAAATTACATATATTCAAGTACAGGGACCATATGCAATTCATATGTGATTGTGTTTATCCAACCTTGGTTGAGGCTATCATAGGGATCCCCATGATGAGGGTTAGCCCTATAATCAATAAATATGTTGAATTTATTAGAGACATTTGGTTATATCTGGATTACACTGTAATCAGGATTGAAGGGACCTAGTGCACCCCATTTAGGCTACCAGTCCATTTACCCAACAAGTTTACTGAGAAATAAGTTACATTATAAATATGTAGTGGTATATATGGTTTCTATAGAACCATGAGGAAAGGTTTACTCCACACCTTTCCCCTAACCATTGGTCAAACTTTGTTTTAGCAATGGGACAATATGGAATCTATTTCTAGGCATAGGAGCTCTTTTGTATTCTAGCATGATGAATTGAAATAGTGGGACCCAAATGATAAAGTTATGAAACATTTGAAGTTAAAAATAATAAGTATGACCTATGAGTAGCAACCTAGTCCTTATGACTGCATGTATACTAGAGCTACTTCATTCACTAAATTATTGGCAAGATTGAAGAAACATAACATTAGGCCAAAGGATTGATTTTTAAGAGAATAGAAACCAAGTGATGACATATGTCAGATGGGTCCTAGGTAGTTCCATTTATCACCAAGTCCATCTTCTAATCCTTTATCACAAACATAAGATCTTAGAACACAAGTTAAATAGAGGCTTAAAGAAAGAAGGCCACATGAGGTGGCATCATCTTTAGCACATCCTAAAGAAACAGTACACTCAATTGAGGAGATTGATATAATATCACTAGATCCTAAAAAAATAGTAGAGGATGCTCTAAAAATGTTGTACAAAGCCTATCAATTAGATGAATAAGAGGCTTGAGCTGAGGAATCAAAGATGAAATAAACTCAACCTAAAGCTGAGGAGAAAGAGAAGGGGAAAGAATTGGCTCTAGATTTAGTCCTAATTAGTATTCCAAAGAGAAAGGTTGAGCTGATTTTAGTTTCAACAAAGATAAAGATACCCAATGTGACCTTTACCCATCCCATGAGTGAGGTCAATCTTTTCAATGAAGATAACCCAATTTATGGCCCTTCCATTCTATAGTATTTCATATATGGCAAGTTGCAAAAAGTTCTTACTCTACACCATTCATGAGTCATTACTAAATCAGTCAACATCATTGTCCATGATGAACTCAAGCCCTGGATTGTGGCATTGTGTTAACAAGAGAAGGAAAGACATATGGCTTCTCTTAGAACTTCAAGCACACAAGTGGTGACCCTAGAGCCTCCAAAAGTAACTCAATCATTAGTTTTCATTAGGTTTGACCTAATAATATCTAGATTGTAAAGAGTCACTAAGAAGAAAGCCTTGGTTGGAAGAGAAGAATTCACTTTTAAGGAAGTGAAACCAATTTTTGGATTGACTCCTGTTGAAGAGTAGAGACTAAGTAAAAACTACATCTTTGAGGAAAATGTTCTTGAATTGGCTCAAGCACAATCATCTTAGTTATAGGATGCCATGAAAGGATTATAGTAGCAAAGGGACAATCTACAATAATAAAAGGATAATTTGGAAAGGCAAGTTATTTTTTAGTTCCTAATGCCATGATAAAGATATTTGAAGCATATTTATATGATATGTTTGACTCCCCAAAGTCAACAAAGATGAGACAAAATGTATGGGGATGGTAAGATATAGTAGCCAAAGGCTTAATCACCTAATGCCAAAGTTTAAAGTATAAGATGAAATATTTTATCAGTATTTTGAGAGAAGATCAAATCCCTAGTTTCAATACCATCAGCCTAGCTCATCTCAACACAATAATGGGACTGATTGTGGATAAAATCATAGGTTTGAGCACATGGTCTAAAAGATTATAAAGACTCTTCAAGAATGAAAATGAGCTACTAGGTAGGATATAATAATTCCTTGGGACCATGATTGTTGAAACAATAATGTTCAGCCCCATGGGCCTCATAACAGATGAGAAATTCAAGCACAAGACCACCTTAGTCATACAAGAGGTAAAGAGCAAGGCAAGTCTAAGACTAATTATAACAGGGTCATGGATATGATCTTAATATAAAAATAAAATATTAATGAGGCAAGGATTATTAAATAATCCTTGGAGAGAAATGATAGGGACATTAGAGACCTAGCTAATCAACAAGATGAGATCTTCCTAAAACCCATAGTTAATTTGAAGCTTATTGATGAATAACATCAGAAGGCAATAAGACTTCTTTAGTAGAAATAGGGGACTTCATCAACATAGGGTCCAAAAATTTAGTTAGGAATATTCTTTCGTAGAGCTTTGAAATATTGAAAATATAATATTCTTTTGTAAAGGCATGTGCAACTTGTAAGCACATTTCCCTTTAGGTCAGTCTATTTTGGAAATTCTAGTGTATTCTTGAACTTTGGTAGAAAAGGACAATTGTCCTTACACTTGTACACTTCTAATTTGATATGACTGACCGACATACTCCCTTGCATTCTATAAAATGGAGTATTGTCAATTGTAAGAGGAAGGAGTTTTTAAGCTAAAAACTAGTGTAAACTTTGAGGAAATAATGTAAGTAGAGAATTTTGAAAAGATAGTCTCATTTTATTTGCATGAATTTTTATGTTTTCTCTCTCACTTGTTTGTTCTGAATTCTAGATTTGAATAGTTTTTGTGGACTCTTGGTGTGTACCTTTAAATGCAAAATTTTTAACTTGTGCTTATGCTAGGATAACTGAAGGCTATCTAGTTTTACTTCATTTTATCTGATCTACATTTATCTATGTGCATCAGCTATCTTCTTATAGGGGTAAATATTTAAAGTAAGTTTGGTTCTTATTTGTATTATTTTTCACATTCCTTAGAAGTTTGCCTAATATATGGTAAGATTGGATATTAAGCTATTTCATATCATACATTGGTTTTAAGTACATGCCTAGATGATATTTAAACTTTTTCATGATGTCTGGAATGAAGATCAGTAACAACATATGTTCTCTCTACCCTACCCTTCCTTTTGCTTCTTTTTTAACCAATTCACTTTAGATTAAAGATTCATTGTATATGTCCACTTATTTTAGATTTTAGACTTATAATTGAGCATAATTCACCGTAATTAGCATATATCATATTCTTATTTACAAATATTTATAGGCCACAGTGGCTCCCAACCACCAAATATTATAAATATTATGAAATAATCATTTGTTTTGCCTCTATTCCATCATAGATAATAGGATTATCACAAACTACAACTCATGCTCTAAATTATTTGAATTCTAAAATGATAAGTGTTTATTAAAAACTCTGAGCACATTATGATACATATTTAGGCATCAACACCACCATCATCATGGGAATGAGGGAGACTTATATCAATACTATAGAGTCAAACGCTAGAACATAAAGAATGAGGTCACCTATGACATCACAATTTTCAATTGATTGAATGATGCTAGGTATTCTAATTATTTCAATTAAAGCATCTTTGAAAGCCCATGGAAGTAGTGAGATTTTTGGTCTCACGTATCCATGAAGATTATTTATACTTTACATATACATGATGTGAATCACTGCACAACATGTTAACAAAGTGACAAGCTTATAATGTTCGAGTATGGACATAAATATGGATTTAAAACACCATAAGAAGTAAAGAAGATAGTGGAAGTGCTAAATTGTAATAAATAGGGTTTTGTAATGTATATCACTAGCCTCTATGACCCCACCATTCAGGTAGCTTCATGTTTCATAATGACCAAGCTTGGGGGTAGAGACAGGTGGAAAGAGGTAGACATGGCACAACTCTATTTGGTAAGGTAGATGACCTAGGGTTAGAAATAATTATGCCTTATATTTCAACTAAGAATATTTTAGAGGATGCAAATAAGTCCCACCACCTTCCAAACCATAAATTTTCATGCAGTGTGTTTATTTTTATTACTATTTGATGAGATTGGAATTCTAGAATATGTCAGGAAAGAGTTGAATTGGGTGTACTCATCAGAGAATAAGTCCCCTATAAAATGATTTAAATATTTCACTTGTCTAAGCACTATTTCCCCTTCCCACAAACTAAAAATTAAGGTATGGTTCAAAGGGATAAAGGAAGTGTTCAGTTATGAATGGTGCATCCCTAAAGAGTTATCAGCATAAATGAAAACTAAATCCTAGTTTGTTATGATTCAAGATTATTTGCTTGTGTGCATCTAAATGGATCCCAAAGATAAATTGTCTAGGTGGTTCAAGATACCATATGCATTTACTACCAATTACTTCAAAGATGTTGTGAATTACATTTTTAACGTGTGTAAGGTGTGCATTGACATTGATAAAATTGATGTTGAAACTCATACTCTTTAGTAATTGTATGTTTACCCTAGAAAGAAAGCATATAGGGATAAGTTCAAGATGGATGTTATAGATATCAATGTGTACCAAATTATTTTTGGGGTATAGATTCATATGTTGTATTATATGTGCAATCCCAAGAAAAAGGCTTCTAGTAACTAGGAGGCCCCTAAAGAAACTCTTCCTCTCCCATCAAAAATAATAGTGAAAATAAGGTAGCATAGAGAATGAAATAGGCCAAGAACTGATACCACTAGAAGCACACAAGAGGATCAGCATAAATGGCAAAGGATGGCCACATCACCTCTCAAATACCAAGGTATACATATGCAACACAAACAAAATATCCTTAACACCACCCAACAGAGTGTTATTCCTTCACAATAAGGGCATTTTGAACCAAGTATTGGGTTATCAAAACAAAGGGTAGAAAATCCTCAACCATAACCTAAAATAGAACCTAAGGAATCCACCCTTGAGCTTGAAGAGGAAACCCTAGTGTAATAAAAATATTTTTCCCCTAATGATGTACAAATGGACACTGAAATTCCCATTGGTGAAGAGGGGGTAAATAGTTAATTCTAAGAACCAAAGACCAAGATATTGGCTCAAGAACCCAATAATATATTGATCTGGATGTTGAGATCCTTGAGTGAAACCCAAATAAGGATAATGGGCCTGCTAAGGAATTGGAGTAGTATTGAAGAAATAAGGATGATAACCTCTCTATTTGAGGATATCTCTAGTAAAATGTCCCCAAAAAATAATTGTATATGTGGGGGTATTTCCTCGAGGAGGACACTTCAAATCAAACTCAACATGAGCTCTTATTTTTTATGGATGTGTTTGATGAAGAAAATTATTTTGGGCTTCTATCAGCTAGCATTGATTTAGCACTAGAGGGGGTAAATATTCTTGAAGCATTTTGGATGGGTCCTCAACAATGTTCACCATCCCAAGCAAGCATTGCCCTTATTAAGTTTGCTTTCATAATTACATTATAAATTTATCTACAAGGATATGATTTTAATCAACTTTAATAAAATTAGTAAGAGGTTGTCTCCTTTTATCGACATGAATGCACTGAAAGAATAAAGATTGAATAGGAAGTAGATGAGCTCAAGTACCAACAAGAAGTAGCAATGGTAGCTTAGTTAAAAACTCTTAAACTATGTAACTAAATTTTTTAACAAGAGATAACACTTTCTAATGGAGTACCCCTTACAGGTGAACCTATTGATAAGCTAGAGACCCTAGTGAATCTTTTATTATAAAAATGTAAAGACTAGGTGAACCCCCAATGCATTTAAACTTGGGCTATAGAGTAATTTATAGAATCCATAGAAGTGTGTAAGTGTTTTTTGGCCCAAGTGGGTGCCACAACTTCCATATTAAATGGGTTTTTTGTCAGGTTGGTTTGACCACCAAAATTTTAGAAGCTAGGCTTTAGCCAAAGGAATACCATCACCAAAAACTAGCTGAGAATACACTCATAATAAATGATAAAGCACAATACACAAAAAAAAATTAGGATGTGGAGGCACTCAAAACTAAAATAAGTGCTCATCTCCAAGAGCTTTACACCAATTTTATATCACTCTGAGGACATGTTTTGATAGAGGTCAGAACGCTTGAGGATGTCCATAAGGTTGTTATCACATCACTTGATCTTTGGATAACTCAAATGGATAATTCTCTAGAGCAACCTGAGGAGACCAAATAACTCAAAGGTGAATTCAAATAAATTACCTCCAAGCAATAAACTACACTAAACAATTAGGAGGTGGTCAAGTGCAAGGTTGAGCAAACAAGACCTAAATTTTTTATATATGAGGGACTTGAGAAGGGCACATAGTCTAGAATAGACTATTGATTTAGTGTAGGGTGATGTTGGATCCTATATTTTATATCAATTAATTCTAAGTAATTTGTGGGAGAAATGGGTGTAGAAGCAAGTTAAGGCATGAAAGACCTGGGTGAAGTAGACCATGGCATGAAAGAAGAAATTCACAAAGAATAAAGATGTAAAAACTATTGAGGAACTGAGGATTCAAGATATGGGGGACTACTATATGACTTGGACAAGGGCACAAAGGGAAAAAATGGTTAAGTAAATTATTTGCATGAGCATCAGAGGAGAATAAGTCAAACATAGATCTAGCACTGGCCCATAAGAAGATAGGTGCATGACATTGAATATCTAGCATAAAGTGGGTATATATGGGAAATTAGACCCATATCAATAGGAATTAAATGTAATTACATGCCATGACTCATTTTTGTTAATGGTTGTTGACAAATCATTATTTTCATATTAATGTTATAATTGAATGATCAAGGTAGAATCATGTATAAATACCCCTAGTTTTACTTAGAAGGTTGTTGATGTTGTTGGTTGTTGTTGTATAATGGTAAATTTAATCTTGAGATTATTCGTGTTCCTAATAGACACCAAGACTTTTTTATGGTGACCATTAACGTATAATAAAATGGAATAATTGTGATATTAAAACACATGTAAACTTGTTATGAAACTAATGGTACTACTACTCTTTTTCTTGATTTATGCCTATCTTTTTCTTGATTTGTACCTATCTCTTTACTTGTGATAAATAAATTTTAAGTATAGAGTTATTGCATGGTATGAATTAGCTTAATTATTATATCTTTAGTTAGAACTAAGTGCATGTTCAATAACCTTATTATAAAAAGCCTAATGTATACACCATTGCATGATAGAACCAATAGGATTCGGTCTTAAGCCATGTACTTCTAGTGAGTTCATGAGACCATTTCTTATGTGATAGGCCAACGTGCTAGCTATTTTTACCTCTTGTCTTCTTTACGTGCATGACTAGGGAAGGTAATACTAAAATAATGGAAAAGAATCCAACATAAATTAACACCCCATTCAACCTATAGATATTATAAATGGGTTTATATTAGCTTTTCCCTTCTTCAATAAAGGGAATCTCCCCTCCGAATAGAGGAGAGAATTTTTTCTCCTTCACTATTATGAGATTACCTATTTTGCACTAATGCCAAATATCTCACCAATAGTTTTTAGCACCCATTGTGGGGCACATTTTATACTTTACATAAAACCCACAACTATCATTGTATTCATTGCATGACTATCTATGGAAATCAAAACCCAACTATATAACCAAATCTTGATTGGACACAAGCTACATAATCATATATCTCTATTGATCTCTAATAGTTCACCTAAGATAATAGAGTCAGTAATTCCCACTTTTACAGAGCAGCAACCATGCTAGATGAATAAGAGTAACATGTTGATTTGGCCAAGAGGATTATTTCACTCATTCTTGTTAGGGTGTGGAGCTAAAAGCTTCACCAAGGAGCATACTAAAATAGTTTTGGGTTTACACAGTCACCGGCGTCGGTCAGGAGCGACCGACGTCGGTCAGAAGTAGTAGGAGGAACGCCGACGTCGGCAGAGGATCGGCCGACGACGGTCATAGGCAAACAAGCAGGAACCGACGTCGGTTACCTGTGTGTCCAGAATGTTATTTCTAAGGACAGAAGCGAGTGTTTGCATGATGAGTTTAAGTCTTAGTCTTAAGTTCACGTTTCTATTATTGGCAAGATTGTTTTTAGAGCCCTTGTTCAAGAGGCTTAACTATTTGTTGTAAGTGCATGCTCAAGTTTCCTAATTCTATATGTAGGAAAGATCTTCTTAGCTTAGTGTGTGAGTATGAATAGAACATTGTGAATGGTTGAAGGACAGTACAGAAGTTGTATCAATCCAGGTTGTTGGAATTGATTGTACTTGTGAGAGAGAGCTCTTAAGGAATAGAGATCTAGTGAGAGATCTTGTGTGCATCTGAGAGAGGTGTGGAAGAAATAAGTTTCTTCAATTGTATTCCTTTTGTAAAGAGTTTTAATACAAGTTTTCAGGGTGGTTTCTTGTATCTCTTGTTCTGTGCTATTTATCATTCTAGTTACTTATCTATCTAATTTATTTCTACATTTATTGCTTTCACAAGTGTAATCATTGTTGGTTGATCCCCAACAAGTGGTATCAGAGCTCAGGTTCACTAACAGGTGGTTCAAATCTGTGTAGTGTGTTTGGATTACAGGTTGTTCACAGGGGTTTCTGCAGGGATTTTTGTTTGAGTGGGAGAAGCAATGACAGAAGAAAGTAAGTTGAGAATGGAAAATTTTAATGGCAAGAACTATCAACATTGGAGAATGCAGATAGAGGACTATCTGTATCAGAAATATCTTTACTTACCGTTAGGTGGGATTGCAAAGAAGCCCAAGGACATGGAGGATGAAGAATGGGAAGTTCTTGACAGAAAGGCTCTGGGGTCTATAAGACTGAGTCTAGCATCCACTGTGATATCTAATTTATCACAGGAAAAAACAATGGTGGAGTTAATGACTACGTTAGAAAATTTGTATGAAAAACCCTTAGCTTCTAATAAGGTATATCTCATGAAGCAGTTATTTAATTTGCATATGCAAGAAGGTGGATCTGTATCTAATCACCTGAATGATTTCCATGGAATTGTTAATCAGTTAAGTTCAGTCAATATTATATTTGATGATGAAATAAAAGCTCTTTTAATATTATGTTCTTTGCCTGAAAGCTGGCATGGCTTGGTAATGGCAGTTTCTAATACTGCATCTGCTTTGAATATTTTAAAAGTAGAGGATGTTTTTAGTGTTATCTTGAATGAGGAAATTTGTAGGAAAAGCACAGAGGAGACATCTGGGAATGCTTTAAATCTTGAGAGCAAGGGAAGGCAAAAAGAAAGGAGCAAGAGGAGATCAAGATCTAAGTCTAAGGGAAGAGGCAGATCCAAATCCAGAAATGGCAGAAGGCCACAATGCTGGAACTATGGAAAGTTGGGGCACATAAGCAGAGATTGCTGGTCAAAGCCTAAGGAGGACAATCAGCATGAAGGAAAGGAAGAGGCAAAGGTTGCAGGTATTGCACAAGATGCTCTAATTTTCTCTTTGCATAATAATATAGAATCTTGGGTATTAGATTCTGGTGCATCTTTCCATGCTACCCCTAACAGAGAATATTTCAGTGACTATATCCATGGAGATTTTGGAATAGTGTACTTAGGGGATGATGAGCCTTGTAAGATTATTGGAAAAGGTAAAGTGCAGCTGAAGATGCAGAATGGCAACACATGGGTGTTGAGAGATGTGATGCATGTTCCTAGCTTGAAGAGAAATTTGATTTCTGCAGGAAAGTTAGGGGATGAGGGTTGTACAGTAACTCTCACAGCAGAATCTTGGAAGGTGACCAAGGGTGCACTTGTTATGGCCAGAGGTAAGAGAGAAGGTACTCTCTATTTATGTAATTGTGTTACTAACAAACCTCCTTTTGTACTATCTACTTCAGATGTGGATGCTAAATTGTGGCACTCAAGGCTTGGCCACATGAGTGAGAAGGGGATGTCAATTCTTAAGTCTAAAGGTATGCTTTCAGATTTGAAAAGTATGGATTTAGAATTTTGTGAGCATTGTGTATTTGGAAAATAGAAAAGGGTTAGTTTTCTCAAGACTGGGTCTACTAATAAAAGGCATAAGTTGCAACTTGTTCACACAGACGTGTGGGGACCGGCTCAGGTAGCCTCTATTGGAGGATCACGGTACTATGTTACGTTCATAGATGATGCTACAAGAAAGGTATGGATCTACTGTATTAAAAAAAAATCTGATGTTTTTGAGACTTTTAAGATTTGGAAAGCTATGGTTGAGAATGAAACAGGCAGAAGATTGAAGTGCTTGAGATCTAACAATGGCGGTGAGTTTTGCAGTCTTAAGTTTAACTGGTATTGTTACACTCATGGAATCTGTAGGCAAAGGATGGTTCCAAGGACACCTCAGCAGAATGGTATTGCTGAAAGGATGAATAGAACAATCATGGAGCGTGCAAGATGTATGAGATTACATGCTGGGTTGCCCTTAGAGTTTTGGGCAGAAGCTATTGACACCGCAGTGTACCTGATTAACAGAGGACCCTCTACAACTCTGGATGGTGGAATTCCAGAAGAGACATGGACAGGTAAAAAGGTAGATCTCTCATATCTCAAAGTTTTTGGTTGTGAAGCCTTTGTGCACGTAGATAAGGAAAATAGAAATAAGCTTGATGCTAAGTCTATGAGGTGCACGTTTATTGGCTATGGCTCAGATGATTTTGGTTTCAAATTTTGGAATCTAGGAACTAACAAGGTAATTAGGAACCGGCGTCGGTAGTACAAAAACCGATGTCGGTCATACAGAGACTAACGTCGATAGTACAGGCACCGATGTTGGCCAGGTAGAACCGGTGTCGGCCAGTAACAGGTCTATAGGTGGCTGAGGTCGGTCACTGTCAGAGAATTTGGGTGGACAGCGTGTTGAGAATGAGTCCAAGACACCCATCAGGAGGTCAGAAAGGGTAAGTAAGCCTCCAATTAGATATTCTCCTTCTTTATATTATTTATTGCTAACTGATGGTGGAGAACCAGAGAGTTTTGAAGAAGCATTACAGGTGGATTCCAAGAGTCAGTGGGAGCGTGGCATGGTTGAGGAGATGGAGTCCTTGAGAGAGAACCAAACATGGGATTTGGTTGAGTTGCCAGCTGGTAAGAAAACACTAAAGAACAAATGGACCTACAGGTTGAAGGAAGGTGAGGATGGATAGATGAGATATAAGGCCAGATTGGTAGTGAAAAGATTTGCATAAAAGCCAGGTATTGACTTTGGTGAGATTTTTTCTCCTGTTGTTAAGATGACTTCTATAAGGGTTGTATTGTCTTTGGTTGCTTTTGAGAATTTACATCTTGAGCAGCTAGATGTTAAGACAGCATTTCTTCATGGTGATTTGGATGAGGAAATTTACATGGAACAGCCAGAAGGATTTGAGGTCAAGGGTAAGGAGAAGTTAGTGTGCAGGTTGAAGAAAAGCTTGTATAGCCTCAAGCAAGCTCCTAGACAATGGTATTTGAAATTTGACAGGTTTATGACTGAGCATGGCTACAGTAGGTGTCAATCTGACCATTGTGTATATTTTAAGAGATTTGATAATGGTAGATATATTATTCTATTGTTGTATGTAGATGATATGCTGGTTGCAGGATCACACATGCAGGATATCTCTGAGCTTAAGGTGAAATTAGCTCAAACGTTTGCTATGAAGGATTTGGGAGCAGCAAAGAAAATCCTTGGTATGAGCATTAAGAGGGACATGAAAAATCACAGGTTGATATTGTCTCAAGAGGATTATGTGGACAAGGTGTTGAAACGGTTCAATATACAGGATGCTAAACTGGTAAACACACCTTTGGCTGGACATTTTAAGTTGAGTAAAGAACAATGTCCTAATTCACATGATGAGGTAGAGTACATGAGTAAGGTTCCATATTCTTCCACAGTATGGAGTTTGATGTATGTAATGGTGTGTACTAGACCAGATATTACCCAAGCAGTGGGAGTTGTAAGTAAGTATATGGCCAATCCAGGTAAGGAACATTGGAAATCAGTTCAGTGGATCCTTAGATATCTGAGAGGAACCAGCAGTAGGCACTTGTGCTATGGAGGTTTAGATACTTCTCTACATGGTTATGTAGATACAGATATGGCAGGTGATTTGGATGGCAGGAGGAGCACCACAGGTTATGTTTTTACTGTAGGTGGAACGGCAGTTAACTGGATATCTAAGTTGCAGAAGGTTGTTGCCTTGTCAGCTACAGAAGCAGAGTATATTGCAGCCACAGAAGCTAGCAAGGAGATGATATGGATGACACGGTTCATGGAAGAGCTTGGAAGGGAGCATGGAAGTTGCAGATTGTATAGTGACAGTCAGAGTGCAATCCATTTGGCTAAGAACTCAGCCTTTCACTCAAGAACCAAGCACATACAGCTAAGGTACCACTTCATACAGTAGGTATTGGAAGATGGTGAGTTGAAGCTGGAGAAGATCCATATAGATAGGAATCCTGCTGATATGTTAACCAAGCCAGTTACTAAGGAGAATTTGAATCTTCATTCAACTTTTGATGGTCTTCATGATTGAGTTGAAGATGGAGGAGCTAGAAGATGTTGCTGTATAGGTACTGGTGCAGCTGTTTATCTCCAAGTGGGAGATTGTTAGGGTGTGGAGCTAAAAGCTTCACCAAGGAGCATACTAAAATAGTTTTGGGTTTACACAGTCATCGGCATCGGTCAGGAGCGACCGACGTCGGTTACCTGTGTGTCCAGAATGCTATTTTCGAGGATAGAAGCGAGTGTTTGCATGATGAGTTTAAGTCTTAGTCTTAAGTTCGCATTTCTATTATTGGCAAGATTGTTTTTAGAGCCCTTGTTCAAGATGCTTAACTGTTTGTTGTAAGTGCATGCTCAAGTTTCCTAATTCTATATGTAGGAAAGATCTTCTTAGCTTAGTGTGTGAGTATGAGTAGAACATTGTGAATGTTTGAAGGATAGTATAGAAGTTGTATCAATCCAGGTTGTTGGAATTGATTGTACTTGTGAGAGAGAGCTCTTAAGGAATAGAGATCTAGTGAGAGATCTTGTGTGCATCTGAGAGAGGTGTGGAAGAAATAAGTTTCTTCAATTGTATTCCTTTTGTAAAGAGTTTTAATACAAGTTTTTAGGGTGGTTTCTTGTATCTCTTGTTCTGTGTTATTTATCATTCTAGTTACTTATCTATCTGATTTATTTCTGCGTTTATTGCTTTCACAAGTGTAATCATTGTTGGTTGATCCCCAACAATTCTCGGATGAATAGTAATCAAAATAGTTTAAAGAGATCTTTAAATACAATGGCATCCTATCTAGGAAAAGGAACACGAAGTATAGTAAAAATAAAGGTATTTTTGATCCATTCATTAACTTGCAATAATAATCTAGTTTTAGAATCTCTCCTAAGAGAATAAGGTTATAGCCTATAAGGTAGAACATTATCACCACCTAACATATTAATTCTAAGGAAGATAAATTTTCAAAACATGTAGTGGTACCAAGGGATCCCTGTATTGGTCTATTGTACTTGGGTTCTATATTTCATGAACTAACAAAAGTTTCATAGAAGAATTTCCGCAAATTTACTGATGATGGTAAACATTATATTGATGAACATATAAAAATTTTATTTTTTGGCTATGGTATTTAGTGAACATGAGGATATGACAATCAAGTTATTCATGGAAATATTAGTTGATGATGCAATAAAATGGTTTCATCATCTCTGAGCTAATTTCATCCCAGATTGACAAATAATGAAAACCAATTTTGAAGAAAGGTTCAAACCTAATAAAGATGAACATTATTTACTGGTGCATCTCTCTCATACAAAGAAATAATCTCATTAACCCATGATTAAGATCATTGTTTTATTCAACAAGCTAGTATTCAAGATTCCAACAACTACCATGCTTACTATAGAAAATTATAAGTGTTTCTTCTTGAATATAAGTACCTGAGGTAAGTTTCTTCCTTCAAATAAATCATCCCTTGACCTTGAAAGTAGCACAAACCCAAGACACTAAAATTAAAGATAATATAATCATGGTTAGGAAGCTTAAAAATGAATCTTTCAAGAGTATAGAATAAAATTAAACATACCTTCTAGTTTAGATATTGGAAAATGATATTTTGGATTTGAAGAAATAGATTTCCCAAGCTCATAATACTTTATATAAGGATATTCCTAGAAGACCTTTTGTCCCATATCATGACAATGTTTATCCTAGACTTCCTCCTCTAACTCCTTAACTCACTATTGAAGTATCCCCTATTGTTATTCACTATTCATTTATCTTTCATGACACCAATGATTATGATGGTTTTAGCTGCCTAGAAATAGCCAAAAAGTTGTAACTTTGCACCATTGAATAACTCCCTAAAGAAGGTGTTTTGGGCACATATGATCCTAAAATTCAAGACCTGATAGTGACTCCACTATAGGATATTTTGAACATGAACTTAATTTTTATGAATATGGTGAAAGAGTAGATAATGTTAACAATCATTCCTATGTTATATTTACTTGATGTCAGAATGATAAATTAAAAACTTTAGAAAAGAGCAAAGCCTAACAAGAAAAAAGCTAAAGAAGTTCCTAAGTCTATAACTACTCCTAAGTTCATTCCTAACAAAGGTACTCCTTTGCTAAATTTATCAAAATATAATTAGCCTAAAAATTTATGGAATCCCATATCGCTTAATGTTTCCATCAACCAAGAATCTATCAGTTCTCCTTTTGATATAAATGACTACATGAACAAGACTAAGGTTTAGATTTTTCAAACTAAATACCTTAAGATGAATCCTGAGAAATTAGATAGATTGATCAACTTCATAAAAGGTGAAAGTATCAATTATCCTCCTCATGAAGCTCATATCCAATTGGTTGATTCTGATTTAAAAAATAATGTAGATATCTCTTCTCAAAGTAATGAAAACCCTGGGTCTTTTTATGTTTCACTATTTATTGATGGCTTTCAATTGAATAATTACATAATTTATTTAAGAGATTTGGATAATGTGATGATATCTAAAGTATCACATGCCTTTGGGCTAACTTGTACTAAAAATTTTGGTTTTTGTTTTAACATGGAAGTGAAGCAGGTCCCACTGATTGGATAAATAAATGATGCACAGGTTGCTCTAGTTATTTTTCCTCAGAAGAGAGTTAAAATGACTATTTTAGTAGCAAATATCCCTCCTAGATATGGAATTATGATGAGTATATCCTTCTAAAAATATATCAAGGGTGTAATCAAATTAGACTGGACACATGCTTTGATCCTTATAAAAGGAGTTAATGGAAAATTATTGTTGGAACCAAAAGCCAATTTTTTACTGTAAAAATCAAATGACCCTCAGGGCAACATTTTGTACAAGGAAATAGGTCCTAGTACATACATGATGATGAATAAGAAATATCTTAAGCTTCTTGAATTCATAGAAGGAGATACAAATGATTATTAGACTTTGGAATTTGAAGGAAGTTTCTCAAGTGTAGGTTCAATTGTTGGTGTGGTGTTAATTTCTCCTCAAGAGTAATCATTTCATTTTTATTTAAAATCCAATTTGAATGCATCAAAAATATATCTGAGTACAAAACATTGCTCTTAGGATTACATGTGGATGAAGAAATGGGAATTCAGAATCTCAAAGCTTAAGGAGATGCTGAGTTGATTGTGAAGCTGATACAAGGTGAGTACCAAGTGAAAAATGATAGACTTAAAAATTATAAAAGTAAGATATGAGATTGCATAAAAACTTTCCAAGTTTTTCCCATTAATTTTGTCCCAAGAGCTGAAAATTCTAAAGTTGATTCCCTAGTTGTACCCCCATCCTTGATGATTCTTCACCCAAAGATTGATAAAGATTGATATATCATTAAAATGGTACATCACCCAAGTTTTAAAAATAATGTCGAGTATTGGTAAATATTCAAAAAAAATGATCAAATTATGGATTTCCTAGAGCAAATTGATAACTTCAAATACCTATATTTTGAAGGAAGTCCAATAGCTTAAATGGAATCTTTTGTGTTGAAGGAAAAATATGCATAGATCTTGGAACCATCTAATGTTGAAACCAATAAATTTTATGGTAAATTTATTCATTTCAAATTAATAATATCCCAAAATACGTACTTTATTTAGAGGAAATGTTTGATAAAATGATCGATACATAAAAAATAAGATCCAAGAAGAAGGGCCATGATATGTCAATATTGGAAAATGTTGTTCCAAGGAAAAACACAAAATATTCATTTCTCTATTAAAATTATATAAGGACATATATGCCTTGTGTTATTTTTATCTAAAGTCTTTTAGGCCTCAAATTATGGAGCATAATATTCTACTTAAAACTAGTGTCAATCATTTCAGTAAAAAGATGCAGCACTAAAATCCCAAAATTACTGGTACTATCTATGAAGAAATCAATAATATGTTGAACACAAGACTCATATTTATTATCCATCATTCCACTTGGGTAGCTAACATCATACCTATAAAAATAAGAAAGGATAAATAAGGATTTACTTAGATTTTCATAATTTGAATTAGGCCTCACTTAAGGACAATTGTCCTCTATCAATTATGGATAGAGTCTGAAATGATATCCATCTTGGATAGTTTTTGGGGTATAATCAAGGTGAATTTGATATAAAACATTAATCTAATACATTTTTCACAACCTTGTGAGCAACATTCACATACAAAAATATGCCCTTTGATCTCATCAATGCAGGAGCTACATTTTAGAGAGTAAAGGATTTAGCCTTCAGTGATATGAAGAATAAGATCATAGTGATCTACCTTGATGATCTCATAATTTTCTTGAAAAAATGGAAGATCACTATGAACACCTAAAAATGGTATTTGAAACATGTCAAATTCATGGGATATCCTTGAATCCAAAAAGCCTATCTTTGTGATAACTGAAGGTAAACTCTTGGGGTATGTAGTTTCTAAATAAGGTACTAAGATTAACCTAGAAAGAGTAAAGGAAATCCAATACTTATTTTTACCCACCAAAAAGTTTGACACACATTCATTCTTTGGTAAGGTCAACTTTATTAGAAAAAATTTTACCAACTTTTTTTAACTCACTTGACTCATTGTGTAAATTTTGTGTTGAAAGAACTATTTTAGATGGAATGATGATGGGAATAAAGCTTTCAATGAAATTAATTAGGTTATTTCCAAGGCAATAGTTTTAACTTGTGAAATTTTAAAAGTAACTTCATTACGTATTATTATTCCTCTGAATATACATTCTCTATTATTTGGGTGTAGAAAAATGAAGAAGGGATGGCAATCCCAATTGCTTTCACGAGCTATGGTCTGAAATAACATGAGCTCAAGTATTCATTAGTTGAAAACCATGCATACATCATGGTAAAAGTAGTAAAACATTTTAGTTTCAACATTTTGAACTTTCACACCATTGTGATGGTTACAAATTTAGCAATGAAATCAATTTTGACTCAGTAAGAGATTGAATCAAAGAGATGTTGATGGATTGCCAAGGTGGAAGAGTGTGATTTGGATATCAAACATACCAAGATAGTAAGGGGTACAGAATTTTTTCATTTTATTTCTCAAGAAACTAATTCACATAGATAATAGAAGAAGAAACTACCACTTGTAGTTTTTTTAATTCTCTTGAAGAGTGTTATTCTGATATTGCATACTTTATCTCGTATGGAGAATGTTTAGTTCATTGGATCCCAAACATAAATGATCACTCAAAATAGAGGAAAGTAATATGTAATTTAGGATGACACTATGTTCAAATAATATTTAGATGGTACTTTATTGAGATGAGTCAATAAGGAACAATAAAAAAAACTCTTGGAGGCTTTTCATAACAAGGCATGTAGTGGACACTTTTCATTATCTGTTACAACCTTAAAAATTCTGCAAGTTCATTATTACTAGCCAACATTATTCAAATATTCACAAGAATGGGTGTCAAAATGTGAGTTTTATCAATAATTTATTGGATGGCCTAAACTCACAACATTACCTCTCACCTAGTAGTCATTAAAGAACTTTTTCAATAGTGGGGGTTGGACTTCATCGAAACTTTGAATTCGCTAAGTGCGTAGAGACTATTTGAATAATATCTACCACTTTTGAAGTTGTTTTAAACTTCATAAAATAAAATATATTGGTCAAATTTAGAGTTCCCCATAAAAAATTCATGGATAGTGCTTATAACTTCTCTTTAGCTAAATTAATCAGTTTCTATTATGGATATGGGATTACACACTTGTTTGACTACTACCCTTGGGAAATGATCAAGATGAATCTAATAATAGTAACATCACCACCATTTTTCATAAGTTGGTTGATGAGAATCAAATAAATTAGAACAAAACATTATATGATGCTTTGTGGGTTGATCGAATATCACCCAAAAGAGAAATTAGAATGTCTCCTTTCTAATCACTCTATGGGATAGATGAAATTATTCTTATCTATCTTAAACTCACAGCCTTTATTCTACCTCAAGATATTTAATATGATCAATTCAAAGATGCATTATAAAAGAGAATCATGTACATGGATAGGTTGGAAGAAGAATGAGTAATTATGATTGATATATTTACAACACATCAAGAAAAATTCAAATAATTATTTGATCAAAAATCATGGAAATGATATTTTTAGGTAGGGTATTTAGTCCTACATTGGGATAAAAGAAGAGAACCAAAAGGAATTCATGGGAATTTTGACTCCTTGTAGATGGGGCCTTTCAAAATATGATATTTATATGTTGATAATATGTACTACTTGGCATATAGATATGGAACTCATCTTTCATTGCCATACAATAGACAATATTGGAAGCACTATAAATAGTGAAGGTAGGTTGTCACCTACCATCCTCTATAAGTGATTCAGATTTTTATTGTGTTTCTTTTTTTTTGTGTTTCCTTTTATGTTGTGTCTTTCCTTTCATGTTTATGTTTCCTCATTTCCTTTATCATTTTTGTCTTTTTAATCAGATTCCTTATCCCATTGGATATGACACTAGTTTGTAAAACTAGAGATTTTGAGAGTTTATCCTATTTCATTTCACAAGTCCATGCCCCCAACTTGAGTTAGCTATTATTCATTAATTTTTTTAAGTTAACTTTTCCAAGTGGTGAAAAATAGTTTAAATTTTTTAGGTTAAAAAAGTTGTCAAAATTTGTGAAAATGGATCAAATTTTAAATAGTCCTTTGAAGGGCACATTTTTTTGGCTCGTGTATCTAGGAGGTCACATCCATCATGACCTCCAGGATGTGTGAGACATGGAAATGTGCATGACATAGATTACATGACATGAAACCACATAGATACACACCCATTGTGAATTATATGACTCATGTCCATGGGGATGTGTGGATTTTCCATGTGTATGTGTAGTGTACACATGCATGTGGTGGATCATGATGGACCCTTTATACTGAGTTGTGGCCAAAAAGGCATATTTAAGAACCCATAGGCTCATTTATTCTCATTATTATATTTATATGTGATTCATATCTCCACCCAATTATCATTTTATCCCACAAAGATGAAATTATACTAAAATACTACCAACATATTTAGTTTTCTAAATACTTCATAGTGGTGCAGTTTTCAGTAGCATTGGTATAATTTTCAACATTTTTGATCTCAAAGATGTTTTTCTCTATGTAAGGCCTTGTATTTTTATATGTTTTTAGCATATTTTTTTCATGTGTTTTTAGAGAAAACAAAAAACATTTCATGACCATAGTCGTCTATTCATTTCAACCACATCAATACTTTATGCTTCTTGATCCATGTAATTTACAAACCCTTGCTGAATCAACTTTTGAGATCTTGAAATCAACAAAAATTAAGTATAAGTATATGGGTTTCAAACCCCTATTGGTCTTGGACAACAATATCCCCAAATTTAATGATTCTCATATCAATCATTTTAATCTTGAAGACTTTTTTAAAATACTTCACTTAGAAAACCCAATTTCCATGATAATTAGCCTTTTATAAAGTGTCCTACCTAAAGTTATTGGCTTCCCTATATTAATTCAATGTTATAATTTGGTTTTCTCTTATGCTTGACACTATGACCAGAAAATGAAAGAGATAAGATCAAGCATTAGGGACCTAATGGTAAAACTAGATGTAACAACGATGGGTATGACTTTGAGGATTTGTGTGCATGATACCTCTGCTAGAGTGAGTATGGGAGTGGGGAAAAACTTATGGGATAATAATATTGATAAGTATTTGACCATCAATAATGACTCATGGTTGAAACACAAAATAAGCATGCCTTCTAATCTTCCAAGAAACCAATTCAATTCAAATTTTAAGGAGGAGTTGGAATCATTAAATCAAAACATGGAGGAACTAAAAATCCCATCTCTAAATAATAACACTTCTCATCCAAGTGATAGAAATGAGATCAACATGAATTTATACCCTTGGATATTCATGGAAATAAACATCATTCAATAATGGAAAATAGTATATTGAATGGGGATAAATGATCTATGAGGCCCTGCACCAATAATTTATCAATGTGGATTCTTAAAATTAATTCTTCATGACCTCCTATTTGGTATACTCTTTGGCTTCACAAAGAGTATACCCCAACCTCACTTAGTGAGATAATAAATATGTATTCATATAGGTGTATAATTTATATGCTCACTTGACTCTTGATCAAAGCAATAAATATTTTAGAAGAGTTAATTATGCTTGTATAATAAGATTAGACAAAGTTCTATATGAAGATTGGGGAAGAAAATTTATGATGAAGCAACAAACTTGATTTCCCAATATGGGAGATACTTCATCCAATTACAAAAATTTACTTATATTAGAGTTGTAGGATTTTAAGGATATCCTCTATATCTACCTAGGTTAGCCAATGATATGATCATCCTAATTGAGTTATGTAGATAATTGGGTGTAATTCACAAGCAATTCAGGGATGTACATGTTTTGGGCATTGAATTTCATATATTTTGGGGCCACTTTACATGTAATATTATGGTAAATTCTCATGATATCAAATATGCCATTTCATAGTTCATTTTGAATTCTTATGATAGTTGAGCTTCTTTTGATAGTAAGAGGTTCATATGGAAATGCCTTGGAATATGTGCCAACTATGATTATGTTCCACATTTGGATGAATCATAGGCTAATCATGTAGATGTGTTTGAAGTAATAAGGTGAGACTATGATAGGTTGAGCTTAGAACAGATCAAGGCCTTCATTAATACTTGGGTCCCTAATGGCATGGTTGATGATGAAAGTGATCTCCTTGATCTTATATATGTTGAATAAGTCATGGGTGCCCCATTACCAACTATTAATAGGTCTATAAAGGAGGTTTCATATTTACATGTGCAAACCAAACATGTGTTAAATGGATCCAAAGAAAATTTGATAATAAATTGGTACAGTTCATAAGAGCAGTCATCTCCAAGAGGTCAGATCTTTAGCTCCTTCAAAGCATACACCTACCACAACTCCAAAGACTCATGATAAAGATAATGCCAACATTTTAATTCAATAATCTAGCTCTTCAAGTTATGATGATGAAGATGATGAGGATCCCAAGTATTCAAAACCACATGGTAAAACTTGTGAAGAGATTCATATTATGGGAAAAAGGTTTTAATCCAATAAATATGTCATGTTGAAATCTTCCCCCACTTAAAGATCCTTCTTTTTAGATTCCTAATACCACTCAATAATATCTTACCTTTACTCAAGGAGAAACTCAATAGGCAATTGTTAATGATGTTGAAATATTAGTCTTTGCATCTCCTTCGATTTCTCCATCTATTCCACCTCCTCCATAAGCTTCACCTCTAAATCCACCTTCACCTCCCTCTTCAAATACTCAAATGACTAGTTTCATCCAAAAGTTAATTCAATAGATGCAACCAATGTTGAACAAAACAAAGAAGGTGGTAGAAGAAAAAAATTGAAATTTCAATGTAGTCTTTAATGTCCTTAAGACACCTCCTAAAAACTCAAAGACCACATCAAGGCTAGTCTCAAACTCAAGGGGAGCTCAATTTGTGGAGATTTTTTAGTTAGATTTTGATAATAATGAGGAAGAGATGACTTCAAGTTATTATAATCTCAAAAGAGTCTCTTGGAGAACCAACTAGAGAGAGTGATGTTTATAATCTATGATAAATAATAGAAAGGATGCTTAATATATATGAACATGATAAACTCACCTAAGAAAAATTAAAAGATCAAGGGTGACAGTTGGTCAGATATATCAATTATCTACTTGATCTAGTTAAAGCACCAATAATTCCTCGAGTAGATGCTTCTTCGCATATTCTTAGAGTTAGTAAGGATTCCATAGCCACCATCATTAGATAAAACACATATGGAAAAAATATTTAAGCTTGGGTGGAGGGGTTACTTTCATATGGCATGAAATATATCAAAGAGGTGATGAAATTACATGGGGCAATTGATATTGAGATTATCAATATCAATTAGCAAATCAAATCCCATGATAGTGATTTGAAGTTATGGGAGAATGTGAAGGGTGATGTTTGATAGATAGTTGACATTGAAATTAATGTGATATTTAAAGATAGAATCTTTGACAAGGTTGAAGATAATACCTCCTGTAAATGGTTGGAATGCATCCTTTAAAAGATTGAAATTTTGAATCTGGATATAGGTGAATTATAAGAGCAAGTTCAAATTAGAAGAGAAAAGTAGAAAGATCTTTGTTCTAGCCTAGGAGAAATTTATTGTGATTTATTGAATTATGATTTAATGACTCAATTCATCATGGATGAAGTAAATCCTTAGTTCAATAAACTGATCAAGAAAGAGTTATTTAAATAAAATGCTTTTAACGTTGGTTCAAAAAATGTACTCAATGAGATCAATGTTTCACTCAAATAAATGAATAACCAAATGACTAATCTCTTGTAAGTTCCAAATTCCATATTAGTAGTATATAAAATATGGATAACATGATGCAAACATGTAGTGGTTGTAGACACCCCATTCTAGCCACAACTAGCTTCCAACCAGACTTTAGATTGATTTCTACCAAATATTACAAATTAAGCCTAAGAATCACTAAACATCCTAATTTCATCCACCCATCAGACATTATTGCTCATAATCATGTTGAGTAATCCTTATTTGGGTTATTATCTTATACATAATAATAACCTCTCATAGACTCATCTCCAGTCACTGTGTGACCTAATAACAGGTAGTTTGGCCTTTAGATACATTAAATGGGGCACTTGAATAATTCATGAAGTGCAATGATGCTAAGTAAAATTAATTAATATATCAAACCAAATTAAATGCTTAAGTGAATTTTCCATGTGAAATTAGTGAAAACAAATTTTACAAAAAGAAAAATTTAATAAATATGAGGTCATGATGACATCATCATCCTCAAAGTGAAGTAATTAAAATCTCCCTAAAATGAAATAAATTCATAAATGGAAATCCATTCTTAATAAATGGGATCTCTATCCAAAATATTAATTACATGTCCCATTTTTAACTCCACTAGTATGAGCCTTAACTCACCTAGGGTTAGTTTGAACTCAACCATGGTTAATTCTAATCTAACTACACATGGGTTAGAGTTAAATTTAGAGGATATAAATACAAGGCCTCACCCATTGATATTTACATTTTCATGTGCAATTTTATTATGCTAAAATACCTCCAAAAATATTCATTATAGTGTTACCATGCCCATTTCATTTGCCAAGCCTAATCAAGCCAAGCTAAGGTGAACAAGAATAGGTGGAGCAATGGAACTTCATTGACAAATATTTCTTAATCACATAGCCGAGCAAGCCAATTACCTCAACAAGTATATTTGTAGATACAAGGAAGTTCAAAGGGAATTTTTCTTTTGTGATTTTAGTTGTCTTAATTGTGTTCTCCTTATTTATGCTGACCCTAGTACGTAGGTAAAAATTGTTAGTTTGCATTGAAGTTGTTTAGTTTGAATTATATTCATTAATAAGAGACTAATGACCCTCTTCATAATCTTATGCCACATAATGGCATACCCAGTGAGACCATGCACCCCACAAGCATGAATGGAACATCATGGGATTCTTTTAGATCCAAAAAGATTTCATTATAGACCCTGATTTCTTGATTTCTTGCTAACTTTTCCATTTTTTCTTGTGACTACATATTCATGAATTTGTGACTGCATAATTATGAATCCACTTAGGTAAACTACAAAATCATCAGCCAAATCTAAAAATTCATCTTGAAACACTAAAAAATTACTCTCATTTAGCCTCAACCTTATGAATCTATGGAAATCAAGCTCAAAAATAGTGAAATCATCAGTCACATAATGAAATCTTCTATAGGAAAAAGGGTCTTTTGATTTGCTTTTTTTAACTAACTGTAAAATTGGTTCATTATGTGAATTTGTCAAACTCCATAGTGAAATTGTTGTTTTAAGTAGTAAAATTTCATTTTAGGTATTAAAATCACATTTTGAAGTTGTTAATTTGTTCTACCTAAATGCAAATTATAGACACCTAAAACTAGCCACCGATAACCTCCAATAAAGCTTTTGTCTAATTTCCACCCAAAATGCAAAATTTGGCCTAAAAAAACTAAAACACACTAAATGATGTGAAACTGACATATTCAAGTGTTGATTTTGGCCAGGGTATCATTAAATGGGGTAATGCAATTTGTGGGCCAACTAACTTTGATCAGATCATTCTGAGTCAAAATGCTAATTTTGTACCTAGGTGCTCTGGATTGCTCTTTCCTATCAAATCTCTTACACAAGATACATTTCTTTATTACTTATTTCTAATAGAATCCTAAATGGGATAATGGTTCCAATGCATTTGATAGTGACTTCCAATTCTAATCCAGTTGATTTTTAGACCAATAACAAGGCATTCTGATCAATTTGAGTAGTTTGTGCACAAAGTGCTTAATAATGCTTAAGAGCTAATTAACCCAAATCAAAGCCTAATTAAGAATTCCATGGAAACTTATTGAATAATTTGTTTTGTAAATGAATATTGAATATATGCATCATCAAGTGACCTCATTTCTTGGGAAGACATTCCTAGGCCATAAATACCACAAATATCAAGATTTGTGCCCTCCATGCCTCATCAATGCCTTCCATGATGCCCTCCATGCCTCTTAATTTCCCCCTCTTCTAATGTCATGATGAGGATAATTACAAACTTAATTCTAAAAATTGAATTAATCCTTAACCACACATCTCAATCTCAGTATGGATGGTTTAGGTTGATTCTAGACATTTGCAAAAATCTATAAATAGGAGGCCTCACCATATCATTTCTAAGACTTGAGAATGCAAAGTTATAATGTAGGATTGGTTCTAAAAGCTTGAATAAACTAGTGTTTCCATGCCAAATTTATTTCAATCCAATCCAAGCCACAATCCAAAGGTGCCAATGAGAGATGGAGGTAGCCAAGCTTCCATTGCCAAGGACTTCATGAGCACAAGCCGAGCAAGCCACTACAACAAACATTTTGGAGCATCCAAGGAAGGTAAAAGAAGTTTCTTTTGAATTTTAGTTGTGTTTTTTATTCATGTTTGTTAACTAAGCTCTCCCTAGTGGCTAGGCCTAGAGATGTTATAATATTAGTGTGTTTATTTCATTTTGTTTTCAATTTAGAAGTAACACCATATTAACCATCCTCTCTTGAGTCAAATTCCTAGATCACATTATGGCATGCCCAATGGGACTAGATGCATCTCATACCTAAAGAAGATCATTTTATAACTCTAAAATATTTATTTGGACCTTTAAAACTCTTGTAAATTGATTTTCTAACTTTATTTTACCATTTTTAGTTGTCACAATTTTACATAGAAACCGACATTGGTAAGTAAGACCGACATCGGTTACATGGCTTAACTGATGTCAATTAGCAAAACTGACATCAGTTAGATTTTGGTTAGGCCAAGGTAACCATCATTAGTTTTAATAACCAACATTAGTCATTGTGTTTTTCTAAAAACACAGACCCGAGAGATATTTTTCCATAGTTCATTATTTCAAACCAAAAAGAGCTTCAAAGCTAAAGGATATGCTCACATTTTTGCTATAGGACCAAGCTTGATATTTTCTTAAAATATGTTTAAATCACTTTTGCATGATTAAAAATTGATTAGGAACCTTATTTTGGTGTTTAACAAAGAATTTAGATATTTTTGGTGAAAGTTTTCAAAGTTTGCAACTAAGACCAAGGGGTCAAATGAACACCACCAATATTTCATTTTGGGTTTAAAATTGAACACACTTATCAATTCTTGTTTTCAATAGCTGTTTAGATCAAATTTTTGTTTGGAAAAAAGAGGAATGTTGCATATATGCTCTTCCATTTGTCACCTATAGGGAACCCTTGGAATCAAAAGCACCATTCTTGTTGCAAATATCCTAGTCCAAGGCTTAGAAAGAAAGTCATCTAAAGCACTCCCCAAAAATTTGTCAAAGTTTGGGTGACCTTGAAAATGACCCTAAAGTCTTTCTACTTTCTTTATTTTTTTATTTTTTATGCAAACTTGGCTTGCAAGGGAGACTTCATCACCTCCCATAAGTTCTTTAGGGAAGCTTTGACCCAGGGTTTCATCTCCTGACATTGACTTCATTTGGATCCATTGGAGTTGCACATGGGATGTAGTAGCATTTTGGACATCGCACTACACTGAGTGAATAGTAGGATGTAGTGGTTGCAAAAAGGATTAGACCTTTTTGCAACAAGCCAAGTGATATGGACCCAAAATCCATGCTTTTATTTTGCATTATTTGGTGTGAATATTATTGTGCAATTGATTCCCCTAGTATGATCAAAAAACCAATTAGTTTTAGTCAACCCCATTTTGCCATACCCTTGGTAGGATTTGGATGATTATACTTAGTGTATTTTGGTCATTTATCTTACTTGGTATTCTTGAGACTAAAACTTATTTGTTTGTTCATAATCCATGTCAAAACCACTTTGTTTATATGTCACTCTTTTATCTAAATAGGTGTTATGCTAACCATTTTACACCACACTTGTGCCTTGAAAATTCTTAAACTTGTTTATGTGTGTGACATTTGAGTTAAGGAGGGTAGTGTTATGCTACCCAAATCATGTCAAACCATTTTTGCCTTTTATTATTTTGAAACATATCATTTATTACATAGTTTAAATATGCTTACATCATTAGTATGCTCAATTTGTTTCAAAACTTGTTTCACCTTGTGCCAAAAACCATTTGTTTCAAACCATGTCATGTATACCATTTAGACCTTTGTCTTGTGTCATCATGTTGTCCAGTCTAATCTAGATTTTTATGCCATTTGGCCAAAATTACTATCATATGCCTATTTGTTTGAGCCTAAATTTTAACTTCATGTTTGGACAAAAGACCTAGTAACTCAACTTTTCCATTTCCTAGTTTAGACTTTGTTTGGAACACTTTGAACTAGACCTTTGACATGCTGGTTTTTATTTAGACACTTAACCTTTGGTGTGTATGACATTTGTCATTTAATGTTAGGTTGTTTTATGCCAAATTTTTAGCATAAACCATTTTGGAGATACAACTCCACTTTCAAACCACATTGGAGATACAGCTCCACCCCTTTGACAAAGTTAGACCAAGATTGAACCATTGGTCCTTTGGACATAGTTTTTTAGAGTTTGTAGAACTCTAAGCCTTTTTGTTTCTAATATTTCATCATTTACATGGATATGACTAGCTAAACTTATGGTGGAGTCATATACAATCCAACTTATGATAAAATGGTTGCACAAAATCCCAATAGGAACCCCTATAAAGAAAGAATTTCTAAGGAGTTTTATTATTCTCCTCCATATGGGGAACATAGTAAAAATCCATAAAATCTAAATCAAGACCTGGGTTGACATAAAGAGGCTTATGAGGAGGAATTTTAAGACCCAACTATAAATAATGTTGTTTTGGGTATGGATCCCTACCCTCTTTGCAATAATCAGTACATGGAACACAATCAAGAGCTAGCTTATGAGCCAACTCATGATGGGGATGATATGGTTTATGAGGAAGACTTGGATGTTTTGGCTTATGCAAGTAATCAGGTTCCACCACATAATACCATTTCTATTCTAGAACCACAATGTCATATCATTCCCATACCAAGACCTCATCCTTTGCTTTGTGTGAGCGATCAAGCTCCATAATGCCCCTTCATCATTCTAAAACCTCATCATTTGGTTTGTGCAAGTGATCAAGATCCAAAACACCCCTTCATCATTCTAGGACCTAGTCCTTTGAATTGTGTGAGAAATTAATCCCCACAATGCCCTATCGTTACCATTTCATGACTTCATCTTTTGGCTCATGCAAGAAATCATGCTCCCCAATTCCCTACCATTATCCAACCACAAGTCATTCATCATCTAGTACCAATCCCAACCAAACCTCAACCAATCCAATCATTTGAAGACCAAGCTATGTTCAAAATTGGTATTTTCCAACTCATTGGAAACCAAGGCCAAGAGAACTAACCAATCCAAGATGTTTTTTTTGACCAACCACTTGTGATAAATCAACCTATGATGAATCACCTATTGATCCTATACCAATTGTTGAGGAGTCTCACTCTAATGACCTAATCTTTGCTAAGTCACTTCTTAATAATTATAACCACCTTTGAGTAAATCATTACCTCGACCATGTGCCTATTTTTTAAGAGCCTCCTATTGACAAGCCAGTCTCTAAGGAGTTGTATCTTGACCTTTTTACCATCCTAGAGGAGTCTCACTTTGACAAACTAGTATTTGTGGAGCCCATCATGCCATTACAGGTTGTTACTTATCCAATACCAATCATTTGACAAGACATCATTATAATAGAGTACTCATTAGATGAAGAATTAGAATTAGAGTTAGGTTCTATTCTTGAACTAGCATCAAATTTAGCATCAGAATTAGAATCAACATCAGTCTCAATAATGGATTCATAGTCCTTTGAGTTAGAATCAGATTCAGAAGAACATGTTCATGACTATTACAATATTGGTTATGCATACTTCGTAGATCAGTTTGAATACATTTATGATCCTTATATAGTTTTTAAAGATGAGTACTTTAGCTTTAACACAAGTTATCTTAGTATCTTCTACAAAAATTATGCAGCCTCTTCCCATTCCATTACCATTCCATAGGCCATTACCATCAACAAAAATAACCATATCATTGACATTCCATCTCCCACAAGTGTCAATTGGAATCGATAGAATCACACTTTGTTGAAATGCATCCATGGTGACATATCAGTTAAAAAAGAGAAAGGAGGTCAAGACCACATTCATGTAGCAGAAGAACACTCTCCTAGTGAAACCTTTTTTAGAGGTGCTAGGGGACAATCAAAGTCAGAACTCAACATCTTCTAGTGAAAATTGTTTGGAAACGCTACAAGAAAATTAAAGTCAAAATTCAACATGCCTTAGTGAAACCTTCTCAAAGGTACTACAGTAAAATCAAGATAACTTCATTGGTGAAAACCCCTTTGAGGCACCAATAGTTGAGCATAAAATTTCTTCACTACTTGATGAAGACAAAATCAAAGATCAAATCAAAATAGCTTATAATCTATAGCCTAATCAAATGGTAGCTACTCTCAAGATCAAAAAATAAAAAAAATTGGTGGTCCTATCAAGAGAACAAGTCTTTGGCCCTACCACAACCAAAGTTATGTTGAATTCATCATTAGCAACATTACGTGTGACTAAACATCCTGATCTTCATTTATTTCCCAACCATTCCACATCCTATTATCATTGACCATTCCATTTCATAAATAAACCTACCATCCATTATTTGTCTTTGTTTACCATCCATGGTCACACTTTCCTTTGTAGAGGCTATAAAGTTACCTGGTCTCGATGCTTGATGGAATCAAAATCAATGACCAATGAAGATCACAAAAACATTCTTGACAACTAAATTTGCATTGAGTTTTTGACAAAGCAACTATTCAAATGAAGTGAGCTAAAATTTAATATGATCAATTATTATATTTATATCATTTGTTGAGTAGGATGTAAATCTCCCCATCAACAAGAATAATAGAATCAAAAACCACACCTAAGCCAACAACATGTACCATACCATTTCACATTGCCATGCCATTGTCATTGTTACATATCCTTTTGCCATTGTCGCATATTCTTTCCATTCACCCCATCACTTGGAGGAAACCCTCCTACCATTTTAACCCAATTATCAAACCATAATTATCATTATAAAGACCATACCATCCTATCATTCTATTCCTATCTAGACCAAAGCCTATTTTTAGTCATCATACCCCATATTATTTTGATCTTAGTTACTTTGGTTCTTTATACACTTTTTATGAGAGGATTCCAATCAAGTTTCAACAATCAATCTAAGTCATGTTTACAATGATAGTTTATGAAAGTAGTGTGATAGTTGATCTGACAAGATATTTTTTATCTTATCATGTTTGTTTATGTGAGCCTGATTATAACCACCTATGGGCAAATCAGTGTCTCACCAATCTTGTTACTAAGTATAACCACCTATGATTAAATTAGTATCATTGGCTTATGCTATTATATCCTAGTTATAACTACCTATGGACAACACTTGTTTATCTTGCATTATCACATCACCTTGTTATCTTGCATTATCGCATCACCTTGTTATCATTGTTTTCATTTGACTAGCCATTTGCTAGATTTGAGAACTTGTTGGGACCTAGTTAGTTTTTCCCTGCCTTTTGTGTGGATGGAATTACTATAACTTGAGGTCATTTTAGGACTATGTGGGTTATGCTCAATTCATGTTGAGGTCACCTTAGTCCCCCTTTCCATACGCTCTCATGATTTGGTGAGTAACATAAACCATGCTCTCACCATTTTGCGAGCAACCTCAGTTTGAATGCTCTCATTGTTTTGTGAGCTTGAACCATTTTGTGTCTCATCATTCTTGATTGAGTTGAGATACTCCAAAAAAAATCCAAAAACATTTGAAAAATACATAGAAAAGAACAAAAACATTGACCACTTCTTTGCTTTAAGGATTCTAGGAACCCTTATTAAGTTACAAGCAAAGCACTTGTCATTTAGTTTCCCCATCCTTTTTGGCCTTTTATCTCACACACTTGCCATTTTGCAAGACCATTCCTCTTCTTCTATCACATCCATTCTATTTTTTTTCCTTACTTATCACATTCTTCCCATTCCCTAGGAGAACTATATTTAGCCTAAAGTTTTTTATTAGATATTACATCCATGGAACTATGTAGGCAGGGTCCACTTGCCTAGTGCATATGGAGACAACTCATCCACCCCCTTATTTTTCTTTTATTCCCACATTTTCTTTATTTGTTAAGTTTTCACCTATTTTCTAAGGGTAATATTAGTAGGGTTTTTATTGTGTTATTTGTTTGTCTATTTCTACTTATTTTATTTGTTTGTTTGTCTATTTATTTAATTTTAGCATGATTTCTTTGATTTAGTTTATGTGTGTTCATTGGGTGATTCCTTACCCAAATTACACTTGAATCCATCCATATTCATATGTTTACATTGTCATCATGGTTTCTATCATTGGTGCATTATTTTTTATTGAGTATTAGATTATGGGAGTCAGTCCTTATGCATATTTCAGACAAGTCCTCATGATGTTATACCATGATGCCTACTAACACGTGATACAACAAACCTTAGCTTCAAGAAGTCTATTCAGAATTGGTAGTATCTCTTTAGCACTAACATCCCAATTCAATCATAATCATATCCCAAATAGAGTAACTAACCAAAAAAGAATTTCAACCTTTTTTAGTTCAGATGAGCATCTCCCTACTAGTAGGTTATTCCAATTCATCATTACCCTCTATGTTAAGTTATCATCATCCTCATACAGTTAATTTATCATGTTTACCATAATCAGGGTCCAATGATTATAACTGCCTATGGGCAAATCATTGCACACCATCCCACCTACATTTTTCAATGATTATAACCACCTTTGGGAAAATCATTATGTTGTCACCACTTCCCATTTTATGCCCATACAGGGGCATGTTATTATCTTATTTATCTATCTTAATTGGGGCAGTTCCATCTTCTCAATGATTATAACCACCTTTGGGTAAATCATTGTGTTATCATACCATGTTTCCACTATTAGGGTATAATGTTTATAATTGCCTTTGGGAAAACCATTATACACCATCCCACTTGCATTCTCAATGATTTTGACTACTTTTTCAATATCATTATGTTTTCACCCCATCATCCTTCCTTTATTTGGTCCCCTTATTTCACTTCTTTCTTTTTGAGGGACCATTTGTCGACTTGCTTGTGCCAATTGTTCCCTCAAGGGGGCATCATATAGTTAGTTTATCATCATTGTAGTTATAGGCATATAGGACCTTTTCATTCTTTGAGAAGATGTTACTATGCTTATAGATTGTAATGCCTTCCCAAACAAGGGCAAATTGTAGACACCTAAAACTAGCCATTGATAACCTGTAATCAGGATTTTGTCTAATTTCCACCCAAAATGCACAATTTGGCCTAAAAACACTAAAACATGCTAAATAATATGAAACTAACATATTCAAGTGCTGATTTTAGCTAGGGTATCATTAAATGAGGTAATGCAGTTTATGGGCCAGTTAACTTTGATCAGATCATTCTAAGTCAAAATGCCAATTTTGCACCTAGGTGCTCTAGATTGCTCTTTCCTATCAAATCTCTTACACAAGATACATGCCTTTATTATTTGTTTTTAGTAGCGTCTTAAATATCATAATGGTTCGAACACATCTGATAGTGACTTCTAATTCTAATCTAGTCAATTTTTGGACCAATAATAAGGCATTTTGATCAATTTGAGTAATTTGTGCACAAAGTGCTTAATCATGTTTAAGAGCTAATTAACCCAAATCAAGGCTTAATTAAGAATTCCATTGAAACTTGTTGAATAATTTGTTTTGAAAATGAATATCGAATATATGCATCATCAGGTGAACTCATTTCTTGGAAAGACAATCTTAGGCCATAAATACCATAAATATGAGGATTCATGCCCTCCATGCCTCATCAATGCCTTCCATGATGCCCTCCATGCCTCTTAATTTCCCCTTCTTCCAATTTCATGATGATGATAATTACAAAATTCCAAAAATTTAATTAATCCTCAACCACACATCTCAATCTCAGGATGGATGGTTTAGGTTGATTATAGACATTTGCAAAAATCTATAAATAGGAGGGCTTACCACATCATTTCTAAGACTTGAGAATGCAAAGTTATAATTAAAGATTGGTTCCAAAAGCTTTAAGCAACTAGTGTTACCATGCCAAGTTTATTTCAATCCAAGCCAAGCTAGAAGCCAAAGGTGCCAAGGAGATATGGAGGTAGCCAAACTTCCATTGCCAAGGATTTCATGAGCACAAGCTGAGCAAGCCACTACAAGAATAATTTTGGAGCATCCAAGGAAGTTAAAAGAGGTTTCTTTTGCATTTTAGTTATTTTTTTAATTCATGTTTGTTAACTAAGCTCTCCCTAGTGTCTAGGCCTAGAGATGTTATGCTATTAGTGTGTTTATTTCATTTTGTTTTCATTTTGGAACTAAAACCATACTAACCATCCTCTCTTGAGTCAAATTCCTAGATCACACAAATTATTCTTTAAAAGTGGAAAAATCATGTTTGTTAACTTTAAAATCACTATAAAACTATGAAGTCATCCCTATGTGTTTTTGTGTTTTATTATAGGTTTCCTAGAATCATAAAATTAAAATCATCAAGCTAGCCATGAAATCATTTAAGAACCACCAAATTTCCCACTTTGAGTTTTAAGCATTCAAGTTTTTGACGATGTTTTTATAACAGAATAATTTTGTAGTTTATAGTTTATTGCATACTATGAAATCATTCTAGAGAGGTGATTTTGTGTTTTTTTGAGAAAATTTTCAAGGATATCACTTTTTTCAAATAACAAGAAAACCCTAACACTTTTTTTAAGACCTAAAGACCAAGGAAAGACATTTTTAGCACTTTAAATCTTTAAATCACACTTACATTTGGTGCTTAAAAATTGTTTAGTCAGTTTGTTTTTATTTTTCAAAGTTCACACTGTGAATTAGGAATTTGACTAAGAAGAGGAGATTAGTATCGTATTAGTGAATGAAACCAAATCAAAAACACACTAAACTAACATATTCATGCCTAGTTACTAGGGTGAGCTTAGTAACAAAAATAAATGACAAACACAACTAAAAAGTAAGGAAAAAAAAGAATTCCTTCACCTTCCTTAGATGCTCCAAATGCCTTTGTAGTAGTGACTTACTCCATTTTGTGCTTATGAAATCCTTGGCAATGGAAGTTTGGCTACCTCCATCTCTCCTTGACACCTTTGGCTTTGACTTGGATTGCCTTGGAATCAATTTGGCATGGTAACACTAGTTTGTATGAAGCTTTTAGAATCAATCCTACATTATAAATTTGCACAAATTAATCTTAAAAATGATGTTCATAGCCTCTCTATTTATAGATTTTTAAGAATGACCATAATCAGCCATGACCATCCATCTCAAGATTGAGATGTGTGGTCATGGATTAATTGAATTATATATTTAAAATCCATAATTATCTTCATCATGACTTTGAAATAAGGGACATTAATGAGGCATGGGATGTAATAAAGAGGCATGGGAGACCCATAATCTTGATATTTGTGGCATTTATGGCCTAGGGATGTCTTACCAAGAAATGAGGTCACCTGATGATGCAGATATTCAATATTCATTTTTAAAAACAAGTTTTCAATAAATTTCCATGGAATTATTAATTAGGCCTTGATTTGGATTAATTAGCTCTTAATCATGATTAAGCACTTTGTGCACAAATTACTCAAATTGATCAAAATGCCTTGTTATTGGTCTAAAATTTGACTGGATTAGAATTGGAAGTCAATGTCAAATGCATTGGATCCGTTATCCCATTTAGGATGTTGTTAACACAAGATAAAAATGCATGCATCTTGTATAAAAAATTTGATAGAAAAGAGCAATCCAGAACACCCAGGTGCAAAATTGGCATTTTAACTCGAAGTGATTTGATCAAAGTTAGTTGGCCCATAAATTTCATTACCCCATTTAGTGATACCCTAGCCAAAATTGGCACTTGAATATGTCAATTTCAACTCATTTAATGTGCTTTAGTGTTTCTAGGCCAAATTATGCACTTTGGTGGAAATTGGTCAAAAGCCTAGTTGGAGGTCATTGGTGGCCAAATTTAGGTGTCTACACACACATCAAAAAACAAAACCAAGGGGATAAATTTCACACTAAATTTCACTTGGGTTTTTAGAAATGAACATAAACTTAGAATAAATTCTCTTAAAGTTTAATTTTTTATCATTTCTACTTGTTATTTGTGTTATTTTTGCAAAATAGACTTAGTGTGTATGCTCTCCCATCATCCCTTTTAAGGAACTCAGGGGACCAAAAGTGATTTATCATTTGTTTTTTTCACTTATTCCAAGTATAGAGGGAATGTCACTAAATAAATCCCAAAGATCTAAATGATTTGGGTGATCCTAAAATGACCTTAAATTCTTTCTATATTTATTTCTTGCATCTTGGCTTGTGGGTAGGATTTCATCACCTCCCCATAAGTTCTTTTTGGGAAGTGTTGACCTAGAATTTCATTTACCAACATATTTTCAACTTTTATCCATATAAAGCTATATAAATCATGGCATGGGATACTGGGATTGCTAGGGGAATGAGTGGCTAACCTCTTTGATCATAATGAAAACTTAAGTCAGGTATGGATAACTAGTGAAATCCATTAAGAAGTACATGAATGGAGTCTCTTCCAAAGGAATAGACCCTTGCATAGTAAGTTAGTTGGTATGAAATCAATTGACATGATTGTGTCTCTCGTGTTAACTACACTTTGGACAATCTAAAACACATGAAACTTATAGTTTTATATAAACCCCACTTACCACAAAAATATTGTCAATGCAGGGCGAGTAGACTGAAGTTACATGTCATTATATGAACTCTTGAGAGACGAGGGAGCCTAAAAACCCTAATTTTATGCACATCTAAATTTTTGGATTAACAAATTATTTTCAAGGAGTATATAGAAAAATTATGATAATATGAAGCCACCTTGTCAGTTTTTAGGAATAGGATGATACACTTAGGTGTTTTTATTTCTTTTTCCTTTTATTTTCATTGTTTTGAGACAAAAACTAGTTTGTTTTTCAAAACCATGTCCAAATCACTTCAAAATCAAGTCATGTTTATACACCCCTTTTATCCTAAAATAGGTATTATGTCATTCATTTAACACCATACTTTACCTTAGTCATTTTTTAATTTTTTGTGTGTGTGTCACTTGAAAGGGGCATCATTATGCTACCCAATTCTTCCCAAGTCTTTACTTTAGAGTTTTTGAAACAAACCATTTGTCATACCTTTTGAGTGAGATAATGTTGTTATGTTTCTCGC
Organism: Torreya grandis; assembly: GCA_037957365.1. Lineage (NCBI taxonomy): Eukaryota > Viridiplantae > Streptophyta > Pinopsida > Cupressales > Taxaceae > Torreya > Torreya grandis. The sequence goes on along the minus strand of JARHVA010001065.1, from coordinate 2,665,926 downwards.
ATTATTTTAAAAACCTTTTGCCTTGTGTCTAATCAATTTTAAAACCATGTGTGCCTTTTTGGTCTATACCTAGTATCATTATGCCATCCAATTTGGTTTAGAATGTCATCCATTTGAGAACCAGGTATTCTAAACCAAGTTTTAAATTAGTCTTGTGAAGTTTAGATTCAAATGTTGATTGGGTTAGACATTTACCTCTCACTTTTGAATTATGCAACTTAAACTAATTCCTTGCTTAATTTGAAGATCTTTTGTGCCCAGATTTTAGAAGTGCTCTTTTCCATGTACCTTGTGTCTCTTTTATTGCTTAGGACTAACATCAAAACTCTCTCTCTTAGTACAACCTTAAGTATAATTAGTTTACATTTAAGTCTTGTTCATTACTTGGGCTTAAACGTTTTACTCCTCATCCTTATTTTTGCCTATTTGTAATTGATTTTCCCAAATATTTTTATGCATATGCCTAAATTCCAATGTCTTTTATCAATGGTCAAGTTTGTGTTCAAATCTATATGCCTAGTTTGAGTCCAAGTGTTTCAAATTCTTAGATTAATTGTCTTACCATTTTTACGTCAACCTAGTATGTTTTAAGTCTAGTTTTTATGTCATGTTTCCAAAATACCTAGAATTTTACCTTATTTTTTAGACCTAGTGTGTTTCAATTCTAGCTTTTGTGTTGTGTTTCTGAAAGACCTAGCACTTTTCCCTTTCATTCTTAGATCTAGTGTTGTTTTTGAGTCTAGCTTTTGTGTCATGTTTCCCAAAGACCTAGAATTTTAACCTTGTTTTTTAGACCTAGTGTATTCCAAAAATAGCTTTGTGTCATGTTCCCAAAGACCTAACATTTTACCTTTTAAAACAAGTTTGCTTTGATCCTCGATGTGTGCCTTATTCCCAAAGACCTAATAACCTTATTTATTTTTAGATCTAGATCAAAGTTGTTTGAAACACTTTACCAAGTTTGGAATTTAGATTTGTATTTCACTTGACCATTTGTGTGAGACATTTGACATTAGACCTTAAGGAAATTTTATACCAATTTTATCATTATAAATTTTTGAGAAAAACTTTATTTCTAGACCAAGCGTGCCTTTTAGACCAAGTTTATCATTTGGGCCAAGTTTGGACCATTTGCCATTTAGGCCACATTTTAGGAGTTTATAGAAATCTAGGCCTCTTTTTACAAGATGTTAGATTTGAATATGCCTTGTTACACTCATAGTGGATCCATGTATAATCCAAGTTACGATAACATAATAATGAATGATAACTTTATTCAAGACCCATATGGTAATGATGTATCTAATGAGATAGATCCATATCCTCCTTACACTACTCAATCTAGGAGAAAAATCCAAGATCCATTAGCACATTACTTAGTTAACACACCTCCATATTAAAAAAAAGACCAAGAACAAATAACTTAATATCTAGCTAGTGTGTCACCAATTATGGAAATAGTCCATGTCTAACCATACTATGTTACGATACCATCAACATATGACCCATACCTATTTAATTGTCACTTGATTGAAAATAAGGATTATGCTTCAATCATATTCATGGAGGTAGGGGCCAAGTTTCTAGTATACTTCCCCCATGAAAACCAACCTAATATATTCAAAGTGCCTCTAAACATGTCGTATACCCAAACTATCGAACATGCCTCTACTAGTTACCCTCAAGTGCTCATCTCGATGTCATAATAAGACCCAAATATGCTTGTAAAAGGAGAGAGCCCTATGGAAGATCAATTTTCACAAATGTAATAAGCATATCAGACCTATCTAAACCTTGCACAAAATTTCAATGCCATGGCCATATCAAATTCTCCACTTGTAGAGATAACTCCTTCAATAAGAGTGTTAATTAGTTTGATAGGTCAAGCTAATCCAGATGTAAAACCATTTTCCCAAATTAATTCAATAGGTTACATGATCAATGTCCTATTTATTGAAGATGTGACTTTGGCCTCTAAGCAAAACATTGTGTTAAATATGATGGATAACGTGCAAGTGTCTTCCAATCTAGGCTAAAGTGGTTTAAATTCACCAAAAAATATTCCACAACAACAAGTGCCTTTAGTTAATACCAAAAGTGGTTCACAATAGTAGGGGTTAGGAATTCCTACTTCCTAACCACCATAGGTTACTTCCAATCCTCAACCAGCTACTTCTTTAAGCACACAACAATAGGGAGTATATAAAAAAGCATCGACCAATGCTTTGCCTCAACAAAAAGTGGTGAATGTTATCCCACCTTAACTAGCCACAGTCTAATTTACCACCATAATATAGGCAAAATACTACACCACCTTAATAATTAATGACAAACTACCTCAAAAATCATAGACTAATGTACCTTTATAATTACAAACATTATCTAATCAACAATGTATCTCTATTGGTCAAAGACAATTGCCAAACATCCAACAAGCATATATATCACAATAGGTTTTTACATAATAAATAAGTATAAATGTTAAACAAGTACTTATTAGGTAACCATTACCTTTTATTCAGAAAGTGTCACAAATTCAAAGATAGGGCCTTGGTCCAAAATAAATTCCCCTTATTTAGCTAGGTTTGACTAGTCGACAGCAAGTAGCTACTCAACCTCAGCAGCGATAGTATGTTTCTATATACACCCTAAATTGGTCAAGAAACCACACATACCATGTCTTTTCATAATTCTTTCACAAGAGAATCAGAATAGAGTATATGAGCCTTATTCACATTAGTCATGTCTTTTTGTTTTACTCATCATGGTCTTATTTCATGCTTGAGTCACCTTTTGCTTATTCTCAGTCATCTCAAGCTTTTCAAATGGTCATTCCACCTCAGCCAGGTTAGATTTCTTAGGCTAATCCTATACCCCTAAGTCCTAAGCCTATAAGATAAGAGAACTAGAATTAGACTATAGCATTGAACCCTAGGGTGTCCATTTCTAGCGCTCTTATCTAATGCCATTTTGGTTCCTAATGGTAAATGTTCCTTGCTTAATGAGTCCCAAACCCTTCTTAGTTTCATCCTTAAGTTTTGTTTATCTTTATAATGTTAGATAAATGCAAATAAAGTTCCCAAATTCAAAATAAAGATTCTCCTATATAAAGGACTTCACAAGGCATTTTATTTCTAGCACTTACTACTTTAGCACAGTACATAATTAAAAATTAGTCAATAATAAAGCTCACCATTCTACATCACACATAGATTTGCATGCTTGATCAAGGAAGGGCCTAGGTGAAAGTTCATTCTTGAATCTAGCATGCATGTTGATTATGCATGTTCCTTAAGGGAGAACTACATTTGATCTGAGACCCTATCTTGAGGATTAATATAGGCAGTGATCAAGACAGTAAGGGTTCTAGATTATGTGATCATACTTCCCCTAACCCAATTTTCCCCCTTTTGCATTTGATGTATTTGTTATTTCATGTGTGTAAGTAGAACTAGGGTTTGGATATTGAAATTACTTTATAATGAGATCCCTCAACATTTAGCATCCAAAATTTCATAGGCAGTCTCACTTAGAGATAATGAATAAAAACCAAAAACTCAAGCTTTTGTGAGTATTTTGGACAACAAAGATAAAAAAGGATAATAGTGATAGACCCTAAGGTGTCCTATTTTATCACTCCTATCCTTTTATTAAACAAAATCTAGTTCCAGGTTCCTAACATCTTCCCAATCCTGCACAATAGTTGTCATCCCCTAAATCATTTGTCTCAACCTATTTTTATAGATAAGTTTACTTCTTTCCCTATGTAACTAATTTTATCAAATCTATATTTTACTATATTGGAATAAAATTTCCCCCTTATTCTAGACCATTTATTATTTAGGAACTAAACACTAGTTTCCCAAAGATAATAAAATATTTGGTGAACCTGACTTACTTCAAACAAATATAAAACCCTAGGTACCCTTAAAGTTTTTCCTTCATATTTTGTGCAAAAATTCAATTTCTAATTTCTAATTTTTATATAAATTTTTGTGTATTTATTTTATTCAAATTTATTTTAGAATTTAAATTATAGCAATAATTTTCAAAAATTCTAAAAACCCAACCCAAAATCCTAGATTTCTAAACTAGGTCCTCAAACCCCAAGCCTTCCTTCCTCACAATTTTTAGATAAAAATTTTGGAATTTTTGCAAATTATTTGGAGTGTCAAAAATATTTTCCAAATTTTTATGTTAGTAGTTATTTTATGTAAAAATTAAATTTCTAATTTCTAATTTTTGTATAAATTTTTGTGCATTTATTTTATTCAAAATTATTTTTAGAATTTAAATTATAGCAATAATTTTCAAAAATTCTAAAAACCCAACCCAAAACCCTGGATTTTCAAACTAGGTCCTCAAATCCCAAGCCTTCCTTCCTTGCAATTTTCAGAAAAATATTTTGGAATTTTTACAAATTATTTAGACTGTCAAAAATATTTTCAAAATCTCTATGTTAGTAGTTATTATTGCATTTATTTGCTTAATATTACTTTTACATATTCTCTTTGGTGAAAGAAATAAAATGGCCACTAAGGCACTTCTTCTCTCTCATCCCATAGATCAATTTCTAAATTTTTTTCATAATTATGACAATGAATGGACAAATTTTCAAAATTGCATATTAGCTAAAAATGTGGGAAATGATTTCATTTGCAATGAAGATAATTACTATTGTTTAAATAAGGAATATGATGATACATGTGAAAGTGATAGTGAAGAACAAGTAGATGCATCTTCTTCTCTCAAACCTATCTCTTTTATTCCCTCTTCTAAAGAAAATAATTTTGATAAATGGAAAAGATAATTTTCACCCCATTCTCCTATGTACAATGCACCAAATGAACAAATTAGTCATGCACTTCCAAGCAAACCTCTTATTGGTGATAATTTGCTTCCATGTGAACCTAATCTCTCTCTCTCTCTCTCTCTCTCTCTCTCTCTCTCTCTCTCTCTCTCTCTCTCTCTCTCTCTCTCTCTCTCTCTCTCTCTCTCTCTCTCTCTCTCTCTCTCTCTCTCTCTCTCTCTCTCTCTCTCTCTCTCTCTCTCTCTCTCTCTCTCTCTCTCTCTCTCTCTCTCTCTCTCTCTCTCTCTCTCTCTCTCTCTCTCTCTCTCTCCTCTCTCTCTCTCTCTCTCTCTCTCTCTCTTGCTAATTCTATATTCAAATTACAACAATATAAATGCAATAAAATCAAATTACCAATGCATATTTCAAATGATAGCTCTCTTACTCTTACTTATCATATTGCAAATGGAAATAATGCATACACTCCATCCATGGATAACATAGACACACATCATATTCCAATTTCACATGATAATTTATTTCATATTATAAAATAATTAAATTTTTCTCTGAGACCTCTCCCTAGTGACAATGGAAGTGATAATCAATATGATAGTGAACATGCATATGAATATGAAAATGAGAGTGGCTATGAACAAAATTTTGATTATGATAATGCATGGAATAATGATGATTATTATGTACATAGTGAATAAGAAAAAGCATATCATGTTTCTATCTTTTCTCTCACTCCTCTCGAAAATAATGTACTACCAAATGTTGTTTCTACTTTTATGCATGATTATATTTGAAAAAATGCACATGTCAATAGTAACATCACATCTTCTAATCAATTAGAAAGTGATTCATTAAAACATAAATATACCAATGAATCTCCCAAGCCACCCCCTAATATAGTATCACATGATTCTCACTCTTCACCCAAAGAGAATGGTATCCCACATCCCTCTACTAAGGTCCAAGTTACCATTCCTCCAAAGGTTCAAGTGAGCACAACCCCTCTTTATGATCCAATTTCTAAATGTAGAATTCCCATGGATAAAATAAATGATTAAATTCAATGACTAAATGAACCACTTCAAGATGTTAATAAACCATCCTAGGAGATTCTTTCTTTGATGCATGCATTTGGTAAATTACAACACCAAGTACATCTCCTTACCTTGGAAAACAAGGCTTATAAGTCTTATATGGATGCCATGATGTACATGGTAACCATCTACCGAAGGCATTCATAAAATTTTCATTTCCTAAGCATTTCCAAATACCATCATTTCCTCACTTTGATGGAATTAGAGATCCATTAGTACACCTTCAAGTCTTTTGGAAGGCTTTTCCATCTCATATGAGTCTGTTAATTCTACTAAAGTTGTTCCAGTATACATTAGTGGGGGAAGCACAAAATTGATTACTTCATCTACTCCCTATTGGCTCCTTGCACACATATGATGATTTAGAGGAGGAATTTATTACATATTACATAATAAGCATGATCCCTCATGTTACATATGAGAAATTTGTCACATTGCATCAGAATAATTTAGACCCAATTAGTGATTATATCTTACAATTCAAGACTCATATGTTAAGATTGATCTACAAACTAATAGATTTACAGATTCAGCATATTTTTATAAAAGGGCTTTGCCAACCACTCCTAGAGCATATATTATATCAGATAGAGTCCTTTTTTTAGCACTTGTGTTATACAGTTTAGCCTTGGAAAATAAATTTGGATTGATTGAGTTAGATTCAGTCAATCAAATTACTCTAGATTTCATAGTAGTATCTCCATCTATAGCTTCTACTACACAGCATCTACCATGTCCTAAACAAGATAGGATACCACAACTAGAAAAGCAACTAGTTAAGACTAGAGACCTAGTCTCTAGAGCACAACATAAAGCATTGACTATAGAGAACAACAGCAAGGCACAACTATAGTTTGATTCAGAGTGGGATAGCCCATATGTCATATTATTATCACTAATAGATAGGAGGTTAATCACATTGCCTTCTACTCATCGACAAGATCCACATCTCTTACATAAACAACCACATCATCCCTTTTGTAACTATCACCATATTTGTGGACAAAGAGATAATGATTGATATGGACTTAGGGATTGCATTAATATATGTGTTTATAATGGCATCATAGCATTCACATAAGGTGCACTGAGTTATCCTCCATCATGGATTCCTAGACCTCATTCCTCCATGGATGAGTTATCCTAGGACATTCCTTCATCAGAATCATTAGTTACTCATCATGAGAGTAATGTAGTTTCTAGGATAGAGCCTCATAGGATATCTCTTATCCCATCTACTCAGAAGGCTTGGAGACTAGTATAATGAGAGAAGCCTACATATAGTAATGTATTCCATGGATTATATAATTTTGTTCTATATACATATCCAACACATTCATAGGCACCATAGCAGAGTACTACTCTAGACAAATATTCACTATAGCCAAGTTTTCAAGGTCTTATCTCACATAGCAACCCATTATAATTAAGATTAGATGAACCAACATCATAAAGTACTATTCTAGATAGATATTCACTATAGCTAAGTTTTTAAGGACCTATTTCATGTAACAACCCACTATGATTGAGATTAGATGAGCCACCATCATAGGTTTTAACTCCTTTTTGATCTATTGCTCAGTCATATACATCATAGTAGAGGCCATAGGGTATTATTTCATACATTAATCCACTACAATTGCAGATAGATGAGCCTTCTTCTTAGTAGACAATATTAGATACAACATATGTTCCTACATAGCATGAGTAATATAGGCACTTGTTCAATTGGCCATCAAGGTTTAGATAGTGATACAACACACATTCATATTGATATTAGTTTATAGCTTCACTTCATGGAGTAATGATAGAGTGAAAGGGCTAGCATTTGTATTCTTGAGCTACTCTCAAGGAAGTGATATGCACAAACTATTATCTTACATCCCCTTCTACTAACAACTAACATCCCTAGCCAAACCAAATTATCCAAATCCTAACCTTACCAATATCTTATTTTTCTAATCTTAAACTAATTCTCTTTATCAAAACAATTTACCAATTACAAAGCCAACAATTTTTTTCTCACATATGATTACAAATCAAACCTAACATTACACTTGAACATATCATGAAAAATCAAATCATATCCCAAAATTCCATCTTACCAAACATATGAAACCTCAACATCCATGCCAAATCAACTATTTCTAATCAACCATTTGCAACAAATATAATAATGTATTCCAAAATCCATAACATAATACGCCTAAGTCAAAATAAAAATAATATATATATATACATAACAAATTTTTCAATACTTATAAATTGGTATCAAACATAATCAATCAAGAATGGGCATTAAGCCCTCACTCTCATTCTCACTCTCTCCTCTAATAATAGTCCCATAATCCAACCTAGCACTTGATGACTCCATACCTACTTGAGCCATTGCATGCCTCTTGTAATGACTCTCTACTTTAATAGTTGACCATGTTATTTTCACAAGTCTGCTTATCTCCTTTGAATATCCATGTACTCATCCATAATCCTTGTACTCATTGATCCAAAGTTAGGTGGGGGCATCTTATGCCTATCTAACTTAGCCCTCAGCTCGTCTCTCTCTCCCACTACCCTAAAATATATAGTTATCACTATAGCATCCCTATCAAATAAATGAACATGAATGCCAACCATAACTATCACTCACTCTATCAAACCCTCCTCCATATCATCATCAAGTACATGTCATATGAGCTCTTAAAGTGTCAACTCAGTGATGGTCTCCTAGTACTCATCATCTCCACTTCTTGCAGCAACCTATGCTTCATCTTGAGCACCTCCCACTCCACCTACATACAAAGTATGGTATTACATTAGCTATATATTTTAAAATCAAACTCATAATCACAAATTTGTACATAATTTAAGTGATATTTTTGCTTACCTCCCATCATCTAGATTGGCTCAAGATCCTCATACCTGAGAGTATCCATTCTATCAACAAGATAAAATGAAGCCCATCGATGTCTATCCCACCATGTGATATATGTCCCTATTCATCTAATGTCATCTACATCAGGAATATCTATAGTTACATTTCACACATTCAAAGGTAATTGTGTTAACTCAACCTCAGCAGGCCTCACATGAGCTCCTACCCTCACTAGTACTCGTGCACTCTTCACCCACACCCATATTATCGAGGGCACATCTTGTGGTACCCCAAACTACCTAGTCATACACTCATACTGAAAGCACACGTATACTCTAACCCAATGGTCATGTATCTAATAACAGACCCCCATATACTACAATTGCATTCCATCCTTAGCCTACCCAAGAAATCCTCTATAGGGCCTTCATATGATATCATGAGCCACTAATCTATATAAAACTCATCTATAATGATCCATCCTAGGAGATCAAATAGCCAATATACTCATCCACCACTCTCTAAATGGATAATAAGGTGCCCACTCTAGCCTAGGTAATCTAATTGATCACATAATTGCTATGTGATCATAAGCCCAATAATGTAATAAGGTAGCTACACTCACACCACCACTAAATGCCTCCTATGTAAACCTATAAAGATCCTTATATAAGTGGGAAAGTATAGTCCTACCCTATGAGAACATAATGTCATACACCTCTATATTGTGCACAATCTTATGCATCATATATGCAATCAATGCTCCACTCCCATCCACAGTAACAAATGAGTCCAACAACATAGCCAATCACTTTCATAGGCATAGAACACTAGACTATATTATAATTAGTAGAAACACATCACTATCACTAACTCTCTAATGTATACTTGAGGGCACACCAGCAAAATACAAGTATGCATGATCAATAGCATCAACTCCCATGTCATCTTGTAATGTCACACACTATCCACTAGTCGATAAATGCAAAATATGATACACATCCTTTAGAGTCATAGTAATCTCCCCTATAAGAAGCCATAAAGTACATATATCTACATTCCACCTCTCACATAAGGCAATAATCAAATATCTATCCCACTACACTATGCCTAGGTTACACACATGAACCAACCCTACCCTATCCATAATAGCCCTCTCATCAATAGGCAATGGTAATAGACTCAATGTCTCCATCACTTGGCCCTTGCAGAACTTTCTCATCCATGCCTCACCCTAAAAACACTAGAAATAACATATATATCAATCAACAATGCCAAATAAAAATCTAACACAAGAACAATAGTAACTAATAAAGCTATATTTTAGAAAATACTAACTACAAGATAACAGTGCTAGGTATATGGCAATAGCATTAGATAAGAGCACTGTAACCTAGATAGGAGTGCTAAAACTTGGACAAGAGTGTTGGATGTAGGATAGGGGCATCAGAACTAGAAATTTTTTTCCTAAGAAACTTTAAATAGCTCAAAAACACCAAAAATAGGCTTCATAATAGACAAAAATCAAGCTTTCAGTTGCTTACCAAGCTAACATCATCGCCAACCTCAACCTAGGCTGCCAATTGCTAAAATTGGGTCATGGTAGGTGATCATGTCCTTGGCATATCTCTCACTCCAAATCTCCAAATCTCAACCTAGTCAATACACAAATTAATCGAGAATCAATCCGAATTTATTATATTATCCAATTTTCTCAATCAAAGCAAAATACCATTTTGCCCATAACTTGAACCCTATAACTCTATTTTTCAAAATATTCCTTCCATAGAATCATGATAACAATACCTTCAACATCACTCAAACTTTTCTCTCTTAATAACTCATCTGACTACTATGGTATAAGCATCTCTATATTCCTTTTATACTCTAACACACGCCCTGGTCCTCAGCAATAAAAAAGTGTTCCACTTTCAACAACTCTGTATAATCAATCAAACAAGCTCTCAATATATTTATAACAACCCAACCTTGTTTCTACTTATGCCACTAGTCATCACTTTTGGATTAACCCCCTTTATCACAAATTTTGTCCCTCTCCCTAAAAGGGGTGCATCATTCCTACTATTCCTTTTCTTACACTTACCTAGCATACCCATCCACTCTCATAAGTGGATATACCATGGTTCTTACACCTCTAGTATTCAGATTATCAGATTTAGCTCAAATTGATAAAGATATATAGTTATTCAGATTATATGCATCATTTAGCTTTACTCAAAATGTTTAGAGGGATATACCTTCAAATTATAGATACACAAACTATTTATATATAATGGTTTAGATCATATGGATCCACAGTGATTTTAGTTTACATATACATAGACTATTCAGATATAGTGGTTCAGATCATATAGATCCATAGTGATTTTAGTTTATAAATACATAGACTATTCAAATATAGTGGTTTAGATTATATGGATTCATAGTGACTTTAATAAAGATTCAAACTTACATACCAAATTTTGGGGCTTATATATTACTACACATCTCACACATACAACTTCATATAACATGACATAGTTACATAATTAGATATCAAACTATAGGCATAGTGTAGAGCATAGTGTTTTGTTCTCCGTTTTTGCACATCAAACATAGTAGGATATGTCATTTCACATGTGGTTATATATATTAATAGATTATATAGATGCATACCATATTTAGAGGCATGACACAAATGTTCATGTTCTTCATCACTCAGGATTATATAGATAGAATGGTAAGACATGCCATTCTCTTCTTGCATATTGACTAGAGTTTCATATTACACCCAGTTGTACCCAGGTTGTCATTAGGTTGTACCATATAGTCATCTACAATGGTTGGTCCATTATATTATCCAGACCTAGACTACATGAGTTTGTATAGGATAGAGGACAAATATTGGTTTTGGGCCTTCGAACATTTCTCAATTATAGTTTAGATATTTAGAGTGGGGGCATGAAAAAATTTCTCTTCACAAAATACATATTATATACACACATTCTAGATTACATGAGTTTATGTGGGATAGAGGATAGACATTATTTTTGGGCCTTCGATCATGCCTCATTTTTAGTCAGCTTCAGCATAGGGGCAAGCATTGCCTTCCTTCTCCATATTACATAGATTTCACTTTCAGATTTAGTACAGGGGGTATCCATTTCAAGGATCCTTTTTTCTCTAAGAACTATTTGGATTTTCATCCACTTCCCTAGCCAAGAAGTGAGTTAGACCATTTATATCACATTTATCTCCACACAGGTAAGTTCAGGTATGCATTTTCTTCTTCTTTATTTTATTCTAGTACTTCATTTCATTACATCACTAGAATAAAAGGGGAGAAAATGTATACACCCTAAATTGGTCAAGAAACCACACATATCATGTATTTTCATAGTCCTTTCATAGGAGACTCTGATTGGAGAATATGAACCTTGTTTACATTAGCCATGTCTTTTTGTTTTATTCATCCTAGTCTTGTTTCATGCTTGAGTCACCTTTTGTATTATTCCCAGTCATCCTGAGCTCTTCAAATGATCATTACACCTTAGCCAAGTTAGATTTCCTAGGCCAATCTCACCCATAGGTCCCGAGCCTATAAGACAAGAGTGTCATAATTGGACTATAGCGTTGGACCCTAGGGTGTCCATTTCTAGTGCTCCTATCTAATGCCATTTTGAGTCCCAATGGTCAAGTTTCCTCACCTAATGAGTCCTCAACCCTTCTTAGCTTTGTTCTTAAGTTTTATTTGTCTTTCTAATGTTGGTCAAATGTGAATAAAGTTCCTAAATTCAAAACAAAGAGTCTCCTATATAAAGGACTTCACAAGGCATTTTATATCTAGCACTTACTACTTTTTCACATTACATAATTGAAAATCAATCAATAGTAAGCTCAGTATTATGCATCACACATAGATTTTCTTGCTTGATCAAGGAAGGGCCTATGCTAAATTTCATTCTTGCATCTATCATACATGCTGATTATGCACATTCCCTAAGGGAGAACTACATTTGATCTGAGACCCTAGCTTAAGGGTTATATAGGTAGTGATCAAGACAATAGGGGTTCTAGATCATACGATCATACTTCTCCTAACCTAGTTTTCCCCCCTTTTACTTTTGATGTATTTATTGATTCATGTGTGTAGGTAGACCTAGGGTTTAAAGATTGAAATATATTTATAGTGAGCTCTATTTATATTCAACATCCAAAATTTTATAGGTAGGCTCACATAGAGATAGTGGATAAAACCAAGAAAACTTACGTCTCCATGAGTAGTTTGGATAACAATGGCATAAAATGACAATAAAATTAGACCCTAGGGTGTCTTATTTTAGTGTTCCTATCCTTTCATTAATAAAAATCTAGTTCCAGGTTCCTAACATCTTCCTAATCCTACACAATAGTTTACAGCCCCTAAATCATTCATCTCAGCCTATTTTTATAGATAAGTTTACTTCTTTCCCTATGTAATTAATTTGATCAAATTTATATTTTACTATATTTGACTATATTTTTTGCCCTTATTCTAAACCTTTTTTTGTTTAGGAACTAAACACTAGTTTCCCAAAAATAATAAAATAGTTTCACAAAGCCATATCCTTCCATCACAACCCCAATTTCCTCAAACCCAATACCATATACCAAATCTAAACCTGAATATCTATCAATAATATGTGAAATATCAACAATAATATGCTAATTTACGGATGTATATTCTTGGTTGATGCACCCATCAAAATAACATTCCACAACAAACCATTCCTCCATTATACCCTAGTCAAGGTAAACCACCTTTGACCACCCAACCATAACTAAGTGTACCATTAAGTTTATTGGCTCAAGAACTACAACAAATAAAGGATGTGATTGTTGCCATTCAAATGGGTAAGCAAACCAATAAATTTAAATTAGATGACATGTGTTTATGCCCATTCAACATGGACTATCTTCATATACCATTTCCTCCATGTTATGAACCATCAAATTTTGACAAGTACAAGGGTAAAGGAGGCCCTAAGGTAGATCTAACAAAGTTATTTATCACTTTCCATCTAGTGTCTTATAGTGACATTTGCCTACTCCTTTTATTTCCTCAAAGTCTAGTTGGATAGGCTTTGGAGTGGTTCCTCAAATTGCCAAAAAAATTAGTGTTTGATTTTGATGATCTCTCAGACAAATTTATGCAACATTTATCTTATAATCTATAACATGATATTTCATTAGTAGAATTTATTTAGTCAAAGTAGAAAGTCAGTGAAAACTTTGCAAGCTACTTACAGAGATGGAGAGAATTGTCTATTCACTTCACCCATAGCTTACTAGATAAATAATTGGCCATTGTGTTTACTAAAAAATTACACAATGAGATATCATATCATCTGGAGATTTAGTGTGTGCATACCTTAAAAGAGATCATCAACAAAGGCTTGTAGATTTAAAAGGCCCTTAATAAAGGGATTATCAAGTTAACCTCCTCAAATCAGAATTAGAACCAAAACTAAAACACAGGCCCAAGTCAAATCCATAAATAAGTCCATGCACAAGTGTCAACACTATCTTAAGTTAACAACTATGAAAAATACAAACCATACAACTACAGTAAGAACATTTTCAGTAATGAATAAATTGTATCACACCATGTCCAAATGGTGCAAACACTATCCACTCGGTCTATGTTGTAAATGTAACTCATTCTTCATCAACAATCCATTTAGCAATTGCAGCCTATGTAACAACCTAGAATGACACCTTAGATGCCACAACCACCACCTTTTCAAACCCCTCCTCCAAGAACAAAACCCACTCCTTAAGTCTTCAACAACTTTGGTAAGCCCATTAAAGCAGCATTTCAAAAACTAGCCACATCTAATATGATTAGTTGGTCGATTCTAAAACACTCTCCTAAGGGTATATCATATCTAGATTGGTATAGAGAGCATGAGTTCTATGATTATCATCATGTTCATGGACATTCCATATGTTTTGTGTAGTTGAAGCACCTTATTCAAAATATGTTATAAAATGGGGAAATTTAATTAGATAATAGAGTATCTGTCTAATCATAACCTAGATATCTAACAAACCCCTTTTTTGTGAGATAATAATGTCAATCAATAATAACAATAATAAAGGCCACCACAACATCAATAGTATCAAAAATAACAACAACAATAATAATATCAGAAATAGTCATCATAAAATCAACAACAATAAAAATGTCAACCAAATAGGAGGAATCAAGGCTAAAATGACCCCAAAAACCAACAATCTTACCATGCATTTACACATGACTACAATGAATTTGTAGGTCATGTTGTGGATGGACATGTTTATACCATTATCGTTAATCTTAGACCAAGTTCCAATATACCAGGACCATTGCCAAATAATTCCAATCAACCCACCTATGCCAATAATCTTTCCTTGACCTATGACCAAATCCAAGTGCAATAACAAACAAGGATTACCATTTCAGGACCTTAAATTGATAACTCATCATTACCTCATGACCACAACCAATTGTATTGATAATTGAGACTTATCCTCTCTAGCCCTTCTCCACCATTTTCTAGAAATAATGATCCTATCTCTAATCTAGATTATGTAATCAGAACTTGGTGGTCTAAGATTACCATTTTAGGCCCATAACCTCCTGCTAATGACCCAATTCAGCCCACTATGTTGCTAAGATCAATCCATTTACCACTATTAAGGAAACGAAATATGACATTGTGGAACAACTCTAAAAGACACCTACACAAATCTCCATTCTAGATTTGTTGTGTACATATACTATCCATAATAATATCCTAATAAAACTCCTAGGTTAATCCCAAGTTCCATTTGACATGACCCCAAACAAATTCCAAGCTTTGGTTGAACATCTAGCCCTAGGTCAATAGTTGACCTTTAACCAAAGTGATATGTCATCCTTTGGCCCTCTCCATAATAACCCAACATAAATTGAATTTGTCATCATGTGGCACAAAGTCAAACATGTCCTCATATACAATGGATTAGGCCTAAATATTGTGTCTTTGAAGATCATCAAACATCTAGGATATACAATAGCTGATTTATAGCCAAAAACTATCACTATCAAAGTCTATGATAATGAAGAATGAGAATATCAAGGAACTATAATCTTGTCAGTGATCATTGGGCCTTTGACCCATGACACACTTTACCATGTGTTGGACCTAGGCCTATCATACAACTTTTTTTTGGGTAGACCATAGATACATGAAATTTGTGCAATCCTTTTGACATTGCACCACTGTATCAAGTTCCCTCACTTAGGGATGGAGGTGACTATCCATGAAGATCTACAGCCTTATGAACACTACAAACATTTAGAAGATGAATATGAAAGTTACAACTACCATTTTAGCCTAGACCTAGTTTACAATAAGGATAAAGACAAATAGATAATTATCAAATTACTAGAGGATAATTGTATAGACTCAGATAGCCTTGCCTCATCATCGCATATGCCTCTTCTCAAAATGTCTAATCATTTTAGCATTTTAGATAATGATCAAGAATAGTATTTGACCCATGACATGTTCCATATTACCAAGCTTCCATAGAACCCCAACTCCTATAGAAGACCTAAAGCTAAACCACCTTGCATGCAACGGTAATGGAAAGGAAAAGGCAAGCTACATAGTCTAACACCTATTATTTTCACACCAACCAATAGCTAAGAAGAATACCCACTTACCAATAATTATTCCTAGTTGTATAATGAAAAATTGGCTAATTGACACAAATGTGCCAAATATCCCATTTCTAATAGGATCATGGATAACCAAGCCTATGAAGTTGGAGGACTAAGGGTAAACTAGCAAGGTATTCTTGAGCACATTTATATGACTTGGTATAAAGGAACCTATAATATTAGATTTAAACTGCCTGGGGGTAACCCCACCTATCTTATTCATGTTCTAACACTAAATACTAGTGATGATGATGTTAGCAACAAATCAGAGTCACATCATAGCATCTACAAATACCTTACCAGTACCAACCTATTTGACCCACATACCATTTGTACCATTACCCCAATAAATCTAACATTCCACACTTCCCCTTTATCATCCTCAACTTATAGACTAGGACCAATAAGAATCTATAGTGCCTATAGACAAGTTTGATAATGATGAGGCCTTTTGTGATTTTCTAGGCCTAAGAGATAATGTTCTATTGGGAGACCACAAACAAGGGTTCTCTATCAAATTAGATCATGTAGCCTATTTTGGAGAGTAGGTGAACACCTTTAGCCAAAAAAAATGAATAAAATATTAAGGTCCCAAAGTGAAAACTTCTTTAAGGTGGTTTTTGACCTGTGAAAAATTAAAGAGAAAGGTTAGTCTTTTGGTGAAAACCTATTTTAGGTGCCAATGGGGGTGTTCACCTTTCCTTGAATGAAGCTCAGGAGACCACCAATGATGAAATTTCTTTTGAATTTGAGTTTAGTTCAGTAGAATAACATGCCTTCGATTAAATTACCCTAGAATTTTTTACAATATTTTTGACATGGCCATCATTACCATTGGGGGATTCAGATTCATCCTGCTTAGGAGAGATTGAAGAACCAATCCAATCAGAGGACTTTGTCATTATAGGTTAATTCACATCAATGCCTACTATTCTAGAAGATGAATTGACTCTCCTAGTAGAATATACTATAGAAGTCAACATCAAGACTCTAAATGACCTCAAGTGGATCAAATTAGGCATGTACCTCATTAAGGAGGAACCTAAAATTTTTACAGCGCTTTTGAGAGAGTTTGTGGATATTTTATCTTGGGCCTATTTATACATGCCAAATTTGGACCCTACCTTGGTTGTACACCACCTTGTTGTACATCCTAATGCCAAACCTATGAAATAAAAACTATGTAAAATACATCCTCATATTATTGTATTGGTAAAGAAAGAGTTGTAAAAACTCTTGGAATTGAGATGCATCTGACCAATCGACTATTTAGATTGGATCTCAAACATTATGCATGTTAGTAAAAATCTAGAAGGAACCAGAATTTACACTAATTTTAGAGATATTAATAAGCCCTACCCAAGGATGACTTTCTTTTGCCAAATATCAACATTATAGTTGAGTCCATAGTTGAGTATGAAATTCTTTCCCTTATGGATGGCTTTTTAGGATACAATTAGATCAGGATTGTGCTAAAATACCAACACAAAATAATGTTTACCACTCCTTGGGGAATGTTTTGCTATCAAGTTATGTTATTTGGTCTCAAGAATTCTTGGGCCACATATCACAAATCCATGACCATAATATTTCATGATATGATGCATGATATCATCGAAGACTATGTTGATGACATATTAGGTAAATTAAAGACCCATGTAGATCATCCAGCCATGCTACAAAGGTTCTTTTAAAGACTTCATGAGTACAAAGTTGGACTGAATCCCAAAAATTGCATCTTTGGTATCACTTTAGGCAAATTTTTAGGCTTTATTTTCTCTCCCTGATGCATTAAATTTTATCCTACTAAGGTACAATCCATTATTGAAATGCCACTACCTTCCACTTTGAATCAGCTCCATGATTTGTAGGGCAAAATCTAGTCTATCAGATCCTTCATTTTGTAGTTGGTCAATGAATGTCATCCCTTCACTCACTTTGGATGAATAATGTTAGAAATCCTTTCAACATTTAAAGGAATATCTTGCCAATAAACCTATTTTATTACCACCAATGCTAGGGAGATTATTTTTATTGTACCTATCTGCCACCAATAAAGCCCTGGGGGTGCTTTTAGCTCAGCATGATGAAAATAAGAAAGAGCATGATGTGTACTATTTAATTCATACACTGGTTGTGTATGAGCATAATTATACACTAATAGGAAAATCTTGTTTAGCTATGGTCTTTGTAACCTATAAAATGTGTCATTAAATACTGAACAATAAGACCATAATCATTGTCAAAGTAAATTCGCTCAAGTATCTACTATCCAAAACAACTTTTGAGTGCTACATGGATAAATGGATCATGATTTTTATTGAATTCAAAATTTATTATGTGAATCAAAAGGCCATAAAAGGACAAGTCTTTACAGACCAACTTGCTAAAACTCCCCTTTCAGATACTAAACTGCTCACTTTTCAATTCCTAGATGAGTCTATCATGACCATCATAGAAACACCTCTTGAGGAATAAAAATTGAAGTTGTATTTTGATGGGTCATTCATATCACATAGATCAGGGGTAGGCTTATTATTTATTACACCATAGGGGGATCTCATTCCCAAATCATTTTATATCAGCTTTCCATATGCTAATAACATGGTTGAATATGAATCATTTATTGTAGGGATTTATCAAGTAGTAAAATGGAACATTCATCATCTCACAGTTTATGGTGATTCTTAGTTAATCATTAGTTAGGTTACAAACCACTTTCAAACCAAATATGACAATTTGATACCATATAAGGCCATGGTGTACACTCTCAAACAACAAATTACTGACATATAGTTTAAACGCATACCTAAGGCTAGTAACAAGATATTAAATGCCATGGCTACCATTATTTCTTTGATCAGTAGCACTGACAAGGCAAAATATTATCAGTTCCTCACTGAACATCTTGTAACTCCTGCTCATGAACCTTTAACAATTACAATAATATATGATATTTTTGATCCTAACTCTATTTAGTATCTAAACCTATATAACTAAATTCACACTCACATCCTACCACCAGACCTATCATGTAAACAACAAAAAATATTTATACACCAAACCTCCCACTACACCCTATTTGGCCCAACCCTTTATGACAAAAGCTTTGATGAAACTCTACTTTATTGTTTACCTTTGGTAGAAGCCACATTAGTGTTGAGGGAAGTTCATGAAGGATTATGTGGGGCCCACACAAGAAGGGTCATCCTTTCCAAAAATCTCCTATGTATTGGTTACTATTGGTCAACTATGGAAGTAAATGCAGTTGGTTATGTCAAAAAGTGTGACAAATGTCAAAGGCATGCCAATCTAATTCATGCTCTGTCCAAAACACTCTAACCAATGCTTACACCATGGCCATTTTTGACATGGGAACTTGATATCATTGTGAATATTAACCCTACCTTATATGATGGCCATAAACACATCCTTACCACTATCGAATATTTCACTAAATGGATTGAAGGTAAACCCCTCACTTACATGACTAGAAAACATATTTCTAGATTCATCTTCAACCATCTCATGTGCCACTATGGTATCCCATCCAACATTATATCTTATAATGGTAGATAATTTAAGAATAAGGATGTCAATGCCCTTTGTGTTGAGTACAACATTGCCTAATATTTTTCCATCGTGTATTACCCACAAGGTAATGTCCAAGTAGAGGCATATAATAACACCATTGTCAACATCCTTAAAAATATTTTCAATGATATTGTATGTGATTGGTACCTACAAATATTTTGTACCCTCTAAGCATATAGTACTAATTAACACACTAAAATAGAAGCCACATCATATTCCCTAGTATTGCACTGAGGCCATTATTCCCATCAAGGTTAAGTTACCTTCTTTGCATATATCATTAAAAAACATCCTGGATGATGAAGAATATAGAGTATTTCACTTGCAAGAGCTAGAGTTACTGGACAAGAAGTGCATGGCCATTGTAATAACCTTTAAGCATACCAGAACTAACTAAATGGCTATTATAATTGGTGGGTCAAATATAGAGAGTTTGAGCTTGGGGATCTTGTCCTTAAAGAAAACTAAAAGAACACCATGATTGATAAAAAAGATAAGGGCAAGTTCAAGCCTAATTGGATAGGTCCCTATGTCATTGTTGCCAATTATAGCTCTAGAGTATACAAGCTCACTACACCAGATGAACATAAACTTGATGATCCTATGATCGTCATATACCTCAAGAATTATTTTTCTTGAGAGACTTGAAGAATTATTTTTTAGGACCATTTAAGTTGTACCATACTATCACCTTCCTTGTATTATATCATCTACCATTCCTAACATACCTTCACTATCGATCAAAGTTATTTTTACCATTCCAACCAACCTTTTTTTACCTTGGTTCTGATCCATTTATTCTTCAAGCACCTTCAGTGCAGCGATTTATACTAGTAGTTTATTTAGTATTCTAAGATAAAGGTAGTATTTTGGACCAACATCACAATGGTTTGAGAATTGCATCCTTAAATGGTTGTTTTGTTTCATTATGAGTGTTACTGATTATAACCACCTTTGGGAAAATCAACATCCTACCCCGTACTATTAATTATAACTATCTTTGGTCAAATTAGTATCATTGACCCATGTCATTGTTCCCTAATTATAACCACCTATGAGAAAATTAGTAGCAACACCTTTATCATGCATTGTCTCATCACCTTTCCATTCCTATGTTCTATTATGCCATTTGCCTAATTATCAAACTTACTGCTACCTAGTCAGATTCCTCTACTAAAAGATGGAACTATAGTGACTTGAGGTCCCATTCTGGGACTATATAGGCAACACATAATTTACATTGAGGTTAGCTTATTCACCCTTTTCCCATGCTCTCACCATTTTTCAAGCAACTTCAACCACACTCTTATCATTTTTTGAGTTGGATCATTTAGTATCTCATCATTTTTTATTGAGTTGAGATGCCTCAAAAAATTTATAAAACATTGGGAAAAGATCTAGAAAATCCTAAAAATAAAAAAATCATGAAAATTGGCTTAGAATTTCCATGCAAGATATAAAGTCATTTAAGTTTTCTGGGATGGTCCATCTTATTTGTTCGGTTTATTCCTAAACCACCTTGGTCTCTTTTCCTCCTATTTTTGGGAGAATGACATCGGCTTTAGGTTCACACGAACTATGTAAGCATCACTTAGATACATGGGGTATCTCAATTTATCTCATTTTCATCTTCCTTTCTTTTTTAAAACTTATTTGCCTTAAGGATTCTAGGACTCTTAGCTATTTCATGAGTAACCACTTGTCCTTTAGTTTCCCCATCCTTATTGGCCTTAGTCGTATGCTCTCACCATTTTATGAGTTCATGTTGTGCACATTGTGTATTTAACTTTGATACACTAATGAATACTTGGCTTTCACTATTTTATGAGACCATTCCCATATTCCTCTATAAGCCCATCATATTTTCCTTCACATCCATTTTCTTCTATCCTATATCTTGGGAGAACTATATTTGGATTGAAGTTTATACTGGATCTTGCATCTATGGAACTATATAGGCAACATCCACTTGCCTATTATATTTGGAGTCAGCTCATCTACCCCTTCTTTTTCTTATATTTCCCCTATTTTGTTTGTATGTTTCATTATCTCCTATAGCCTAGGGGTAATGTTTGTCATCATCTTGTGTGTCGTTGTTCCCCTATAACCTAAGGGTAACCTTGTGCAAATTGTCCTTATGTTGTTATACATGTCATTGTTCTCTAGCTTATAGGTCACCATATCATTAAGAGTAACACCTTTATTACACATGCATGAGCCCTATTCTTTTTCTTTGCACTAACATTATGATTAACCATTATTTTTATTTGTTTGATTTTGTTTTGTTCACTTTTTAGTTTATTGGTGTTTTGTTGTTCCTTTATTTTTGTTGGTGTTTTGTTGTTCATTTAATTTTATTGGTGTTTTATTGTGATTTTTTTTATTGGTGTTTTGTTTTGTTCTTTTTTTTGCTTGTTTATTTGCTTTCATTATTGTGCCTTGACTTAGTCTATATGTGTTTATTGGGTGATTCCTTAAACTTTATACTTAAGTCCATCTATATTCATATGTCAACATTATCATCATGGTTTTTATCACTAGTGCATTATTTTCACTTGTTTATTGGATCACATGTCAGTCTTTATACATATTACGGTGAGGTTATCATGATGTTTTATATCATGGTGCATCCTGTCATGTGCTACAATAAAAACTAGTTTAATTAATCTTATAATTAATGGTGTCATAGTACTTCTCCTTATTTACCTAACAAATTCCTAATCTATCCAAACATTGCCCAAATATAGAGTAATTAAATCCCAAATGAATTTTAATCCTTGCTAGTTAGGATGTGCATCTCCATACTAGAAAGTAGCCCAAATTTATACCTATTCTCTATATTGGCTTACTCTTACTCCATGAGTACAGATTTAGTATGTAATCCCCATTTTATGATTTTTCATATTATTTCAAACCATAGTGCCAATGATTATAACCTTCTTTGGGCAAATTATTGTGTTTCAATCTATTGAGATGTTAATGATTATAACTACCTTTGGGTAAATCATTAATCATTTTCTTACCCTACTAGGGCATGTTTTTATTGTGCTAATGATTTTAACCACCTTTGGGCAAACAATTATCTTTATCTACCTGACTGGGACATATTTTCATTTTGCTAATGATTATAATCACCTTTGTGTAAATCAATATTTTCACTTTATTGATGATTATAACCACCTTTGGGCACATCATCCCATTTTTTATGCCCAAATGGGGCATCTCACTGTGCCACTGATTGTAACCACCTTGGCCAAATCAGTCTTTTCACCCCTTTTACCTTTAGGTTGCATCATTTTTTCTTTTGAGGGACCATTCACCGACCTTATTTGTCACTTGCTATTTTGAGGGGGCATCCAATGCTCATCCATCGCCTTATGGGGCATTAAGCATTAAAGACTTTTTCATTATTTAAGAAGATGTTAATGTTCCTATAAATTGAAACACCTTCCCAAATCGGGGAAAACTATAGACACCCCATTTTGACCACAACTGGCTTCTGATTGGACTTTAGATTGATTTCTACCAAACATTACAAATTAAGCTTAAGAATCACTGAACATCCCAATTTTGTCTGCACATTGGACATTAGTGCTTAGAATCATGTTGAGGCATCCTTATTTGGGGTATTATCCTATATACAATAGTAAGCTCTCACAAATTCATCTCCAATCACCTTGCAACCTAACAACTAGCAATTTGGCCTTTAGACACATTAAGTGAGGCACTTGAATAATTCCTAAAATGAAATAATGCTAAGCAAAATGAATTAATAAATCAAACCAAATTAAATGCTTAAGTGAATTTTCCATGTGTAATTAGTGAAAATAAATTTTTTTTAAAGGAAAATTCAATAAATATGAGGTCATGATGACATCATCATCCTCAAAGTCAAGGAATTAAAATATGTCCCTAAAATGCAATAAATTTAGAAATGGAGAGCCATGCTTAATAAATGGAATATCTATCACAAATGTTAATTACTTTTCCCCTCCTTAACTCAACTAAGGTTAGCCTTAACTCATCTAGGGTTAGTTTAAACTCAGTCGTGGTTAATTCTAACCTAACTACACTTGGCTTAGAGTTCACTTTGGAGGCTATAAATACAAGGCATCACCCATTGATCTTTAATATTTTTATGTAAAATGTTATTATGCTGAAATAACTCCAAAATGATTCATTATAGTGTTATCATTCCCATTTCATTTTCCAAGCCTAATCAAGCCAATCCAAGGTGAACAAAGAGAGGTGGAGCAATGGAGTTTCATTTACAAATATTTATTGATCACATAGCTGAGCAAACCAATTACCTCAACAAGTGAATTTAGAGCTAAAATTAAGTTCAAAGAGAGTTTCTCTTTTGTGATTTTAGTTGTGTTTTAATTATGTTATTTTTATTTATGCTCACTCTGGTACATAGGCAAGAATTGTTAGTTTGCATTGAATTTGTTTGGTTTAAATTCTATTCACTAACAAGAGACTAACG
Organism: Torreya grandis; assembly: GCA_037957365.1. NCBI lineage: Eukaryota > Viridiplantae > Streptophyta > Pinopsida > Cupressales > Taxaceae > Torreya > Torreya grandis. Next base: position 2,641,344 of record JARHVA010001065.1, on the reverse strand, counting down.
ATCATCTTTGTAATCCTATGTTATAGTGGTTCCTAAGTGGAGTGCCATCATAAATATAGTGGAAAATTTCAAAAAATTCAAGGCTGTTCTAGATAAATAATAGGTTAGAAGTTATGTCATTGTTCGAAGTTCTTCAACACCAGCTACCACCCCAAAAAAGACATCATAAGATGTTGTATGTTTCCTTTCTATTTTTTTCAATTTTATATTTTGGAAAAGTTGTATTTTCCCTTTTATATAAATCATAATATTAGTGAAAATATAATAAGACAAAAATAATAATACCAAGGGTCGCATAGAATGTGAAGGCTCAGTCCATTCCCTCCTATCTCTATAAATATGAGATATGGTAGTTGTAAAAGAGTTGTTTGATCTATATTGTAATTTTTAATGAAAGATAGGAGAAACAAACTTTGTGTTCATTATTTAATCTAATAACATGAGGGAAATTCCATAACTTTGTGTATTTTTTTGCATGGATGTGTATTTTTCCTATGTTAATGCATATCTCTCAATTCAAGTGATACTTATGTTAATCTCAAATAAACATATTACTTTTATAAAACACTTTATTGTCACATTTTGAATGAAATTTAATTTTGTTTATCCCTCTATAACCCTTCATCCTCATTTATTTTATTTTTTCATTTTAGTTTAAATTAGTGCAACCCAACACCCAATTCAACCTATAAATATTTTAAATAGGTTTAGAATATATTTTCCCTTTTTCAATTAAGGTAACCTTCCCTTTGAATAGAGGAGAGACTTTTGCCTCTTTCACTATTGTGAAATTCCTTATTTGGTTCTAGTGCCAAATATTTCACCAAGAGTTTTGGCACCCACTATGGGCTACATTGTGTGTTTTTCATGCAACCCATAATTACCAGTGTAGTCACTTGTATGACTATCCTTGGAAATTAAAACCCAATTATGTAGCCAAATAATAATTGGACACAAAATAAAAAATCAAATATCTCTTTTGATCTCTGACAATTCACTTGGGATAATAAAGTGAAAAACTCCCACTTTCAAATAATAATAATCATGTTAGACAAAGAAGAGTAAGATGTTGATTTGGCTAGAGGATTGTTACAATCATTTTTGGAAGAATAGTAATCACAATGGTATGAAGAGATATTTAAATATTTAGGCACCCTGGCTAAGAAAAGACACATGAGGTCTTGTAAAAATAAAGGTATTTCCAATCCAATCTTTGACTTACAAGAACTATCTAGTTTTAGACTTTCTCTTGAGAGAATAATAAGGGTACAACATATAAGAATAACATTGTCACTGCCTAACATATAAGTTTCAAGGGAGATAAACTTTAAAAACATGGTATTGCTACCATGGGGTCCCCATATTGTCTTATTATCCTTGGTTGTTCAACTTCATGAACTATCAAAAGGTTCATGGAAGAATTTCCCCAAATTTACTAGTGATAGTAGACATCATTTTAAAGAACATATAAAAGCTTTTTTTCTATGTGTGGTATTCTCAATGTGGAACATGATGATGTGTCAATTAGGTTATTCATGGAAACATTGGATAAAGGAGTGGTGGAATGGTTTCATCATCTTCTAGTTATTTCCATCCCAAACTAGCAAAAAATGAGAACCATATTTGAAGAAAGGTTCATATCTATTGGCACAACTATCTCAGATGAAGAAAAAATCTCATCAACACATGAGGGAGTTCATTGATTAATTTAATAAAAAATTACAAAAGATTCAAGTGGCTTCCATGCCTACTATAAAAAAATAGAGGTGTTTAATCTTGAATGCAAAAGTACTCAAGGTAAGTTTCTTCCTTCAAAGAAATTATCCCTTGACTTTGGTAATAACACAAACCCCAGACACCAAAATTGAAGATGATATGATCATGGTTGTGAAGATTAAAATGATTATTTTAAGATTAAATAATATAATTCATCAAGCCCTTTGGTTTAAACATTGGTAGATGATATCTTGGACTTAAAAAAATTGATTCCCCAAGCTTAGAATACTCCATATAAGGATATGCTTAGAAGAACCTTCATTTCATATCATGGCAATGTTCATCCTAGACTTCCTCCTCTAACTCCTCAACTCACTATAAAATCAACCCCTATAATTATTCACTATTCATGCATTTTTCATGCCACCAATGATCATAATGGTTATAACTACCTAGAAATGGCTAGAATGTTTCAACTTTGCACCATGAAGAACCACTCAAAGAAGGTGTTTTGGTCACCTTTGATCCTAAAATTTAGGAACTTGATGATGATTCACTATAGGATATTTTGAATATGAATTTGATGGTAATGAATATGATGAAAAATTAGAGAATTTGAATAATCATTCCTATATTGTATTCACCTGAGCTCAAAATGAGAAGTTGAAGACTTCAAAAAATAGTAAAGAGTCTAACAAGCAAAAAGCCAAAGAAGCTCCTAAGGATACATATGCTCCTAAGTTCATTCTTAATAGAGTGTTTAACCCTAAAATGGAATCTAGATTAGGGTTGTCTAGATTGATTAAAGGGGTATATATAATGAAATGGCACAAGGGTGATAATTAAATCTATAGTAAGCCAATTACATACTAAACTTAGATATAAGTATACATTGAATTTATTATGCTGAGATAATCTAAATATATAAAGTGTAATTATTTTAGGCATATAAATGACAAAAAATTGTACTTACCTTATTCTGATGTTATTATAGTTATAGATACAGAATGGGCTGAAATCAGTCTAGAAAATGATTTTGGCATAGTCATCAGATTCTAGATTTGACATCTTTGACTATTCAGATAGTAATGTCAACCTAGGATAGTTACATCAATGCTACCATCTAGGTTTGACATTGGTGTCCTATACATTATATATATTGAAACATGATATAACCACTTGGATGTTTTTGGGTTTGGATTCACCTTCACTCTAGTGGATTTAGATCTAGGTTATGGACCATCACTCCTTATGAAATGGAAAAACCTTAGCTTTTCATTTTCAATGTGACCTTAAGAAAAAAAATTGTAGTAGGCACATGGTGTCAAACTAAACCAAATGACCCTATTGTTAGAAGACACTACCTACATAGTCAATACTCTAAAAAGGGCCTCAAATTGATGTAGTTCTCCCCTACATGTTAGCTTGTGTGTGAATGATGGAATATTTGAAAATCAAGTACAACATTGACATAACTTGTAACTCAGCAAATCGGGCTCTTGGGATGCTCCTTTATTAATTAAAACTTGTATATGTGTAGTACCTATGACTTATATGGAAATATAAATAAATATGAAAGCGTTGATCAATCGAATGCTCTTTGAATGCTCTTTGGTCTTTTTCTAGGTGTTTATAGGTGTTATCTAAATGGTGAATAAATAGGAGTTGATCTTGTATTTATATAAATCCATTTGGAGTAATAACTCACATTAAATCACTTAGGCCTACCATTAGGATATGTTTCATTTTCAAATTGGATGACTTTAAGGTATTGAATGCTTGCATCAAGATAGGATAGTATCATCGATGTTATTGTCTATCTCAGATGTTAGTGCCAAGGGAGTAGGAGAGTAGGTACAGGTTTGAAACTTGTAGAGATGGAAGATAAGTACCTTTTAATAATTCTAGGCAAGATCAAAGACCTGGTCATCAACATAAGATTGGTCAAACTAAGAGATATAAGGCCAAGGGGAATAAAGATAGAGTAGATGTGAGACTTATAGAAGTAGGAAAGGTATATAATTGAGAGGAATAACCAAGGTCTAAGTTTTTGAAGTGTAAAATACTAAGGTGTTATATAATCACAAAATATCATCTACATTCCCCCCTTTAATATAGTAATGAAATTTCTAGTTTAAAGGAAAGGAATGCATACTTGGGTGTATGTTCACACCTAGTCTTTACATGTGCCCAACTTGAGTGCTTTGCTGGTGACTAACCTGAAACCAAGATCATGTTATAATATAAAATTATTTCATATAATATGGGTTGAAATTACTTGAAATAGATTGAAATTAAAATAGCAAGGTTTAGGAGTACACTTGTGTGTTGATGTAATTGCCTTACCTATTGGCAATTTGTTTTGAAAAAGATGTATCATTATAAGGCTATAAAAATTGAGATTAGGAAAAATATAGATCAATATTTAAAGCTCATATATCCAAGGATATAGAGGGGAGAGAGAGAGAGAGATTAAAAATCACATGCCCCTAACTTTGGATTAAAAGTGAGTTACCACTTGGTAGTTGAGATTAGCTCAACTATGCAACCCAATGATACTTATAACCTAGTGAGGATGGATGATCAAGTCTAACCTAACAAATTGGTAACATTGAGTTATTTTATCACCTCAACCATACCAAAATCAAACCAACTACTTTAGTATATTGACTCGATAAAAGTTTATAAAAGTTCATGGGGTATTAATACAAAAAAGTCTATGATATGGTAACAGTCCATAAAAGAGTTTTAAAATCTAAAAGTGATTTATATTTTTCAATATTAGGCACATGTTGTATATGTACCTTATATATGTCTCATGTTGAAACTATGTATAAAAATCATACCATTGTATATAATTATGCCACAACTATGAATTTGAATCATATAACTATGTGTTTTGGCCAATTTGGATAATTGTATAAGTGTGGATAACATATTTCCAAAGAATTCCCCCATTATATATGGACAATTATATAAATTGATAAAGTATCAATGTGGAGGACATGTTTCTAAAAAAATTCCCCACTATAAACTAGAGATGTTGAATATTGAATAGGTGTGGAGAACATGCTTCCAAAGCATGTCCCCATTAAATTTGAGAACTATAAATATGTAGAAGCCATGCCCATATGACATGCCCCTAATGAATCTAAAAACTAATATAAGTATCACATATTTATTGAGTGTGGAGAACATGCTTCCAAATCATTCCCCCATTGTGATCTGGAAACTAATATAACTACTAATATATTGAATGAATGTGGAGAACGTGCTTCTAAAGCATGTCCCCACTGAATCAAGAAACTATGCCAAGTATGGATAACATGTCTCTATTACATTTCCCTACTAATATACCCCCTTTTAGGGGAGGTAAAGATAGTAACTAGTAGTTACCTCCCCTCAAAAGGGTGAGAGAACTGTAAACTTTGTGAATGTAACCATATAGCATATAGAAGGGAACATGTCTAGGTAAATGTATCATTAAAGTGCATAGAATCAATGTGATAATATGTAGCCTAAGATCTATGGTAAATATCATGGAAACATCTATATAGTAATATTACAATCTCAATAATCAAACAAACACACACATAAGATCCCTCAAAATCAAGTCAAAAGGCGATGGTCCAAGGACACCATAAACAAGGGGCATGTTCAAATGCCACAAAATTGATTGGATATGATTTATTCAAATGTCTATAAAATTAAGAGTGACATATTCAAATTTTCATACAATAAAAAATGACATATGCAAATGTCAATGCAAGCATACATAGACACAGGGGCCACAAGCAAAGAAGCATATTCAAATGCTTGAAAAAGGAATACAAGACACTCAAAGAAGTGCATAAAGTAAAGCATAAGCAACCAACATAAACATTTCATAGTATCCCATGGATCCAATGTGTTAGTAAAATTATGGAAAGTGTATATCATATCAAGTATGTTATGTAATATATAATCATGGATAATAGGCATGTGTAAGTACATATGTAAGCTCAAACATGATAATGTATAGTTATAATCGAATCATATATCATGTGTGTATCAAGACCAAATAAGTGGATTCCCCCAATTTCAATATGATATGAGTAGAGAGAAAGTCCAACAAATAAAATAAGAATGTATCATGTATATGTGTATGCTTGTATCACACTCAAGTAGAAGTGTGACATATATGCATATGTAGGATTAACTGAGTATGACATCCATCAATATGGAAGTAACACATGGATGCCAAGGATCCAATAGAACATGTGATTACCAAAAGTATTTTTTGAGTTTTGAATGTTTTCTATTGTTTTGGTATTTTTGGAATTTTTGAAAAGAAAAGATCATCCTATAATGCTATATATTAGATGGCCATAGTGATCTTCCCACTATGAATATGGTGTAATACCTAGTTTACACTTTCAAGGAGTATGTATAAGTGTAATATATGACATTATGGTATCAATGGTGCTTTGTGAATGTAAAATAGGGCTATGTGGTCATGAAGAAATAGTAGGCATAACAGGCATAGGGGTTTTTGGAGCCCATCATTGAGTGCTTGTTTGTTTCTTTGGCATAGTATTAATATGTGCATTTTGAGGTGCTCTAGATATTTTATCATTGTGTGTAGTAAAATATGGGGATTTTATGGAATATGTTATATGTCTCTGATGTAATGGTATCTCAAATACTGACCACCTAATAATTTTAATTTCTTGTTACCTACCCTTTTACAATAAATTATATTTAGTAGGCTTGATAGCTAGTTGGTTGGGTATAAGATTATTTTGTTTAAGAGTATGCTTATATGGAATTCTATAAATTTCAATTACATGATTAGAATGAATGTATTTAACACACTTATGCATTATAAAAGGTACTACTCAAAGAGTGTGTATACAAGGTCTTCCCAATAACATATCAAAGATGCTTGTGCAAGGGACAACTAAAAAAGATGTAACCACATGTGTAGGACTAACCTATAAATGTAATTCAATCTCACTAAGAAGATCCTGGGAGGTCCCATCAAATGCTATAACTGATCTGGTATAAATATGTAAGTCATGTTGAGTATAACCCAAGTGTGTAAGTAATGTCATGGTACAAATATTTTCACTTGCACCATTATCAATCATACTATTGTGTATGGGGTGTTTATTAAGGTATGCTCAAAATAATAGAGAATTAAGATTAGAGTCATCATCCTTAATTTCACTTTCATCAAAGGAAATAAAAGTTTTATCAACCATAGGATCTATATGTCACGTGTAAGTACCAATAACCCCATTTATTGGGTGCCCATAATGTAATGGAGGAGGATGTGTATTATATTCCATTTAGACTCTTGTTCCTTTTTAAAATGGTCTTTCAAAGGATTGTTAAATATTTTCTATTTTTGGTGATCACCAAGTTGTGAACCTGATTCCTTTGGAAGATCCTCAAATATAATTTTTTTATCATCAATAAGATCTTGGATCCTATGTTTCAAGGTAAAGCATCTACTTATAGAATGTCATAGTCCTTTATGATAATCATAATAAGCATTTTCATCATATCTTTTGGGTATATTTTGACTCATATCGACCTCTATATGATGAGGGAGAGATATAAGTAGGCACTCTAGTAATCATGGGAGTAATGAAGTTGGGGACTCATGTAAACATGTAAATTATCTCCTTCGTGTATTAGATAGGACAAGCTGATTAGGCTACTTTAAAACTATGTTAACCATGGTGGTTATTTCTTTTTTAGGCTCAAGATGTTTTACCTTATAACTTGGTTTGATTTTAAATTTAGCACTAGATGTATATGTATCTAGTGTGTTTGCTACATATTTGAGTTTATTCGATGACATAATCTTCATTTCATGGTCCTATATAACATGGCATAAGTCATAAAAATATTTAAACTTATTTAAAATAATGGACTCATGTAAAGGAGCAAGTAAACTTTGCTTGAAAATATATTGCAACTCTTTGTCTGCCATAAGATTGGTCATTTTGGCTAGCATTATCTTATTTTTCAAGACATATTCGTTGATAGGTGTGAACTAAGAATTTGACATAGAGGGGAGGTTAGTCTTGTGTTTTTCTCATAAAACAAATGAAATGAATACACTAAATTCCTAACACCTTTATCCTAGACAATAGGGAGAGCTTAGGTAAAATATACTAAATGAAAGCACAACAAAAACATAAAATACATAATTTTTTACCTTCCTTAGAGCTCTAAATATCTTTTTTGAATGACTTGCTCAACTTTTGCATCAATAAGTCTTAATAAATGGAGGTTATTTGGCTCCTTCTCCCCTTGGCACCTTGGCTTTGATGTTGTTTGGATTAAGATTTGAGCATGGTAACACTACTTGCTAGGAATTTAGGCATTATAATAATATATCAAAGATCTTGTTGAAGATATTTGAGCATAATAACTTTATACCAAAAAAGCTTATGGTTTAATATGCAAGGTCTTGTATTTATAGCCTTAGGAATTAAATCTCACCCAAGGTGAGTTAAGGTTGAGTTTAGGCTTGAAATGGGTTCAAAATTACCCTTGGTGGGTTAAAACTAACTCTAGTATAGTTAATAGTTGTCAAGTAAATATGATTTGTAATTACTAGGCATGGCTCTCAAATTAGATATTTTAAGATATTTTAAAAGAGCTCCATAGCTCATAAAGGCAATGATGAAAGGCTTTGATATTTTGATTTTTAGAATTTCCATTTTTAGATATTACTTAATTGTAAATGGATAAGTCAACTAGGCATTTAATCTTGTTTAGTTTGTTAATTGATTTAGATTAGCCTTTTATCTCTTTTAAGATTTTAAGTGTGAAATTTCCCCACTTAATATGTCCATAGGCCAAATTGATATTTTTTATGCTACAAGGTTATTAAGGATGAATTTATGAGAGGTTATTGTTTCATACGGTAAGATACCCTAATTAAGGATGTCTCATCATGATTCTAAGCTTTGATGAATGATGCACAAACAAATTTAGAATTTTTAGTGATTCTTAGGCTTAATTTTTAATGGTTGGTAGGAATCAATCTAAAGTTTAACCGAAGGCTAGTTGTGGCTGATTTTAGGTGTCTACAATTTACCCCTATTTAGGAGGCATTGCAAGCTATAGGTATAGTAACGTCTTCTCAAAGAATGAAAGAGGTTAGTAAGAATGAAAGAAGGTAATGATTGAATAAGAAGCTCCAAAAAATGTTTGGGAAGCCTATAATGATGTAATTTCAATAGAGTGGAGGTTAGTCTTGTGTTAGTCTCATAAAACAAATGAAATGAACACACTAAATTCCTAACACCTCTAGCCTGGACACTAGGGAGAGCTTAGATAATAAAACTAAATGAAAACACAATTAAAACATAAAATATATAACTGTTTTACCTTCCTTGGATCTCTAAATGGATTTGTTGAATGTCTTACTCAGCTTGTGCATCAAGAAGTCTTAATCAATGGAGGTTGTCTGGCTCCTTCTCTCCTTCACACCTTGTCTTTGATGTTGTTTCGCTTAAGATTTGAGCATGGTAACACTACTTGTTAGGAATTTAGGAATTATAACACTACATCAAAGAGCTTGTTGAAGATATATAAGCATAATAACTTTACACCAAAATAGTTAATGGTTCAATAGGCAAGGTCATGTATTTATAATCTTAGAATTAACTCTCACCCAAGGTGATTTAAGGTTGAGTTTAGGCTTGGAATGGGTTCAAATTAATCCTTGGTGAGTTAAAAATAACTCCATTAAATTTAATAGTTGTCAAGTAATTATGATTTTATAATTAATAGGCATGACTCTCAAATTAGATATTTTATGATATTTTCAAAGAGTTTGACAACTCATAAAGGCAATGATGAAAGGCTTTGATATTTTGATTTTTAGAATTTCCATTTTTAGATATTTATTAATTAAAAATGGATAATTCAAATAGTCATTTTATCTTGTTTAGTTTGTTAATTGATTTAGATTAGCCTTTTAGCTCTTTCAATATTTGATTAAGTGTGAAAGTGCCCCACTTAATATATCCATAGGCCAAAATGATAGTTGTTATGCTACAAGGTGATTAGGGATGAATTTGTGAGAGGTTATTATTGAATATGATAAGATACCCCAAATAAGGATATCTCAACATGATTCTAAGTTTTGATTAATGATGCACAAGCAAATTTGGGATGTTCATTGATTTTTAGGATTAATTTGTAATGGTTGGTAGGAATCAGCGTAAAGTTTGGTCGAAGGCCATTTGTGGCCAATTTAAGGTTTCTACAGTTTACCCCTATTTAGGAAGGCATTGTAAGATACATGCACAATAATTCCTTCTTAAATAATGAAAAAGGCCATTAAGAATGAAAAAAGGTAATGATTAAATAAGAAGCTTTAAACAAAGTTTGGGAAGCCTATAATGATGTCCCCTCAAGGGATTGGCTGACATATATGATTGATGGACGATCCTTCAAAAAGAAGTAAGAAGAATAATGAAATTAACCTATGGGTGAGACTAATCCAATTGAGATAATGCTTACATGCATTGATTTAAAAGTACTAATTTTCCCAAGGATGGTTGTAATCAGTAACAAAGGTTGAGATGTTTATTTGCCCAAAGGTGGTTATAATCAGTCACACAGGCATATGCCCCAATAAGGCAAATGAGTTAAAATAATGATATGCCCATAAGTGGTTATAATCATTAAGATGACTTGGATTAAATAAATATGTTTGATTATTCCCTAGTAGGGCAAATTAGCAAGCATAACTCAAGGATATAATCTATTGCATAGATTAAAGTTGAGCGTTCGTAAATGTAGATGTGATGGTATAATTAATAAAGAAGCCATAAACAACCAGGCATACAAGGATGTGAAAAATGATGAAAGAGATTATTGGAAGAATAAAAATTGATCAATGTGAATGATTCATTTATACCTACCAATGCAGAGATGTTCATCCTTATTAGCATTGATACAACTAGAATAGTTAATGGGTTCATTTGATTAAGGATACCAAGGAGAAGTTTCTATGGCACCAATGCTTGTAATATTTTCCCAAGCTGATTTTTGCTATAACATGTGATGGTATGCATCATGATATAAAACATCATGATAATGTAGTCAAAATGTGCATATGGACTGAATCATGATCTAATAAATAATTAAAAATAAAGCACCAATGATAAAAAATATTATGACAATGTTGACATATGAATATGGATAGACACAAGAATAATTCATAAATAATCACCCCATGAACACATATATACTAATTTGAGGCACAATAATGAAATCAAACAAATAAATAAACAAACACACAAAAAGCTTGAAAATAAAATTAACAGAAAGCATCATGTCATCAACCAAGTCAACATCTACAAATGAAGGCTCAATGGAATGATAAATAGGTAGTACCCCCAAGTAAGGATACATGAAAAGGTAAAGGTCACACTCTCAATGGTAGTGGAATGGATTAGAATGAACAATGGATTTGCCCTAGTAGGGTGGATTGAGAATGACCAACTAGGTATGAACATGACACATATTTTGGGATTTTTGAGGCTACATATTTCTCTAGGAGATGGTAAGATGATTTTCTAATTTTTAGGATTTTGAAATGTTTTAAATGTTTTTTTTTAATTTTGGGGTATCTTAACTTGATAGAGATTGACAAGATACCACTCACAAAATGGAGAGAGCATTGGCTTAGGTTGTTCATAAAATGGTGAGTGTATGGAAAAAGGGGTCTGAGCTGACCTCAATATGAATCAAACATGGCCTACATAGTCCTATTAGGACCTCAAGTCACATTAATTCTACCAACACAAAAGGTGGGGAGATCTGACCAAGTAACAACAAGTTCATGAATTTTGGAAAATGGTAAGTCAAATGAGATTAGTAATGGTAAGGTGATGCAGCAATGCATGGAAAATGTGATCTTATTTTCCCATAGGTAGTTATAATTAGGAAATATAACTATAGGTCTATGATAATCAGTGGTACTAGTCAAACATAAATAAAAGATAACTTGTCAGATCCACTATCACACTAATTACATAGATTGTCTTTGAAACATAGAATTTTGAAACTACTAAAACAAGATCAAAATCCCCTCATAAAAAGCATAGGAAGAACCAAAGGAACCCAAATCAAAAAGGGGTAGGTAGGATAGGTCAAAAAAAAAATTTGTCAATAACAAAGGTATGTTAGTATGACATACAATATGACATGGTTTAAGGATGGTGATGTTATGATAATTGGCTAAAGTGATAATAGGGTTACCCCCAAGTGATAAGGTAAGGTGAATGGTAGGGTGTGAAACAATGGAAAAATGAAAATGGATAAATGGATAAATTACAAATGGAAATGGTAAGGTAAATATCTCTAAAAAGGTAAATGTTTCTATTATTCTTATTGATACGGAGATGCATGTCTTGATCAGTAGATGATACAACCAGAATAATCAATCATGTGTAAATTGTTATCCCACACCTCTTAAATAGCCACTCTATCAAGAACCTACTACAGATTTGGACTCTAGTAATGTTGTTATGATTTTCATTGGTATTTTATTATGTTTCATCCAAATGTTGAGACAAGATGTCTTTATAGCCTCTATAAAGGAAAGTATGGCTAGGGATGGTAAATATGAATAAATAATGGTTGACAGGTCTGATTTGGTAATGTAAAGGTGGATGATAATGGAATGTATAATGGTTGGGAAACAAATGAAGATCATGATTTTTAGGCACACACAATGTTGATAATTTTGGATTCAACATAATTTTGGTTGTGACAAGGCCAAAGACTTCTAAATATGCTCTCAATAGGACCATCAAATTTTTTTATTATTTGGTCCTGAGAGTAGCTACTATCTGATTATGTTGTAGATTGGAAGTTGTGTTGATGTTATATTTAAGAATCTATTCATTAAGTAGTAAAGAACTATTATGTTCATCTATTGGTCCTTTGATGAGGTTTTCATTAATGAAGTTATCTTGATTGTCTCCTAGTGCCTTTAAGACAGTTTCACTAGGGAATGTTGAATTTTGACTTTGATTATCTTCTAGCACTTTCTAAAAGGTTTCACTATAAGATTCTAAGTTTAGAATTTGATTATCCCCTAGTGAACTTAGAAAGGTTTCACTAAGAGATTGTTCTTCTGCATGAATGTGTTCTTGGTTCCCCTGATATTTTACAATTGCTATGTCACCATTGCTATATTTTAACAAGGTGTGATTTTATTAGTCCCAGTTGATATTTGTGGGAGGTGGAAGGTCAATATAATGGCTAGGTTGGTTGGTGTTAATGAGATATGGAATGGTAATAGAATGAAAGAGGCAACATAATCCTTGAAGAATATACTAGGAAAACTTGTGTCGACACTAAATTAATCATCCTCAAAAACCATGGAATGATCATAAAGATATTCAAATTGATCTACAAGGCATATGTAACCAATTTTATAACAACCATGAACGTATTTTGATTCTAAAGTTGATTCTAACTCAAAGGAATTTGAATCCAATGTTGATACTAACATTGATTCTACTTCTGATGCTAAATTTGATGTCAGTTTAAGAATAAAACCTAACTTCAATGTTGATTCTTCATCTATTGTAGATGCTGCTATAATGATGTTTTATTAAATGTTTGATATTGGACAAGTAATGGCCTGTGATGGTATAATGGGCTTCATATAGACTAGTTTGTTAAAGTGAGACTCCTCGATGAGGGTAAAAAGGTCAAGAGACAATTCCATAGAGACTATCTTGTCAAAGGGAGGCTCTTTAAAAACATGGCAATGGTCAAGATAATGATTTATCTAGAGGCAATTATAATCATTAAGAAGTGAATCAATAAAGACTTGCTTATTAGAGTGAGACTCTTTGACAATAGGTAAAGGATTAAAATGGGATTCATCATAAGTTGACTTGTCATAAATAGGTTTTTCAATAAAAACATCATAGATTGGTTGGTTCTTTTGTCCTTGGCTTACAAGAAGTTATAAAATACCATTTTTAAACACATCTTAGTCTTTAAATTATTTGCTCATTTGGAGAGGCACTGATTAGCTCTATTGTGGCTCAAAGACTGGCATGGGTTTTTTAAAGTGGGGGATAGTTGTCAATGGATGAGGGATTATCGACGATTAGGTAATGATAGGCTTATCTATTATGGTCTTAACAAAGGCATGTTATTGGCATAGGATGGTAACCATGACTCGTTGAGTTGTGATTGCATAATTTTTTTAGGATAATAAGCTACAAAACTTGGAAGGGCCTATAATGGTAATGGTATGGTGTTCTGAAGCTTGGTTGATATTGTGAGCAAAAGGATGAGGTCCTATAATGGTAATGGTATGGAATTGTGAATCTTGGTTTCTATCATGATCCAAATGATGAGGTCCTATAATGGTAATGGTAGGGCATTGAAAATCTTGGTTGTTGTCATGAGCCAAAGGATGAGGTCTTGGAATGGTAATGGTAAGGAATCGGGTACCATGAGGCATGAAAAAGAGAACTTGGTACGTTAATTAGCCTAAAGAAGGTATCACCACGTGTTGCTCTTGAGGATCTTAGCTTCATTCCCCAAATTGAGTATTATAAGGAAGATAAGGATCTATCTCATAAACCACCTCTTCACCATAGGGGTCTTGATCAAAGTCAATTTGTGCAACCATGTTATCATAACTTTGATTGTACATGGCTCGACTATACATGTAATGAAAATATCCAAATCAATGATGAACCTTTCACAAAAAGGCCTAGAGTTATACAAACTCTAAAAAATAAGGTCCAAAGGACAAATGGTCCAAACATAGCCTAACTTGGTCTAAAAAGTGGATTTGTATCTCCAAAATGGTATGTGCTAAAACTTGGTCTAAAATAGTCTAACATCAAATGTCTTAAACAAATGGTCAAGTGGCTAAATAAAAACTAGAATGCCAAACTTAGGGTATAAAGTATTTCAAACAAGTCTAATCTAAAGAAAATAAAATTTTCTAGGTCTTTTGAGAAAGGCATGAAATCTAGGCTCAAAATAAGCATGTGCTAGGTCTTTTGGAAAAGTCACAAAAGCTAGAATTTTAAACAAAACAAGGTATGAGATTTAATCTAAAAAATTTGAAACACTTTTGGCATAATCTAGGCATTAAACTTTGGAAATGAACTTGGTCAATTAGTATAAGTCATGAAACTCTAGGCATATGGAGATAGGCTAATTCTCCAAATCAAAGCACAAATAATAGTTTTCAATTTGAACAAATAATTAACCTAAGTTACACGACCCACAAGAGAAAGATTGATTTTTAGGCCAAAATTACATAAAGCATAGGTAGAAATCAATCAATGTTTGGATTTAAACTTGTCAAGGCTAATTAAACTCAACTTGGAAAACTAGGCTTCTTAGAATAGATAACTAAGCTAAACAAGAATGAATAGTATAACGGTACTAGGTATAGATCCAAAAGTCACACGTGGCTTTAGTTTTGAAATAGGAATTTGCACACAAGGCAAACAAGTCTTTGAAATGATTTGAGTAGTGTACGATGTTATTGTGCTCTAATTAGGTTACAAATGTTTGTTTCAAGACTCAAATACACAAGATTGGAATGAATCGAGCAGCATAATGACACCCTTTTCAATCAAATGACAAACACACTCAAAAGTTCATAAAAATATTAATGCACATGTACGATGTCAAATGGGTAACATAACACCTCCTCAAATAAAGGAGTGATGTATAAATAAGACTCATTTTGACATGGTAAGATAGATAAAAATATATAGTTTGACTCAAGACCATTTAAGAAAGGATAAAAATGATAAAAACACCTAAGTGTAACATCCAAAATCCTAAAACTGACAAGGTTACATAATATTGTCAAATTTTGTCAATATACTCACTCTTGAGAGGTTTGTAATTGTTAATCAAAAAATTAAAAGTGTAATAAAATTAGGATTTTTAAGCCCCCTCTTCTCTCAAGAGTTTTTACTATGACATAGAACTTTGAACTACTTGCCATGTATTAATAGTATGTTTGTGGCAAGTGGGGTTATTTTAAACTATCAATTTTGCTCATTTCTAGATGGTCCCAAGTGTGGATAACACAAGAGATTCTCACATCAATTGGATCCACATCAATCAGCTTGTGAAAATGTCTTCTCATTTTCACAACCACTACATATATCACTTGCTCAATATAGTGTGATGTATGAGTTAATCATACCTTCCAAGGGCAGTAATAACTAATGGAGGTAGTTTAACCACTCAGACTACCTTATCAAAGAGTCACCATCTCAATTTATATACCCCATCATAGAGTGGGGTTGAAATAATGTCAAGATATGAATTCCCAATTCAATGCTTCCTTAAAAAACTCGTGAGGAGGCAATGAACTCTTGCTCATAAGCCAAAATGCATGAAAAATAAAGAGAAGTGAAAAGACTTTAAGGTCATTTTGGGGTCACCCAAACCATACAGATTTGGGGAGGGCCTTAGTAAATTTATTTTCATGCTTTTGGACTAAAGCAATAAAGGCAAAGAATGAGTGATTTTGGTCACCCAAGTTCCCTAAGGGTATGGGGGGAGAGCATACACATGTCAATCAATTTTCTAAAAATAAACAACTTTAAACAAATAAGCATAAAATGAACAACTTTTAGGAGTATGTAACTAAATGTGAAATTTCATTTTAGTGCACCAAAACAAAGTATGTTGTGAAATTTGAGCTCCTTGGCATTAATTATTTGAAAAAAATTCAAAAAACTTTAAACACAACTAAGGCATGAAAAGAACTAAGTTCATTTTAAGCACTAAAAATAAGGTGTGCAAGATTCAATCATGTTTAAAATTTGTTTTTTCCACCTTAGGACCTGAAAATTTTTAGAGGTTTTGTCTACTTAGAAGCCCAAAATCAAGTGAGAAAATAATATTTTGAAATGAGCTCTTAGGTTTCCTACTTTTTATCTCAGAGAGATCAACATCGATTCATGTAAGGATTGATGTCAATCCACAAAGATCAAAATTGGTCGATCCACATAGGGACTGATGTCAGTTCACAAATATCAAAATTGATCATCCACATAGGGACCAATGTTAATCCATAGGGATTGACATCGATCTCTGTCAAATTTTAAAATAAACTAACTTTGATTATTTGTAACCTATGTGTTGTTAAAAATATAAAAACATAAACAAAGAACTAAAAACTCAAATTTTGAAGATTTTTAAGCGTCCATTATCAAAACTAAAAGTAGAATATCATCTCTTTGGTTATATAGGATGCTTGTGTCCCATAGGGTGTGTCAAGATGTGAACTAGGAATTTGACACAGAGGGGAGGTTAGTCTTGTGTTATTCTCATAAAATAAATGAAATGAACATACTAGATTCCTAACACCTCTAGCCTAAACACTAAGGAGAGCTTAGGAAATAAAAACTAAATGAAAGCATAACAAAAACATAAAATACATAACTCTTTCACCTTCCTTTGAGCTCTAAATTATTTGTTGAATGGCTTGCTCAACTTGTGTATCAAGAAGTCTTCATCAATGGAGGTTGCTTGGCTACTTCTCTCCTAGGCATCTTGGCTTTGATGTTTCTTGGCTTAATATTTGAGCATGGAAACACTTATTATAGGTATTTAGGCATTATAACACTTCATAAAATAGTTTGTTAAAGATATTTGAGCATAATAATTTTGCACCAAAATAGCTTATGATTCAATAGGCAAGGTCTTGTATTTATAGCCTTAGGAATTAACTCTCACCCAAGATGATTTAAGGTTGAGTTTAATCTTGGAATGGGTTAATATTAACCCTTGGCAAGTTAAATATAATTCCAATAGAGTTAATAATTATCAAGTAATTATGATTTGTAATTACTAGGCATGGCTCTCAAATTAGATATTTTAGGATATTTTCAAAGAGCTTGACAACTCATAAAGGCAATGATGAAAGGCTTTGATATTTTGATTTTTGGAATTTCCATTTTTTAATATTCATTAATTTAAAATGGATGATTAAAATAGGTATTTAATCTTTTTTAGTTTGTTAATTTATTTAGATTAGTCTTTTAGCTCTTTCAAGATTTGAATAAGTGTGCAAGTTCCCCACTTAATAGGTCCATAGGCCAAATTGATAGTTGTTATATTGTAAGGTGATTAGGGATGAATCTGTCAGAGGTTATTATTGTATACATTAGTATAACCCAATTAGGGATGTCTCAACATGATTTTTCCCTTTGATAAATGATATGCAAGTAAATTTGGGATATTTATTGATTTCTAGGCTTAATTTGCAATTGTTGGTAGGAATCGGTCTGAAGTCTGGTCGAAGGCTAGTTGTGGCCAGTTTTAGGTGTCTATAATAGGTTCATTCGTTCATTATTTGATTTTAGAAATTTTGGCATAGGAAACCTCAAATCATAGTCCTTAAGGCTTCTTATAAATTATATGGTCAAAATCCTATCATTGAAAGCATAGTCAAGGCATGTCGCATAAAATTTTCAAAGATGTTGTTCAGGATCACCCTTGCCATCATAAAATGTGAACTTAGGTGCAATAAATCTAATTGGAAAAGGTTAAAAAGAGATTTTAAGTGAATTATGGCTATGTAACACATCTTACGAATTTAAGGCATGAGGGGATTTTAAGGCATTTTATTCAATGTTTGTAATCTTATCTTTCAAGGTCTTTATAACTTAAAGGAATGATTGAACTGTAGGCCTAATGGGATTTAGATTAATGATTTGAGTAGTCACCAAAGGGTATGAAAACATGTTTTAAGTAGCGATAGACAATGAAACTAGTATTCGTGTTGAAACAAAGGGTAATTATATGATAGATATATCAATAGTAGTTTCAAGTAACAAAGGTTTAAACACATAATTTGTGCCTAATTTTGGCGAACAACAATAGGTTTTTATAGATAATAATATGAGTAGAAAATACCTCTTAGAAATTTTTAAATGGACATATTTGGAGGCTAAAATACATCAATCAAGGAAGAATCCCCTTGTAGGCATAATCACATGAAGCCCTTATGACCAGAGGAGGTAAAACCCTAGAGTAAATCTTTAGATCTAAAAATCCATCACAACAAGTTGAAACCCTAGGAGGCTTGGAAGCTCTAGATCCAAAAAAAAATTACATTAACATGGATTGGGTTAACCAAGTATTTAACCCTAAAATATAATCTAGATTTGGGTTGTCTAGATTGATTAAAGGGGTATATAGAAATGAAATGGCATAAGGGTGATAATCAAATCTATAGCAGACCAATTAGATGATAAACTTAGATATAAGCATACACTAAATTTATTATGCTGAGATAGTCTAAATATATAAAGTATAATTATACTAGATATAGAAAATATAAATATGTGAAGTACTTACCTTGCTTCAATGTTAATGCAGTTCTAGATCTAGAACAAGCTAAAAGCAGTCTAGTAAAAGATTCTAGCATAGTCATCAAATTTTGGATTTGACACCTCTGGCTCTCTAGATAGTAACATTAGCTTGGGATGGTTTCATAAATTTTATTCTTTATGTTCAATGCTAGTATCTTATATGGAATATCTACTGAAATAAGATGTGACCACTAGGATGCTTTTGGGTTTGGCTTGGTCTTCACTCTAGTGCATTCAGATCTAGGTTATGGACTATCATTCCTTTTAAAATGTAAAAACACTAGCTTTCCATCTTCAATATGACCATAGTGAAAAATGGTTTAGTGGGGCACATGGTGTCAAGCTAACCCCTATAACCTCACTTTCAAAGGGCACTATCTACATAGCCAATACTCTGAAGAGGACCTCAGACTGATATATTTCTCCTCTACATGTTGGCTTGTGTGTGAATCATGCAATATGTGAAAAGTATGTACAATAGTGACCTAGCTTGTAACTTGGAAAATTGGGTTCTTGGGATGCTCCTTTAGTACTACAGACTTGTAGATATGTAGTCCCTATGATTGGTATGGAAATAAGAATAAATAGGTAAACTTTGATCAATTGAATGCTCTTTGGTCTTTTGTAGGTGTTTATAGGTTTTTCTAGGAGAGTAATAAATGAGGTTTGATCTTGTATTTATAGTAATCCCTTTAGAGTAATAATTCACATTAAAACACTTAGGTAGACCATTAGGATACATTTCATTATTAAATTGAATGACTTTAGGGCACTAGACACTTGCATTGGGATAGGACATGAGTGTCGACACTATTGTCTATCCTAGATATTAGTGTCCAAAGAGTAGGAGAGCACATGTTCAAAACTTACAAAAATGGAAGATAAGTACATTTTAATCATTTTGGGAAAGATATAAGACATGGTTCATCAAAATAATATTGGTCAGACTTAGCTATATAGGCCAAGGGGCACAAGATAGAGTAGATGCAAGACTTATGGAAGTGGGAAAAGTATAGAATTGAGAGGAACAACCAAGGTCTAATTTTTCCAAGTGTACAAGACTGAGTTTCTATATAATAAAAATATATCATCTACACATAGGTACTCCTTTTCTAAATTTCTCAAAAGATGATCATATTGAAAAGGTAGGGAAACCCATATCCCCTAATGTTTTTATCAACAAAGAATCTACCAGTTCTACTTTTGATATAATTGACCACATGAAAAATACTAAGATTTATATTTCTCAAATTGAATACCTTAGGATGAATCCCAAGAAATTGTATAGATTGATCAAGTTCATCAAAGGAGAAAATCTCAATTCTCCTCATTGATTTTGATTTAAAAAATAATGTAGTTATCTCTACTCAAAGTAATGAAAGGTTTGAGCCATTCTATGTTTCATTATTAATTGGTGGCTTTTGATTAAATAGTTACATAATTGATTTAGGAGCTTCAAAAAATGTGATGTCAGCCAAAGTATTACATGTCTTAGGGTTGAATTATACTAAAATGTTTGGTAAGTATTTTAACATGGAAGTGAAATAGGTCCCAGGATAGATAAAAGATGCAAAGATTGCTCTAGTTGTTTTTCCTCAGTTTAGAGTCAAAATAACTATTCTAATGGTAGATATCCCTCTCAACTATAGAATGTTGTTGAGTAGATCATTATGCAAAGATATTATGGGTGAAATAAAATTAAACTGGACATAGACTATGATCCTAAAAAAAGGAATTAGTGAAAAACTATTATTGGAACCAAAAGCCAAAATTTGGGTGTAAAAATCAAATGCCCATCGAGATGAAATTTTATATGAGGAAATAGGTCTTGGTACATACATGATGATGAATGAGAAATATATTTAACTTCATGAACTTATAAGGAGATACAAATGATGTTTGGACTTTGGAATTTGATGGAAGTTGCTCAACTATAGATTTAGTTGTTATTATGGTGTTGATTTCTCTTCAAAAGGAATAGTTTCCTTTATCATATAAATTATAATTTGAATGCACTAATAATACAAATGAGTATGAATAATTGATCTTAATATTACAGGTGGTTGAAGAAGGAATTCAAAATCTCAAATCTTAAAGAGATGTTGAGTTGATCGTGAAGTAGATATGAGGTGAGTACCAAGTGAAAAATGATAGACTAAAATATTACATAAATAGGTTATGGGATAACGTCAAAACTTTCAAATATTTTGCAATTATTTTTATCCTAAGAGCTTAAATTCTAAAGCTAATATCCTAGTTGTATTTGTATCCTTGTTGATTCCTGACCCAAAGATTGCTAAAGTTTGATATATCATTGAAATGGTAAATCACCTAAGTATTCCAGATGATTCTAAGCATTGAAAAGTATTCAACAATTATAATAAAATTTTGGCTTTCCTAGAACAAAGATATAACTTTGAAAACTTGTATTTTGAATTAATTTCAACAACATATAGGGAATCTTTTATACTAGGGGGAAATATTCAAAAAATCTTGGAACCATCTATTGTTGAAACTAATTAATTAGATGGTAAAGTTATTCAATTAAAAGGAAATTAAATCTTAAAATTTTTGGTTTATTTAGAGGAAATATTTGATAAAAATGATTATTACATAAAAAAGATCCAAGAAGAGACTTGTGGATCACCTAAGTATGAGAAAATAAACATTGGTATGGAGGAAGAGTTGTGATATGTCAATATTAGTAAATTTTGTTCCAAAGAAGAATGTAGAATAGTCATTTATCTATTCAAATTATATAAGGACATCTTTGCCTATTTTTATGTTGATCTAAAGTCTTTTAGGCCTCAAATTATGGAGCATAGTATTCTACTAAAACGTGATGTTAATCCTTTTAGCCAAAAGTTAGAACACTATAATCCCAAAAAAATTGGTATTATCTATAAAGAAATCAAGAAGATGTTGAATTTAAGAATCATCTTTCATATCCATCATGTCAATTGGGTAGCTAACATTATATATGTAATAAAAAATAATGGAGAAGTAAATATTTACGTAAATTTTCATAATTTGAATTAGGTCTCACTTAAGATCAATTATCCTCCACCAATTATGGATCAAATAATATAAGTTGTCACAGGGTCAGAATATGTCCATGCTAGATGGTTTTTCGAGGTATAAACAAGTTAAATTTGCTACAAAAGATCAATCTATGACAACATTCACCACCTCATGGGGAAAATTCACATATAAAAGGATTCCCTTTGGTCTCATCAATGTAAGAGCTACATTTTAGAGAGAAATGGATTTAGCCTTATTGATATGAAGAACAAGATCATAGTGATATACGTTAATGATCTCACAATTTTCTCAAAAAAAAGGGAAGAACACTATGAAAACATAAAAATGGCCTTTAAAATATGTTAAACTCATGGGATATATCTAAATCCCAAAAATTATCTTTATGGTAACCAACAATAAACTCTTGGGGCATGTAATTTCCAAATAACGTACTAATATTGACCCAAAAATAGTAAAGTCAATCCAAAAATTATCTTTACCCACTAGCAACCCTGACATGCATTCATTATTCATTAAGGTCAATTTTCTTAGAAGATTTATTCTTGACTTTGTTGAACTCACTAGACACATTGTGCAAATGATGTTTAGAAAGAACTCTTTCAAATGGAATGATGATGGGAAGAAAGCTTTCAATGAAGTTAAATAAGTTATTGCCAAGGCATAGGTTTTGACCTATCCATATTTTCAAAATGAATTCATTGCATATTATTACTACTTTGAATATTCATTGTCTATTATCTTGGTGTAGAAAAATGAGGAAGGGATTGAATCCCCAACTGATTTCATGAGTTGTTATCTTGATTAACATGAGCTCAATTCTTCATTAGTTAAAAAGCATGCATATGTAATGGTCAAAGTAGTAAAAGATTTTAGGTTCTACATATTAAACTCTCACACCATTATGGTGGTCACATATTTACTAGTGAAATAAATTTTGACTTAGCAAGAGCTCGAATCAAAGAGAGGAAGATGGATCACCAAGGTGTAAGAGTACATTTTGGATATTAAACCTACCAATCTAGTAAGGGGTTAAGGCCTTTGTTAGTTGATTATTGAAAGATTTGATTCATGGATAGAAGAGAAGAAGGAACTATCACTCATAGTATTTATCGATTCCATCAAAGAATGGTATTATGATATTGTGTACTTTCTCTCATGTACACTTTGTTCAAAAAAATCCCTGTATGGTACTTTCTTGAGATGTATTAACAAGGAACAACAAAATAAACTCTTGGAGGCTTTTCACGGCAAGGCCTGTGGTGGACACTTTTCATTTTCTATTACAACCTTCAAATTTATGCAAGCTCATTATTACTAGACAACATTTCTCAAATATGACCAAGAATGGGTATTAAAATATGAGGCTTTCCAAGACTTTGTTGGATCACCTAAACTAGTAGCATTGCCTCTCTGCCAAGTAATCATTGAAGAACATTTTCAATAGTGGGAGTTAGACTTCATCAAAACTTTGAATATGTATTCTAGTGTAGGACAGACTCACGTGTTGATGGTGACCAATTCATTCACTAAGTGGGTAGAGGCTATTCTGATAACATCTATCACTTTTGAAGTTGCTTGTAACTTCATAAAATAAAATATATTAATCATATTTGGAGTTCCCCAAAAAATTATCATAGATAATGCTTCCAGCATTTTTTTAGCTAAATAAATCAATTTTTCCTATGAATATGGGATCTTAGTTACACACTCATATAACTATTACCCTTATGGAAATGGGCAAGATAAATCTATAAATAATAACATCACCACTATTGTTCATAAGTTGGTTGATGAGAGTAAGAGATATTGACACAAGAAATTATATGATGGTTTGTGGGTTGATCAGATAACACCCAAAAAAACAACTCGAATGTCTCCTTTCTATTTTCTCTATGTGGATGATATTTTGTTATTATATATCACCTTGATCTTGTACACTTGGAAAACTCAAACCTTGGTTGTTTCTCTCAGTTTTATACCTTTCTTGCTTTCACAAGTCTTGCATTTACTCTATTTTTATATCCCTTAGCCAAAATCTCTTATTTTAACTAGTTTTATGCTGATGACCAAGTCTTTTATCTAGCCTAAAATGCTTAAATTTACTTATCTTCCATCTTTGAAAGAACATATACCTTCTCTCTTACTCCCTGGATGCTAACATCTGTGATAGATAGTAGCGTCGGTCGGATGCAGACTGTGGGGTGGCTGAGGTTAACATTATATGAAATGGGAAATGTAGTAGATTCTATAAATCAATCTTATCTTGGAGAAGATAGGTCCTACTTACACTTCTAATTGGGCATACATGAGATAATTTGGGTCATGACCAATATGGATTCATTAGACCTAATTAAGGGATCTCTTACCACAATAATATCACTAGGGAGGATTCCAAAACCTTCAATCAATAAAAACTATGCAATAACCCTAACTAGGTCTTACGTTTTCATTTTTACTAAACTAATAACAAGTAAAGCAAAATATAATTTAGTACTCACCAAATCTTGTGGCACAAAGTAGGGGTAATAAACACTAAAAGTTAAACATGCATAGAAGGCATATACTCATGTCAATGTATATGGAATCCTAATGCATGGATGAGAAGTACAAATGCATATATATCTACTCTTATAAACGAGGAAAAAATTTGAGAATATTTACCTTTGAAGGTGAACCCGCCAATCCTCAATCTCTCCCTTGGTCAATGTGCTTTGTAATACACTCTATTGTATTCTTTTCTGTATAAAGTGTTAATACTATTTTGTGGTATGTAAGGATGATAAATATAAATAAGCTCTAGGATACACAACCTATTAATGCATCTAAAAGACTTCTCCATAAGACAAGATCTATATCTCCAAATAAAGTATGAAACCCTAATCTTGTTCCTCAAGTGTAATGGTGGATAAAAATATGCATAATATATCTTACATCTTTTCTTCTCTTATAAATGGTGAAATGAATGTGTTTATATAGGCTGATCTAACCCTAAACACTTCCAAAAATTTTGGCTGACAAGGTCAACCCAGTTGACCTAGTATTATAATTGATAAAAAAATAACTATATAATGAACTATTTCATCCATGGTTGACTTAGTTTTTAGTAATCTCTATCAATAATAATAATACAAGGTCAATGTGGCTGACATAGTCATGTAAACTACCAAAAAGGGGTTTAGGTTAGGGAAAGGGATAATGAAGGTGGTAAAAGACTAGAGGAGGGTGAAAAATAGGAGACAGCTTATGGAAATCATTTTTAGGAGACAAGTGTGTAGATAACAAGTATCAAAAGGAGCAACAATCCTACAAAGAACCAATGGTCTACCCACCCTTTTCCCAATGCACCCTTTAAGGCATGCACTCAGAGAGATTGAGACTCAATAGGTTCCTACAAGATATAAAGTGTTAGTAAGTGGTAAAGTTTGAAAATATTATGTGTATACATAATCTCCACTAAAATTTCATCATGTGTCACATGAGTGTAATAGGGGATGGTGCTTTGATAAAGAACATAGAAACACATGAAACTAACATAACTAAAAATGACATACAAAAAGTAATGCTAAAATGAAATGAGAGTGACTAAAAATACCATATACATACCTTAACTTACATTTTTACTAAATGATTTTATGAAAACATCCTAGTCTTGATCATGGAGGGTGTAGTACCTACATTTAAGCAACCCTAGGGATACAAGACTAATAATAGAAGCAATGCATGTGTACATAGGATGGATAAAGTAGTAATGAATTACTTAGGAAAATCGGTAAATTAGGATGGTTAAGGCAAGGTTAGAACCAAAATATTGATGTAAAATGAATGACAAAATGATGGAAAATGAATGTATAACACACTAAATCACATTGGAAAGCATGTAAAACATAAATGGAAAAAAATAATGTATAACATACTAAATCATGTTGGGAAGTATGTAAAACATGAATGACAAATGAAATATCCATGCAAGAAAAATCTAACAAAGATATATAAGTAAGTGACAAGTAATCCCATGTAAGATAAGCATGTTGAATCAAACATAAAGAAAAACATTAATGACTAAAAATGAAACGTAAGTCAAGATGTTAGAAAAACATGAAGAAATTATACATAAAGAGAAACATGTAAGAATGCCAAATGTCATATGTAAGATAAATTAAGTCCATAAAAATCAAACAAGATCATGATAAATAGATGAAAATCAAAAGTTCTCAAGGATCAAAACTCAAACTTAGTGCTTATTCTAAGATGTAATGTAAGAAAACACAACCACCTAATGACATAACTAGTATGACAATGAGATGGTGTGGTAAGCAAATGGTGTAAGGGTGTTTGTGAGGAAGTCCTGGTCCTATCCAAGGTCTTACAATGCAACTCACAAACTATAAACTAAGAGGCATAATAAGGTATATGTGATCAACTAAAATCAATAGCTAACAAAGGGAATATAAGGCAAATATGATGTAAATAAGGAATGTGAGGTATTGCATGGGTAATGTGATAATCCTTAGCAAGAATGAGACACATTAGGCAAGTGACAAAGGCTAAGAACTATCAACACCAAGGACTTAGGACATTTGGGCTAACAAGTGAAGTACATAGATCAACTCATGAAGACTACATGTATGAAAAGTAAAATGGACCTACCTTCCCACAACATATTCCCCATTTCTTAGGACCCTTTACAGATCCATCGATATACTACAAATATTGGGTACTTACATGAAAAATTAGGTGTCACTAGATAGTATATGATATTATGGGACGTTTTACCCCAGTCTACTAGCCTACCGTACCCCAGTGGATCTCGACTCTATCATGAGGCCAACTATGGAGTTTAATCTTCGACTAAGATATGAGATATTCCAAATATAGATCATGTCTTTTAGTGTGATCTGACTTTTAAGATTGTTTTTACCTTTAAATCATTGTCTTTTATTTGTATTTTATGATTTGGATTTTAATTTTTTTTTGCTTTTTATATTACTCCTCCTCCATACAGATTGATAGAACCAAACATTTGTGAAATAGGGGATAAACACAAGAGAGCTTACACTTGATCACTAGAGAAAAAGGACCTAAATACCAAGGTGTCTAAAGACTCCTAGACTTGCCCACAAGTGTGCAATCTCAAAATTGACCAATTTGAGCCTCAAATGAAAGGAAATATGGGAAATAAGGGGATTATGAGAGATCTATCTATGTAATAAGTGATACAATGATGAATATATTCATATCTCATCATAAGAAAGTAAAATATTGTTCTGAAAGGGATAGGGCTATGCTATGATAGTCATGTCACTAGAGAATTTTTGCTAACCTACAATGGATCTAGCATAAGCACCAATGAAAGTAGTAGTCATCACAAAAAGTTATTTAAAGATGTTTTAATGTGGTAATTTGTGAGTAAGTCTAGGTCATATCCATGGTCTTATACTGCAACTCATAAGGTGAACACCAATGAGGTTAATGTTAAATAAGGGGGAAAATAATCATAAAGCTACTAAGGCAAATAATGACATAAAAAGACAAAAATGAAAGATATATATAAGAACTAAAATGAAAATAAATGCCAAATGTAATGTGTAAGAAAACCAAAGAACCCAAAGGTGACAATGATGATAGTAAAGTGTGAATAAAAAAGTTAAAGTGCACAAAAACAAATAAACATGAGATAAAAATAACAAGTAAGACCTATGTTAACATCTTTATCAAATATAAGCATGTGAAATACAAGTCTATGTGTCTCAGAAGGTTTCTTAAAGTTAAATTTGTTTGTTATTATGAATTGTAAGATAATAATGGGCATCATAAAATGCCCCGATGGGTAAGTGGATGTAGGGATGGGAATCACAAGATACCCCAAAGTCTGAAGAGACATGTGGATGGGCATCACAAGATGACCCAACATATGAGGTGGAGTGAAGTAACATTGAAACATTAAAATGATTTACGTTAGGTTGTTAGGTGCATTTGGATATAGGTAAATGTGTTGGCTTTTTAGATTTTAGGGATGTTGAATGTGACATAGGATGTGTAGGAGAGGTATGAAGAGGTAAAGGAGGTAAAGTAAGACCATGTATTATATGATTTGGAGTGGTCATTTGAATTAGGTACTCCTTTGGTTCATGTGACCTAAGAGGTTGAGGTTCAATGGGCAATAATATATTTAAATTTGTTCATGTTAGTTATCCTTTCCTTATTATTGTAGGAAGAAGGATCAACTATGGTTTGAACAACATTAGTGGATGAGGTGTAGGTATTGGATAATTATTTTTGTTCATTAGGTAGTTGATGTTGATGTGATTGTGGTTCTTTGGATTGAATTTGAGAATCTTGAAGATAGTCTTGATAATATTATTTTATTAGAGTATCAAGATTGAAATGTGGACAAAGCAAGGAGGCAAGAAGAAGATAATGACAAGACTCATGAGAATGACCTATAGTAGCATTCCACCAACAAAATTTATCATGGTTTTACCATTTTGAAGGAGATTTTTAAGGATCAAAGCTCATGGGTTTAGAAGGTGGCAATTTCTTCTTAAGTTATTCTAAACTCTAGGGAGGGTGGGTTGGGTTAAAATTAGTTGAATTGGATGTTCCATTTTGAGGTTGGGGAGGATTGGATGAATAATGTTATGAGAAAATAATTGAAAATGTTCTTTAGTAGTTGTTTGAGGTGTTTCAAATTGAGTCATAAGAAAGTATTGCATTTTTGCTTGGTCTAAGGATTCTTATAAAGTTTTAGGGGAAAAGATTCAAACTTTGTATTGAACGGGAATTTTAAGAGCAGTAACAAATAGTTTTAAAAGAGTATCATCATTCATGTTATGGTCCACTTTGTGAGCTAGAGACTTCCATCATTTGATGAAAGTGTGATAAGATTCATTAGGATGTTATTTGGCATTGATGAAATGGATAAGGTAATTTTTAGGAAGGTGATCATGTTGGAATTCCTTCACTAGAGCATTGACTAAATCCTCTAGTTATGAGATGTAATGTCTATGAATTTAGTTGTACCATTTAAGTGCATCACCAACAAAGGTTTTGGCTAAGAGCTTGGTGGTAGCAAAAGTGTTAGTTTGGATCCATTCCTTATAGATATTACCAAAATACTTAATAAATATATTAGGGTCCTTAGTCCCATAATATGTGATAGTTGGAGAAATGTTTTCAATATTTATGGATGTAATGAATGGACCTAAAGGTTCATTTTGAAGATGTTGAAGAGTTTTATTATGAAAATTAGGTTGAGGGATGATATTTCCATTGACATATCTATGAGGAGGAGGGAAAAAAAATTATTTAGCTGAGACATTATGACTTGAGGTGGTTGACTAGTCATGTGTAATAAATTTTTTTGCATTTGCATCATTTGGGAATGATTAGTTGTTTGCATGATGTTCATTTGTTGAACTATTTGTGCAAGAATTTGAGTTGTGTCAATTTTTGCATTAGTATTTAAAGGTGGGGTATTAGTTTTGTTAAGAGGGGGATTATTAGTGTTGGTTGGAGGTGTAGACATCAAATTTATAACACCATTATGCTGAAATTTTCAATCTTACTCAAAATGCACTCAAACTCATAATTTAGGCCAAAATCACTAAAATACACTAAATGGTTTGAATTTGTCATATACAAGTGTCGATTTCGGCTAATGTATCTCAAAATGGGGCAATGCATTTTATGTGATTATTAAATTTTCTCAAATCATTTTGAGTCAAAATAGCAAAAACATAATTTGACCCTCTAAACCATTAAATTCTTATAATTCAAAGGCACACAATACGTGCATGTATTATTTCATGTCAACAATGTCTTAAATAGGATACTAGTCTATATGCAACTGATACTTTCCTTTAACTATAATCTAATCAAATTATGACCCAGTAACTTGGCATTTCAACAATTTTGATTAAATGTGCAACCAATTTCTAAAGAATTGCATAAAATTTAATCAATCTCACTTAGGCAAATTAATCCAAATAAAAGGCTTAAGTGGAAAATCCATGGAAGTTATTAAATATTTATTAATTGGAAACTAATTTATAATATCTACATCATCAGGTGACATCATTTACGGGGTGGCATCCATAATTCATAAATGCAACAAATATTAGGTTTAAGGCCTCCCATGTCTCTTTAATGACCCTTCCTTCCAAATATTAATGGGGATATTTACAATGTAAGCCTCTAAAATTGAATTAATTCATGGACACACATCTTTATCTCAATATGGATGGTCATGGTTAATTCTAACCAATTTCAAAAATATATAAATAAGAGGGATAAGACCACCATTTTTTAGCTTTTTTGGTTTAAACTTATTATGCAAAATTCTCTCCACAAGACACTTGTATGTAGTGTTATTATGCTTAATTTGAAATAGGATAGCTTCACTATAGGCATAAATTTGATCAAATATCATGAGCCTAGTTTCATTGGTGTACTTGAGATGATGGAGGAGCAAGCCATTCATCATTGACAAAGACTTGAGTACCAAATCAAGGGAAAAATCATGTTTTGAGTCACATTTGGAGGTGAGAACCTCTTGGGAAGGTTTGATGTATATTATTTATTTCAATAGCTCTTAATTTCCTTTTACAAATCTCATTGAAGGATTTGTCTTAGTTAGTTATGTTCTTTATGCATTTCTTGACTTTTCTTGACTAATGCTTAATCTAGCTCACTTTGGATTGCATTTTTACATTTTGGCATGCCCGATGGGACCATGCATCCCATAAAAGCAAGGAGAATAATTTGGAATTCTTAGATTTGCTAAAAAGTGCTTAAAATCTTTAAAAATCAAGTTTTGTCATTATTTTTTTTGTGTTTTTGTTCTTTTGTTGAC
This sequence comes from Torreya grandis, assembly GCA_037957365.1. NCBI lineage: Eukaryota > Viridiplantae > Streptophyta > Pinopsida > Cupressales > Taxaceae > Torreya > Torreya grandis. The sequence continues at coordinate 2,610,330 of JARHVA010001065.1, read as the reverse complement.
ACATAGTTTACATAGTGACCGGTATCAGTTTACCCTAACCGACATCAATCCTATCCTAATTGGCATTGGTCCCTATGTGAAGGGTAGAACATGACAAGAAGGCATATTTTTGGAATTTTATTGAAACTCTTAGTTGTCATTTTGGATTTTAAGAACTTGCATGCTCTCTATCTAATCATTTTGTTATAGGACCCAGAGGTTTTCTAAAGTTTTTATACTTATTTGGGCTAACAAATATTTTTTGAAAAACCATGTTTTGCCTATGGGTTTACAAGTAACTAGCATTGGTTATGAGTTGACTGGCATTAGTTTTTTTATAAACTTGCATCAATTTTATTGTAACCAAAATCAGTCACTATGGACTGACATTGGTCTATTTGTAACAAAAATAGAGAAACTCGAGAGCAAGTTTTCAAATATTACTTTTCTCATTGATATCGTGCTTCAAGGTAGACATAAACCCTATAAAAAATATAGGTCACATGTTGGAGAAAATCACAAGTTTAAAATTGTTTAAGTCTTGAACTTCTTATTTGGTGCTTAAAAGGAATCTAGGTGTTTATGTTTTATCATTTTGTGAAAGTTTTACAAGTTTTTAACTAAGGCCAAGGGGCCAAAAATTTCACAAACACTTTCAATTGGTACATTAAAGTAAACAATTATTTGTTTTATTTTAGATCTTTTATACTTGTTTATTTTTCACAAAATGAAGGATGTGTGTATGCTCTTCCCCTATCCCCTTTAGGGAACTTGGGTGACCAAAATCACTCTTTCTTTTCAATTGTACCTTGTCTAAGGCATGAAAAAAATGTTATTGAGGCTCTCCTCAAATCCATGTGGTTTTGGTGATTTAAACACAACCTTGAAAGTCTTTTCACTTTATCTTTCATTTTTATGCAACTTGGCTTGTGAGCAGGAGTTCATAGCCTCCTCACGAGTTCTTTAGGGGTATGTTGACCTTGGGTTTTATCTCCCAATATCATACAAACCCTGATCCATGGCCAAGTATATAAATTAGGGCATGTATACTATAATTTCCATGGGGCTAAGTGACTAACCTTTTTAATCATAATAAAAACTTGAATCAGGTCTAGCTAACTAAGGGATTTCATTAAGAAGTACACAGATGGAATCATTGTGTGTGATGCTAGGACTTTGACAATGGAGAGAAGGTTAGATCAAGTGTTAGTTTCCATTAAAACAAATAAATAAAAAACACGCTAATAAATCATAACACCTCCATGCTTAGATCATATGGGGAGCTTAGTGAAGAAAACCAATGGACAAAGCACAACTAAAATGTAAGAAAAACAAACTTTCTTACTTTCCTTGAATGCTACAAAATATCTCTTCATTGGATTGCTCAGCTTGTGCTCAAGAAGTCTCTAGAAATGGAGCTTGGTTATCCCCTTCTCTCCTTAGCACCTTGGTTTGGCTCATGCTTGATTGATGTAGCTTGATGGCTTGATGGCTTGGCTTGTGATTTATAATTTTGGCATTAAAACTATATACATTTTAATCTTGTCATAAAATTAGCATTATAACAACTAACCCCAACTCAAGGTGAGTTAGAGTGTAGTTAGAGTTTGGAATGGGTTCAAAGCTAACTTTTGTGAGTTAATTAACCCTATTAGAGTTAAAAGGTGTCAAATGGTCATGATTAGTAATGAATAGGCATGTTGAGATATTTTAGGATATTTGATAACTCACAAAAAGGTAATTATGAATTCCTAGGATATTCTTTGATTTTTGAATTTCCTTTTTGATAATTTATTTAATTGTTCATGGATTAATTTAATTAGGCATTTGATTAGGTTTTGCATTTTAATTAATTATATTTAGGTACTTTAGCATTTTTCAAGAATTGAATCAATTTGATGTGTGCATTTGCCTCATTTAATTGATTTATAGGCCAAATTGTATATTATGAAGCCAAATTTGAGACATTTAGTGATTCTTAGACTCAATTTTCAAAGGTTAGTAAGAGTCCGTCTAAATTTAGGTATACATACATTGGTGGCAAATTTTAAGTGTCTACAGTTTTCCCCTATTTAGGAAGGCATTGCATGTTATAAGTATAGTAATGTCTTCTCAAAGATTGAAAAGGTCCTATATGCTTATGACTTCAATGATAATTGATGAACTGTAGGGTGTCCCCTCAAGGGAGTGGTTGTAAAATGGGGTCATAAATGGTCCCTCAAAATAAGGAAATGAGTGGACCAAATAGATGAAATGATGGGGTAAAATGAATTGATTTACCTAAAGGTAGTTATAATCAATGGCATATGAAGTTTCTCTAGTTAGGATAGATAAATAGGATGATTTGCCCAAAGGCAGTTATAATCATCGACATGGGTGGGATATAAAAAAGGTGATGATTTACCTAAAGGTGGTTATAATCATTGAAAAAGGCTTAGGGTGACAAGAGATTGATTTGCTCAGAGGTGGTTATAATCAGTTAAAGGGAAAATAATGATTTTTCCAAAGGTCATTATAATCATTGGTAGGATAAAAACATACCCCAGTTGGGAAAAAAAATTGAATGATTTTCCCAAAGGAGGTTAGAATCATTAACCTTGAAATGGATGGAAACATAATGATTTTCCCAAAGGTCATTAAAATAATTGAGAATGCAAGTGGGATGGTAGACAATGGTTTTTCCAAAGGTGGTTATAAGCATTGTACCCTGATAGTGGCAAACAAATGGGATGGTATACAATGGTTTGCCCATAGTTAGTTATAAGCATTATATCCTGATGGTGTCAAACATGATATGAAACTATGATGGAAAATATGATGATGTCAAATCGATACAGAGGATAAAGATGAATTAGGCAACCTACTACTAGGGAGATGCTCGTCTAAACTGGTAAGGAGGAAAATTCTTTCATTATTTAGTTACTCTATTTGGGATATGATTTGGATTAGATCAGGAATGTTTTTATTGCTAGTTCTAAGGAGATGTCATTATTTCATTACCAGTGTAGTCTTCTCAAAGTTGATTTTTGTTGTAGTACATGATGGTATGCATCAGGATATAACACCATGAGGACTTGGCCAAAATATGCATAAAGACTTACTTCCAATCCAATACACAATTGAGAAAAATTTGCTAATGATAAAAATCATGATGAAAATTTTGACATATTAATATGGATAGACTCAATAATAATGCATAAGTTATGTAGAGCAATTACCACTTCTATGTCACTTAACCTTGTTTTTAACCAACTTCCTTTGACAAAGGCTTTTGCATTCACTCTTCAAGTAATGGTTCTTGGGTATAACTAAAAAAAATTGTTTCCTTAACCTTGATCTTGTTTATCTCTATCACATTAACCCTCTCTACCAAATAAACTAATCACCAATACTTCTTAGGTCTCAACTCTTTCATTTATACAACCTTGCACACACTCTATGTTCTCCTTATACCCCTATCTTAGTCATTATTGCATAGTATGATAAAATTAAAACCAATTATGACAATTCATAGCTTAAATATTTTTCACCTAGTCAACTTATACCTATGTATGAAATTTGGAAGTCTAACTCTTCATACAAGTTGACTTTCACTCTTTGGGCCTAAAGAACTAGGTCTAATACACACTCAAGCTTCCAAATCCATACTTTTCAAGATATAAACCTCATAAAACCATGATAATTAGTTAGGACACATAATTTATTGTAATATTACAAATTTTTAAGATTTTTTTAATGTTGAATCATGAAATATGCTTGTAACCCTAATTTAGGGCACTACCACAGCCTGAGAGCACTTAATAATTCACTGTGGACATTTGGAATGGTTTCAAAGGACCAAGTTAAGTTTTTTTGGAATATATTTATATTACTCACGTTCTTAAATCATCAAATACCTCTTCTTAATTGACTATCACACGTTTTCAAAACAAAATACACTTGATTGTGTACAAGCAGAGGTTGTATTCAGATCTGCACTGAATAATGCACTTTACCAACATAAAAAAAGAATAATAGAAGATTAATATACTAAAAAAAGACTTAAATAAATTTAAATCACTTTTTAATAGATGTAAAGTTTATTATTTTCCTTAAAACACATATACTCAATGCTCTTTTACAAGGTTCATCTCAAAAAAAGGGTTTCCTTAACAAGTCTGTCTAACACCACATGAGTTTCTCCATATATTTCATTTCATGGAGATTATAATAATATTTAAAAATAATTGTATATTTTTTCAATAACTAAGTACACCCTTTTGATTTCAATCATTGAGAACACTTAATAGTTTAAATTAAGCATACCTCACAGTCCCATTACATAGACTCTGTATTAAAAAATAGGGTTTTCCTTTCAAGTTTCCCGATGTCTAACAAAATAATTCTCTTTAATTTGAGTTTAAATTTTCAAAAAATAAAACTCAACTTTTAGATTCATTTAAAACACAATTCTCATTTGAATCAATGCCTCGTAATTCATAAGGTAAACAATTAGTCTTAATCATAGTGAGTAACTAGATTATAGGGGTTTCTATTTATACAAGCATCAAATCACAAAATGTCTTTCTTGATGCTTCTTGCACAAAATAACTTCAAATACACTCAATTAAATTCTTTAATATATTATGAACAACCATAAAATGTTCCTTGCTCCTATATCTGTCTAAATACGGCCTATTATCTAATCAAGATACTCAAAACAGGTTATAACAAACCTACAACTTTCTTGAATCAACTCCAATTACATAGCTTACATATATATCACACAAATAATTTGTCATAAATGAGAATACATAGTAATAATATAATATTTCTTTAATACAACATTCTTATTTATGTTCTTTCATTCAAAAACTAGACTTACATAGTCTTACATACATCTCTGGTAGACCTTCACCATTTTCTTCAACATGTCTACCCTATTCTCTCCATTATCTCATTCTTACAGAAGAATAAAAACTATATATTCCCTCCATATGAACTAGACTCTTAAAACAAGCTTGATAACTATTTTTTAAACCAATAAACTTCAAACTAACACAAGACCCATGTAGGGTGATGACCATTTAGACTACCACCTCTCACTATCAACATGACATAATGACTTAACATCATCTTAGGACTCTTAAAATACTTTATAAGTCTATTAAAACATAATTCAACATTACATAACTTTATAAACCACTTAAACCATCTAAACACACTCTTAAATCCTCATTACAAGTTTGAAAATTCAAATCAAGAAAAGGTGAGAAAACTTCAAATTCAAATTTCTCTCACATTCATGACTTCTCCTTTATTTCACATCTTTCCTAATACTCTCAGACACATCCTAGAGTGACTCTTAGGCATTTCTAAGATGCCCCTGCATCATCAAGGAATCACCTAATGGATACATATAGATGGAGTCAAGGCAATAATACTTAAAGCAAATAAATAAGCACATAAACAAACAAACAAATAAATAAAACAAAGAGAAAGAACAAACAAACAATGGTTAATCAAAATGTTAGTACAAAAAACATGATATAAATAAAACAAATAAAATTTCCCCTAGAAAATAGGTGATAACTTAACAAACAAACAAAATGGGGGAATATAAAAAAGGAATGGGGTGGTCGAGTTGTCTCCAGATGCACTAGGCAAGTGAACATTGTCTACATAGTTCTATGGACATGATATCCAACAAAAACTTTAGGCTGAATGTAGTTCTCCTAGGATATGGGATAGAAGAAAATGATGAGAAATAAAACATGATTATGCTATAGAATAATATGGGAATAGACTCATAAAATGGTGAGACCATGGGACAAAAGGCCAAAAAGGATGGGGAAACTAAATGACAAGTGATTTCTTATGACTTAGTGACGGTTCCCATAATCCTTAGGCAAAGAAGTAGTCAATGTTTTTTGGTTTTTATAAACACTTTTGTGAATGTTTTTTTAATTTTAGAGTATCCCAACTTGATCAAGAATGATGAGATACTAAACAGTCCAAGCTCATAAAATGGTGAGAGCATTCAAATTAAAAATTCTCATAAAATGGTGAGAGTGTGATGGCAAAGGGGGACTGAGCTAACCTCAACATGAATTGAGCATGACCCATATAGTCCTAAAATTGCCTCAAGTCATAGTAGTTCCACCTTACAATGGATTAATCTAACTAGTGTAGCAGCCAATTCAAACAAAATAGGAATAGTTGGCATAATGGCAAAGTATGACATAAGAATGGCAAGTTGGTATGTCAAGGCACAACAAAGAAATGTTGTCCCTAGTTTTCCCATAGGTGGTTATAACTAGAAAATAATGGCACATATCAATGATAATAATTTTCCCATGGGTAGTTATAATTAATAGCAAGACTGATGAGACACTGATTTTCCCAGAGGTGGTTATAATCAGGCCCACATAAACAAATCATGGTATAGAATGGAATGAGAAATGAAAGATTTAACTTCCAAAACTTATGTCATACTAATCCAAAATAAGCCTCTATCTAGAATACTTAAAATAATTATTGAAACTAATCTGAATCTTTATTCTAAAAGTGGAACCAATGGATGAACCAAGGTTAAATGGGCTCGATAGGTAGAGTCAAAACAAGTTAGTTGATAAAAAAGGTATAGTAGAATGGAATGGTGGAAAGGAAAAGTGATAGAATATTATAATGGTATAATAGTATAGGGTATAATATTTTTTAGGATGATGATGGTATGAATATTAGATAAAAAGTGGTAATAGGGTTACCCCCAAGTGATAAGGTGACGTAAATTGCAAGTTATGAAACAATGGCAAGAGGAATGGTTAATGAAATGGCAAATGAAAATAGCATGGTAAATGTTTTTGGCCTAGGTTAATTTTTTTGGTGTTCTTACTGATTTGGAGATGCACATATTGATTAGCAAATGATACAACTAGAATTATCAGTCATGTAAATTGCTAACCCACACCTCTTCTGAATAGTTTTTCTATCAAGAACTAACTATATATTTGGGTATCGAGAATGTTTTTGTGATCTTCATTGGTTGTTGATTTTGTTTCCTTAAAATTCTAATACAAGGTATCTTTTTAGCCTCTATAAAGGAAAGTATGGCCAAGGATTGTAAATAGGGATAAATGTTGGATGATAAGTTTGATTTGGAAATGGAATGGTTTGTGATAATGGAATAGATAATGGTTGGGAAACAAATGAAGATCAATATCTTTAGGCACACACAATGTTGTTGATTTCAAATTTGACATAACTTTGTATGTGGTGAAGCTGACGACTTTTAAATCTTTTTTTGATAGGAACACAAAAAATATATATTGTTTAGGCCTAAGAGTAGCTACCATCTGATTATGTTATAGATTGTAAGCTATACTAATTTGATCTTTGATAATGTCTTCATCAAGTGGTGAAAAAAAATTATGCTCAGCTATTAGCACCTCAAAGAGGTTTTCTCCAATGAATTTATCTTGGTCCCATAGCACCTCCAAAAAAGTTTCAATAAGGAACATTGACTTTTGACTTTGATTGTCTTCTAGTGCCTTAGAAAAGGTTTCATTAGAATATGTTGAGTTTGAAATTTGATTGTCTCCTAGCACCTTCGAAAAGGTTTCACTAGGATATTTTTCTTCTTCTACATGAATTTGGTCTTGGCCTCCTTAATGTTCTTCAACTAATATGTCACCATGGATGCAGCTCAACAATGTGTGATTTTGTCAGTCCCAATCAACACTTGTGGGAGATGGAATGTCAATAAAATGGCTATGTTGGTTAGTGGTAATGGCATGTGGAATGGTAATGGAATGGGGGAGGTTGCATAATCCTCATAGAAGATACTAGGATAATTTGTGTCAAAATTGAAAGACACATCATAAAAAATCATATAAGGATCATAAATGTATTCAAACTGATCTGTAAGGCATGAATAACCAATGTTGTAACTGTTGTGGCTTAGAATTGCACCCTTGTGGGAGAGTTCTTCAGGATCCCCCAATCCCAGCCACAAAATTGGAACAAACCTAAGATGTGGGTATCCTATTGTGGGGTTGAACCTCCAAATAAGGCTGACTTCCTCTTGGTAGATCACCTAGACTAATGTTTCTACTAGGAAAAGGGATAGAAAAGGTTAAAGGGTTACTACGAGAGTCAAAAAGGTGATGCACTAAATTAAATGGGGACTCACATAAGCATGAAATAAACATTGATGAAGCATAAGACAATGCTAACTCACACAACCTCACAAACTAGCTAATTGCATAAGTATTTCACAAACTAGGCTCACAAGTAATGAATGAAGTAAAGAGGAATTATAAGATTCACACCAAGCCTACATTAATGGTGGAAAGAGCATGATTTCAAACATATAAATAGTGTGAAAACACCTAAAAATAGGCAATAAAGAAGGATAATGGACATGGAATAAACTCCTTCATAATGCCATCATGCATAAGCTTTTCTAAACATAATTAAGAGGCAAGAGATAGGTAAAGAAAGTCTTTATTTCTTCAGGAGTTCTTTCATACAAATTTTGACAGGCTCTAGACTTATCAAATGAGAGTCTCCTGCTCTTCAAAAATGAGAGAGTCAATCTTCTCTAAAGTGAGAGTTTCTCTTATCTAAAGGGAGATATAAAAGAAAAGTGGGGGAGAGAGGAGGAACACACCATCATAAATTAAATAAATGGGTTGCCACCACCTTTCAATGAATTCCAAACCACTTTTTGATCAATTAAAACCAATCTTTCTTGAAATTTTTAACCTTCATTAGCTCCAATATCCTTCCAACCTTCTCATTGGCTAAGAAATACACTAGAAGACAATAATTTGTTGAGGATGATGAATCATGATCTTACCAAGAAGGGAAAATCTTTAAAGGCTCTAAAAATAATTAAATGCTCCACCTACACTCTCAAATCCCCAAATCTGGTTCTTATAACTTCTACACCACCCTCCACTTAGATTCATTATAAGGACAAAATCCTCATATCCATAGACCTAATAGAGCCATTACTATGTCTACTTTAAGCTGTTATAGGTACCTATTAGTTGAGGATATGACCATATTGAAAGATAAGATACTTCTTTTTATAATCACAACTCTTCTCCTACTTCAAACCCTGTACATAGGTATACTATAGATGAAAACCAATCCCATTTATTGGTTTTCATATAGTCATCATTTCAATGAATATTTTCCATATGCTAAGCCTCATTCTTTATCTCCATTAGGTTCAAATAAACTTATTTTGCATATGCAGATTATGGAAGCCAAGAACTCATTGTATGCATAGATCCCCTTTCAAAATAAAATGGAAATAATCATGGAAATGCATTACAACCTCAAAAAAAAAGTTCTAAATCTTCAAAATAGAGGTTCAAATTGAGCTTTAATGGCAGCCCTCAAACTTAAAATATCTGCTTTAGATTAACCTAAATCATATTTATATCTCATCTCTATGCATTCACCCATTTGGGTCCATAAAATATTTTGATTTGATGTTCCTACCTATTTGGTATCCTCACCACATTATTTATCATATTTAAAAATATTACCATCATAAATTTAGACATGTGTTACCATCTTGTGCCTCTTGGAACTTGATTGAATTTGCTCTGTCAATCTTTGATTCAAGCTTCTCAAATTATGACACTTGGAAACCATGCATTCAATCTATGTATCTTATTACCAATATTCATCTAGTTACCTATTTTACACCATGTAGTGGCCTTGCATGCAATCTAGGCTCATTAACCTTTCAACTTGATTTGCACCATCAATCTCCTTTACATGATTGAATGTGCTCCATCGATCTTCAATTTTTAAGATCAAATGTGCACTGTTGATCCTTTGATTCACTATGATCATGACACTTATTACCATTGTGCTCCATCTCAAGATCCTCTAACTTATTAACCTCATTCTCACTATTATATTTGCTTCTACATGATTTAACATGCATCATTGATCTATTTAGATTCACTGACCCTAATCTTTAATGTGGATCATCGATCAAGATTTGTATGTAATAATATGCACCATCAATCTTAATTTTGGGACTTTTTAACTTATTAACTTGATTGATCACATGTGTTCCATTGATCTATTGATATGATCGAATGATGTTTTAAACTTGGTATCCCTACATTCAACCTCAAGATCCTTTGAATATTTTTAAACCCAAATGACTACTTCCTATGGATTTAAATTGATGTTCTCAGGTGTGTCCCATACTATTGGATCATTTTTAAGGCATATACTTGGCTCAAAATTGTGAATTCCATTGATCAAATAAACTAGGTGGATCATGATTGAACTTAGACCTTTGAAGGTCATTGATTATGAACTTAGTTTATTATCCTATCTGTGAAAACCAATTCCTTTATTGATTCTCTATATACTTTCCCTCTTTGAGAAAAGACAAATGAACTAAAACTCTAAAGGGAGTAACCCTCCCCTTGATACTCAAACCATGGTTTTAGATGAATATTTCTCACGCTATATAGACAAAAGCTTTGTTTTTGGGCCCCCTTAGGATTGCATTCTTGCAATTCAATAGATCAGTTACCTTGTCCGATCCATTGGGCATATGTATGAAACTAATATAAGGTTGCCCCTTTTTTAAAACCTCCTTTTTAATAAATAAGGGTAAAAAAAACAAATCAACATGGTGCCCAAAGCACTTAGGTAAGGGAACACACAATTGAAAAGATGTGTACAAGGCACTTAGAGGAAAACATGAAAAACTACTCTAATATATACAATGACTACAAATTCTTTTAATAGCAAGGCTTTAAATGAATGTTGTTGGTACCCTATTTAGTCTAAGTATGGTTCCATGCCAACTCGATAGACATCTTAATGCAAGGCAATCATTTAGCATTATTGATGTTTTGGTATCATTAATGCCAATTGAAAAAATCATCGTAAACCTAGTGCTAACTAGTAGGTGGTTAATTGGTACCCAAATTTTCAAGACATCCTCATGAGTGGCTACACATGGCAACCATATTGCAAGAGATGTAAGGTGATGAAGCTGATGAAATTATCAACAAAGTCTCCAACTCAGCACCTAGCGTGCACTCTCTACCCTAGCATAGAAATGCTCATATGTGCTATAAAGCCAAGCTCAAACTAGTAAAGAAGAGAGAGGTGAACTAATGTAGCAAATATATATAGAATTGACTCTAGATATGGATGTCATTAGCATAGGATTTATCATGGATTCTACTAAGGATCTATTTTTTGTAAGCCCAAGCTCATCTGTGAGCCCCTAGGTAGATAATTAGTTAATGAAGCTTGTACTTTGCCTTGTGTACTCTATTTTCTACAATATGAACTATACTCTATATTTGAAGCTTTAAGTATATGAAGAAGAATGGTTATCATGATACATAATGTCCTTTGATTGAATGTCTTTCACTTCCTTTTTGAATTGCATAATTACTATTAATAGTTATAATGATGTAATTTTAATATATGAATGTTTTGTTAAGAAAATTTTTAGTCCAAATTGTTAATGGCATCCATGTGTAAAAGATGACATCATCATCATACTCTGCTAAAATAGCCTAAGTGTAAGAAAATTCATGCACTCAAGCTTTGATGTCCTTGTAAGAAGAATGATATATAGTATAAACTTGATTTAAGGCATTTCATTGACCCCTCAAAGTATTGAATGATGTTAAGCTTAGTAACATAAAGGCTTGCACCCTTGAGATCATAGAACCAGATCGATATAGGCTTGTACTCCTATGACTAAAACTAGTTCCCCAAATAGATGTTGTGCCTACAAACCAATAGACTCCACCCAAAAATGGCTTGCACCAATGAATCTTCCAAAATACTTTACTAAATGACCATGTCTTATATATGATGTATTGTGCCATGGCATAACTATCCCAACATGGATCTTAATTTTTTCTCTATTATGCTTTGGGTGAGTGCATAAGGCTTGTGCTTTATGTGAATTTATGCCAGTGCAATCAAGTGATAAATGTTGAACACTATATGGGTATATTATGTTTACACCCAATTGTAATAAATCTAGAATTGATTTAGATAATTGAATGAGCACCTAACCCTATAAATGAATAAATTAAAACCCTAATTAAACCAAATAAATGTCATTAATTGGGATAGGTAATACCTCTCCATCCAGTTGGGCAAGCTAAAAAATCATTATATTATTTGAATCCATGGATCAAGTAAGGGCCACTCCACATGTTATCAAACTTGGTATGGTTACTTGCTTGGCCTTATTTGAATCCCACTTAAGGATTAGGTCCCCTTCTTTGAAGTCCCTTGCTATGGCTCTCTTGCCAAAGGCTTTCCTAACTTGATCTTGATGTGACTCTAGTGTCTTCATTGCAAGGTCCCTTCTTAAAAATCCATGAGCTCTATCATCCTCACACTCATAGACTCATTCTCCATCAACTCAAGTTGATAGGCTAACTCTAAGGCAAGCAGTTCAAGAGAAATGGGCAATTTGGCTTCCCTCTCATATATAAGGACATATGGTGAGTTGCCAATGGCAACTTTGGGAGTCACTCTATGAGCCCATAAGGCTATCCTTAACTTTGTCTACCACACTCTCTAATTCTCTTCCATAGTCCTCTTGATAATCATTATCAAGTTCTTATTTGTTGACTCTACCAGTCTATTACCTTGGGGGTAGTAATTTGAGGATGTACTAAGGTAGATGCCCAATTAAAGTGCCCATTAACTTGTCTTCATGCCAACAAATGCTAAGGCATTATCTAAAATTATTATTGCTAGTACACCAAACCTCATTACTATGCGATCATAGAAATCCAACACTATTGTTTCATTAGATTATTTAAGGGTAATTACCTCCACCCACATGGTGAAGTAGTCATTAGTAGTGAGCACCCATTTGTGTCCTCCACTAGAAGGTGGATTAATCATTCTTATGAGGTCTAAACCCCACTACGTGAAGGGTTGCTCTACCTGAATTGGGTTCAGAGTAAAGGATGCTAATATTTTCTTTCCTACAAAGAGAGGACATTTTTTGCACTTTCTCACCCATGCATACGCATCCTTGAAAATGTTGGGCTAGTAATAAGTATCTCTCATCATTTTTTTTGATATAGTCCTTGGAACAAAATGGCCTCTTGTAAGCCCATCATGGAATTGTTCCAAGAGCCTTATCACCTGGTCATCATCTATGCATCTAATAATAGCTCCATTAAGGTCTTTTATAAATACAACCTCATTAACTAATGCATAAGGTATGGACTAAAGTCTAAAATACATTCTCTTTTCCCTATCCATACCGTGAGGGCACTCACCTGTTATCAAAAAATGTGTCTTATCCTAGAGTCAACTAGTGTGAGGTGGAGCTGCATCTATTTGTGAGTTGTCTTGTGTCACCAAGACAACTTCTTTATCTTCATGAAGGTTATCAACCATATGCTCACACAAGCCTTTATTTCTTACTAGCTTAGTGACCTTGATCTCTACATCGTACTCCATGACCTTGGTAATCCAACTAGATCTCTTCTCATTCAAGTCCTTGTTAAGAAGGAAGTCCCTCACTCAAGGATGAGACACCATAAAATAGATTTTACTATTAGAGAGCATTGGTCTAAAAAAATTAGGCTTCTCAAAGTTACAAGAACCTACTTTTCTACAAAAGTGTACCTCACCTCATATCCTTTAAGTCCTTGAATAAATAATACAATTGGTTTCTCAAGTCCTTCACCATTCTTCTAAATTAGCATAGCTGATATGTTGTCAACATTGGCAAAAGCATACATTATGAAATCCCTTGAGAATCAGGATTCATGAGCATGGGTGCTTGGGCAATGGCTTATTTGATAGCCTCAAATATTGATTTACCTTCATTTGACCAAGTGAACACTTGGTTATTCTTCATCATGGCATTGATGGGTTTGACCAAGTTTGAAAAATTGAGTATAAACCTTATCACAAATTTTATTCTCCCAAGGAAACTTTGGAGTCCCTTATTATGCTTGGGTAAAGATAATGCTAATATAACACATATTCTATCAGGATTAATGGATAATCCCTATTTTGAGATAATATGTCCAAAGAGTCTACCTTCATGAACAACAAACACACATTTCTTAGGATTTAAAGAGATCTTATATCCCCTACATCTTTCAAAAATCAATCTCAGTTGATCCAAGTGCTCACTAGCCTTCTTGGAGAAAACTATTATGTCATCTAAGTAGACTATCACCATCTAATTTATCAAGCCTTGGAAAGCCATGCCCATGGTTCTTTGGAAAAATTTCCTAGCATTTGACAAGCTAAAAGGCATCTTTTGATAGGCATATGTGCCCCACTTTGTGGTGAAGGCAATCTTGTATTGGTCCTCTTTTCTTACCAACACCTAGTTGTAACTTGAGTAACCATCCATAAGAGAGAAGTGTTTTTAACCAATATCTATTTGAAGGAGTTTCTCCATGGGTGGTAAGGGGTAATGATCTTTCAAAGAGACCCTATTCAAGTCTTTGAAGTCAACACACAACTAATCTCCCCATTCTTCTTCTTCATAGGTACCAAGTTAGCTACCCACAAGGAGTGCTTGATGGGAAATATGATATTATATTTAATCAATTTGGTCAATTATTTCCGCACAAGCTCTTCAATTTTGGGTTTCATAGGCCTTTACTTATGCCTAACAGGCTTGGCATTAGCCTCCAATTCTATAGTGTGTTGGGATAGTTTGGGATCAAAGCCTCTTAGGTCATTGTATTCCTAAGTAAATATGTTTGCATGTTCTTTAAAAAGTTCAATGAAAGCATGTTTTTTATCCTTAGTAATTACATTTCTAATCTTGAAGAGTTTGTCTTTGAGGATAAGGACTCTTTCATAGTTCTCTTCATTAGTTAACATCACTACCTTATATTTCCTCATATGGTCTCCCTCATGAAAAAAACCTTCCAAGGTGACCATCCCTTTAGGAAGTTTGTTAGACCTCAACTAAATAATTTGATCCTCATACTAATTTTGGAACTTGCCTTGGTTTATTGAGGAAAAATCTACTTCCTACTACAAGAAATAAGCAATCTGCTTGTCACTATCAAAGACCTACTAATGAGATTCATTATCTAGCACTGATGATCTTACCACCACTTTAACATGTGGCTATACTTTGAACTTTTCAACTCATTTGGGAGGCAAACTAAGATCCCATAGCTCTCAACCTATCATCATGTTGATTTTGGTTCCTTGGCATTGCTTGGATGTTGAAGGCTTCAAAATACTCAAGAATGTCCCACACTCTGTGTTTGTATGATTTCATCAAGGGATTATTTTTGGTGTTTTGGCCTCTTACCTAATGCATTATCAGTTCACAATCTCCATACACTTGTAACTACTTGATTCCCATCTTACTATCCCACTGAAGGCCATGGATAAGTCCCTCATACTCAGCTACATTGTAATAAGAATTGAATTGAAATTGTAAGAAGAAAAATACCTATCATTAGAGGGAGGCATTAGCATTGCACCTGCACCTACCCCATGTTTTCTCCTTGAACCATCAAAGAAAAATTTCCACAAACCACTAGTATATTCTTGTGGCCTATTAAGGGATGGCATGGATTCAATCTCCTCATGTAATCTGTAGACTCCCATGTCACTTTCTTCAACACCTTCCAAAGGGTCAATTAGCTGATTTTCACTCCATAACTCATCCAAGAACATATCAAGTATCCCCTTAGGATGAGTGTCTAGTTCTTGACTAGCTAGGTTTTCATCTTTATCAAAAATGGTATAGTTTATGTTTGGGCTACTTGGCCCATAAGGATCTATGTGAAATTATGCAATAGGCTCAGCTTTGATAGACACCTTGGTTTCATACCTTGTCCTAAAAACCATGTAAGACCGATTTGCTACTAGATAACCCCCAAATTTGGATATGAAGTCTCTACATAAGAATAGAGAAAAATGAGGAGGCACTTATATAATCAACACATATTGAGCCACTAAGACACTAGGACAAGTATGCAGGGTTAGGTTTAGACCTTTGATGATGTTAGCTGGTTTGGTGAAAGATCCATCAAGCTGTAAAACTCCCTTAGATTGGCATTCATACTTCACACCAAGTTGATATGTTATTAACTTTGGTATCATTGAAATACTTGATCCACTATCTACCATGTATTTATATACCAAGGAATTACCAATGATCACATAAATGTAGAAGGGAGGAGGTTTAACCACCTTATTTGATTGCACTTCATTATATCTCTTAGTTGTATTGGTGAGAACTGCATTTTCCTTACTTAGTGGCTTGTCTGAAACATTGATCTTTGACAAACTTTCCTAAAGGATATCTAGATGACCAGGCAAATAAATCATGTCCCACATTGGAACACTCACATTAGACTTTTTCATTTTTTCAATAATATTGATGGGTAAACCACCAACCTTTGGTTGTGCTTTGGGAGCCACAACCATATTTTGAACTTATGAGTTTCGGGGTACAAAAGCATTCCCTTGATCCTAATTATTTTGAGATATTGGGACCTTTGGAGTAGTATTAGGGTCATTTGGCTTTGATATTAATGGAGTAATGGTAGGAGGCTCCTTGACTACTTCCTAGAAATTATCCATGTTTCTTCTTTTGAACCTTGTATTAACTGCCACTAGAATGTATGCTTGGCTAGAACTAGCCTAATAATTGGATGCATAGCATTCTTCCTCATCATAGTTAACCATTGTATCACCCAACTAGATTGGTCCTTCATTAGGCCCTTTGCCTTGTTGAGGATATTCTAGTTTTTCCATCATAGATGCCTATATTTTCTAAGCTATAAGAGCTTAATTGTATCCATAGCTAGCAGCCTATTGCCATTGATCATTGAACACCTAATTGAGATCAGTATTTGGGATAATGTATTGATCAAATGATCAATTCTAAGGCATGTTACCCTCACATTCTTGAGCAATGTTGTTCTAAGTAGGGACCAAAGTGTTATAAATGCTTACAGCATTTGGATTATTATTATTTTGCTTAAGATAGTTAGGTTGCCCATGTCCTTGGCCTTGGACTTGTCCTTATAAAATTCCTTTTTAAGGTGGCATATTTACTATGATAATATTGCTACTAAGGCTGATATAGGGATTGATAAGGTCTATTAAATTAATATTGATGTCTCTTCACATTTACAACTCATTTCCAAATGATTGAAGCATGCTCTTAAGCTCTTGAAAATTCTTATCTTCTTGGGAATCACTAGATTGACTAGTTGAAACATTTTCTTGCTTTGGTGTAGGTATGGCATCAAGTGTTAGCATAGGTGGAATGAAAGCAAAGAGATGAACAATGACAAGATGTGGTTGAATCTTAGGAAACAAAGTCATTGGCGGCTTAGGCATAAGCATGCTAGCTTGTACTAGACAATTCTATACTCTGATTGCCACCTCATAAGCATTTGTTAGTGTGTTTTCTCCAATAGATTGAATCATTATTGCTATATCACTATTTAGAGCTTTCAAATAGTAAAGGAAATCATAATTTGGAGTAGGATTGACATATATTGGGATCTTATCCCATGGATTTTGAAACCTATTATGGAAATCCTACATAACCTCATGAGGATCCCTCTTGATTGTGGTTAGCTATTATGCAAGTGACAAGTGGTCACTTTTGTCTTCAAATATTTTATACAAGGCATATCCTAACTGATCCCATGATGTGATGGAGTTAGCAGTAAGGTTTCTATACCAGTCTAAGGCTTTACCCTTGAAAGAGATGGCCAATAACTTGATGGCCACATTTTCCTCAAAGACATCATGAATATTTCATAAGTTGGTTATGTCTCTAAGGTGTTCAAAAGGGGTTATAAAATTATCTCTTATGAAGTAAAAAACATTTTTAAGAGTTTCTAATAGAATGGGATCATATTTATAGAGGTCCAAAGGGCTCTGGCCATTGAAAGCCACAAAAATAAAAGCTCTAGGGGCTACATGGTAGTGAAAGGACCCAATAAAGACCCACATTTAGAAGTTGATGTTGTAGTCACCTTTGGCATGAAAGATAGTTGTTTCTCTGCTACAAGATTGTTGAGTATTCTTTAGAGTTTCCAGGTACTATTTCATGAAAGCTATAACTTCTACAAATTGATCAAACTTGACCAATCCACTTTGAAAGTGGTCCCATCGAGAATGCCAAAAATTGTTGTGGTGTAGAATTACACCCTTGTGGGAGAGTTATTTAGGCTCCCCTATTCCCAACCATAAAATTGGATTAACCCTAGGCTATGGGTATCTTATAGTGGGGTTGAACCTCCAGAGAAGGTTGGCTTCCTCTTGGCAGATCACCTAGACTAATGCTTCTACTAGGAAAAGAGATAGAAAGGGGTAAAGGGTTATTAAGAGAGATAAAAAGGCAATACACCCTCACATAAGGATGAAATAAACATTGATGAAGCTTAAGATAATGCTAGCTCACACAACCTCATAGACTAGTTGATTGCATAAGTATCTCACAAACTAGGCTCACAAATAATGAATGAAGTAAAGAGGAATTCTAAGATTCACACCAATCCTAAATTTATGGTAGAAATAGCACGAGTTTAGACCTACAAATATCTTGAAAACACCTAAAAATAGGCAAGAAAGAAGGAAAATGGACATGGAATAAACTCCTTCATAATTCCATCATGCATTAACTTTGCTAAATATAATTAAGAGGCAAGAGATAGGTAAAGAAAGTCTTTATTGCTTCAAGAGGTCTTTCATACAAATTTTGATAGGGTCTAGCCTTATCAAACAAGACTCTCCTGCTCTTTAAAAATGAGAGAGTCAAACTTCTCAAAAGTGAGACTCTATCTTCTCTAAAGTCAAAGTCTTTTTATAATGGGGTAGAAAATGGGAGATATAGGAAAAAGCGGGGGGAGAGAGGGGGCACGCCATCAAAAATCAAATAAATGGGATGCCACCACCTTTTAATGAATTACCAATCACTTTTTGATCAATTATAACTAATCCTTCTCTATAATTTTAACCCTCATTATCTCCAATAGCCTTCTCATTAGCTGAGAAATACACTAGAAGACAAGAATTTATTGAGGATGATGAGTCATGATCTTACCAAGAAGGTAAAATCTTTAAAGTCTCTAAAAAAGAATTAAATTCTCCACCTACACTCTCCAATCCCCAAATCTCTTTCTTAGAACTTCTATGCCACCCTCCATTTGGATTCATTATGAGGATAAAATCCTTATATCCATGGACCTAATAGAGCCATTACTATGTCTACTTTAAGTGGTTGTAGGCACCTATTTATCGAGGATATGCCCATGTCAAAAGATAAGACACTTCTTTTCATAATCACAACTCTAATCTACTTCAAACCCTGGACATAGGTCTATTATAGATTAAAACCAATCCCATTTATTGGTTTTCATATATTCATCATTTCAATAAAGATCTACCATGTGCTAAGCCTCATTATTTATCTCCATTACGTTTAGATAAACCTATTCTACCTCTGAATATTATGAAATCCAAGAACTTGTTGCACACATGGAACCCCCTTCAAAATATAATGGACACAATCATGGAAACGTGTTACAGCCTTAGAAAACAAGTCATGTAAGTTCTAAATCTCTAAAATAAAGGTCTATATTAAGCTTTGATGGTGGCCCTTGAATTTGAAATATCTACTCTGGCTTGACCTAAATCATATTTGGATCTTAAATCTATGCATTTACCCATGTAGGTCCACAAAATATTCTAATCCAACATGCCTACCTATGTGGCATCCTCACCACATTGTTTATCATATTTAAAAATATAGCCATCACAAATTTGGATGTGTGTCACCATCTTATGGCTCTTAGAACTTAATTGAATTTACTTTATTGATCTTTGATTTAGGCTTCCCAAATTTTGACACTTGGCAACCCCACATTCAATGTATGTATCTTACTACCAATCTTCATCTGGTTACTACTTTTGTGCCATATGGTAGCCATGCATGCAATATAGGCTCATTAATCTTTTGACTTGATTCACATTGTTGATCTCCTTTGCACGATTGAGCGTGCTCTATTGATCTTCAATTTGTAAGATCAAATGTGTAACAATAATCCTTTAATTCATTATGACTGTGGCACTTATCACCATTACATTCCATCTCAGAATCCTCTAATTTGTTTACCTCATGCTCACCATTAGATTTTCTTTTACATGATTTAATGTGTGTTGTTGATCTATCTAGATCCACTAACCCCAATCTTTAATGCAGATCATTGAATGAGATTTGTATGCAAGAATACACACCTTGATCTTGATTCAGGGACTTTTTGACTTATTGACTTGATTGATCACCCATGTGTCATTGATATGATGATCCAATTGGGTGATGTTTTGACACTTGGCAGCCTTGCATTCAACCTCAGGATCCTTTGAAGAGTTTTGAACCTAAATGGCTAATTCTCATGGCTTTAAAATGACATCTTCAAGCATGTCTCATACTTCTGGATCATTTTTTAAGGCATATAATTGGCTTGAAATTATGAATTCCTTTACTCAAATTAACCAAGAGGATCATAAATGAACTTAAACCATTGAAGGTCATCGACTATGAACTTAGATTATTGTCCTATCTATGAAAACTAGTTCCTTTATTGGTTCTTTATATAATTGCACTCATTGAGAAAAGACAAATGAACTAAAACTCTGAAGGGAGTAACCCTCACCTTGATCCTCAAACCATGGTTATAGATGAAGATTTTTTGGGCTATATAGGCAAAATCTTTGTATGTGGGCCATTTTTTGCCAATAGTAATAATGACAAACATATTCTAAAACTAAATCTAATTCTGACTCAGGCAACTTTGAATCTAATGTTGAGGCAACATTAATTCTACTTCTGATGCTAAATTTGATGTCAGTTCAATAATAAAACCTTAATTTAATTTTAATCTTTCATCTGGCATCGATACTACTACAATGATGTCTTATTCAATGTTTTATTTTAGACAAGTAATGACTTGTAATGCCATGATGGGATCCATAAAGACTGGTTTGTCAAAGTGAGACTCCTTGATGATGGGAACAAGGTCAAGAGACAAGTCCTCAAAGACTATATTGTCAATAGTAGGCTCTTGAAAAATAGACATATAGTTGAGGTAATGATTTTCCCAAAGGTAGTTATAATCATTAAGAAGTGACTCAACAAATACTAGCTTGTCAAAGTGAGACTCCTCAACAACAGGGATATTACTAAGAGGTGATTCATCATAGGTTGACTTATCATAAATGATTGGTTCAAAAAAAACATCTTGGATTGGTTAGTTTTCTTGGCCTAGGTTTATGATCATTTATAAAATACCACTTTTGAACATTTCTTGGTCTTCAAATGAATGACTTGATTGGAGAGGTACTGATTGGCTTGGTTTTGGCTAGATAATTGGTAAGTGTTTTTTTATGTAGATAATGAATATCAATAGTTGAATAATGACTGATGGTTGGATAATGAGAGGGCATTGTGGATTTTGATTACTCACACAAGCTAAAGGATGAAATCATGAGATGGTAATAATAGGGCATTGTGAATCTTAATTGCTCACATAAGCCAAAGGATGAGGTCCTAGAATAGAAATAGTAAGGCATTGTGGAACTTGGTTTCTCACACAAGCCAAAGGATGAGGTCCTAAAAAGATAAATTTGGGGTGTTATGGATCTTTATTGCTCGCACAAGCCAAAAGATGAGATCCTGGTAAAATAAAAGGGCATTGTGGATCTTGATTACCCACACAATCCAAAGGATGAGGTCTTATAATGGAAATGGTATGTCATTGTGGTGCTTGGTTTCTCACACAAGCTAAAAGATAAGGTCCTAGAATGATAATTTTGGGGTGTTGTGGATCTTGATTACTCATACAATCTAAAGGATAAGGTCCTAGTAAAATGAAAGGGCATTATGGAGCTTAATTGCTCGCACAAGCCAAAAGATGAGGTCTTAGAATGGAAATGGTATGGTTTTGTGGAGTTTGTTTTATCACACAAGCTAAAGGACAAGGTCTTGGAATGATAAGTTTGGGGCATTTTGGAGCTTGATTGCTTGCACAAGCCAAATGATGAGATCCTAGAATAGAAATGGTATTCCTTAGATGTTGTGGATCTTGGTAGCTCACACAATCTAAAAGAGGGTTAATGTTATAGGTAGTGGAATGGGTGGTTACATAAAGGTGAGTATAATACATCAACCGACTAAAAGGTGTCACTGAATATGACACTTGGCTTTTTTTCCATTTGGAGTGATTATTACAAGGAGGGTATGGATCCTCCTCCCAAATAACATTGTCCTTATCCCATTAGGGGTCTGTAATTAGATTTTATGGATCTTAATTATATTCCCCATATTAAGTATTGTAGGTAGGGTAAGAATCCTCATCATAAACCACTCCTTCACCATAAAATGAATGATTATGGTCAATTAGAGTGACTATTTTATCATAATTTGAATCATAAGGAGGATCTTGAGGATCTTGGCTTTATTCTTCAGATTGAGGGTTGTAAGGAGGATAAGAATCCATCTCAGAAATAACATTATTCTAGTAGGGGTCTCAAATAAAGTCATTGCATGTGGCCATTCTATCATAACTTGGATTGCATGTGACTCCACCATAAGTGTAGCTAGACATATCCATGTCAATGATAATGCTTCAAAAAAAGGCTTAGAGTTCTACAAACTCTAAAAAGTAATTTCCAAAGGACAAATGGTTCAAACTTGGTCTAACTTGGTCTATGGGAGTTGTATCTCCAAAATGGTCTAAACTAAAATTTGGTGTAAAATAATCTAATGTCAAATGTCTCATACACAAAAGGTAAAGTGGTTGAATAAAAATTGGCATGTCAAACTCCATGTTAAAAGTGTTCCAAACAAGGTCTAAACTAGGAAAATAAAAGTTGCTAGGTCTTTTATCCAAACACGGTGTCAAAATATAGGAACAAAATAGGGCATATACTAGGACTTTTGGCCAAATGTGGCATCAAAATCTAGACTTGAAACAAAGGGATGATTTTTAATCTAACAAACTTGGAACACTTTGGCATAAACAAGCCAATTGATTCTAGACATAAACATGATCAAATTAGCATAAGGCACCTAAATAAAAGGTATTTGAAAATAGATTGATTCTATCAAACAAAGGCACAAAAAATATAGTTTTCAAATTTTGGGTCAAAAATTAACCTAAGTTACACAACCCAAAAGAGAAATAGCTATGTATCAGCCCCTACATGTCGAGGCCTAAACAAAAATCAAGTAATTTTTAGATCTAAACTTGTAAAAGTTAATCAAAGTCAACTTAATAAAACTTAGGGTTTAATGACCAATAATCTAGGCAAATTTGAACAGCATGACTACACTAAAACAAATATCCCACAAGACACATGAATTGGTTTAAACAATGATAATTTGGACATAATAAAAGACAAGTCTTTTGAAATAATTTGATTAACATAACAATATTAGCACTCTCAAAAACTATAAACAATTTTTTGTTTCAAAGGCTTCTAAGGCTCAAAATTTGAATTGATTTGAGTAGCATAACATTACGCATTTCAATCAACTAACACACACAACATTTTTGACATAAATTTTTTCTAAGTTTAATCAAGGTGTCAAATGGATGGCATAACACCTCCTCAAATAGAAAATTAATGTAGATAAACAAACTCATTTATGATGTGGTGTAAATAAACCCAAGATTTAGACACAAAACACCAAGTAATAAAATAATAAATGATAAAATATAACTAAGTATATCATCCTACATCCTATCAAGGTGTGGTAAGTAGGGTTGACTAAAACTTACAAGTTATGACTGTTTAGATTGATCCCAAGTTTGTCTAACACAATAGAATCATCACGTCAATTGAGTTCATACCGATCAACTTATCATGCAAAAGTCTATTCCTTTATATAACAATTCCATCTATGGACTGCTTATTGGAATCCCCTAGTTGACCAGACCTGACTCAGGCCTTCATTACTAAAGGAGAGGTTAGCCACCCAACCCCTTAGCTCTAGCAATATGTGTACCCTAATTTGTATTACCCATTTTGAAATGGGTTGAAACATTATCGAAAGATGAAGCCTGGGTCAATGCTTCCCTAGAGAACTTGTGAGAGGTAATGACACCCCCTTCATAAGCCAAATTGCATGAAAATAAATGACTAATGGAAAGACTTTAGGGTTGTTTTTAGATCACCAAAGACCATACAAGTTTTGGGGAGATCCTAAGCAACTTTCTTTCCACACCTTGGACTATGGTACAAATGTAATGAATAGGCACTTTTGATCACCTAAGTTCCCTATAGGGGATGGGGGGAGAGCATACACATGTTATTCTTTTTGATAAAACAAATAATCAACAAATAGTTTATAATAAATTATGATTGAAGTTTAATTTTAGGCACCAAATTGAAATGTGATGATGTTCTTTACTTGGCCCCTTAGTTTAAGTGTGAATGCTTAAAAGAATTGCATAACATAACTTAAGCAAAAACATCTATGTTTATTTTAATTTCAAAACCCAAATGTTCAAGATTTAACCTAAGTTTGTTTTTAAATACCAAAAATAAGTGTTCAAGACTTAAGCATTCATTTTAAGCACCAATAATCAAGTGTTTTAAAACTTAGTCATTATAATTCCTTTTAAACACCAAACACCAAATGTTTAAGATCTAACAAGTTTATTTCAACACCAAAATAAAGTGTGATTTACTTATCTAATTCTTTTTACGCACCCAAAATGAAATGTTAAAACCACTTAAACTTATAATTTTGAGTTCCAATCAAACCTTAAACCTATAATTATTAGATAGTATCCTTCTACTTTGAAGCACTTTTGATAATGAGTAAATAAATTTTGGAAAATTAGCTCTTGGGTTTTATTTTTGAAAACATAGTGACCATTATTAGTCAAAATTGATCGATGTCAGTTTCAAGGCAACTAATGCCAATCGGTCTCAAAAAGAACTGATGATGTTAGTAAAGAACTGATACTAGTCAATTAAGACTAATGTCAATCACCTGTGAACCCAAAGGTAAAACCACAATAAAATAAAATGTTAGGTTAGTCTGAAAGAAGGTAAAAACTTCTTGAAACCTGTAAGGTAAGGATTAGATGGAGAGTTTAAATACTACTGAAATCAAGAAACAATGAAAAGGAATGTTAGAAAGTTTCAAAATGTAATCAGATTGAGACTCCTCAATAATAGGGATAGTACTAAGAGGTGATTCATCATAGGTTGACTTATCACAAATTATTGGTTCAAAAAAAACATCTTGGATTGGTTGGTTTTCTTGGCCTTGGTTTATGGTCAGTTGTGAAATACCAATTTTGAACATTTTTTGGTCTTCAAAAGATTTACTCGGTTAGAGAGGTATTGATTGGCTTGGTTTTGGCTAGATAATTGGCAAGTGTTTTCTCAAGTGGGGAATGAATGGTAATAGTTGAATAATGACCGATGGTTGGATAATGAGAGGGAATTGTAGATTTTGATTGCTTACACAAGCCAAAGGATGAGGTCTTGGAATAAAAATGGTAGGGCATTATGAAGCTTGGTTGCTCACACAAGCCAAAGGATGAGGTCCTAAAATGATAATATTAGGGTGTTATGGATCTTAATTGCTTGCACAAGCCAAAGGATGAGATCTTAGTAAAATGAAAGGGAATTATGGAGATTGATTACTTGCACAAGCCAAAGGATGAGGTCCTAAAATGCAAATGGAAATGATATGGAATTGTGGAGCTTGGTTTCTCACACAAGCCAAAGGATGAGTAAATAAAATGATAAGTTTGGGGCGTTATGGAGCTTAATTGCTCATACAAGCCAAAAGACAAGGTCATGGTAAAATAAAAGGGAATTATGTAGCTTGATTACTTGCATAAGCCAAAGGAAGAGGTCTTGGAATGGAAATGGTATGACATTGTGGAGTTTGGTTGCTTCAAACCAAAGGACAAGGCCCTAAAATGATAAGTTTATAGCACTATGGAGCTTGATTATTTTCACAAGCCAAAGGATAAGGTTTTGGTAAAATTAAATAGTGTTGCATAGCTTGATTACTCACACAAGCCAAAAGGTGAGGTCTTGGAATGAAAATAGTATGGCATTGTGGAGCTTGGTTGCTCACACAAGCCAAAAGATGAGGTCTTGGTAAAATAAAAGGGCATTATGGAGCTTGATTACTTGCACAAGCCAAAAGATGAGGTCCTAGAAGGGAAATAGTATGGCATTATGGAGATTGGCTACTTGCACAAGCCAAAGGATGAGGTCCTAAAATGATAAGTTTGGGCCATTATGGAATTTGATTGCTTTCACAAGCTAAAGGATGAGGTCCTAGTAAAATTAAAGGGAATTATAAAGCTTGATTTCTTGCACAAGCCAAAATATGAGGTCTAGGAATGGAAATGGTATGGCATTGTGGATCTTGGTTACTTACACAAGCCAAAGGATGAGGTCCTGGTAAAATGAAATGGAATTGTGGAGCTTGATTGCTTGCACAAGACAAAAGATGAGGTCATAGAATAGAAAAGGTATTTGCTATGGATCTTGGTAGCTCACACAATCTAAATGAGGGTTAACAGTATAGATGTGGGAATGGGTGGTCACATAAGGGTAAGTATAATACATCAACTGGCGAGAAGAAGGTGTCACTGAACACAATGCTTGGCATTTTTTCCATTTGTATTGATTATTAGAAGGAGGGTATGGATCCTCCTCCAAAATAACATGTCCTTGTCCCAATAGGGGTCTCAAGTTGGATTTTATGGATCTTGAATGTATTCCCCATATTGAGTATTATAGGGAGGATAAGAATCCTCCTCACAAACCACTCCTTCACCATAAAGTGAATGATTGTGGTCAATTTGAGACTATTATATAATAATTTGGATCATAAGGAGGATATTGAAGATCTTAGCTTTGATCTCCAGCTTTAAATTTGTAAGGAGGATAAGAATCCATCTCACAAATAACATTATCCTAGTAGGGGTCTCAAATAAATTCATTTCATGTGGCCATTCTATCATAATTTTGATTGCACATGACTCCACCATAAGTGTAGCTAGACATATCCATGTCAATGATAATGCTTCATAAAAAGGATTAGAGTTATACAAACTCTAAAAATAATATCCAAAGGATAAATGGTTCAAAATTGATCTAACTTGGTTTAGGGGAGTTGTATCTCCAAAATGGTATGTGCTAAAACTTGGTGTAAAACAATCTAACGTCAAATGTCTCATACACAAAAGGTCAAGTGTCTGAATAAAAATTAGCATGTCAAACTATATGTCCAAAGTGTTCCAAACAAGGTGTAAACTAGGAAAATCAAAGTTTCTAGGTCTTTTGTCCAAACACAGTGTCAAAAACTAGGCTCAAAATAACACATATACTAGGACTTTTGGCCAAATGTGGCATCAAAAGCTAGACTTGAAATAAAGGGATGATTTTTAAACTAACAAACTTGGAACACTTTGGCATAAACAAGGCACTTGATTCTGAACATAAACATGATCAAATTGGCATAAGGCACCTAAACAAAAGGTATTTTAAGATAGATTGATTCTATCAAACAAAGGCATAAACAATATAGTTTTCAAATTTTGGGTCAAAAATTAACCTAAAGATCTATGTATCAGCCCCTATGTGTCGAGGCCTAAACAAAAATCAATAAATGTTTAAATCCAAACTTATAAAAGGTAATCAAAGACTCAACATAATAAAAATTAGGCTTTAATGACCAATAAGCTAGGCAAATTTGAATAGCATGACTACACTAAAACAAATATCCCACGAGACACATGAATTGGTTTAAACAATGATAATTTAGACACAAGACAAGACAAGTATTTTGAAATAATTTGAGTAGCATAATAGAGTTAGTGCTCTAAAAAGTATAAACAATGTTTTGTTTCAAAGGCTTCTAAGGCTCAAAACTTGAATTGATCTAGGCAGCATAACATTACCTATTTCAATCAAGTGACACACACAACATTTTTGACACAAAAGTTTTATAAGTTTAATCAAGGTGTCAAACGAATGGCATAACACCTCCTAAAATAATAGAGTAATGTGGACAAATAAACTCATTTATGATTTGGTATAAATAAACCCAAGCTTTAGACACAAAACACCAAGTGATAAAAGAATAAATGACAAAATATAACTAAGTATATCATCCTACATCCTACATCCTATCAAGGTGTGGCAAGTGGAGTTGACTAAAGCTTACTAGTTATGACTATCTAGATTGATCCTGAGTGTGTCTAACACAATAGAAGCATCACATCAATTAAGTTCATACCAATTAACTTATCATGTAAGAATCTATTCCTTTACAAGATAATTCCATCTGTGGACTGCTTAGTGGAATCCCCTGGTTGACCAAACCTTACTTAGGCCTTCATTACTAAAGGAGTGGTTAGAATCTCAACCCCCTAGCTCTAGTAATATGTGTACCCTAATTTTTATACCCCATTTTGAAGTGGGGTTGAATCACTGCTAGGATATGAACCCCGAGTCAATGCTTTCCTAGAGAACTTATGAGAGGTAATGGCATCCCCTTCACAAGCCAAATTGTATGAAAATAAATGACTCATGGAAAGATTTTAGGGTTGTTTTTAGATCACCAAAGACCATATAGGTTTTGAGGAGAGCCTAGGTAAATTTCTTTCCACACCTTGGATTAAGGCATAAATGCAATGAATAGGCAATTCTGATCACCCGAGTTCTCTATAGGGGATAGGGGGAGAGCATACACACATTATTCTTTTTGAGAAAATAAACAATCAACAAATATTTTACAATAAATTAAGATTGAAGTTTGATTTTAGGCACCAAATTGAAATGTGATGATGTTCTTTACTTGGCCCATTGGCTGAAGTGCGAAAGCTTAAAATAATTTCACAACACAACTTAAGTAAAAACATCTATCTTTGTTTTAAGCTCAAAACCCAAATATTCAAGATTTAGCCTAAGTTTGTTTTTAAACACCAAAAATAAGTGTTCAAGACTTGAGCATTCATTTTAAGCACCAAAAATGAAGTGTTTCTAAGACTTAGCCATTCTAATTCCTTTTAAACACCAAACATCAAATGTTTAAGATCTAACATGTTCATTTCAACACCAAAATAAAGTGTGATTTACTTAACTAATTATTTTTAGGTACCCAAAATGAAATGTTAAAACCACTTACACTTATAATTTTGATTTCTAATCAAGCTTTAGACCTACAATTGTTAGATAGTATCCTTTTGCTTTAAATCACTTTTGATAATGAGTAAATGAATTTTGGAAAATTAGACCTTGGGTTTTATTTTTGAAAACACGGTGACCATGATTGGTTAGAAATTACCAATGCTAGTTTCAAGGTAATCGATGTTGATCGGTCTCAAAGAGAATTGATGATGGCAGTAAAGAACTAATACTAGCTGATTAAGACCAATGTCGATCACCTATGAATGCAAAGGCAAAACCACAATAAAATAAAACATTAGGTTAGTCCAAAAAATGGTTAAAAAACATCTTGAAACTTACAAGGCAAGGATTAGATGGAGAGTTTAAATGCTACTAAAACCAAAAAACAATGAAAAGGAATGTTATAAAGTTTCAAAATGTAATCAGAGTGAGACTCCTTGATAATAAGGATAGTACTAAGAGGTGATTCATCATAGGTTGGCTTATCATAAATGATTGGTTCAATAAAAACATATTTTATTGGTTGGTTTTCTTGGCCTTGGTTTACGATTAGTTGTAAAAGACCAATTTTGAACATTTATTAGTCTTTGAATGATTGACTCGATTGGAGAGGTACTGATTGGCTTGATTTTGGCTAGATAATTGGCAAGTGTTTTCTAAAGTGGGGACCGGATGGCAATAGTTAAATAATGATCGGTGGTTAGATAATGAGAGGGAGTTATGGATATTGATTGCTCATACAAGCCAAAGGACAATGTCCTAAGATGGTAATGATAGGGCATCATGGAGATTGATTACTCACACAAGCCAAAGGATGAGGTTTTGGAATAAAAATGGTAGGGCATTATGGAGCTTGGTTGTTCACACAATCTAAAGGATGAGGTCCTAGAATGATAAGTTTAGGGCATTATGGAGCTTGATTGCTCACACAAGCCAAAGGATGAGATCTTCGTAAAATGAAAGGGCATTGTGGAGCTTGATTGCTTACACAAGCCAAAGGATGAGGTCCTAGAATAGAAATGGTATGGCATTGTGGAGCTTGGTTTTTCATACAAGCTAAAGGATGAGGTCTTAAAATGATAAGTTTTGGGTGTTATGGAGCTTGATTTCTTATACAAGCCAAAGGATAAGGTCTTGGTAAATTAAAAGGGAATTTTGGAGCTTGATTGTTCACATAAGCTAAAGGATGAGGTCCTAGAATGGAAATGATATGGCGTTATGGAGTTTGGTTGTTCACATAAACCAAAAGACAAGGTCTTAGAATGATAAGTTTAGGGCATTGTGGAGCTTGATTTCTTGCATAAGCTAAAGTATGAGGTCTTGTTAAAATGAAATGGTGTTGTAGAGCTTGATTACTCATAAAATCCAAAGGATGAGGTCATGGAATGGAAATGGTATGGCATTTTGGAGCTTGGTTACTCACACAAGCCAAAGGCTAAGGTCTTAGTAAAACAAAAGGGCATTATGGAGCTTGATTACTTGTTCAAGCCAAAGGACGAGGTCATAGAATGGAAATAGTATGGTGTTGTGGAGCTTTATTGCTTGCACAAGCCAAAAGATGAGGTCATGGAATGATAATTTTAGCACATTGTGGAACTTGATTGCTTGCACAAGCAAAAGGATGAGGTCCTGGTAAAATGAAATGGCATTGTGGAGCTTTATTTCTTGCATAATCCAAAGGATGAGGTCTTGGAATGGAAATGGTAAGGTGTTATGGATCATACTTACTCACACAACCCAAAGGATGAGGTTTTAGTAAATTGAAATGGCATTATGGAGCTTGATTGCTCACAAAAGCCAAAGGACAAGGTCCTAGAATATAAATGGTATTCCTTTGATGTTGTGGAGCTTGGTAACTCACACAATCTAAAGGAGGGTTAACATGGAAATGGGTGGTCACATCAGGGTGAGGATACTACATCAGAAAGCCATAAGAAGGTGTCACTGAACATGATGCTTGGTTTTTTTCTCATTTGGATTGATTATTACAAGAAGGGTATGGATCCTCCTCCCAAATAACATGTCCTTTTCATAATAAGGGTCTCTAGTTGGATTTTATGGATCTTGATTATATTCCCCATATTGAGTATTGTAGGGAGGATAATAATCCTCCTCACAAACCTCTCCTTCACCATAAAATGAATGATTATGGTTAATTTGTGTGACTATTCTATCATAAATTGGATCATAAGGAGGATCTTAAGGATCTTGGCTTTGTTCCCCAAATTAAGGGTTGTAAGGAGGATAAGAATCCATCTTAAAAACAACATTATCCCAGTAGGGGTATCAAATAAAGTCATTTCATGTGGCCATTCTATCATAACTATGTGACTCCACCATAAGTGTAGCTAGACATATCCATGTCAATTATAACACTCCGTAAAAAGGCTTAGATTTCTACAAACTCTAAAAAATAATGTCCAAAGGATAAATGGTTCAAACTTGGTCTAATTTGTTCTAGGGGAGTTGTATCTCCAAAATGGTATGCACTAAAACTTGGTATAAAACAATCCAATGTCAAATGTCTCATACATAAAAATTCAAGTGGCTGAATAGAAATTGGCATATCAAACTCTATGCCCAAAGTATTCCAAACAAGGTTTAAACTAGGAAAATAAAAGTTGCTAGGTATTTTATCCAAATGCAGTGTCAAAAGCTAAGCTCAAAATAAGGCATATACTAGGACTTTTGCTCAAATATGGCATCAAAAGCTAGACTTGAAACAAAGGGATGATTTTTAATGTAACAAACTTTGAACACTTTGGCATAAATAAGGCACTTGATTCTAGACATAAACATGATCAAATTAACATAAGGCACCTAAATAAAAGGTATGTGAGGATAGACTAATTCTATCAAACAAAGGTACAAATAATATAGTTTTCAAATTTTGATTCAAAAAATAACCTAAGTTACGCAACCCAAAAGAGAAATATCTATGTATCAACCCCTACGTGTTAAGGCCTAAACAAAAATCAATTAATGTTTGGATACAAACTTGTAAAAGTTAATCAAAAACTCAATTAAGAATACTTAGGCTTTAATGACCAACAAACTAGGCAAATTTGAACAGTATGACTATACTAAAATAAACATCCCACTAGATGCATGAATTGGTTTAAACAATGACAATTTAAACACAAGATAAGACAAGTGTTTTGAAATAATTTGAGCCACGTAATAGTGTTAGTGCTCTCAAAAGGTATAAACAATGTTTTGTTTTAAAGGCTTCTAAGGCTCAAAACTTGAATTAATTTGGGTAGCATAACATTACCCATTTCAATCAAGTGACACACATAACATTTTTGACACAAAAGCTTTCTAAGTTAAATCAAGGTGTCAAACAGATGGCATAACACCTCTTTAAATAATAGAGTAATATGGACAAACAAACTTATTTATGATGTGGTATAAACAAACCTAAGCTTTAGACATAAAACACCGAGCAATAAAAGAATAAATGACAAAATACAATTAAATATATCATCCTAGATCCTATCAAGGTGTGGCAAGTGGGGTTGATTAAAAATTATAAGTTATGACTATCTAGATTGATCCCAAGTGTGGCTAACACAATATAAGCATCACATCAATTGATTTCATATCGATCAACTTATCGTGTAAGAGTCTATTCCT
Source organism: Torreya grandis (assembly GCA_037957365.1). Classification (NCBI taxonomy): domain Eukaryota; kingdom Viridiplantae; phylum Streptophyta; class Pinopsida; order Cupressales; family Taxaceae; genus Torreya; species Torreya grandis. The sequence continues at coordinate 2,577,510 of JARHVA010001065.1, read as the reverse complement.
TTATATGACAATTCCATATGTGGACTACTTAGTGAAATCCCTTGGTTGACTAGACCTAACTCAGGTCTTCATTACTAAAGGAGAGGTTAGTCACTCAACCCCCTTGATCTAATAGTATATGTACCCTAATTTGTATACCCCACTATGAAGCGAGGTTGAAACACTATTGAGATATGAAGCCCCAAGTCAATGCTTCCCTAGAGAACCTATGAGAGGTAATGGCATCCCCTTCACAAGCCAAATTGCATGAAAAGAAATGACTAATGGAAAGACTTTAGAGTTTTTTTTAGATCACCAAAAACCATATAGGTTTTAGGGAGAGCCTAGGCAATTTTCTTTCTATGACTTGGACTAATGCACAAATGTAATGAACAGGGACTTTTGATCATCCAAGTTCCCTATAGGGGATGGGGGAGAGCATACATGCATTATTCTAAAAATAAATAATCAACAAATAGTTTACAATAAATTATGATTGAGTTTGATTTTAGGCACCAAATTGAAATGTGATGATGTTCTTTATTTGGACCCTTGGCTTAAGAGTGAAAGCTAGAAGGAATTGTACAACATAACTTAATCAAAAACATCTACGTTTGTTTTAAACTCAAAACCCAAATGTTCAATATTTAGCCTAAGTTTGTTTTTAAACACCAAAAATAAGTGTTCAAGTTTTAAGCATTTGTTTTAAGCACCAAAAATGAAGTATTTCTAAGACTTAACCATTATAATTCCTTTTAAACACTAAATACCAAATGTTTAAGATCTAACATGTTCATTTCAACACCAAAAAGAAGTGTGATTTACTTAGTTATTCTTTTTAGGTACCCAAAATGAAATGTTAAAGCCACTTAAACTTATAATTTTGAGTCTAACTAAGCCTTGGACCTATAATTTTTAGATAGTATCCTTCTGCTTTGAAGCACTTTTGATAATGAGTAAATGAACTTTGTAAAAGTAGATTTTGGGTTTTATTTTTAAAAACATAGTGACCATGAACGATCAGAACTGATTGATGCTAATTTCAAGGCAATAGATGTTGATCAGTCTCAAAGAGAACCAACAATGGCAGTAAAGAATCGATACTAGTCAATTAGGACCAGTGTGGATCACCTGTGAACTCAAAGGCAAAACCATAGCAAAATAAAATATTAGGTTTATCTGAAAGATGGTAAAAAACTTCTTGAAACTTTCAAGGCAAGGATTAGATAGAGAGTTTAAATGCTACTAAAACCAAGAAATAATGAAAATGATTGTTATAAATTTTCAAAATGTAATCTTTATAAACTATGTTTCAACCTTCATACCAACCAACATCAATTACACAGAATCAAGCTCGATTGGGCTGAACCAATGAAGGTCATGTGGAATCAATACCAGTTAGTCTTGATTGATGTCGATCTTTATGTAGATCTAAGTTAATTCAAAGATTAGAAATATGGATAAAATAAAGATAAAATTGTAATTTTGATGACATTCAAGCATTATTTTATCAATTTTTGAGTTGCATCTTCATCTCCTTGCTACATGGGGTGCTCAAGGTCCCATCGAGTGTGCCATTTTTGATGTTAGGAATTTGATGATGGAGGGGAGCTTAGATCAAGTGTTAGTTTCCATTTAAAAAATGAAATTAAAAACACACTAACAAAGCATAACACATACATGCCTAGATCATAGGGGGAGCTTAGTGAAGAAAACCAATTGACAAAGCACAACTAAAATGTAAGAAAAAAAACTTTCTTACCTTTCTTGAATGCTCCAAAATATGTCTTCATTGGCTTGCTCCACTTGTGCTCAAGAAGTCTTTGGTAATGTATTTTGGCTATCTCCTTCTCTCCGTAACACCTTGGTTTGTCTCATGCTTGTTTGATGTAGCTTGATGGCTTGATGGATTGGCTTGTGATTCACAATTTTGGCATTATAACTCTATAGATTTCAATCTTATCATAAAACCAGCATTATAACATTTCTATTTCCAAGCTCTCCTAAATGAGAGGTAAATGCTTGTATTTATAAGTTTAGCAACTAACCCAAACTAAAGGTGAGTTAGAGTGTAGAGCTTCTAATGGGTTCAAACCTAACATTCATGAGTTAACTAACCTAGTAGAGTTAAAAGGTGTCAAATTATCATGATTAGCAATGAATAGGCATGTTGAGATATTTTACGATATTTGACAACTCAAAAAAAGGTAATTATGAATTCTTAGGATATTCTTTGATTTCATAATTTCCTTTTTGATAATTCATTTAATTTCTTATAGATTAATTCAATTAGGCATTTGATTAGGTTTTGTATTTTAATTAATTATATTTAGGAATTTTAGCATTTTGCAAGATTTGAATTCATTTTATGTGTGCATTTTCCTCATTTAATTGATTTATAGGCCAAATTGTATATTATGAAGCCAAATTTGAGACATTTAGTGATTTTTAGACTCGATTCTTAAAGGTTGGTAAGAATCAATCTAAAGTTGGGTATGAAGCCATCGGTGGCCAATTTTAGGTGTCTACACTATGTAAAGGAATAGACCCTTGCATATTAAGTTATCCAATATGAACTCAATTGACATGAAGCATCTCTAGTGTTAACCACACTTGGGACCATCTAGATGTTCAAAAATATAGTTTTAGAACAACTCCACTTGTTACAGACATATTATCAATGTAGGGTTAGTAGCCCAAAGCTCCATGTTATTGTAAAATCTCTTAGGATAAATGGGGTGTAAAAACCCTACTACTTTTTGTGTTTTTATTTTTGGATTAACACTTAAAATCCTCCCAAGAGCATGTATATAGATGAAATTCAATGGTACAAAATAACCTTGTCAGTTTTAGGACTTTAGACATTATAATTAGTTGTATTTTATCACTTTTCCTTTACTTTTTTGGTCTTATTGAGTTTAAAACTTGTTTGTAAACTGAAACACATCAACCAAACACATTTTGTATCCATCATTTTTTTCAACAAGGAGGCATTACACTGACCAAATCAAAATCACCTTTTGCCTTATCCAAATCCTCACTTTTGAAAGATTGTTTTTGTCTTTGTCTAAATAGCATTGTTATGTTATCCATTTGAGTCTAAACTATTTTGAAAAAATCTTTAAGTCCTTCATTTTTAATTCAAAATCTCACCTTTCTAAGTTCTAGGCTAAGGTGTTAATATGTTTACCATTGGCACTTGGTTTGAGTTAACTTGGATATAGTTTCCCATTTGGGTTGAAGGTTGTTATATAGACTCATCCTTGATTTTGATCATTGTGAACTTAGGTTATCTTGTGTTTTGCTCATGCTCTAAGTTCTAGAACTAATTTTACTAACTATTACCATATAGCGACGTTGTGATGCCCATTTCATTTTAGTTTTATGCTTCAGAGTTATTGTATGTTTTCACATCTTGAGCTTCTAAGTTCGTATTGTTACCTTCCTCATCAGAAAGACTTTCTTCTAATTTTATATTTGTAAATCATCAAATTTGGACCTAAATTTTACAGTATTGATGTATCTTTAAACCTATGTTTTTTGTGCTTCTTGCACTTTAGGTTTCAAAATTATCATACCCTCTTCTAATTTGATGATTTTAACCTACCAAAGTTGAGTAAATTTGTAACCATTTCTTCTAATTATGTGGTACTAAGCCACTTCTCTTTATTATAGTCTCTTTTTACCTTGTCACTTGTTTATAAAAACTTAAAACACACCTTGTTAACATTTGGAAAACATTTTCCAAATATTAGCAAATGTAGAGAATAAAATTCTAGACATGACACAAAGGTACACTTGTAGTGGGGTCTCTTACGGCCCTAGCTATGAGGAAGAGAATTTTTATGATGGATAAGACAATCCCATGGTATTTGAAGACATTCTCATGACTGTAGGATCTAAGGAAGACTATTTTGAACTTCCACCCCTAGAGGACAAGGATGAAGCACTCTTAAGGTTTATTGAATCAGGTGTTTCATTACCATAATATTTTCCTATGGAACAATTGCATACCTTGGTTAGGGTAGAAGAATAATAGCAAGAACAATCCCTCATTCATATTTCAAAATCAAACATTATTTCTTCTAGCAAAGGGAAGGAAGTGCTCATAGAGTCAAAACATAACAATGAAGCTTTTATCACCAAGATCAAGAAGATAAGTCAACAATATGCAGACTAACTTATCACGAACTTGATTTACTCTTTAGTTTCCACTTCCATACATAATGACACTTCCAAGGAGCAAGAGAATATGGTAGAACCTACTCAACATAATTTAGCTGAGAACACACCTACAATGGATCATGATGTCTCTATTGAACAACCCAAGTCTCAAGAGGTTTTGTAACATGATTCACTTGACATGGAGCATATATTTTTCAATCATCAAGAACCTCATGTTCCTTCACAAAATCAAGGAATAAAAAACTTAGTTCATATTGAGGAAATTCTTCAAAACAATTTGGCAAGTTCTTCTCAACCAATGCATACTTTAGTGAATAGACCATGGACTCCCCAAAATTAACAAAACATGTATAATTTAAGACAGATGACTTCAAGGAATGTTTATCAACCCAAGAATTAGTAACTCACATACTTGACTCAAGGAATTAACCAAAGTAAAGTTGCAGATTGTAGGGTGTATATTCCTAAAAAATCCATGTAATAGGGTTAAATACCACCTCAATAGAATTATATTCCACCTACCAATACACCAAACATGCAAGAGTGGAATTTTATGAAATAAATTGTGTCATGATTAGATATTGGAAATTGAATTAAGAATTATAAGTTTAAGGAGATATGTCCATATTCATTCAATTTGAGTATTCTCCAAGTCCCCTTTCCACCTCATTTTGAGGCACCCAAATTTGACAAATACAAAGCAAAGGGTGACCCTTGTGACAACATTCAAGCATTTTTTGTATTATGCTAAGAGGTAGCTTACAAAAGAATTTACTTCACTTATTTCCACAAAGTTTAGTGGGACAAGATTTAGACTAGCTTCTTAAGTTACCCAAGGGATTGGTTACAAATTGGAATGATCTATCTCAAAAAAAAATCAACCACTTCTCTTACAATATCAAACATGATTTGATTATTTTCGACTTGTGCAAATGCAAATAGTGAGATGGAGAAAGCTTCACAGCATATCTACAGTGGTGGAGAGCATTAGCTGGATGCTTTCAACATAATTTTCTAGATAAATAGTTGGCCGATATTTTTGCACAAAACCTACACCCTAAGGTGGCACACAATCTATGGCTTGCTTGTGCAAACACATTTGAAGAAATTACAGACAAGGGTGTGCAAATTGAGAAGGTGCTTATCACTAAAGGCCTTATCAAGATTTATTTATAAGGTCAAATTTCAAATCAAACCCAATCACCTACTCAAACTATTGCAACAGAAAAGCCTAAGGAGTTTAATAAGAACAAGAATATGGTAGGAAATAGAGAGACTGAATTAAGACATATACAAATGGTGCAGGCTCTGCCAACTCTAAATGTGCAATTAGATCCACCTAATCCACCAAACACTTTGCAAAGAGTCCCTCTATGAAGGGAATTCAAAAATAGGTACATAGTCTTCAAAAAATTGGGAGAGTCTATTGAGACAATGTTCCAAAATCTCATAACATCTAATTTGATTGTGTGGTCTATACCAAAGCCATTTCTTGAAGATCAACCCAAACACAATTAGAATTGAGAAAATGAATCTTACAACTTCCATCATGTTGTTGGTCATAGTGCTTATATATGTGTTCAATTACGACATCTCATTGAATATTTGATTGAAAGTGGTGAAGTTAAAATTAAACTTGCTTTGCAAAACACTAATCAAGATATGAGAATCTACAAAGATCCATTTCCTAGACATAATCAACAACTGGCAAGAAATAATCATAACCAAGAATAAAATCAATAACAAAATTAGAATCAAGGTCATAATCATAATCAAGATCATAACACCCATGCTAATTATTTGGGTTATAATAACATGCCTTATGATTACAATAATACTATGAGGCATATTTATACAAACCACATTTCCATTGTCATTGTTAAAACCCATGAGCCATCCTATACCCCTCAAAGTACTAGACCCATTATTATAGGGTTAACACCCTCTCCTTCAAATAACATTGTATTGAGTACAAGTAATTTAGTTGCACCTCAGTTTGCATGGGTTACCATTTTTAGACCTCATCCTTCTTCAAATTATAATGTCTCCTCATTGACTCGAAATTACTCCAACATAACTAGATGCCTGTGAGTCACCCTCTAATGCCCTTTGCCTTCATCTTCTAATTATAATGGCTCCTTTCCACATCTAGATTATGCAATCGCAACTAGATGCTCATGAGTTACCCTTCAGGTCCCTTTGCCCTCTTCTTTTAACATTGAACCCATCATGAACATTATGCCTTTGAATCTAAAGTTAAACATTGTGTCATCCAAGGCTAAATTTTTTTTTCCTACTATTGAAAAGCCTTATAGTATCTTAGACTAACTGAGTAAAACCATTATGCAGATTTTTATTTTAGATATTTTGCATATGTATGAAGTATATAAAACTATTTTAAATAACCTACTTCAACAACCCACTATTCCCCAAGACATTAACCCTAAACAGTTCCAAACACTTGTAGGGTATTTGTCTTCATTTTGATAGGTTACATTTGATCAAAAAGACATGTCCACTATTGGTCCTAGCCATAATAACCCCTTGTATATTGAGGCAATCATTGAAAACCATAAAATAAAGTAGGTACCTTAAATTGGTACAGATATTGGGTTACACTACAAAGGAAATTTAGCCGAAAAAGATCACCATAAAGGCCTATGATAATGTTGAAAGAAAATCTTTTGGTACTATTTGTTTGCCTATCATTGTTGGGTTTGTGTCCCATCACACTTTATTACTATTATGGATATTGAGTTGTCTTATAACATAATTATTGGTCATCCTTAGATCCATGAAGTACAAGTCATTTCATCCACTTTACATCAGTGCCTTAAGTTTACCCACAATGGGATCAAGGTCACCATTCCTGTCGATCTACAGCCTTATGAATATTGCAAACATTTAGAGGCTAAATTTCATAATTATAATTATTGCCCTGGCTCTGAATTCATTGCAAAGAAGAACAAGGAAATAGTTTTACATCCACCCAAATCCAATTATATCAACCCTAGTGTCCTTGCTTCCACTTTGACTAATCCATTTCTTGTAACTCTTGCAAAATAGGTTATTATAGAAGATGCAGACATTTCCACATATTGTCTTAAAGATGCCTTCCATATTGTTAAGTTTCCCAAGTCTCCTAAATTATTTAGAAAACTTAAACCTTTCAAAATCCCTAACAAACCCAACATGATTTGGCAAAAGAATAAAGATACACAAAAACCACTAATGGTATTTGTACTTACTACTTCACCAAATTAGGATTGAGAGGCTTTCATTGAAGGAGATTGGATATATTCTAACAACATCATCGATTTTTTTCAGAATCTAAAATATCTTATCCCTAATTAGATCATGGAAAATTTTGATTATATAGGAAAAGGCCTTGGATTATGAGTGCAAGGAATCATGAAACCTTTATTAGCTAGTAAACCTAACATGAATCAAGGTCTCAAATTTATGCTACCTGGGGATGACCTCATGACTTTTGATAGTGATTCTTCTAAATCAAATAGTGATGAGACTCCTCACAGTGACATAGCATTCCAATATAGTATTTATGATGAGCTTATTGTCATAGACTTATTTGATTCAAACTCTATTATAACCATAACACCCCATTGTTCCCTTTTCCTTTGCCATCCTGAACTCATTGATTAGGAGAAAAAAATTGGTCATATGCCTTGATGAATTCCAAAATCAAGAATTTATTACAGATTATATGGGCCTTAGAGATAGATTGTCAATTGGTGATAATAATCAAGGCTTAGATTTTTGTTTGGATCCTTCTACATACTTTGGAGAGAAATCAAACTTTATTAGTCATGAAAAAGATAAAACATTGAGGTCCTCAAGTGAAAACGTCTTCGAGGCACTAGTTGGTCAGGGAAATAGTAAAGAAAAATATAATCCCTTGAGTGAAAACTTATTTTAGGTGCTCTTGGATGGGAAAGTTTGCTCATCCCCAAAGGATACACAAGGTCCATCAAGTCCTTGTTTTATAGTTAGTACTAGCATCACATCAAAATAACAACAAACCTTTGAGCATCTCACTCTTGACTTTCCTAAGATATTTTCTAGTTGGCCATTACCTGAATTGGTGGATTCAAATTCATCACATTATCCAAAGATTTGGTAGTAATAACAATAAACTATATCAGAAGAAGAAGATCATGATCACACATTACCTACTTCTCTGGAAGATGGTTATACACTCCTTTTAGAAAACACTGTTGAAGTGAACTAGGAACATATGATGAGCCCAAAATTATTTACCTTGGATCTTCCCTCATGAAGGAGGAGAAAGATCACATTATATCCATTTTGAAGGATTTTATTGACATTTTTGCATGGGCATATTCTAACATGCCAAGCTTAAACCTTGACTTAGTTGTGCATTTCCTTGTTATCCATCTAGATGCTAAGCCAATAAAGCAAAAATTGAGGAAGATGCATCTATGCATCACTCTATTGGTAAAATAAAAATTGGAGAAATTATTAGGAGTAGGCTTCATTAGACCACTAGACTATTCTGAATGGATATCCCACATAAGCCATAGGGTATACGTCTTTATACTAATTTTAGAGATATCAACAAGGCATGCCCCAAATATGATTTTCCTCGACCCAACATTGACATAATTTTTTATTCTAATAATGGGTATGAGATGATGTCCCTCATGGATGGATTTTCTGGATACAATCAAATCAAGATAACTCAAGAAGACCAACACAAGACTATGTTCACCACCCATTGGGAACATTCTAGTATCAAGTCATGTCATTTGGCTTGAAAAACATCAGTTCCACCTATTAGTGTATTATGACTATCATCTTCCATGATATGATGCATGATATTGTTTAATACTATGTTGATGACATCCTAACAAAATCAAGAACATTTGTCAGACATCCTGATATTCTACAAAGAATCTTTGAGAGACTTTGCGAGTATAAGGTCTATATCAATCCTAAGAAGTGTGTCTTTTGCATCACTTTAGGAAAATTACTAGGGTTTATTTTATCATAAAATGGGATTGAAGTAGACCCTGCTAAGGTCAAGGCCATTGTTGAAATGCCTCCACCTTCAAATCTTAAACAATTCTGAAACCTACAAGGAAAGATCCATTCTATCCATAGGTTCATTTCATAGCAGGCAGATAAGTGTCACCCATTTACACATCTCTTAAAGAAAGGGGTCAAATTTAAATGGGGTCATGACTATAAATTATCATTTTCAAAGCTCATAACATATTTGGCCAACCTACCAGTTTTGAGACCACCAACACCTGGGCAACCATTGCTTCTCTATATTCCAATGATTAAACATGTACTAGGGGCACTCTTGGCCCAATATGATGATCAAGGCAAGGAACATGCAAATTATTATTTAAGCCACACACTAGTGGCTTATGAACATAAATATATGCCTATTGAGAAGGTGTTTTTAGCTATGGTTTTTTCTTCCCAATTGTTGTGACACTATATGTTAAACAACAAAATAATTATTATTACTAAAGTGGATCCCATCAAATTTTTATTATCTAAAGCAACTCTCACAGGCCGCATGGCCAAATGGGTCATGCTCTTAATTGACTTTGATGTTGAGTATTAGAATCAAAAAGCTATCAAGGGGTAGGTTATTGCTAATCAACTTACAAAATCCCCTATTATAGACACTCAACCACATAGATTCAACTTTCCAAATGATTTTATTATGATAGTAGAATTATAGTGTGAACCTGAGTAATAGAAGCTATAATTTGATGGTTCCTTTACTTCTCATATATCTAAATCTAACATTTTTTTGATTACACCACAAGGGTATCTGATTCCTAAGGCATTTCATATTAATTTTCATTATATTAATATTATGGTCGAGTATGAGGCACTTATTGTAGGCCTTCATCTTGTAGTGCAATGGGATATCCACCACTTAATGGTTTATGGGGATTACCAATTGATTATCACTCAAACCACATATTAGTATCAAACTAGAGATGACAAGATTGTACCCTACAAGCATATTTTGGATAATCTCAAAGCTCATTTTAAATACCTACAATTTGAATAAGTACCATGGGCTAATAACAGATCTACCAATGCGATAGAAATAATTGGGTCCATGATACAGATCGATAGTAGTGTTAAAGAGTATTTGTTTCTCATTGAAAACCTTCTATAGCCTGTTCATGTCTTTCCATATTTAGAAAGGGTGTGTGTCATTCCTTGTCCTAATCCCCCACCTATACTACCTTGGTTCCAAGACATTTATAATAATTTTCATGACTATGTTTTTCCACCTGACCTTTCCAATAATTATCAAAAACTTTTCCTTCATCTCATATCCCATTATACCCTCCTTAGAAACACACTTTATTGTAAATACTATAATGGAATGTTGTTTTGTTGTTTATCTTCAGTAGAATCCAAGTTAGTGCTTAAGGAGATTCATGAAGGAATGTGTGGGGCCCACACCAATGTAGTCTTAGCTAAAAATCTCCTCAAAACATGTTATTATTGGCCCAAAATGGATACTGATGCTTGAAATTATGTGAGGAAGTGGGTTTCTTATCAACAACATATAAATTTGATACATGCACCTTCCTTACCACTACATCTGATCACTACATCTTGGCCATTCTGTACATAGGGCCTCAATCTCATCGAGAAAATAAACCCAACATCTTCTAAAGACCATAAACATATTCTCACTACTACAAAATGTTTTACTAAGTGGATTGAGGCCATTCCTCTCATTTAAGTCATTGAGAAGTAGATTACCAAGTTCATCCATTACCATATAATCTACCGATATGGCATCCTAGCACATATTATATATGATAATGGTGGATCATTTGTAAATTGAGAAGTTAAATATCTTTATGCAAAATTAAAAATCAAGCAAAATAAATCCACACCATATAACCCATAAGGCAATGGACAAGTTGAAGCATCAAATAAAACCTTTGTTGACATATTGAAGAATATTATCAATGATGTTGGTCATAATTAGCACTTGTAAATTTTTCTTACCCTTTGGGTTTATCACACTAGTCATCAGACCCCCATAAGAGCCACTCCATACTCCTTTGTTTATGGCACAAAAGATATTATCCTAATTGAGATTGATTTGCCTTCATTGTGAATATATTTGGAGAATATTGAAGATGATGAAGATTATAGAGTTTCCAAGTTGCAAGAGCTAAAACTCCTTGATGGTAAGCATTTGGCTACCCTAAACAACTTGAAAGCCTATCATAGCAAATAGCATAGAAGCTACAACAAATGCATTCTCCCTAGAGTTTAAAATTGGTGATTTGGTCTTGAAAGAGAATAATAATAACATGAATGATGAACTCAAGAAGAAAGGATAGTTTTGACCCAATTGTCTAGGCCCATATATGATCATAGTAAATTATGGATTAGGGGCATACCGACTAGCTAATCTATGTGGAAAATAACTTCTAGAGCCCATGAACATTATACATCTCAAGTGGTTTATGCTTGATAACTTTTGAACCATTTTTTACAAGACCTATTACTTGGGAGCAACTTGTGTTGAAGTCATTTTATCTCACTGTTATATTTTGGATCATCTTATCTTGAACCATATTCATTTTGACCTATCATGGACCGTTCTTACAAGAACCATATTCTTTATGACTATAAATAGTTAAAGCTTTGGACTATTAGTAGTTTGGATCGTTTATATTCTCACTTGACTCATTTTATCCCATCCTAGACCATCCTATCTTGGACCATTATCCTTAGAACTTTATTATTTTTTATACCCTGGGCCATTGTAACTTGGATAGTTCTATCCCTTACCCAATTATGATCCTAATTATGATTCATAGGCATTTTGAACACATTACATGCCATTTCTAAAAATTATTTTAGATTGAATAGTATTTTATATCTTCCTCTTATAGACAAGTGAACACGAATGCATGAGCTCATGGTTTTTGCCTATTGAATGGTTCTTTATATTTATCGAGTGTTGCATATTATTCTATTGTTATTTTGTTATTGTTTGGTAGGCATTGTGGCCTTAGAATGACCTTGCTCTCATTGATTTATGAGCATGGGTTGTTGCATCTAGATTTATTTTTCATTGGAACTCCTACTCTTGAACATGCATCTCCTTAATTAGTTGGTTCCATGTTCTATTATTTATATTCATGATCCCCATTGTAGCTAGTTTAGCTATTATTTGAACTCTTACCTGTGGATGTTCATCTCCTCAGATAGGTAGTTCCTTGGACCTTTGTTAATATTTCATTTATATTGCTTATCCCAAAAACACAAAAACATTAGATAATGATCAACAAAACAAACAAAAACATTATCTTGCATTATTGTTTACTGTGATCGCCACACTCTTGCCATTTTACAAGCACTAATTTAAATGATCTCACCATTTTGTCAACCCATTTTATTTATTTCTTCTACAAATATTAATCATATTTTTTTATCATCACTTTTCTTTTATCCCATTTCCTGGGAGAACTACATTTGGCCTGAAGTTCATGTTGGATCTTGCATCCATAAAACTATGTAGGTAGTGTCCACTTGTCTTGTATGTCTGGAGTCATCTCGGCCACCCCCTTCTTTTTCTTATTTTCCCCCTTTTTGTTGTTTTATTATTTCCCTATCACTTAGGGGCAAATTTGTGTCCTTTGTTTTTATTACGATGTTGTAGAAAGTAACACCTCTTCTACACATGCACGAATAATTGTTCTCTACTTGCACTAATATTTTGATTAACTCTTATTTGTGTGTGTTTATTTTATTTTTATTGTTTTTTTGGCATGCTTTGTTGCCTCTCCATTTATTTTATTTATGTGTTGTTCTTTTTCATTCCTTTACTTATTCTTGATCTTTTATGTTCCTATTTTTTCATGTTCTTTTGTTTTATTTTTCAAGTACATCTTTTTAGTACACGTGGATCTTGATTATTCATATCTTACTTCATGTTGTTTATTAAGTTGTTCTTGATTCGCTTTTATAAATTCTTATTCCTACTTAAATCCTAATTGTTCATATCTATATTTTAAGTTAGGTTCATTTGTGTTTTGTTTTTCTCGTTATTTCTATTTATTTTTGTTTAAATGTAAATAGTTGTAACTCTGGTATTGGTATTTCTTATCATTATCCTTATTTATAAGTATTCACATTTGAACTAGCTCATCACAATTAAAATACAATGTCATTATAGGTAATTCATGCTTATGATGCATAATTTCATTTTGATATAGTAAGCACCAAGTGCTTTAGATTTAAAGTTAAAAAGTCAATGTAGCTCTGTAGATCATCTCTCAATTCACTAATGAAACTAAATGCTAATGGATTACACACCAGACTCTATGCAAGATGTGCATCTCTTGGCATACACTATGAGTCTCATCGAATAGTGGTTTATCTTTCTTCTAATCTTTATTCCTCACTCCATTTTCTTCCACTTGTAGGCAAACTACATTGGCTTAATGTCTATCTAGACTACATAGACAATGTTTGGATACATGACATATCGCAGGTCAACTCAGCCACCTTCATTCTTTTATTCATTACTGTTATCACTTTGTGTATCCTTATATGTCTAGTTTCTTGTGGCTTTTTGAGTCATTAAACCATCACATCTATGTTTACATTCACTCATATTTAATATATGTAATAGGTTATATCCTCGAGCTATCATTGCCAATTTGCATTGTTGGGGCACAATATTTCAATAATCATCAATCAAATCAACCCTACTGGGACACAATTACATATCAGTGATCAATATCAGCCCTACTAGGGAAAATTTTCTTTATCCATTGATCAAATCCACTCTAGTAGGGCACATTATTATTTCCTTTCTCTAAATCAATACTCTCCATTTTTCTTCTAATTCCAAACTCTACAGCTTTTACCCTTGTTCTGGCAAATTTTAAAGTATTCAACTTATCTCAGGATCAATCATTCCCTAAGCATGCAACTTGCACCTTATTTTAGGTGTGTTCAAAGTGTGTCATTTATATTTTTAGATTGTATCCTTCCCACTTCCCCTCACCTTGGGCCCATTATATTTTGATTATATTTTGATAATTAGGAATCAATGTGTGTAAGCATTAGCTCAATATGGATATAATCTCATCCATGGGTTAATTTCACTTTCTCTTTCTTTTCGAGAGTACATCCTTCTCTTTTATCCTCGTATGTCCTTTCAAAGGGTCATCATGGGTCATTTCCTTCCAAATTCTTTTTTACAACTCTTTTCTTTGAAAAGGCATTACTTCATCTGAATGTCTTGTTACACCTTCTCAAAAAGAGGCAAAATGCAGACATCTATTTTTAACACTATTATGTTGAAATTGTCAATCTTATTCAAAATGCACTCAAATGCATCATTTAGGCCAAAATCAATAAAATGCACTAAATAATTCAAGTTTTTCATATACAAGTGTCAATTTAGGCTAATGTACCCCTAAATAGGGCAATGCATTTAATGTGATTATCAAATTTTCTCAAATCATTTTGAGTCAAAATGGAAAAAATTACAATTTGACCCTTTGAACCACTGAATTCTTCTAATTCAGAGGCACACAACATGTGCATGTGTTATTTCATGTCAAAAATGTCCTAAATGGGGTATTGTTTTGTACACAATTGACACCTTTTTCTAATTATACTCTAATCAAATTATGACCCAGTTACTTGACATTTCAAGAAGTTTGATTAAGTGTGCAACCAATTTCTAAAGAATTGCATAAAATTTTAATCAATCTCATCTAGGCAAATTAATCCAAATCAAAGGCTTAAGTGGAAAATCCATGGAAGTTATTGAATATTTTTTAATTGGAAATTGATTTCTAATATCTACATCAACAGGTGACATTATTTGTGGGGTGGCATTCATAAGCATAAATGCAACAAATATTAGGTTTAAGACCCCCCATGTATCTTTAATGCCCCTTCCTTCTAAATATTCATGGAGATATTTATGATTTAATCCTTAAAAATTGAATTAATTCATGGCCACACATCTTGATCTCAAGATGCATGGTCATGGTTGATTATAACAAATTTCAAAAATGTATAAATAAGAGAGCTAAAACCATAATTTTTAAGCTCTTTTGGTTTAAACTTATTATGTAGAATTCTCTCCATAAGCCACCTTTGTGAAGTGTTGTTATGCTTAATTTACATTAATATAGCTTCATTATAGCCATACATTTGATCAAATATCATGAGTGTAGTTTCATTTGTGTACTTGAGATGATGGAGGAGCAAGCCACTCATCATTGACAAAGACTTGAACACCAAATCAAGGGGAAAATCATGTTTTGAGTTGCATTTAGAGGTGGGAAGCTCTTGGGAAGGTTTCATGTATATTATTTTTTTCAATAGATTTTAATTTCCTTTTTCAAACCTTATTGAAGGAGTTAGATTAGTTAGTTATGTTCTTTTTGTATTTCTTGAGTTTTCTTGACTAATGCTTGATCTAACTCACTTTGGATTCCATCTCTACAAGAGGAAGGGTATTGGGTGGAGGATTCCCAACATTGGTATTGGGAAGAGGACTAGGATGAAGGACCTCAACTACATTACATTATGTAGTGATTGGTTTTGGATTAGGAAAAGATGAAGGAAGAAAGTGAATAGTTTCATCTAAAGTAATAAAATAAGTGAACTTTTAATCTAAATCCTTAATTATGAAATGTTATTGATTAAGTAGATGCTAAAAATATGACATCATTATGAAATAATATTAGATAACCATATGTAGAATAGTATCAGGTAAGGTGTATAGAGTCAACTAGGTCAACTTAGTACTGTAAGCAAGGTGTGAAACTAAGCCTAAAAAGGATACAAAATCAACTAGGTCAACTTAGTATTGTAGCCTAACTAGAGAAAAAAGTATAAGGTCAATTAGGTCAACTTATTAATGCAACCTAACTGACAAAAAAGAGTATAGGGTCAATCAAGTTGACTTAGTACTGTAGGCAGGGAAAAATATAGTTTGATAAGGGACTATGTCAAATAGAATGATAATGTGCTAAAAATAGGGAAAAAAATTGTAGTGTAATTTGAAGCAAGAAATAGAAAAAACACATAAATAATTGGACCAATGAGAATGATCTAAGTGGAGCACACATGACAAAACCTTGCACCAACATTGGCTAATAAAAGCTTTAACAATACAATATATAATGATCAGAGAATAAGTAGTCAGCTAAAAAGTAAATGTTAACTAAGTGTTCATCTTGAGTGTTGTTAAATTATTATAAAGTGTTATTTTAAGTGTGATAGGGAAGTTGGCTAAAAATAGGGAACTAGAAATCAATATATGGATGGTTTTAGGACATTTAAGCTAAAAGGGATCTATATTGGCAATGGTATTGGCTTGGTATTAGGGCCTACCCCCTCACTTCACACTCATATAGCAATAAGGGTGTCAAGTGTTTTTCCAATATATACCATTAACCACGTGTTTATACTTGGCCAAAAAACCAAGTTAGCTTCCTCCTTGGTGATGAAATCCAAGTAGGTAGGCTTTGGGAAGATAAATGTTAAATGTGTTTTGAATATTGCATGGTTTAGTAGTGTGTGAAAAAAGAGACAAATAGTACAACTGATTGGCAATTTGAAAAATCACCTGGTTAGACTATGTGAGCTACTAAAAAATGAAAGTGTGAATTAATTACTAGCATTTAGTTTTTAATTACTAAATTAAGAATGGTATAGGGTTAGTTTAGATGACACTGTATACAAATAATAGAGAATAGAGTCGAATAGGTCACTAATGTTCTTTACAAGCAAGATATTATAAGAACTAAATCAATCAGGTCAACTTAGTTTACTATAAGGATTACAATTTTGAAGACTGCAAACATGAATAAAATAGAACTATAATGAAATACTTAATTGACAAAGAGAGAAAGAGAGGAACCTTAGTGGGTTATAAGATGATTAGGATTGAAAATATTATGTTGAAGTGACTTGAATGTTGCTTGCAAGTTCTACAAACTAAATCTATTGGTTTGACCTACTTCTATGAAACCTTATTTGCTAAAGCCTTATAAGATGACTAAGTCAACTTGTCCAACTTAGTTTGTTGTTCTAGATGTTGATTGGAAGACTAAGTCAACCTAACTGACTTAGTTTTTTATTCTAGATGTTGACTAGAAGACTAAGTCAACCTATATGACTTAATGTGTTGTTTTGGATGCTGATTAGAAGACTAAGTCAACCTACATGACTTAATTTGTTGTTATGGATATTGATTGGAAGACTAAGTCAACCTAGTTGACTAGTTTATTATCTAAGACTAAAGAATAAAATTGTGTTAACCTATCTTATGTAGTAACCTATATCTGATGAAGATTTGCACAGAAAGAATAGAGTTGTTTTGATATGACTATGTGTTAAAATTGTGCACAAAATTTATAACTATATCATCCTGGTCAACATAGTATCGTAAATATAGAAAAAATAAAATAATAGAAATGAAAGCATGAAATAAAACTTACAAGGGTTAGATTCACGTCGGGTTGACCAAAATATACATAATAGAAAATGCAATAGATTCTACAAATCAATCCTAGCTTGGAGAAGATAGATCCTACTTACACTTTCGATTGGGGATACATTAGATAATCAGGATCATGACCAATATGGATCTACTAGACCTAATTAAGGGACCTGCTACCACAATAATATCACTAGGGAGGGTTCTAAAGCCTCCAATCAATAAAAACTATGCAATAACCCTAATTAGGTCCTATGTTTTCATAATCACTAAACTAATAACAAGTAAAGCAAAATATAAAATAGTACTCACCATATCTTGTGGCACAAAGTGGGGGTAATAAACACTAAAAATAAACATGCATATAAGGCATATACTCACATCAATTTATATGTAATCCTAATGCATGGATGAGAAATGCAAATGCATATCTATCTACTCTTACAAAGGAAGAACAAAGTTAGGATTACTTACCTTTGAAGATGAACCCACCGAGCTTCAATCTCTCACTTGGCCAAGGTGCTTCACAAGAGGTTATTGTGGTATGTAATGATAATAAGGATAAATTAGTTCTTAGATACACAACCTATAAATTCATCCAAAATACTTCACAAGATAAGATCTGTATCTCTAAATAAAGTATAAAACCCTAAGCGTGTTCCTCAAGTAGAATGGTGGATAAATGTGCAATATATCTTCTTCTTCTCTTCTCTTATAAATGATGAAATGAATGTTTTTATATAGGTGGATCTAACCCTAAACACTTTTGAAAGTTTTGATTGGCAAGGTTGACCCGATCAACCTAGTATTGTAATTGATAAAAAAACTAACTAGATAATGAACTATGTTGACCCTGGCCAATTTAGTTCTTAGTAAGCTCTATCAATAAAAATATACGGTCGATATGGTTGAAGTCATGTAAACTACCAAAAAGCGGAGCTAATAGAGGTGGTAAATGACTAGAGGAGGGTGAAAATAGGATACAAAGCTTAAGGTAATGGTTTTTAGGAGACAAGTGTGTAGATAGCAAGTGGTAAAAGGGACAACAATCCTATGAAGCACCAATGGTCTACCCACCCCTTTCCTAGTATACCCCTTAAGGTGTGCACTTAAAGAGATTGAGACTCGATGGGTTCTTACAAGATAAAAAGTATTATTAAGTGGTAAATTTTGAAAATATTATGTGTATACAAATGCTACTATCATGTCCAGATGCAAATGTCCAGTGCGCTAAAGTCATCTAATTTATAAATGAAACATTAGCCTCATGATCATTCTAACTAATAAATAAAATATCAACCCTCATTCATTCACCAACTAGATAATACCTATGAACACCAAGAAAAAAAACAAAGAACATTTAAAGAGCATTTAATTGATCAAAGCTCCCCTATGTATTCCTATTTCCATACCAGTCTTGGGGTTGCACATCTATAGGTATGAAGTACTAAAGGAGCAACCCAAGATCCCAATTGTCCCAGTTACAAGCTAGGTCATTATTACACTTGCTTTGCCTATATTTCATGATTCACACACAAGCTAACACGTAGAGGAGAACTACATTATTTTGAGGCCCTCTTTAGAGTATTGGCTATGTAAGAAACACCCTTTAATAGTGGGGTCATTGGGGTCAACTCGACACCATGTACCCACTAACCCATTTTTCCCTAAGGTCACATTAAAGATGGAAATCTAGGGTTTTTCATTTTTATGAGTGACAGTCCATGACCCAAATCTAAATACACCAAAGTGAAGGAAAAGCTAAACCCAGAAGCATCTAGGTGGTCACATCCTATTTCAACACATATTCTATACAAGACACTAATGTTGAACCCAAATAATAACATAAATTCAACTATCCCAGGCTAACATTACTATTAAAAGATCTAGAAGCATCAATTCTAAAATAAGATGACTATCCCAAAATCATCTTCCAAACTACTTTCAGCATGTTTTAGATCTAGAATTGCATTAACATCAAAACAAGATAAGTACTCCACTTCTTTATCATTTCTATATCTAGCATAGTTGTAATTTCTATATTTATACTATATCAACATAATAAATTTAATGTATGTTTATATCTAAGTTTAGCATCTAATTGGTATGTTATATATCTGATTATCACCCTTGTGCCATTTCATTTCTATATACCCCTTTAATTAATTTAGACAACACCAATCTAGATTCCATTTTGAATTACCCTTATAGGTTGGTCTCACACATGTGATTACTACCTTTTTAGTTGTCACTTCCACAAGCATCTTTGATATGTTATTGGGAAGACCTTGGATACACACTCTTCGAGCATACTTTCTACAGTGCATGGGTGTGTTAATTACATTCACGCCAATTGGCTAATTATAATTTCTAGAATCCCATATGAGCATCATGTTGAATAAAATAAACTTATACCTAAACAAATAGATATCAACCCTACTAAGGCTAATTCATAACAAAAAGGTAAGCAATAAGCAATCCCCTTTATTACACAGCTAGTACTTGAGAGACCATTACATACAACATATTCCACAAAATCCCTATTTTCTATTACACACCATGATCAAATATCTAGAGCACCTCAAAATGCACATATTACTATTATGCCATAGAAACAAACAAGCACTCAATGATGGGTTCTAAAAACCCCTACTCATGTTATGCTTATTATTGCTTTAAAACCATATAGTCTTATTTTACATATATAGAGCACCATTCATACCATTGATAGATATTATACCAATACATATTCATTAGTAGCATAATGTGGGTATTACACTAGATTCATAGTAGGGAGATAGATATGTTCATCCACTAGACAGCATCATAAGATGATCTTTCCTCTTCAAAAATTCTAAAAATACCAAAAAATCAAAACATTCAAAACTCCAAAAATAATTTTGTCACTTACATATTCTATTAGCTCCTTGGCACATATGTGTTACTTCCATTTTTATGGATAGCATATTTAGTTACTCTTACATACACATGGGTGTCACACTTATACTTGAGTGTGATGCATGCATACACAGATACATGATACATTCATATTTTGGATGTTGGAATTTCCCTCTACTCATGTCATATGGACATAGGGGGCATCTGCTTCATTGATCTTAATACACATGGGCTATATAATTTGATGATCACTCTACATTATCATGTTTGATTTTACATATGTACTTACACATGCCTAATATCCATAAGTATATCTTACATAGGGTACTTCATATGCTATAAACATGCCATACTTTTCCTTACACATTCGATCCATGGGCTACTTTGACATGTTTATGTTGGTTTCTTATGTTTTAATTTATACACTTCCTTGAGTGGCTTGTATTCCTTTTTCAAGCATTTGAATATACTCCTTTGATTGTGGCCCCCGTGCCTATGTATGTTTTCATTGACATTTACATATGTTATTATTTGTTGTGTGTACATTTAAATATGCCATTCTTACTTCTATGAACATTTGTATAAATCATGTCCCTTTGATTATGCATCATTTGAACATACCCCTTGTTTGTGGTCTCCTCAGACCATTACCTTTTGACTCACTTTTGAGTGCTTTTATGTGGGTGTTTGTTTGATTGTTAATCTTGTACTATTACTATCTAGACATTGCCATGATATTTATCATGCATCTTAGGCATACATATGATCACATTGGTTCTATGTGCTTCAATGATATATTTATCTAGACATATTCCCTTATATATGCTACATGGTTACAAAAAGTTTATAATTCTCTCATATTTTGTAGGTGAGTTAACTACTAGTTCTTATATTTCCATCACCTCAAAATGGGAGATATTAGTAGGGACATGTCATAGAGTCATGTTCTCCGCACTTGGCATAGTTTTTTGATTCAGTGGGGGCATGTTTTAGAAGCATGTTCTCCACACTCATTCAGTTTATTGGTACTTATATCAATTTCCATATTATAGTGGGAGCATGATTTGGATGCATGTTCTCCACACTCATTCAGTATGTGGTACTTATATTAATTTTTAGATTCAGTAGGGGTATGTCATATGGGCATGGCTTCCACAAATTCATAGTTCTCAGATTCAGTGCAGGCATGCTTTAGAAGCATGTTTTCCACACCTATTCAGTATTCAACATCTCTAGTTTATGGTAGGGGTATTTTTTGGAAACATATCCTCCACATTGGTACTTATATTAGTTTTTATACTTCTCTATATATAGTGGGGGCATGTTTTAGAAGAATGTTCTCCACACTTACATAGTTATCTAAATTTGCCAAAACACATAGTTATATGATTCAAATTAATAGTTATGGCATAACTTTATACATTAGTACTATTGTTATACATAGTTTTAGCATGAGACATATATAAGGTGCATATGTTATGCAATATGTGCCTAATATTGAAAAATCTAAATCAGTTTCAGATTCCAAAACTCTTTCATGTATTGTTACCATATCACAAACTTTTTTGTACTAATACCTAGTGGACTTTTATGGACTTTTATTGAGCCAATATACTAAAGTAGTCGGTTCAATTTTGTTATGGTTGAGGTGATCAAATCACTTAATCTTACCAATTTTTTAGGTTGTACTTGATCATCTAGTTTCACCAAGTTATAAGTATTATTGGGTTGCATAGTTGAACTAATCTCAATTTTAAGGTGGCAACTCACTTTTACTCCAAAGTTGGGGGCATGTACCTTCCAATCTCTCTCTCCCTCCCTCCCTCTCTCTCTTTCTCTCTCTCCCCCTCCTTAGATATATCCACTTTAAATATTTATCTATATTTTTCTTAATCTCAATTTCAAAGCCTTACAATAATATATCTTTTTTAAAACAAATTGCCAATAGGCAAGGCATTTACATCGACACATAGGTGTACTCCTAAACTTTGATCTTTCAATTTAAATCTTATTCAAGTACTTTCAACTCAGATTATATGC
Source organism: Torreya grandis (assembly GCA_037957365.1). NCBI lineage: Eukaryota > Viridiplantae > Streptophyta > Pinopsida > Cupressales > Taxaceae > Torreya > Torreya grandis. Next base: position 2,554,889 of record JARHVA010001065.1, on the reverse strand, counting down.
ACTAATTCTATACTATAACATGCTCTTAATTTTTAGTTAGTCACCAAAAAATCACTCAAGTTGGGCACACGTAAAGAGAAGCTTTGCATACACACCCAGGTACGCATTCCTTTTTATTAAACTCTAAATTTCATTACTAAATTAAAAGGGGGATTTAGATTATATTTTATGATTATATAGCACCATAGTCTTGTACACTTGAAAAACTCAAACCTTGGTTATTCCTCACAATTTTATACCTTTCCCATTTCTATCAGTCTTGCAACTACTCTATCTTTATGACTATTGGCCTATATATCTTAGTCTAACTAGTCTTATGTTGATGACCAGGTCTTTTATCTTTATGACTATTGGCCTATATATCTTAGTCTAACTAGTCTTATGTTGATGACCAAGTCTTTTATCTTTCCTAGCATGCTTAAAATGTACTTATTTTCCATCTTTTCAGGTTTTGAACATGTACCTACTCTCCTACTCCATGGACACTAATATCTAGGATAAATAGTAATGTCAATGCTATTACCCTTAAATTCATATCATTTACAAATGAAACAAATCTTGATGGTCATCTTAAGTACTTTAATGCAAGTTATTACTCCAATGGGATTGAAATAAATACAAGATCAGCCCTCATTCTTTCACCACCTTGATAACACCTAAAAACACTTAAAAAAAGACCAAAGAGCATTCAATTGATCAAAACTTCCCTATTTATTCTTATTTCCATACCAGTCATAGGGACTGCACATCTACATATCTAAAGTACTAAAGGAGTAACCCAAGATCCCAATTTTCCAAGTTACATGATCAGTCATTATTGTACTTTCTTTACACATATTACATGATTCACACATAAGCCAACACATAGGGGAGAACTACATTAGTTTGAGGCCCTCTTCAAAGTATTGGATATGTAAGTAGCACCCTTTGACAATGGGTTCATTGGGGTTATCTCGACACCATGTGCCCACTAACCCATTTTTTCTTCAAGTTCACATTGAAGATGCAAAGCTAGGGTTTTGCCATTTCACATGGAGAAATAATCCATGACCCAGATCTAAATGCACTAGAGTGAGGGCAAAGCCAAACCTAGAATCATCTAGGTGGTTGTATCATATTTTAGTATATATTCCATATGGGACACTAGCATCTAACCTAGACATTAGCATAAACATAACCATCCCAGGTTAATGTTACTATCTAGAGAGCTAGAAGTGTTAGATCTAGAATCTGATGATTATTCCATATCATCTTCAAGATTGCTTTCAGCTTGTTCTAGTTCCAAAACTACATTATCATTAGAACAATTTAATTACTTCATTTCTTTGTCATTTCTATATCTGACATAGTTTTACTTTTTATATTTAGACTATATTAGCATAATAAATTAAATTTATGCTTATATCTGAGTTTAGCATCTAGTTGGCCTGCTATAGATCTGATTATCACCCTTGTGCCATTTCATTTTTTATACCCCTTTAATCAATCTATACAACACCAATCTATATTCCATTTTATAGTTAAACATGCTATTTGATAGTTGTAATGATTCCTATCTCTCTTTAATTACCAACCTTATGACTAGATCAAACTATAGAAGATGATTGATTCAAAGATACATTAGAAAATAGAATCGTGTACCTTGATGGATTAGAAGAAGAATGAGTAATGGTGATTGATAGAATTGAAGCACATCAAGAAAAATTCAAAGATTTTTTGATCAAAAAGCATGACAATGATATTTTTAGGTAGGAGATTTGGTCCTACTTTAGGATAAAATAATAGAACCAAGAGGAAGTCATGAGAATTTGCACTCCCTGTAAATGGGGAATTTCAAAATATGACATTTTTATGGTGAGAATATGCACTACTTAACTTATAAATATGGAACTCATCTTACACTACCATACAACGGACAATATTTTAAGCACTACAAATAGTGAAGGTATATTGTCACCTATTATCCCCTACATGTGATTTAGATTTATGTTGTGTGTTTCCCTTTTTTTTTTTACTTTTTATGGTTAAATACTTTATTTTATAGTTTCAATGATTCCTATCTCTCTTGAATTACCAACCTTATGACTAGCTTAAGCTATAAAAGATGATCAATGTAAAGATACATTAGAAAAGAGAATCATGTACCTAGATAGATTGGAATAAAAATGAGTAATGGTGATTGATATAATGACAACACATCAAGAAAAGATCAAAGAAGTTTCTTATAAAAAAATAGTGAGATTTTTAGGTAAGATATTTGGTCATACTTTGGGATAAAATAATAGAGCTAAGAGGAAGTCATGGGGAGTTACACGCCCTATAAATGAGGCCTTTCAAACTCTAACATTTTTTGGTGAGAATATGCACTACTTGATGTAAAAATATATAACTCATCTTTCATTTCCATACAACAGACAATATTTAAAGCACTATAAATAGTGAAGCTAGATTGTCACCTACTATCTCCCACATGTGATTTAGATTTATGTTGTGTATTTCCCTTTTTATTTTGGTTTCCATGGTTACTTTCTCATTTTAATCTTTTCAAGTAGACTCCTTATCCTAATAGATGTGAAACCAAAGATTATGAGAGTTTAGACTATGTCCTTTCATAATTCCATGCCCCCAACCTGAGCTAGTTGTCATTCCCTAATTTTTTTAGTTAACCTAAGGAAGATTAATTGACATAGAATGGCCATAAGGCCATGTAGGCAAAACCTAATGGAAAAAAGCACTACACCAACATCCCCCTTAAGCATATCTTAGGTGAGATGAGAATTGGGTCCCAGCATTGAAATCCTAATGAGGTACCCAAATACATAGTGAATAACTTCCATAGGAGGAAGAATAAGGTGGAGTATCCCTAACCCCAATGAGAGCTCATAGATGAACAAATTTACTCTCTATGAAGGGCTTGGTCAAAATATCTACAATCTGCTCTGATGTTAGATAGTACCAAAGATCAATGACTTACTTGTTGATAAACTCCCTAATGAAGTGCATATGAATCTCTATGTGTTTGGTCTTTTGATGGAGAATCAGATTCCTATAAATCTGGATAGTGCTTTAATTATCACAGTAGATGATTATTGGCTTATGAAACTAGATACCAAACTCAGTGAGAATCCCCTAAATATAGATTACTTCATTGGTGAAATTAATAGCCCCTCTGTATTATCCCTCTATAGATGATAAAGTAACCGCATGTTGCTTCTTGCTTGACCAACTTATTAGACCTGAACTGAGTGAGAAACTATAACCTAAAATGGACTTTTGACTCTGAATATCTTTAGCCCAATCTAAATCTATGTATCTAATCAAATCAACCTTTGTTCTTGCTCTATAGTGTATCCCATAGTTGTGCAAACCCTAAATGTAGTGTAGAATCTGCTTAACTACTTTCCAATGTAATTTGTGTGGATCCTACATAAACCAAGAGACCATGCCAACTACATAGGATATGTCAGGTCTAGTGTGTGTGAGATAGATAAGATTGCACATAAATTGTCAAAATGGAGTTGCGTCAACCAATGGTATAAGACAAGAAGTCTCAAGCTTCACACCAAACAAGAAGGGGATAGGAGTTGTCTTACAATTAACCATGTTAAATATCGTAAGCAAATTAAAAGAATACTTAGATTGTGATAAAGTTATCCCATAATTTGACTAAATGATTTCAATCTTGAGAAAGTAATGTAGCAATCCCATGTTTGTCATTGAAAATTTGTTTGAAAGTGTAGTTTTCAGTGCTAAGGTGGATGATCATGAGCTCTTTATAATCAGCAAATCATCCACATAGATAACTAGGATCAATAAAAAATCATTCTACCACAAGATGTAGACATTTGGATCTCAGTGGCATCTGGTGAACCTGACTGTGAGGAGAAAGGAGTCCATCTTAGCATACCATGCCCAAGGGGCATGTTTGAGTTCATAGGTAGATTTATTGAGTCTACAGACCAAGGAATAATCTTCCATAAATCCTTTTAGTTGCTTCATGTAGATCTCTTCTTTGAGGTCATCATGTAGAAAACACTCTTGACATCCATTTGGTGAACATCCCATCGATGTGGGGTTACGATGGATAGAGTGAGTCTAATAGACATCATCTTAGTTACAGGAATAAATGACTCAATGCAGTCTATGCCAGGAACCTGAGAAAACCCTTTTACAATCAAATGAGCTTTGTACTTATCAACAAACCCATATGTACCATACTTAGTCTCATAAACCCATTTGCAATAGACCAATTTTCTTCCTTTAAGAAGAGGGACCCAAGTCCTAAACATTGTTCTTAATTATGGAACTATACTCCTACATAAAAAAATCCAATTCTAGAATGCCAGATGCCTCATGAAAGGTTTATAAATTTGAGGTAATGGCCAAGTAGGCATGTGAATTACCCTAAAACTAATGTGTTTTCCTTGTATCTGATGGATTTCCAACCCATTTCCTAGCACTTTGAAGTGTCTGTCTAGCGCAAGTAGGACTAGAATTGTATGAGATTGGAGAATCAAGAGGTGAGTCATCATCATCTAAAGTGTGAGTGTGAGATGAAGGAGGAGAATCCTCATCACTACTCTCATCACTTAAACTTGAAAAAGAAGAAGAGTCATCCTGATCATCAAGAGGATTTTGAGGTGGATCCAACTCATTGTCTGAGGTGGAATCAATTTCCAGTGAGACTTCTGAAAAGTCTGGAGTGTCAGTAGTGAGTTCAGGTGGGCCCTCATAAAACTTGACACTCATTTCTATGAACAACTCATGAGTTTTAGGATGGAGAAGCATGTATCCCTTATCACCCTCTAAATTCCCCACAAAGATACAAGACTAACTCTGAGGGTCCATTACCTTGTGTTTCTTCTTGGGAACACAAGCCATTATTGGTGATCCAAACACTCAAAAGTGATCCATTGTGTGGTTGTGACTTTCCCAAGTTTCAAAAGGAGTGATTCATTTTAAGGCTTTGTATGGAACATAGTTTTGAATGTAGGATTCATAGTTGAATGCTTTAGACCAAAAATGAGGAGCAAGAGACTTTGATTAAAGCATGTAGTTGGCCATTTCCTTTGAGGAATGGTTCTTAGGTGAAGCAAGAGACTTTGATTGAAGCATGTACTTGGCCATTTCCTTTAAGGAATAGTTCTTACATTTAGCCACACCATTTTATTGAGGACTGTATGGAACTATGTGTTGTATCTAAAACCCATCTGCTATGCAAATTTACTCAAACATGTTGTTGACATACTCCCCACCATTGTCATTCCTTAATATTTTGATGGAACAATCTGACCACTTCTCCACAAGTGCCTTGAAGTCCTTAAAGTGATCAAAGACCTCAAACTTATTTTTGAGAAAAAAACAACTAGGTGTACCTTGAAAAGTCATCAATGAATGTGAGCATGTATTTGGTCTTATTGAATAAAGGTTTTAGAAATAAACTTGCTATGTCACTGTGGACAATTTCTAGCTTCCGTTCAGCTCTTCTTATTTTGCCCTTGTCATATTTCTCTTCTGGATGCTTGCCAAGAATGTAACCATTGCATATGCCATCCAAGAATTTGACTTTAGGCAACCCTAAAACCATGTCTTAATGATTGAGTTGCTCTAGATAATAGTAGTTTAAATGGACAAACCATTTATGCCATAGTTTGCTCACTCCATCTACATGAGTAAGTAGTGCAGCTGAGGGCTGATATAGAGAAAATTATGAGAAGGTATATAGCTTAGACTAATGATTGGCCTTCGCATAAGTTATTGCATTGTCACTATGTAGTTCCTTGATAACCACTAAATCAAGTGTGAACTCAAATCACTTTCCTGTACATATGTAAGTGATATGGTATATAGATAGAAGATTGGTAGATAGTGAATGAACACACAAAACAATATTGAAATTCTCATCACTTACTTCAACGAGTATTTTACCACTAAATTCTACCAAAGTGTCATCACCCATGAGAATTGAAGGCAAAAAACATGGCTCTATTTCTGAAAATAGATCTTCTAAGGAGGCCATGTGATAAGAAGCACTTGAGTTAATAACCCAAGTCAAAGGCTGAAAAGCTACTATAAAAAGTGCCTTGCCCTTGTTTTTACCCTTATTTTTGTCTTTAGCCTTTATAGAATCTTATACAGATGTTTTCTGAGTTGAAGATTCAGGACCACTAATATTATTCTTCTCAAGCATCTTAATCAAGGTGTCAATCTTATTTTTCATGCACTGAGATTCATCATGCCCAAGTTTCTTGCAAAAGTTGCATTTGAGTTTCTCCTTCTTAGGTTTCTCATTTGAGGAGGACTCATTTGATGATGCCTTAGTCTTAGAATTTGATTTATAATTCCTTTTGTACTCATCATCTAGTTTAAACTATTTCTTCTCTTATTTGCCACTGCTAGAAGGCTTCTTCTTGTCTTGATTGATAATCAAGGCATATGATTTTGAAGACTTCCGTGCACCCATTTGAATTAGCTTATCTTGCTCCTAAGTTAGATCACCAACAAATTCATTGAATGATGGCATTTTCCAAGAGGGTCTACTAAGTACACGTTTGGTAGCATGAAATATAGAGATGAAAACTAGATAGTCATGACCTAGTTTTGTAAGCACGGATAGAATCAACTAGTCATCTATTTTTTCAATACCACATTGTTTCAATTATAGTATCAGTGACTTAAACTTTGTAAAAAAGTCTTATAGGGTGTCATACTCACCTGGGCTTAATGTGATGACCTCATTCTCTAGCTCATGAGCCCTCATGATGTCTTGCACTCCAAAAATCTTGTCTCAAATGGTCTAGACTTCGTTGGGAGTTTTTGAAAATTCAATATGAAATAGGAGGTCAAGAGACATTGATAGGCACAAGAACCCATCGGCCTCATCACATCTATTGTACCACTTAACCTTTTTTGCATCTATAGCTGACTCAGTTTTCTCACCCATAATGATTTGATAGAATCCTTTACCTCTCAAGGTGAGCTACATTTTAGACTTCTAGTTGAGATAGTTAAATGGTGTGAGTGGTTTAATATTTAGATATATTAGTGTAGATTAGATTGAGACAAAGTACAAAATTGAGATGAAATTGAAGAATAAATTGCACATAGTACAAGTACCCCTTTGAACTATCAACAAAACCCCCCCTTAAGTTACAATGCAACACACACTCAATATTAGATGTCAAGCACTACTGAGAATGTGTTTATGAGCAATTAGTGTGAGATAGTATAAGAGTGACGTCGGGCACAGCCAATAATGTATCTAAGAAGAAAGGTATAAAAGGTTTAAAGTGAGTTTTAAGCTATTACACCATGAATAAAATGGACATTACAAAAGGCCTAAAATAATACCACCAATGCCTAGAGCTTTAAAAATATGCACTTTCCAAAAAAATAGCACCCAAAATGGAGTTACGGATTGAAAGTTATGGCACTTACAAGTTCTTACTTCTACACATTCATGGACCCTTTCCAAAAATGATTTTTTTTCCAAAGTAGAGGTACCCCACAACTCTGAGCAATAATGACCCTTTGGAATTCTGGGTCGATCTCAAAAGAGTAATCTAGAGTTTTTAGACTACTTGACTTTCGTAAGTAATTAACATTTAAAAACCTAAGGTAGTAATCACCCTTTGAAAGTTTGGGTCTATCTCAAAAGAGTAATCTAGAATTTCCACATTGCTTGACTTCGATAAATAATCAACCTTTGAAAACCTGAGTAAGGTAATAATGAACTTTAAAATTATGGGTCAGTCTCAGAAGAGTAATCTAGAGTTTCCACACTGCTTGACTTTTGCAAGTAATCAACGTTCAAGAACCTGAGTTGGTCTACAGTAGTGTAAATTGAGTTTTTGAACTTACTTTGTTTTAGGTGAAGTTGCAAGTAAAGCAACTCCATAAGTCCAAATTTGTCTTTCATATTGTAATTCAAGTTTTGGCCCCCTGCTTGCTTAACTTCATGAATTTGCAAGTAAAGCTATAATAGAAAGTTTTGCATTAATTCTCCAAGGAATCCCACCAAACCCTTCTTTATGTTGGAATAGCGAATGTAACAATATTTCACCACAAAGATTACTACAATACTGATAAAAATGACTCTAATACCATGTTGGATTGGCCACGATCTTAGATCATTACATAGAAGATTGAGTAAATCTATGTATGGAGCAATAAAATCATAGATAAATTACAAAAGAGGAAGAAGCTTATCTTCACACAATAATATTGTAAAATATGACATGCTTGCATAAAATCACATTAACCTATCTTACCTTCTAAAGTAGAAAAGTGGGGTACATATAGGAAAAATCAGGGCAACATGAGGAAGCCTCTAATTTTCCTAATTAGATAATTACATTAAAATGAAATTACCCTATGTGGCCCTTTTATAACAAACCTAAGGAAGCTTAATTGACATAGAATGACAATAAGGCTATGTAGGCAAAACCCAATGGGAAAAAGCACTACACCAATAGTCATTTGGCCATGACAGATGTGAATATAGAGAGTATTCGAAACTGAGTGCACATAAGGGTGATTTAATAATTTAATACATTAGGGAATAGAAAGTGAAAATCAAAAGTGACTGAGGCACTCTATGAACTCTATGAACTTGAGGATACAAAATTATGACATGTAGATGGGAAGATTCTACATTGAGATTAAAGCCATAGACCCACTATTCACTAAAGTTATAAAAACCAAAATTGAAGGGTGAATCAATGTTGCATGTAATTAATTATTAACATTAAGGGGTGAATCAGAATGAATTAAAACTAAAGAGTGAGATACATATTGTAATTATTTTGAATTTTCATATAATAAAGTAAGTAAAATTCATAGGCAAGAACAAATTTTATCAAATTGCACCAAAATTTCCATAAGTTTACAATGAATATGGTAATTTGGTAACTACAAAAAAAATCACAATGACATCAAATGATTCCATTATAGATACAGCATAAGTGGATGAGGATAATAAATTTTGCATGCATTCCTACAAAGGAAAGCAAATGGTTGGTTGAAGTTTCAAGTGGCACTTTATGATCTTCTAATCTTGTGAAAAGGATAAGTCTAAGGGACCTAGAAGTGAAAGTCATGTCTCAATTATCTATTTAAAGCTAGATATGTCTACACAAATTCAAGAAAAACTTTTGTAAAGATAAGGAGTTTATTTTAAATTAAAATTGATAGTGTATAATGTCATCAAGTAATTTATTATGTCATAGTCAAGTTCAATAGTTTGCAACTCTATTTTTTTGGCATAGATTTCACTTTGATCCCCATCAATATTCATCAAACTGGTTAATCAATCTACAACTAACCATAAGGAGTTCACTCAGCCTTAGCCTGCATGATATAGGTCTAAAAGCTATTAATTACTACAAGGAAAGAATTGTCAAAAACTTCATGAGACTAATATGGGAATGAGCCCAAAAATATCAAAGAATGTATGTTTTTTCATAAATGATATATTGATGAATCCCTTTGATGGTATTTATTCTATTTTTAGGGTAAAACTAAAATGTTAACGAGATACTTTTTGTTTAAGACCATTTGTTTTTAATATTTAAAATCAAGTTTTATTTAAGAATATCCTACCTCCACAAAATTTGTATCTCTAATTTGATTAGTGGTTTATAATATTCATAAATGAAATAATAGTTATCATTTTAAAAAAAAATTATTATGCAATTTAGAACACTTAATTAATTCTACAACTTTAATATTGGAGAAACAACCATAAAATAGAAAACTACATACTCCCTAATAAAATTATTGTACTAATTTAAGTATTTCATTTCAATTTCCATAGGTTGATTTATTTGGTTTTTGGCCTTTTCAAACTTAGCAATGAAAACTAAAATAGAGAAAAAAGTATAAATAGGGAACAATATGTAGACACCTAAATCTAGTAACAGGCACTTAACAATGTTAATTCTTTACATATATTAAACCACTTGACTTGTGCCCACATACATGACTCATTTTATCCATTTTTCTAAGCCATTTATCTATATGCAGGCTTGACCCTTTATTCACCATTACTACTACACAAAACTTTCAAAGTTAATGCTCAAAATGCAGTTACATCACGCTCATATTATCTCTAACTCATGAAATCTATCCTTGATTCTCAAGGATAGGTTTTCCCTAGGTAGACAAGTTTGTGCCACCTAGAGTGGCCTTGTCCCCACACCAAATAATGATTAGTTTCCAAATTAAAAATATCATTTTGGGTCTTCGCACACATTTTGTAAGTTTAACTAAAGTAAATTGTCAAAATCTTTCACTATATAAGCAAATCAAAACCTCATTTCAAAGGGACTTGATTCCTAGCTTGGGACTATATATTAAACACTTTTACATTATTGCACATTGAGAAAATATGCCCTATTCTTCTCAAATTCAAGATCATTCACTATGAGTAGTCATAAGCTAAGTCTCAAGCATCTCAAAGCAAGTTGAGTTAACATTATCAAGTATCAAATCCATATTTATAGTTGCATACATATAGTCATGGAGCACAATTTCACAATCACTCTAGGTAGGATAACTATGTGGATTGATTCCCTCATCAGAGTTGTTAGAGATGTATGTAGTTATCAATCATCAAGGGGGTGTTTGGGGTTAACTCAATCCATTACACTCCCCCTCCCCACATTTTTTTATAGGTTTTTAGCTCTCATAAGACCCTTAGGGTTTCCAAAGTAAAGATGAGGAAAATAATGATCTTTGCATGGCACAAAAAAAATCAAACATCTTATCCCAATCAATAGCCATAGGTGTATAAGGTGGAATAGTCACAGAGCTATCACAATAAATGTGGACAAGTTTTGTAGTCAAGGGAAATGACTAACCTAAGTTGTTATCCAATGAGTGCTAACCTATCTGGGAATATCTTCAAATTTTGTTCCTGATTAAGCAGTCATAGTCATATCTTTTGTTGATTTCCATTGTCACACATCAAAAAAAATCAACCAAGAATCTGGATCTGAATATGGTCATAGGTACTTGACAATGTTAACTCTTGACACATTAAACCATTTTACTTATGCCCACATACATGAATCTTAGTTTCCATTTCTCTAAGCCATTTATCTATATGTGGGCTTGAGCCTCTATGCACCATCACTACTATACATAAATTTCCAAGTTAATGCTCGCCCTCATACTCCCTCTAACTCAAAATATCTACCCCTAATTCTCTGGGACATATCTACCCTAGGAAGATAGGTCCACTACCACATATTTATCTGCCTAGAGTGGCCTTGTGCTCATGCCAAATAACAAATAGTTTCCAAATTTTAAATATTCTTTTAGATCTTTATACACGTTTTGTAAGGTCAGATAAAGGAAACTATTAGAAGGTTTCAATATATAAGCAAATCAAAACCTTATTTCAAAGGGACTTGATTCCTATCTTGGCACTATCTATTTAGCATTTATACACTATTACACATTGAGAAAATCTACCCTATTATTCTTTTATCCAAGATCATTCATTTGGATCAATCACAATCCAAGTCTAAAGCATCTCAAATTAAGATGAGAGTTATCATTGTCAAGTATCAAAGCCATAATTCTAGTTGTCTATATATATTCAGTGAACATAATTACACAATCACCCTAGGTAGGAGAACTAAATGTGGCTTGATGCCCTCCTCAAAGTATCCAAATACGTAGGCAATTGTCAAAAATTAAGGGGGTGATTGGGGTTATCACATCCCATTACTCTCCCCCTCTCTTTTTTTGCAGGTTTATAGCTCTCACAAGACCCCTAAGATTTCCGAAGTAAAGAGGAAGAAAACCATGATCTCTACATGACACAAATATAATTGAAACATCACAGCCCAATCAACAAACATAGGGATAAAAGAAAAACAATCACATATTTACTGTAATCAACATAGATAATATGGTGGTCAAAGGACATGATCAACCTACATTGATGTTTAGGGAGTGCAGACCTATCCAGGAGTATCTTTATATTTTTTTCCTAATTCTAAGAAGTCACAGTCCTAACTTTTGTTGTTTTCCACTATTACACATAAAAAATAGTAAACTAGGAATATGGATCTAAGCTAACTAAATTTATTTCTAATGTTTTCCAAAAATAACATGTTTGCATACTTAACAAGTTGCAATTAGAATTGTAACTATATATATTTAACATTATGATCTTTTTTAATTTTACACCTATTAAATAACATTTACATGGTTAAATAAAAAATGGGGTACTTGACTAATTTACCTTATATAGGGTCCTCATTATCAATTATCTATCATATATATTTTTTCAATGCCAAACATGAATCTGTGTGATGCCCATACATTATCTAATATGCACAATAATATCTAGATCTTCTCACTGGATGTAGATGAGGTAGTTTGATCAACTTAGATTAGCATTACTTTTTCAATTTTTATTCTAGGGTTTTAGCTAAATTCATGATTCTCAAACACTAAACAGAAATAAAATCATCCTTTATTGGATTTTATTGAGAATTACTATAGCATTTCTCTTTGACCTAAAGGTTTCATATTGAATTCTTGATTTATTTGTATTTTTTTTGTTTTTGTTGGTTTTTAATTTATTTTTCTTGTTTTTTAGAAATTATTTTCTAACAGTTTTAAAAATCATATGATCTATCATTTTGGGAAAAGTAGTCTTCAGTTTTACCTACTCTGTGGTGTGAGCGATACTACTCCAATATTCAAGCCATTAGATAACACTATGTATAGACTTTAGTTTCCATATACCTTATAGTATATCATAAACGAATAGGGTTTTTGTTTTTTCAACCATAGGAATCCTTTTAGTTCTTTATTTTTGTAGTGCATTGGTAAGTGGTTAGCCCTAAGAAGTTACTCTCAACATACCCTAGAGACATGATAGTAGAACTATATGGTGGTGAAATGCTCTGTAACTAATGCCTTTTAGGCCTTGTTCATTATTTTATGACAAGGATTAGTATATCTGAGCGCTTATAAATCAAACACACCCCACCTAGTTACACCCATTCTCCCTTTCTTTTAATCATTTATATGATTGGCTGATTTTTGGACTAAAATCACTCTATTTTTAAAATTCTCAGAGATTTTTATTAGTCATATTAATAAATTAAGAAACTTATTTTTGTTTGTTAAAATACTATATAGATTTTCTATAATTTACAAGTTATGGTTTCTAATAAATTTGGCCTAGAGGATGAACGATGTATTTATTTTAAAATTAATTTTATCAGTTTTGTTTATATATATCGATACCAAGATGTCAAGTTATGACCTCAGCTATCTGATGGTCACACATGAAACATCTCACCTTCATTATAAGGAAGCTAAGCAGACTAGCCCCTAGTCCTCAAATAATGTTGATCCTGCCCCTAGAGACATGTCAAGCTTATTTATAGATCAAACCTAAGACCTTAACAATCAAAGTTGTGAGTCTCATCCACACCAACCAACCCATGGGTTAAGGGTTTTGATTATATATTATGGTTTAATGAAAACCTTTTTTTTTTCTAGAAATACCCCACAAGTTTCATTATATGGTTGGTTCTTTATTGTGCACATCATATAATGTCTATATTGTATATTCACGATGTATACTTTCTAATTCAAGTAATGATTATTCTAATTACATGGTATCAGCCAAAAATATTCAATGCATTTCATAATCATTCAATAAATTGAGGAACACTAATATATAATAAAATCAAGGTTGTAATCAATCATTATACATATTTTATCTATGGAATCCCATGTGAGCCACCCTATAGTGCTAACCGAAGGTAAAAAATATATCCTTCATCAACCCCCTCCACCTTGCACATATCCTCTTAATGGTGTTTGTATGCATATTCAATCTAAAGTTCCTAAGGCTTGTCCCTGTGAAGTACTTCAAGATCAAATAGTCACTATGAGAGCATCCATATAAGAGATTAAAAATCAATATCAATATTTCAATGCAAATATCACATCATGGGAAAATAAGATCACATATATAAAGAATCTAGAGAATGTTAAAGTTAGTCATAAATATACATCTCTCTCAAAATACTTTGTGCTTAAAAAACTTCACATCAATATTCCATAAGTAAAAAAGAGGATATGTCTATGAGTGATTCAAAAAGTGTACAAAAGGCTAATAAGAGTTCAAGTGAGATCTTAAGATAAATGCTTCTATTTTAACCTTTTAGGACTTAAAAAGTGTAAATCATATGTTTGTTAAATATTTGAGTAGACTAAATCAAGGAAATAATATGCAATAAATACAACCACTAATTTGTTACAAAATTAACTAGCTTTGACCTTTATAAAAATAGTAATAAATAGTATAACTTAGTTGGAAAACAACTGAGATTATTGATCTAGGTGTTGGAAACTAAGGTAGAAGCTAGTCTAAGTGTTGTAAATTAGATCCTAGTGTCGCCATAATTGGACAATAGCACCATAATAAGGACACTATCACCACATGGCATTAGTGTCCCCAAAATGGTGCTAATGTCCTTTACCTTTCTTTTCCCCAAGTATATATCTTTTCAAAACTAGAACTTCCTAAGGTCAGCATGGACCTCTTTTAGCACCCACACAAGCATCAAAATAGTATAAATAAATTAATTTTAGCCATCTAACCACTAGATGGAAATCATTTACAAAATACACAATCAAACTTAGAACAAGAAGTGCCCAATTAAGGTTTTAATCCCTATTCTACCATACTTCTAAAAAATACCATCTACAATAGTCATAAGCTCAAATTACCTAGATTTATAGTCTCAAGAAGGCACTTAAGGCCACTATCATATTAGCTTCACTTGCACTTGCACTAGCACTTTAGGTGGGGAGAACTACATTGGGATTGATCCCTCCTCAAAGTATTGGTATGTAGGCAAATCTCTTTGCAATAGAATGTTGAGGATGTCTAACCTACCCTACTAAAAAACACACTTTTCATCTCAAATCAACCAAATGCCCTAGATATATGGAGGATTAGGGTTTGCTCAATAAATCAGTAATTATAGTCAAAATACAAGGTTTCAAGACTCATGCATGTAGGAATAAACCTCAAATATTTAGACACAAGTACACCCAAAATCTCAAGACAATCCTACATAGAGGACATTACTACCAATATCAAGACACTACCACCAAATTTCCAATAATGACAATAATGTCCAATTGTGGTGTTATTATCCAGGAGGGGTTCTAACATCGAGATGTAGTTTATGACACTTAAACCAGCTTCTACCTCAGTTTCTAGTGCCCATATCATCTGTCTCAATTGTTTTCCAACCAAGTTATTACTTGCACTATTTATTACTATTTTTAGAATGTTCAAAGCTAGTTAATTTTGTAACAAATCAATGGTTGTATTTATTGCATATTATTTTTTTGATTTAGTCTACTCAACTCTTTAATAAACATATGATTTACATTTGTTAAGTTTAAAAAGTTAAAATGTTGGTATCAAAATGACTAAGAGGGGGGGATGAATCAATATTCAAAAAAAATCAATCAATTATTTTTAAACATTAATGAATCATTCAAATCAACTTAGTGATCCAATAATGCATTAAGAACCAATCACATGAGCATGAAACAAGATAACTCATCACATATGTGGGAAACCCTCGTGGGGAATATAACCCACTAAAATAAATCTTGGAAAAACTATCCTATAAGATAATGTATAAAATTTATTTGAGAACTAGCCCATCATAGAGCACCAACTCCAAACTTATCAAGCACCCACTTGACTTTAGCAAACACCCACTTGTTAGGAGGTTACAACCCCCTATGACTAAGCACCAACTCAATAAAAGGATACTTCTATAACCACTAACCTGCAAGGCATATCCAAGTCCCTCTTGACCAATAACCAACTCAACCAAGACTAATTTTTCAAGCACCAACCTGCAAGGAAGCTTCAACTCCCTCTTTAACCAAGCACCAACTCAGCCACTCACACTTATTTCCTATATTCTTCCACTCAACTCTCTATCTGCTCTATCTGAACTCTATCCACTATCATACATAAGGAACACATATCTAATGTAACTTTTATAGACTCTCAATATAAAATCAATATATGATGATCACTCCTTTAGCTCTACTCCACTTGATCTCTCTCAAAACTGCCTCTAGGCTTTCACTCAACTAGCACTCTTCAAGACTAAATGGGTCATATGACCTTGATATTCAACTGTAGAACACCTATATGATCTTAATGAAATGATTATCTTCTCTCTCTTTAGGTTTTATAACATGTTACCCAACCTCCTTAGGCTTATCGATTTATCAATCCATTCACTTACTCTATACTTACCAAATAGGCCTAAAATGCCTTGTTTATATATAAGACTCTTACTCACACATATATTAGTCAAACACACACACTCATAACCTTTGTTTGATTAAAAAATAGGTCTTAACACATGTTATAAACATTAATCAATCATAATTAGTTAGCCACAACACCTCATAAGCATTATTCCTCCTTTAGGTCTCATGGATACCCAATTGCATTAGGCCTTCTTATCAACACGTTACCATTTGATCCTTTGTAAAACATTACACCTCCATATATGGCACAAACCTTTCAAAAAAAATCTAAATATATTTTATCTAACATACTCTAATCTCCATATCATCTTTTTATGTCCAACTCCTTCATGAAACCCCTCAATAATACTCAGTCCTATTAGGCTTGTGTACACCAAAAAGTCTGCCTTTCAATATTGAAGCTCAAACACACTTAATCCACTCAAACATGATCAAAAAAATACATATAAAAAATCTACATGACCTCAATTTCATTAACAAATTCAATATACACTTTCACTTAGACCTTAAGGTTTCATGATCAACTCATCAAAACACTCACTCAGAACTGTGAGAATACTCAAAACACACTCATGAAACATGTGACCTCCAATACCTGTATGAGCACTTTAAAATAATATTGATGCATTCAAAATATTCTCTAACATCTTTATAACATCCTAAAATATAAAACTCATATGGTCTAATATCAAAATATTGGTCTTTCGGACCAATCTCATGACCTTATATCTCACAAACAAAACTGAACCGACAAGCCATTTTGGCTTCAACATTTTCATCTATTTTCCTAACCACAAAGATTCTTAAAAGAATGAACATGACATAAAAGTATTTAAAAACATATTCATGTACTTTTTTCCAGCATTCTACCATGAAAACACACTCAAATTCATCTTCTCATTTTTTCCAAGGTTTTGCATTATTTGTTTCATTAGGCCTATTAACAACTGGCCTACTTGAATCACCAAATTTGAACACCTAAATCCTAGAACCTATCCAAAAATCATAATGGATATGAAATATGTGTCTCTAACTTCTTCCTCCATCAATTTATCTACTTTGACCAAATCAACTTTTGACTGCTACAACAAATTTTTCATAAACAAGCCCTTTCTTATAGGGTCTTCTCACTCACCTAACAAATCAATACCACCAATAGATTATTGAGAGAGTATAATACAAGATCCAATATGTTTCCTAAGAATTTCAATCCATTTTGAGCTGATTTGAGCAACATCTTTCATAGCAGGTCCTTATTAGGGTTTTGAGGAGGTTTAACACAGGTTTTGGTGTTAATGATTTTTCATAAAGGACTGCCCTTTAAATCCAAATCCAATAACTATAGATCTTATATAGGACCCTTTCCCATCTCTCCTTAATATATTATGTTCCCATGTAGACATTATATGTGCTAACAAACACCTAAAAGTCCTTCTTAGGTTTGCATACCTTCATTCTATACACTTGAGAGACCTCAAAACCACTTTTCAAGCCTTTTATTGCAAAACATAACCTCATACTTCATTATTATGCCCAAAAAAACTTTAATTACCTCTATACATGCTCTCCTTCAATTATTCACCTTGAAATCTGATCCTCATGCCACATTAGGCAAGGCAAGGCTAAAGAATGGTCTATATGCAGACCAAGACTGAAGGACCTACCTTCGAAGACTCAATTTGAAACACTTTTGAGTCAATACACACCTTATTCTCATGTTCACATAACCCTGAGTTCACTCACCTCATCATGCCACCAGCTCATACCTTCACCATTCCATGAATAGGCTCAATCTTTTAATGCACTTAACACCTTGACATGTACCTTCATGCAACCATAAGGCATTAGTTGCCTTAAAATTCTCTCTCACCTTCAAATACATGTTATCATATGGCTCACCCTAAAACCCTTCATGTTATGACTATGCCATACTATGCACATACCTCTTCATATCATGACATCAATGACTTGTACAAACTTCTTCAAACACTATGCTTCTTATGCAAACATTAGTTGTCTTAAAACACTATTCCATGACCTATACCTTCTATGTTCACAACATTCATGACAATTATCATCCATGCAACACTCTCTCTTTCATCTACCCTGACATATCACATACTTCCATATGTCCTTAGTTAGCTTTGACATCAATCTTCATAAGATGCTTCTTGATATCACACACCATCAATCTTGACATGATACACCTTTGGCATCCTTTGACATCGAACTTGACATCAACCTTGACCACTAATTACCATTGACAACATCATGCTACCAATTGAGAACACACTCTCAACAAGCTACTCATATACACAATAATCACTCATTAATTAACACTCTCTTTATGACACTACAATGCTCAAGCACTTGTCCAAATATACCTTTGAAATCAATGACCATTATCCCTTTACATGATGTACCCTTTTGATATCAATGACAAAAACATGCCAACAAACTCCCCCTTTGTCATTGATGGCAAACACATTGATGGCAAACTCACTACAATTCAAAACTATTTCAAAATGATACTTTTCCCATCTGCTCATTCTCTCCCTTTGACATTAATGACAAAGGGTCTTTCACAAACTACAATCTAGTCCTTGGAGTTGAACTTCAATAAAAATAATAATGAAATGATGATAAAAACTCATCTTAGGCTCATACTAGTTGTTGTAGACAACTTCTGGAACACTTGAACTATACCTAAAGAAACCATGCTTCTTATGACTTCAACATCACTGTCTTGACACTTCACAACATAGAGCTATAAAGCTCCCCATAACTCCACACTCTCCTCTTGAGTCACAAGATGGAAACCACTTTCAGAAACATCTTTAAACAAGTCACTTCTACCCATTCTAAACTTTCTCCCAGAACTTAGCTCTTTTCTCAAACTATCATTTTCTCAACTGATTCCCTCTTTGACATTAAAGACAAAGAGACACCTTATCCTTGATATGACTAATATATATCAAACTCTTAATCACTCACTAGGCTACCCCACTTCTAACACCAACTCAAGAATTAGGAACTCCCCCTTTGTCTTCATATCTTATGCTCATCACTTCAGTCATTGGGACTCTCAAACCATCCTCACTTTCTTCAAGCATCTCGATACCAATACCAATTCTCAACATAAATCAAGCTATAAACTATTATAAACATTGAACAACTTTTTGCTTACCTCCCATATACCAATCTACTACATAAGTTTTCATCATGCTTCCAACTCTATCAACAACATCCAACTTATCTCTATGACCATATTGGTTGTCTTGCAGACCAATCCATATTCCATATGTCTCTAGACACAATCCTATGCTCAAACTTGCATACCATATCATGACTCCTCATGAATTGATCTCCAGAATCAATGCTCATACTAACCAAAACTCCTTTCACCTTGTCATATACATACAAGATACAAAGAAAAAAACTCATACCTTGTAACACAAACAACCTAAAATCCTCTCAAGATGAATCCTTCTTTGACTACAACCTCATGCTTCTACTGATATAAGAGTGTCTCCATGAAGCCTAATGAAGTCACCCCTTTTCATAGGGCTCTCAAAACATCATAAACTCAGGAAATTATCAAATATCCAAACCAATCTTCTAATCCATCTTGTAAGTATGAGACTGATAGTCCCTCCTTAGAATCCACTTAGACTTGACTAAAGCATTCAACTCATCCACCTTATCATCCTTCCTCTTCTCTTTGACTGCCTTATCAATATATGCAAATAACAAGTGTTCTTGACATTATTTCACTTCTAATCCTTGCTCTACCTTATCAAATAATACATTTTGACTCTTGGGCTCAATATGATCAGTCCTGACTTTCTTTGGCTTCCATACCAATGTTTGACCCTTATGCACTCTAAGAGCTCCATATACCTTGTTAAGTCTTAAGGGCCTTTTAACTCTATGAGGATAGAATCTTGTAATGTGTCCCATATTATGACCAACAGTATCATACAACATTAATGTAATTACCTCTTGATTGGTCCCTCCTTCTCCCATGGTCCCATGATAACTCATCCCTTAAGACTGTTCTACAATCACTTGTTCTATGACCAAAGCTATGACAAGCAAAATAATAACCATTGAAAGAATTGGAATACCTCATTCTATTGGGTTGCCTAATTGGTCTCTTCATGTTGACTTTCATGTTAGTCCTCTTGACTTGTTGATGATCCCTTTGAGTCTTAGATTTGAGATTTTCTGCATATGTATTTGAGGTCTGACTCTCTTTGATCTCTTTTTGGTCTTTTTTAAACCCAAGACCTATCTTATCATGTGGAGACCTTTGACTAATCAAAATATCACCAAGAACTTTAGTACTCTTTTCAAATTTTTGATGTGTCTTCAAATTGATTATTGCCTAATCCAATTATGCCTTCAAGAACTCCATTTATATTCTAAACTTGGTACGTTCCGCCTCATTGATCTAAAGACTTGCAGAAACAATCTCAATCTGAGTTTACAACTATTTGATGATCGCCTCAAGTTAGTTGGTGTTGTTACTTAGTCTTTCTTCAAAGAGATTGATTTGATCCTCATAACTCTTAACCACTGATCTTGATTTCTGATTCTTCCTTGTTTGAAACTTCAACTCCTCTAGAGCACTCACTAATTCTGCCTCAAGGTTCACTTTAGTCTCTTCTTCATCTAATTTTTCATCATCCATAAGACATTTCCCTTTTGAATATCCCTCATTGTCTACTTTTATAGCTATAAATAAGGTTTCAATATTTTCATAATCATTATTATCATCATCACTATCAGATGTACTTATGTCACTTGCATCAAATGAGCTATTGTCTTCTTTGGTATAGAAACTTCTCTTGTTCTTGAATGATGCTTTCTTGCCTTCATACTTCCAAAAACCCTTTTTGCTCTTGTTAGGCTTATAGATCTTCTTATCATCACCATGGTGTTTATCATGTTCTTCATCATGCTCGATCTTATCCTTGTTAGTACATTTAGAGGCAAAGTGACCAATCTTACCACAATTAAAGCATTTGAATGGTAACTTGCCTTTACACTTATCTAATATTTTTCTTAGTTTTCTAATAAACATGGCTTCTATCTTGTCATCATCAATATTTATGTCAACATCATCATTAACCTTTTTATCTTGTGATTTTTCCTTGGCTTTGAATGCAACTTCATTCTTGGAAGGTCTTCCATCACTTGTTCTCATTTCATAGGCAGTCAAGATGCCATGAATCTCATCCATCTGTAGTATGTTAAGATCTTTGACCTCTTCCATAACAAACACATTTTAATCAAACTTAGATGTCATAGATATTAATACCTTTTGAACTATAGTTGATTCTTCCATCTTCTCTCATAGACCTTTGATGACATTTATCACTTCATCTACTCTTAATAGATAAGATGCAATGTTTTCATCCTCCTTCATTCTTAGACTTCAAACTACCTTCGATGGGTCTGCAACTTTGCCAATTTGACTTTGGTGTCTCCATAGATGGTCTATAACTTTTTATAAATCCTTTTAGTTGTATCACAGAGTATGACTTTTACAAATTCTACATCTGAAAGACCACACAATATGTCATTCATTGACTTAGAGTTGTTCTCACTTACCTTCTTGCCTACTACGTTAGTTGGTGGTATAGAAGGTGGAGTGAATCCATCAACAATAGATTGTCAATTGTCATAACTCAAGCACATTAGATATATCTTCATTCTAATGCTCCAAAATGCATAGTTAGTCCCATTGAAGAGAGGATCCTTACTGGTTAAGAAACCTCATTGTACTTGTTGACTAGACATGTTTATGCTTCAAGGATCTCCTTCACTATGTTAGGCCTACTTCAAAGGACCAAACTCTAATAGTAATTATTAAAATCATAATGACTAAGAGGGGGGTGAATTAGTCTTCAAAAACATTCAATCAATTATCCTTAAACATTCATGAATCTTCAAAGTAACTTAGTGATCTAACAATGCATAAAGAACAAATCACATGAGCATGAAATAAGATAACTCATCACATATGTGGGAAACCCTCATGGGGAATAAAACCCATTGAAACAAAACTTAAAAACATAGTCCTAGAAGATAATGTATCAAATTTAGTTAAGCACCAACCCAACATGGAACACCAACTCCAAATTTATCAAGCACCCACTTGATTTTAGCAAGTACCCACTTCCGAAGAGGATACAACCCCCTATGATTAAACACCAACTCAATCAAATGACACTTCTATATGCACTAACCTACAAGATAGCTCCAACTCCCTCTTGACTAGGCATCAACTCAGCTGATACAAAATATACAAGCACTAACCTACAAGGATGCTTCAACTCCCTCTTTGACCAAGCACCAACTCAGCTAATCACACTTCTTTCTTCTATTCTTCTACTCAGCTCCCTATATGCTCTATCTAAACTCTATCCATTATCATACATCAGGAACACATCTCTAATGCAACTCTGATAGCCTCTCAATAGATAATCAACATATGATGAGCATTGCATCTTTACTCCACTATAAAAAATTCCCCATCTCTCCTTAACAACTCAAGTTCCCATGCAAAGGTTACATGTGCTAACGAACACCTAAAATTCCTTCTCAAGTTTGCATACCTTCATTCTATGCACTCAAGAGACCTCAAAACCAATTTTAATGCCTTTTCTTACAAACCATAACCTCATACTTCATGATTATTCCTGAAAAAACATGACTTACCTCTATCCATGTTCTCCTTTACATATTCACCTTGAAATCTGATCGTCATGCATCATTAGGCTAGGCATGGCTAAAGAATGGTCTAGGTGTAGACCAACACTGTAGGACCTACCTTCAAAGACTCACTTTGAAGCACTTCTAAGTGCATCTACACCTCATTCTTATTCTCACACAACCTTTTACATGCCTAATTTCACTCACCTCATCATGCCACCAACTCATACCTTCACCATGCCATGAATAGGCTCAAGCTTTCAATGCACTTGACACCTTGAAATGTATCTTCATGCAACCATAAGGCATTAGTTGCCTTCAAATTCATCTTGTCATATGGCTTCACCCTAAACCCCTTCATGTAATGACTATACCATACTATGCACATACATTCCTCTGCATGTACCTCTTAATATCATGACATTGATGACTTGTACAGACCTCTTCATACACTATGCTTCTTATGGAGACATTAGTTATCTTCAAACACTCTTCCATGACATGTACCTTCCATGTTCATAACATTCATGATAATTCTCATCCATGCAGCACTCTCTCTTTCATCTACCTTGACATATCACATATTGTCATCTGTCCTTAGTTACCTTTGACATCAATCTTCACAAGATGCTTCTTGATATCAGACATAATAAATCTTGACATGATATGCCTTTGACATCCTTTGACAAACTAATCACCTTTGACAACATCATGCTACCAACTGAGAACACACTCTCAAAAGGCTACTCATATCCACAATACTCACTCACTGATCAACATTCTCTTCATGCCACTACCATGCATCAGTACTTGTCTAAATAAACCTTTGACATCAATGACCATTATGCCTTTACATGATGCACCCTTTTGACATAAATGAGAACAACATGCCAACATAAAATATTTGGTGAACCTAACTTACATCGAACATTGCTCAAACCCTAACCCTAGATGCTCTTAGGGTTTGTATACTTTTTGTGTCTATGCTCAGATATTAGTCCTAAAATCTCATATTTGTTTCAATATTAGTTTTTGACAATCTTTCTTAGATTAAAATTCTTTAAAGGCTCAAAATATACAAGAGTTTGTTTTCTTACTTCCCAAACTACAATGGCAAAATTTAACAATCAATTTGATGCAATTGATAATAAAGAATTGTAAGATTTTGTGTCCAAACATTCAAATATGCAAGATGCCCATATCAATATTATTCACAAAGAACTTCAAAAGTCAAATAATGGTCAATATTCAAATCCCCTAGCTAATAACATTATTACACCTACATTGGGGCCAGCTCAACTAACACAACAACCACTTGTAACTCAATAAATTCTAGTGACAAATACACCTCCTATGGCTAATTCCTCCACTCCAGATGTAAAATCCCTTATGCATCAAGTTAATACTCTATAGGCTAAGGTGTTACATCTTGAAAAGCGATCCATTAGGCCATCACATGCAATGGATTATAATTTTATTTTACACACACCTTTGGCATATTGCATAATGGTAACCCCCTTGCCATCCAAATTTGTGGCACCTAAGCTTATATTATATGATGGTAAGGGTGACCCAGATCAACATCTCCAAGCTTTTCACACAACATGTTTGGACTATGTGTCCAATGAATTGATCCTTATTAAATTATTTCCATGTAGTTTAAAGGATTATGCCTTATAATGGTTTTATGATTTATTGAAATAGTTTATCACCACATTCAATCCATTTGGCAAACATGTTTTTAGCAAACTTCTCAATAAACATTAGTGATAAGATCTCATATGCTCAAGCTGCATAATTGAAACAAAAATCAAATGAGCTTATTTCAAAATATGTCCTATGTTACAGGACTATATTATCTAAATTGACTAGCCCCATGAAAAATAAAGAGAATCAAGACATCTTCAATAAAGTCTTCTACCAGCATTACATGAAGCTATCTTGTTTAAGAAGTTTCCAACATTTACAAATTTGTGCCACATAGTAAAAGAAAGAGAATTCAAGCTTCTTTCAATGGGCAAACATAAATATACAACTAGATCAGAATCAACTGCTAAAAGTTCTAGTAAGCTTTTATACAAGGTAAGGTCCACTAACAATAAGAGTGATCCAAAGACCATAGTTAACGAAGCTTCAGAGCCATCTCCTTGCCTAGTTTTATCAACTCCTTCATGTAGAGTTTTTACCAACCTTTAAAAACCACCATCACATGTTTTACAGCTCTTGGAATGCAATGTCATATCTCTCCCTCCCATCAAAGAGGATGATATGACATGGCCGCTTCTAAGGAAATATGATTTGAATGCATTCTATGAGTATCACAGGGCACCAAATCACACAACAAACTAATGCATCAACCTAAAACATAAGATACAAGATTTGATTGAGGATAACATTATTGATGAGGGCACACCCATAGAGACACCAAAAGCACGTCAAATGAAAGCCATGTCATTGAAAATATTCTCATATCCTTTTCCAAAGCACACAACAAATGAGGTAGAGAACACTTTAGGTGTTCACTACACATATTAGGAAAATCCACCACCAGCTTCATATCACGTTGCTATCAAGGAGGCACACCCACTGCATAATATCATTGGTGTGTACCACACTATAGTTCCTGCTAGACCACTCATCACTTTTTTAGAGTAGGAGATTGTTGATGATTATACATATTTATATGCACTCTTTATATGAGCCTACATAGATCATCATCCTATCTAGAGTGTTATGGTTGACAATAGGTTAAGCATTAACCTATGCACTATCACACTTCTACAACATTGGGGTGTTTAGAGCATGATATATCCCCTATAGACATAGTTATTAGTGGTTTCAATGGTCAGAGCTTCATCAAGGAGATTGTACTTCCTATATAAGTTAGACTAGCACATATGGCCACTAGATTCTTAGTAGTACTTAATGTAGGTGTATTTGACATGTTATTGGATAGGCCATGGATATAATAGTTATAGGCCATCCCATCCATAGTGCACATATGCCTTAAATATATACATGTAAATTAGGTGGTCACATTTGAGGGTCTTTCATATGAGTATTCTCTACCTATTCAACAAGTAGTTACATCATACTTACTAGTTACAACACAGTTACCAGTTATAACATAGTTATCAGTTACAGTTCTAAGCACAGTTCCTATTGATACACCATAGAGTTTAGTGGATCCACTAGTGTATGTGAATTATAATCCTATAGTGTTGCCATGTATGCATACTCTCTCACATATACCATTATTAGAGAGGCATCTACATCAGAGATATGTTATAGATTCTAGAGGGCCTCCCTCTCCTCACTTTCTTTTGATATTAGTATTATTGAGTTCTCAGGGTTTTTAGCACATGGCACCTATGCCACCTATAACCTCTTCTACCAAATGGATCCCTAAGACCCCTATAGTTCACAAGACACCCCAGTCAATGCCACAGATTCTTAGCACCACTTCATAGGTAGGGCCAAATATAGAGTACTCATTACAATAGATTTTAGGACCATAGTTGCCCTTTCACACAACACGCACGATCATAGTTCCTTTATTTGACATAGGCCATGTTGATAGTGAGTCTCCCATGAGACTCATCAATTAGTATTATTCCTCCTTTTTTGTACATACTTTCCTTCTCTCTTGTTTCTTATGCATAGTTAATTTTTATGTTTCCTACTTATATAGCTCATATCTAAAAAGTACAAAAATAATACAATATGTTAAAAAAATTCAAATATTACTCAAAAAACACAAAATTATAGATTGTATGCATTGTTATGTTTACATTTATTATATTTTCTAGACATTACATATGCTAAATATCTTGGTATAGTCAATTTTATCATACATACATGCTTCACTTGTTCTTGTTGAGTGCTTGCAAACTGAAACAAGACTCATGTCCACTACCTTGATCCATATTTTTTATTATCTACCCATTAAAAACATCTACATCGATACATGGGTTCCTCATTTGACATATTTGCCCACTAAGGGGCATCTTATACACAGACTTGATTTCCATGTTTTATATTTCTATACTCTACATCCCAGCTTTAACATTGTTATATCTTGATATTGATCATGTTACACTTACCTAGGTTTTTTCCCATTTATTACTACTTTAGACTCAGTATATGTACATCCTCACTCTTACACAAATTTTTATTACATATTTATGCATACTTTCATTTTTAGGTTATCAAGTTTAGACTTGATTATATCTCTATGCCTCTTATATCTTGAGGGCATTTGAATATGTCATTTCTCTTTGGCTCTATGCCACTTCTATTTCATAGTATGTATGCTTTGGACATGTGCCCATGTCCTTGTGTCTAATTCTTCTTGATTGTGTATGCGAACATTTGAACATGTCCTTTTATGTGTCTCTACACCAACTTGCATTTTGCTTGTGTATGTGGACATTTAAACATGTTTTTGTATGTTTTATTTTCTCATATTTAGTGACATGTGCCCATGTCCCTTGTATTGTGGCCCCTTGGCTTACTTTGTGTGCCTCGTGTGTTTTTTATGTATGCTTTTTTGTATGCATCATAGCCATGACACTTGTATTTGCTTGTTACATACTCTAGTTTTCAATGCCATGAGGGACCTCATGCATCTCCCCTTCCTACTTAGGTGTTGTGATGGACATAATTCCCCAATACCCTAGGTAGCTACCTAGTTCTTACTTAGATTTACTGTTACATAGCATTATTATATCCATCTTGACACCCTTGTGAATGATAGACATGATATACATCTTACATTACAAACTTATGCTAAGATTATATTGCATTCTGATGTTATATTAGTTATCATTTATACTTTGGCTAACACACATTTTGTAGAGATTTTTCTTTTGAGGACAATTTTTGCATAGGTTCAACAACTCCCCTCAAAATAGGGGGAAGTCATAGGCGATTGTCATAGAGATCAGGCTCCTATATTGCACTCATAATAAATGTTTTAGCATACAGGCTCAGGTTACAAAAATCAAACTTAGGTAAACACAGTGGGAAAATAGTGAACCAAATAGTAGTATAATTACACAAAAATTAGACCAAAAGGATACCAGTGCCCAAAATGGGATGCTAGTGTCACATGGCATGACTGTCTAAGATATGATCTACTGTCTAATAGCCTCAGTTTTAGAAAAACATAGATTATCTAGAAAAGTATAGTAGGTAAAATACATGTTCACATAGATTCAGTTATAGATTTATTAGCTTTGCTCAAATTCATATTAGTTCAGCTCAGATTCATATCATTTTGCATAGATTGAGGGCATCATGCATGACATGACCATTCCCATATTTAGTTTAGATACCTAGATATATGTTATTACAACTCAGTCCAAAATCCATATGCTCAGATATCAAATTTAGGGGAATATGCATGACACATTATTTCCATATGCTCATTTACACTCTAATTAATTGGATGAAATGATAAATTCCGTGTCATTATCTATGTTATATACACCCAACATCATATTCCAGGTTGAAAACTAGTTTCATGCCTTAATCCATCTATAGTGGTTGGCATTCTTGAGTGGCCTAGAGCCACCTAATGTACCCTATCCCATCTCTCCTTAATAGCTCATGTTCCCATGCAGAAGTTACAAATGCCAATAAACACCTAAACTTCTTTATCGGGTTTGCATAACTTCATTTTATGCACTCAAAAGACCTCAAAACTAATTTCCATGCCTTTTCCTATAAACTATAACCTCATACTTCATGATTAGTCCTAAAATAACTTGACTTACCTCTATCCATGCTCTCATTCACATTTTCACCTTGACATCTAATCCTCATGACTCATTACTACCTTCAAAGACTCACTTTAAAACACTTATGAGTGCATCCACAGCTTATTCTCATTCACACAACCTTCACAACCTTTCACATGCCTAAGTTCATTCACCTCATCATGCCACCAGTGCATACTTTCACCATGCCATGAATAGGCTCAAGCTTCCAATGCACTTGACACCTTGACTCGTACCTTCATAAAACCATAAGGCATTAGTTGCTTTCAAATTCTCTCTTGCCTTGAAGTGCATCTTGTCACATGGCTCACCTTAAAACTCTTCATGTTATGACTATGTCATACTATGCATATATATTCCTCTACATATACCTCTTTATATCATGACATAAATGACTTATACAAACCTCTTCATACACTATGATTCTTATACAGACATTAGTTATCTTCAAACATTCTTCTATGACCTTTACCTTCCATGCTCACAACATTCATGACAATTCTCATCCATGCAACACTCTCTCTTTCATCTACCTTGACATCACATATTGTCATCTATCCTTAGTTACCTTTGACATCAATATTCACAAGATGCTTCTTGATATCACACACAGTCAATCTTGACATGATACACCTTTGACATCCTTTGACATAAACCTTGACCACTAATCACCTTTGATAACATCATGTTACCAACTGAGAACACACTCTCAACAGGATACTTATATCCATAATACTCATTCACTAATCAACACTCTCTTTATGCCACTACCATGCTCAAGCACTTATCCAATTAAACCTTTAAAATCAATGGCCATTATGCCTTTACATGATGCACCCTTTTGAATAAATGACAACAACATGCCAACATAAAACATTTGGTGAACCTAACTTAGATCGAACATTTCTCAAACCCTAACCCTAGATGCTCTTAGGATTTGTATCCTTTTTGTGTCTATGCTCAGATATTAATTATAAAATATTAGATTTGTTTCAATATTTGTTTTTTGAAATCTTTATTAGATTAAAATTCTTTAAAGGTTTAAAATATACAAGAGTTTGTTTTCTTACTTCCCAAACTACAATGGAAAAATTCAACAATCGATTTGATGAAACTGATAATAAATAATTGTAAGATTTTGTGTCCAAACATTCAAATATGCAAGATGACCTTATCAATATTATTCATGAAAAACTTTAAAACTCAAATAATGGTCAATATTCAACTCCCATAGCTAATAACATTGTTACACCTACATTGGGGCCAACTTAGCTAACACAACAACCACTTGTAACTCAACAAATTCAAGTGACAACTACACCTCTTATGGCTAGTTCCTCCACTCCAGATGTAAAATCCCTTATGCATGAGGTTCATACTCTATAGGTTAAGGTGTTACATTTTGAGAAGGGAGTCACTAGGCCATCACATGCAATGTCTTCTAATGTTCTCTTACACACACCTTTGGCACATCACATAATGGTAATCCCCCTACCATTTAGATTCATGGAAACTAAGCTTACATTGTATGATGGTAAGGGTGACCTAGAGCAACATCTCCAAGCTTTTCACATAGCATGTTTGGACTATGTGTCTAAAGATTGGTTCCTCACTAAGTTGTTTCCATGTAGTTTAAAGGATTATGCCTTACAGTGGTTTTATGATCTCCTAAATCAGTTTTTCACCTCATTCAATCCATTGGTAGACATGTTTATAGCAAACTTCTCAATAAACATTAGTGATAATATCTCATTTGATCAAGTTGCACAATAAAAACAAAATTCAAATGAGCCTATTACAAAATATGTCTTATGATACAAGAATATATTAGCTAAATTGACTAACCCCATGGCAAATAAAGAGCTTAAATACATCTTCAATAGAGTCTTCTACCAGATGCTCTTAGAGGTTGTATCCTTTTTGTGTCTATGCTCAGATATTAGTTCTAAAATCTCAAATTTGTTTTAATATTTATTTTTTGCAATCTTTCTTAGATTAAAATTCTTTAAAGGTTCAAAATATATAATAGTTTGTTTTTTTACTTCCCAAACTACAATGGAAAAATTCAACAACTGATTTGATGAAAATAATAATAAATAATTTTAAGATTTTGTGTCCAAACATTCAGATATGCAAGATGACCTTATCAATATTATTCATGAAAAACTTCAAAAGGCAAACTGTGGTCAATCTTCAACTCCCCTAGCTAATAACATTGTTGCACCTATATTGGGACCAACTTAGCTAACACAACAACCACTTGTAACTCAACAAATTTTAGTGATAACTATACCTCTAATGGCTATTTCCTCTACTCTAGATGTAAAATCCCTTATGCATGAGGTTCATACTCTACAGGCTAAGGTGTTACATCTTGAGAAGGGATCCATTAGGCCATCATATGCAATGGATTCTAATGTTATCTTACACACACCTTTGGCACATTGCATAATGGTAACCCCCTTTCCATCCAGATTCATGGCACCTAAGCTTACATTTTATGATGGTAAAGGTGACCCAAAGCAACGTCTCCAAACTTTTCACACAACATGTTTGGACTATGTGTCCAATGATTGGCTCCTCGCTAAGTTGTTTTCATGTAGTTTAAAGGATTATGTCTTTCAATGGTTTTATGATCTATTAAATTAGTATATCATTGCATTCAATCCATTGGTAAACATGTTTTTAGCACACTTATCAATAAACGTCAGTGACAAGATCACATATGCTCAAGCTACATAATTGAAACAAAAATCAAATAAGCCTATTGAAAAACATGTCTTATGTTACAAGACTATATTATCTAAATTAACTAGCCCTATGATAGATAAAGAGCTCTAGGACATCTTCAATAGAGTCTTCTACCAATATTACATGAAGCTATCTTGTTTAAGAAGTTTCCAACGTTCATAGATTTGTGCCACATAGTAAAAGAAAGAGATGTCACGCTTCTTTCAATGGGAAAACTAAAATATACAATTGGATTAGAATCAACTACTAAGAGTTCTAGTAATCCTCCATACAAGGTAAGGGCCAATAACAATAAGAGTGATCCAAAGACCATAGTTAATGTAGCTTTAGATTCATCTCCTTACCTAGTTTTATCAACTCCTCCATGTAGAGTTTTTAGTAACCTTCCAGAATTACTAGCACGTGTTCTACAACAACTCTTGGAATGCAATGTCATATCTCTCCCTCCCATAAAAGAGCTTGATATGACATAGCCTCTTCTAAGGAACTATGATTTGAATGCATTTTATGATTATCACAGGCCACCAAACCATACAACAAACTGATGCATCAGCCTGAAACATAAGATACAAGATTTGATCAAGGCTAACATTATTGATATGGGAACACCCATAGAGACAACAAAAGTACAAAAAATGGAAGCCAAGGCATTGAAAATATTAACATATCTATTTCCAAAGCACATATCAAATGAGGTAGGGAACACTTCAGGTATTCACTACACATATTAGGCACATCTACCACCAACTTCATATCACACTACTATTGAGGAAGCACACCCATTACACAATATCATTGGTGTGTACCACACTATAGTTTCATCTAGACCACTCATCACTTTTTTAGATTAGGAGATTATTATAATGACATATATTTATATGCACTCTTTGTACGAGTTTACATAGATCATCATCCTATTCAGAGTGTTACGATTGACAATAGGTCAAGCATTAACATGTGCACTATCACACTTCTACAACATTAGGGTATTCAGAGCATGATATATCCCCTATAGACATAATTATGAGAGGTTTCAATGGTCATGTTTAGATCTCCATTAGGGAGATTATACTTCCTGTACAAGTTAGACTCACACATGTGGCCACTAGATTCTTAGTAGTACTTAGTGTAGGTGTATTTGACATGTTATTGGGTAGGCCATGGATATATAAATTATGAGCCATCCCATCCATACTGCACATATGATTCAAATATGTACACGCAAATCAGGTGGTCATAGTTGAGGGTCTTCCATATGAGTATCCTCTACCTATTCCATAGGTAGTTACAACATAGTTATCAGTTATAGCACAGTTACCAGTTATAACATAGTTATTAGTTATAATTTTGAGCACAATTCCTATTGATACACCACAAAGTTTAGTGGAGCCACTAGTGCAGGTGAGGTTTACTCTTACAGTGTTACCACATACGCATACTCTCCCATATAGACCATTATTAGAAAGACCCCTACACTAGAGATATATTGTAGATTATAGATGGCATCCCTCTCCTCACTTTCTTCTAAGATCAGCATTATTAAGTTCTCAGGGTTTTCATTGTATGGCACCTATACTACCTATAACTTATTCTACCATATGGGTCCCTACGACCCCTATAGTTCACAATACACCATAGTCAGTGCCATAGATTCCTAGCACCACTTCACAGGTAGGGCCAAATATAGATCACTCATTACATCAAATTTTGGGACCATATTTTCCCTTTCACATAGCACACACGATCATATATCCTTTATTTGACACAAGCCACATTGATAGTGAGTTTCCCATGAGACTCGTCAATTATTATTGTTCCTCCCTTTTGTACATACTTTCCTTTTCTATTACTCCTTATACATAATTCATTTTCATGTTGCTTGTATATATCTCATATCTAAAAAATACAAAAGTAATACAATATGTCAAAAAACAAAAAAACATTCAAATATTACTCAAAAACCACAAAATTATAGATTGTATGCATTGTTATGTTTACATTTCTTATATTTTTTAAATAGTACATATGTTAATTATCTTAGTATAGTCAATTTTATCATACATACATGCTTCACTTGTTCTTGTTGAGTGCTTGCAGATTGATATAAGACACAGGTCCACTATCCCATTCCATATTTGATATTATCTACCCAATGGGGGCATCTACACTGATACATGGGTTCTTCATTTGACATATTTGCCCATTTAGGGGCATCTTATATATAGTTTAGATTCTCATGTTCTATCTTTCTATACTCTACATCTTAGTTTTAACATTATTATATCTTGATATTGATCATGTTACACTTACCCAAATTTTTTGTCGGCTATTACTACTTTAGACTCAGTATATATACATCCTCACTCTTACACAGATTTGTATTACATATTCATGCATATTTTCATTTCTAGCTTACCTAATTTAGACTTGATTTTATCTCTATGTTTCTTCTATCTTGAGGGCATTTAAATATTCCATTACTCTTTGGCTCTACACCACTTTTATTTCATAGTATGTATACTTTAGACATGTGTCCATGTCCTTGTGTGTGATTCTTCTTGATTGTGTATGCGAACATTTGAACATGTCCTTATATGTGGCTCTACATCAATTTTATTATCACTTTTGTATATGTAAATTTAAACAAGTCCTTGTATGTTTTATTTTCTTAGATTTAGTGATATGTGCCCATGTCCCCTATATTGTAGACCCTTGGCCTAATTTGCATGCCTCATGTATTTTATATGTATGTTTTATTATATGCATCATGTCCATGACACTTGTATTTGATTTTTACACACTCTAGTTTTTGATGCCATGATGGACCTCATCCAGCTCCCCTTCCCGCTTGGGTCTTGTGATGGACATAATGTCCCATTCCCCTAGGTAGCTACCCAGTTCTTACTCAGATTTATTGTTACATAGCATTTTTATATCCATCTTAACACCCTTGTGAATGATAGACATGACATGCATCTTAAATTACAAAATTATCATTAGATTATATTACATTTCAATGTTATATGTGCACATTATATTGGATTATTACACAATTATCATTTATGCTTTGGCTAACACACATTTTATAGAGATTTTTCTTTTGAAGACAATTTTTGCATAGGTTCAACAACTCCCCTCAAAAGAGGAGGAATTCAAAGGGTTTTATCATAGAGATCAACTCCTATATTGAATTCACATTACATGTTTCAACATACAAGCTTAGGTTACAAAAATCAAACTCAAGTAAACACATTGGGAAAACAATGACCTAAAAAGTAGTATAATTACATAGAAATCAGACCAGAAAGATACTAGTTCCCAAATTGGGATGCTAGTGCCACATAGCACCACTATATAATATATGGCTCTATTTTATAGTATCTTTAATTTCAAAAAAACCTATATTTCTCAAAAAATTATAGAAGGTACAGTACTAGTTTGCATGGATTTAGTTACCGATTTATCAATTTTGCTCAGTTTTGTTTAGATTCATACTAGTGCAGCTCAGATTCATATCAGTTTGCTCAAATTGGGGGAATCATGCATGTCATGACCATTCCCATATTTAGCTTAGATACTTAGATATAGATTATTATAACTTAGTCCATAATCCATATGCTTAGATATTAAATTTGGGGGCATGTACCTGGCACATTATTTCTGTATACCCACACAATAATTGATCAAATGAAATGACAAATTCTATGTCATTATCTATGTTGTATACACCCAACATCATATTCCATGTTGCACACTAGTTTCATTCCTTATTCCATATATTTTGGTTGGCATTCTCGAGTGCCCTAGAGCTACCTAATGTACCCAAATGGCTGCAAAGTTGACATACCCAATTAGATTTTTATAGTTACTTCACGTAATTTAATTTTAGATGTATCTACTACACATGGGTGGACAATGATGTATTCATATCCTATTTTAGTTTTTGAGACACCTACACGAGAGGGTTGGACACACCATCAATCCAATCCAAACTATTCATAGGTCATAATCCACTAAGCTAGTGTGGGTAATGATGAAGTCAAAATTGGATTGAGTTCTTAAGCGACCCACAAATGAGGATTGAGTAAGACATTAACTTAGTCCAAGATATTCATCAATTGATCACTATATACATGTATATACATAGGTTATCACCAAGTTTATGCATTAGTTCATGTACCCAATGAAATATATTCATTATTTTCCTCTCTCTTATCTCTTTACTCAATTTTACTTAGTTTTACTTCTTTACTCAGTTTAGTCTTTTGTTTTTGATATCTCTTAAGGATTGATTTATGTACATTTAAATTATATGCCATGCATTAGAGCATGTTTCACATACTCAGACCCAACTTCATATACTCAAACCTAGCTTCATGGGCTCCACCTCCTAGGTAAGTCTAGGCATGCTTCTTTTACCTTTATCCTAAACATTTTGATGTGTTACATTTATAGAATAAAGTGGTGAAAATTCAATCACCCAAAAGTGGTATTTGAGTATTAAGAGTGATACTTGAGACTACCTATCCCTATCTTAGCCCTATACCTATCCTAGAGGCTATTATCACACTTATCCATCTTTCGTACGAGCCACATGTGTCCCTAGTCAGCCCTAAATTAGTCCTAGAACCTCATTTCCTGATCTTGGCCCTTCATGCCTAGTGTTCTACCAAATGGACACTAGCACTATAATAAGGACACTAATACCACATGGCACTAGTGTCCCCAAAATTGTGTTAATGTTCTTTACCTTTCCTTTCCCCAAATGAATATCTTTTCAAAATTAGAACTTCCTAGGGTCAGCCTAGACCTCTTTTAGCACCCACACAAGCATTATAATAATATAAATACATAACTTTTAGCCCTCTAACCACTAGATAGAAATCAGATGCTAAATACACATTCAAACTCATAACAAGTTGTACATAACTAAGGTTATTAATCTCTATTTTGCCCTACTTCTACATTCTACCATCTACAATAGTCCTAAGCTCATATTACCAAAATTTTAAGTCTCAAGCATATTCAAGGCACTCAAGGCCACCATCATACTAGCTTCACTTACACTTGCACTGACACTTAGGTGGGGAGAACTACATCAGGCTTGATCCTTCTTCAGAGTATTGGTATATAGGTAACTTTGTTCACACCAAGATGTCAAAGATGTGTAGCCTACCCTACTAACAAACACACTTTTCAGCTCATATCAATCAAATGTCCTAAATATATGGAGGATTAGGGTTTGCTCACTAAATAAATCATTATAGATAAAATATAGGGTTTCAGGATTCGTACAAACCTTAGAGATCTAGAAATAGATGCACTGCAAAGCTTAAGAGAGTCTTGCACAAAGGACACTACCACCACATTTCTAATAATGGCACTACTATCCAATTATGGAACTATTATCTAGGAGAGGTTCTTTTATTGGGATCTAATTTATGACACTCATACCAACTTCCACCTTAGTTTTTAGCACCTATATCATCTGCCTTAGTTGTTTTTTGGCTAAGTTATTACTTACACTATTTATTAATATTTTTAGAAAAATCAAAGATAGTCAATTATGTAACAAATCAATGGTTGTATTTATTTCATATTATTTCTTTGATTTAGTCTACTCAGCTATTTAAAAAACATAAGATTTACAATTGTTAAGTACTAAAAGGTTAAAACAACTTCGAAATAATTTGAACATGTTACCTCCTATGCATCCTCTAAGGAGATAAAAATATTTACGTCGGCCATGGGTTGATCGACATCGATTGCATGAGAATAGTTAAAAGGGATATATTTAGCCTATTTTCTCTTCATTCTCCTGCCAAGTGCGGTATCCATTCAGAAATGGTAGAAATGTGAGGTTAAGAAGGGTGTAGTTAGTTAGGAATTTATATTAGGGGTGAGAATAAGTCATGGGTAGTTAGTATTAGGGGACTAAGTCTCGAGGTGACTCAGAGGGTAAGAATTAGTCTTGGGACAAGGTGGCTAGGTAAGGTGGCATAAGTAGTTTTTAATTAACTTAATTAAATATTTCAAATTAATTAAATGGGTGAGAGGTAAAAACATGGGTTAGGAAGGTTAATTATCAAAAGGGGATCAAGGGGGGTTTCGACATAGGGAGTTACGCATGTGTGTGATGTAATTTTGGTGTCTATATTTACATCAAGATAAATTACTAAAAGAGAAGTTACAAATACAAAATCAATATAAGAAATAAGCCATCCTTAAAAGGAGGTTTCTCGTGAAAGAAATTTAAAAACAATATGTTCATCAAAGGACTAATGGTAAAAATGTGATTCCTAAGGATTCAAACACTATATCTACTTCATGCATAAATTAAAATGATAAGGACAAAGAAAAAACCATTTCTCTTCCTAATACTCAAGAAATGATAGCTGATTGTTCTTTAGTTCCAAATGAGATGCAAGATTCTAACAATGATGAACATACTTAAGAGAAAAATAAATCCAATATATTAATTTCAATATATTGTGTAGTGGGTTTTACATATATATGTGAAAAAGATGACAATATGGCATATCACAATTTTAAGACTAAGAGGATGGTTATGATTGTGATTATGACAATCCTGAGGATTGGTACAATGAAGATAAAAATAAATCAAATTAATGATTTTCTAAACCATGATACAATGAAGGATTCAACAGATGATGCACATGAGTGGTGGTATACTTTTACTTGCTCATGAAAAATGGGCATTCCCTTATTTGATACAATACCTATACGGGGGAATTCTATTTATGGGATCATCGGTTAATAGGAATAAATTTCATTTAGCTCCTTGGTGATTGCTTGATTTATTTATCCATATTATTATTCTATCTTTCCACACATGTGTTCATATGTGCTTACATAGACCTTTATTATATCCCTTGGAATTATTTTATTTGGCTTTCACCTTTTTGTCTACCCTAATCTAAACATCTTATAACAATTCTAGTGCATGTCTTTTGTGAAATGTTTCTTACTCATTCTTGCATATTGACTATCTACACATACTATTGGCTTTTATTTGGGCTTACATGATTGCATACTCTTGCTTTTACTTACTATATCAACACATACTCATTCTTTCCCATTAAGGGCATACATATTCTTATCTCCACATATGGTATTGAGCTACATTGTTTCAATACACATATTTTATGGGGGCATATGGCTTGCCTTCAATTTCTCCACAATACCATGTTATCACATCTAGTGCACACTATGCTTTGACAGATGTTATGATTTTTTTGGATCCCTCCTTTTATTTTATTTTCAAATATTTAATACTTGCCCTTGCACATATTTCAAAAATGCAAAAAAAAAACAAATATTTTAAAAATATAAAAACATCCAAATATTTCAAAAAATACTAAAACAATCAAAATATCCTCAAAAATTAAAAAAATAGGATCTAAGTATGACATGAGTTGCTAGTTTACTTCTTTATGTATGTTACTTATCACATGTTTGGTAGATAACATTTTTTTCACATGCATGCATTTCACAAGGCATATAAGTGTGGCATAGGACATACATATGTACATGTATATTTAGATGTTGGATTCCCTTCTACCTAGTGGCCATATCTATGTTGGAGGTATCTTATTATACCGGTTACATTATCATAGGTGTAGACACCAGAATTGTGTCTAACCCTTGTCGTCCTCCTCTTAACCCCTGTCGACCATTTTCCCACAAGCCTTGACCTTGGCAGCATGTAAGAATGAGTAGAAAGCTAAAATTAGCCTCTGTCCCCATTCTGCATTTGCTGACACCGGTCACTACTCGATCGACGTCGCCGACGTCGGTCACATTTTCGGCCGACGTCGGCATTCCTGCCGGCGTCGGTCAGCCTTAAACTGCGTCCGTTAATTTGTTTCTCAATCCGTTATCCGTTATTCGGTTGCCAATCGGTTTGGAAACTAGTTATCGAACCTATGGCATTAAAACGTTTCTTTGATCCGAACCCCAGAGCAACGATCAACCAGTTTTCTTGCATCCAACTGAACGATCAACCAATTTTCTTGCATCCAACCGAACGATCAACTAGTTTTCTTGCATCCAACTGAACGATCACCATTTTTTTCTTGCATCCAATCAATCTGTGATCAATCTCTCGTGTCTCTCTCTCCAATACAGGAATTCTGCTTCGGTCATCTGGCAGCACAACGACAACTTCAATCATGTCTCTTATCATGTCTTCAGTGTGTAACAGGTAAGTATCTTGCTCTGTGTTTTTGTTTTATTCTTTGGTTATTGTTTTTTATTTACTGTCATCAACTCCTATTTAGACTTAGACTACAGCCCTGAGACCTTATTTCTTCCCGTATCAACTCTGTCTACCATTCCAAAATATACAGTCACTCTACCCAGATCCCTATAAAAACCCCCAAACAATCCTTCTGACTCCTAAACTGACTCCTTAACCCTCAGACACCATTCTACAACCCTAAAACCTATCCAAAACTTGACCAGACCCGATCGGACCTAACCAGACTCGACCAGACCCCGTCTAAAACTGCTGCCTCGACCGACGCCGGTCATTACCCCGACCGACGCCGGCACTTCAACCAACATCGGCACCCTTCCCTGACCGACGCCGGCACAGAGACCGACACTGGCGACTGTGCAGAGCATTTTGCTGCATATCAAGTACGCATTTTATTTTTCATCTTTTATTTGCTTTCATTCTGTCTCTCATTTCTACCAGTCAAATATTCTATTTTTAATCAGTGGGTTGATATCCCTTAAGGAAGTCTTTGTACTTCAGGGATCAAGCGTTTGCTTGACAGCCCACCGTCTCTTCGTCTAACATTTTTTCGTGTTTAGTCTATTTTTCTTTGCAGGTGTCATTCCTCCATAGCCAAAGAGGAGTACCTTCCAACGTCTAATTTCGGTGCGCACGACTATATCCAGGTATCTTCTAGCCTTGACCATCTTTTAGTTTCTCATTTTCTTCTTTTGAATGTAGAAAGCGATTTTAGCGTAGAAACATTCTAACACGCCCGGTGGGACCCTAGGGCCTTCCTTGCGTTCTTTCTTTCTTTCATTCATATAGGTGCATTAGGTTCCTTCCTTTTTGCCTCTTTCGTCTCTTCTAAACAACATCATAAGCAGGAATAAAAAGAACTTTTCTTTTCTTTCTTGCACTTCTAGACTAGTCAAAACTCATATTCTTCGACTCTTTCTCCATTCATCTTCATACGAAAAAACATTTTGACTTGGACTTAAAACACATTGCACTTTCATTTCTGTTTGCTTGCATTTCTTAGACCACACTTAGTAATTAATAAACACATATTGAATTAATCTAGTCCACTTGATGTTACACGACCAAACCACTTGCACAAAACAAACATCTTAACTTACCTGAGACAAGGCCCGACTGGGATTTCATCCCCCAGCGGATACCTTACCCATCCCAGCGATCTTACTTGGATTTCATCACCAAGGGGAAAGCCCACTCCGTTCTCTGGCAGAGTCTAATCTCTAGGGGAAGTATATTTTGGCTAAGCGGGCCCAGTTTATCACTAGACTCGTGAAGTGAGGGGAGCTTGCTCCTTAGCACCAGGCCTTGTACGAAACCTAACACAGACTTCTTGAGTACCATAACTAACCCGAAACCATCCATAGACTGCTTCTTCTAGGACCCGACTCAAAAGCCAATCTTCCTCTACACACATTCTAAGGCATAAGCCACTATAATCCTAATAATTTACTCCTAGGGTTTTAGGATCTGCTTGTGTTCTTCATCTTTTCTATTCTTATCTGCTTGTTTGAGCTTGTGAGGACGTCCTTTCTTGCCTTGAATGGTTCTAACTCATAGCCAAGCCAAGGCTCTAGTCGATCACGCGAGGCATCATCCGCTTCCGTCTACCCCGTCCATAACCAGCCCTAAAATGGAGTTCAACTCGGAGACTGAAAGAACTCCTACTAGACCATCCCCGACCCAAACGCCTATTATCCCAGAAGGGGACCAAGGTTTCGCACGATTCTTGGACCTCAACGTCAAAGCCTTGCAGCACTATCTCGCGAATAGCCGAACACGAGACTCCTTGGGCAATCCAATGTATGGAATGCCGACCTCTCTTCTTGAAACTGCGACTGTATCAACGGCATCCGTAGTTCAACCCTTAGACACCCAGGCTATTGCTTCGACCAATGACCAGCCTTTGACCAACCATTCAAGTGTGGCCTCTCCCTCCATCGTTGGGCCCACTTCCACTGGGGTTTCGGCCCCCTATCAACCTCAACCCACTCAACCACTTTCTACCCCCTTTCAGAATCTAGTCGTCTTTATTCCACCTACCCTTGCTTCTATCAACACTAGGGTGGCTACCTATCCATTGGCCCATGTTACCACTAACCAACCTCCCACGACGACATCGAACCTAGCCATGCCTTCTACCCAACCATCCTTAGTCTCCTCTTCTATCTCTATGACTAGTCATCCGTACGTTGCGCCCTTACTGGTACAATCGACTACGTCGTATGCCTCTTCCAGCCTCTTTCAAGCACCTTACAATCTAGGAGGCACTCCACCTGCCAATCCGTCAGTAGATATCATCAAAATGCTGATGGACAAGATGTCCAACCTAGAGACCTCCGTTTCTAGCTCACGCAATACTCTCTCATACGAACAAATTTGCAATGAGCCCATTCATCCTTCTATCCCGATCAGACCATATCCCAACCAGTGGGAACTTCCTAAGTTCTCTCGTTTTCAAAGCAAGGAAGACCCACAACAGCACTTACGGGCATTTAGACATGCCTGTTACCTTATCGCCCATGACGATGCGTTGCTTTTACGCACATTTCTTATGTCTCTCTCGAGTGCTGCACTTGACTGGTACAGCTCCCTTGCCAGCCATTCCCTATTCACGTTCACTCAGCTGGCCCAGCTCTTCCTCGATCATTTCTCTATCAACATCACCAAGAAGGTCTCAATCACAGACCTCTATTCTATCTGCCAATTCGAAGATGAATCCATTGTTGATTTCATTACTCGATGGAGGGGCCTCATCAATCAACTCTCCTTTTCCTTACCCCAACCTGAACTTATTGAACTTTTCTCCCAAGCCTGTGCCAAACATATTTCTTCCACCTTGAGGGTTCAGACCTTCCGCACTTTTGACGAAGCCTTCACGATGGCCCGTAAACTTGAGTTACATGTTGTCGAAGAGAATAAAGTCAAGTTGCGGAGCAAGAATCCCAACTCCAAGACCAATGACCCCTCTTCTAAGCCTTCCTCATCCAATCCTAAATCTAAAGCTTCAGCAAATGTTGTGGTTGTTAGATCTTCCTCCTCTTCACCTTCAACTAATCAGCTTGAGCCATCCACATCTCAGAGTGTCACCCGCCAATTTCAGCAGAGATACATACAGCAACAGTTTACTCCACTCGAAGAATCATACGCGTCTGTGCTGGAAAAACTCGTCAAACAAGGGGTCCTCAATCTCCCCCAGATCTGACCACCTCCACAATTTGATCCCTCACGCGCCATC
The DNA here is from genome assembly GCA_037957365.1 of Torreya grandis. NCBI lineage: Eukaryota > Viridiplantae > Streptophyta > Pinopsida > Cupressales > Taxaceae > Torreya > Torreya grandis. The sequence continues at coordinate 2,511,778 of JARHVA010001065.1, read as the reverse complement.
CCTACGTGGTATAGGGAAAATGACTTCTGTAACTACCACTGTGTTAAAGGTCATGACACGGGCAACTGTAAAACCCTTAAAAACATAATCCAAGACATGTTTGAAAAGGGTGACCTCATTCTAGACAATCCCAATGCACCACCTAATCAGGGTATCGACATCTTCAAACAACCATTCCACAATCATCCACCAACTCAAAACAATGTCCAGACCTTGATTGACAACACTCATGAACACAACATTCAAACAGTCAATACGGTCTCGCCCTTCATTTCCAACCAACCTCAAGAGGTGAGTCCATCCATCAGTCCATCACATGTGGACGAACCTGTTTCTCTGGTTAGTTCTCTGTCAACCTCTCTCATCTTGGAGGACGCCTCGACCTTACCAGCACCGCCAGTTTCACCATCCTCCTTCTTGCTGCCCATGGAGGACCCGACATTTCCTACTCCTCGACCGCAAGTGGAGGGCACCATCATCCCTGCCCTTTACCCGCTTGAGGAGCTTCATTCTCTGGTTTCTTCTCCACCCAGGGAAGAACCTGCCTCTCCTTCGTCTCCAACTAAGGATGAACCTATCACGACTTCATCATGCCTTGGGGCCGAGACTACCACACCTTTGGTCCTACAACAGTCAACATCTTCTCAAGAACCCAAACCTCATCCCACATCTTCTCAGCCATTTTCCTGACTAGTGGAGAAACTCGAACTTCTCCCTTCAAGGAAAGTGGAGCATCAGGGATTGTGGGAGCGTCTCACAGCTCTTCAACATGCCCGTACCCTCTCATCTCATGCTGCTAATCCTCCCATGGCAGAACCTCCCAAGACTATCAACAAAAACTAGACTTCCACCGCTAGACCGTCTACATCTCCATCAATCACATCAAAACCAAAACCCTCATCTACCCTGCCTAAACCAATCAAGTCACTCGGCGTTTGCCCTATTTCTACCCTCACTCACCTGCAAGTGAAGGTGGACCTAGACCAGACTTTGACCAATAGTAGTCTTCAACCCAAATCACAGAAGACTGCCAAACCACAGAGGCAAACGCCTCCTCCCCCGTCACCATTGCCCTCCATTTTGGGCCCTCATCCTTCGACCTTGACCAAAGTCCTTCCCACTTTGACTTCTAATCAAAACCGGTTGCCTCCTTTGCTTCCTTTGCCTATTGCTAGCCTACCCCCTCCCAAAGGGCGGTACCTCTCATGAAGAATGTACCGTCTCCGCCTGTCGCTGCACCATCAACTCAGAAGGTGGTACGGAAACCTCTTCCAACTTCGCCCAAGAAAAAGTCACCGACATCGCATACATCGATGAGCACGGACCCTTTAGAGGGCTCATACTCTTTGATCTTACACCGACTTTTGCAGACTTCCAGCATAACTCTTCCACCCATCAGGCCCTTCCAACCTCTTGAGTCTAGGCCCTCCTAGTTCGACGACACAAAGATTTACTTATACCATCGTACGCCAGGACACGATACCGAGACTTGCTGTGCCCTCAAAGCTGTCATTCGCCACTATCTAGAGAAAGACACTCTTCTCTTTGAGGACGCTCTCGACCGACCCCTGACTCCTTCTCATAACCCTCCAACCTCTTCAAACCCATCAACATCTCATCAACAGGTTACAACCCCTTTATCTCCTTCACCTCCTATCTTTGAAATCAATGCCATTCACATCACCACTAGGTCACAAAAGGACAAGGCGAAAGAAAAAGCTGTCATTCCTTGGACTTACCCTTTCGTCAATCCACCTCAACCGCCCAAGCTTAAGATTTCTATCCTTGGCGCGCCTCAACCCCCCTCTTCTTCTTCTTCTTCCGGACCAATCCATGACTCCATGTTGAAACAGCTTCACCAGATGCCTGTGAAGATGTCCCTTTATGACCTCATCCAAACCTCGCCTCAACATCGTCAAGCCCTCATCCAAGCCCTGCAAGCAGCAGAGGTCCAACCCGAGGACCCCCAACCACTTGCTGCCCTTGTCCACTCTTTAGCCCCTGTTGCCTCCATCACATTCAGCGATTTTGAGATTCCCACATCCAACACGGAAGATCAGGATGCCGCCCTCTTCATCACCACCTATGTTGATCAGACATGCATTAAACGCTTTATGATCGACAGAGGCGCTAGCATCAACATTATCTCCACCCATGCCTTTGATCAGTTGGCTCTTCCCAAGAATTGCATCTCCAAAACTGACGCAATCTTGCGCTCCTTTAATGACACCACTGCCACGACCATTGGCACAGTCATCCTTCACATTCACGTTGGTCCACGCACAGTCCTAGAGCTCTTCTACATCATCGAAGGAGAGTTTCAATACAACATGTTACTAGGCTGACCCTGGATCCGTGCCATGGCTTGTGTCCCCTCCACTCTGCACCGTTGTGTGAAATTTGAGCACGACGAGCAAGTTCACACCATTCCTGCTGACCCTTCACCCTTCAAAACTTGCAACACCACCTACCGTCCAAATGACGTCCTCATTCCTATCAAGCCATCAATCCTGACACTGCCTCCATCCATGGAAGCTTCAACCAGTTCGCAACAGGCGGTCGCCCTCACACCTCCCCTTCAAGCGACGACCATAGACTCCATGGAAGACATCTTCCAAAGACTTTCATTGGGGGAGTATCGCTTGCTGACCTTAGACATGTTCCAAACTCCACAAGAGTATGGACACCTTCATCACAGCCCCAGTTATGACCATCGGATCGGGATGATCATACCTTATGGTCCTCCTCACCTCCGAACCAACCTTGTCTATGGGGGGCTCAATCAAGCTCTTACTGATGGTAATCCTCTTTCTTCACCTCAACCTTTTACATCAGACTTCTCATTTCTTGGCAATCCCGCCTTTGCACACACTTACCTTTACAGGTGTGCATGGAAGGGTTTTGGTTTCGGATGTTATGAGCAGGGCTCCCATCAGCCCATAGAATCACTCAACGATGATGATGCCAAGAAACGGTATGGCCTAGGATATCACGACCCCACTCACGACCCTGTAGACCTTTGTCTCGAACCAACCATTGACCAATCTCCTCCACACTCGCCTATTCTTCCTCCTTCACCTACGGAGTCAGTGGTTTCCATTCCTCCTAGTTTTTTTTTTGCATAAACAACATCCACCTGGAACCCTTGACTTATCAGCTCAATGGGGTGTCCAAGTCTCTCCCTCTCATTTTTCCCAGCATGATCGAAGATGATTCGGTAACCATTCACACCGTCCATTGCATTGACGACGATGCCATTCTTTCTTACATGGGCACTAACGATTCTTTCATCCAGCGCTCCTTCCCTTTTGAGACCCAAGTTATGTTAAATGAATCAACCATTGACATCAACCTTCCTTCTGCCGATGTTCCTTATGTCTTAAAGATTGGCCAATCTTTAGATGCTCAGGAGCAGCTTGACTATACCCAGTTCCTCTCCGACCATAGCAAGGCCTTTGCCTGGACTTATAGTGACATGCCTGGCATTGACCCCACCATCGCTACCCATAACATTGTCACCAAACTAGAGGCTAAGCCTATCAGGCAAAAGCTTCGAAAGATGCATCCTCACATTGCCCTCCTTGTCAAAGAGGAGCTTCAGTGCCTCCTTTCTGTCTCTTTCATCTAGCCCATCGATTATCCACAGTGGGTCTCTAACATCGTCCCAGTCACCAAGGTGACTAGGGGGATCCAGATCTGCACGGACTATCGCGACCTTAACTTAGCCTATCCCAAAGATGACTTTCCTCTTCCCAACATTGACCAGCTTGTTGATCTTACAGCCGGCCATGAGATGCTATCTCTCATGGATGGGTTTTCAGGATACAATCAAATCCTGATCGCTCCAGAAGATTAGCACAAGACCACTTTCATTACCCCATGGGGGACTTTCTGTTATCGAGTCATGCCTTTCAGCTTGAAGAACGTAGGTGCCACTTATCAGCGTGCCATGACCTACATTTTCCATGATCTCCTCCACAAAATCATGGAGGACTATGTGGATGACCTGCTCAGCAAGTCCAAGCTTCGCCGTGACCATCTGACCATTCTCAAGATCATCTTCTCTCGTCTTCTTCAATATAATGTTCGTCTTAACCCCAAGAAATGTGTCTTTGGGGTCCTCTCTGGCAAGCTTCTTGGCTTCATCATTTCTTTCCATGGCATCGAGATAGATCCCACCAAGATTCGCGCTATCCTCAAAATGCTGCCCCCGACCAATCTCAAGTAGCTACGCAGTTTGCAAGGGAAGCTTTAGTCCATTCGTCGTTTCATCTCGTAGCTTTCTGATCGCTGCCAACCTTTTCATCATCTCCTTAAGAAGGACGTCTCCTTTACATGGGATAAGGACTGTCAAGAGGCTTTTGAAGCCCTTAAACACTATCTGGTCTCTCCACCAGTCCTCATTCCACCTAAAGATGACCAACCCTTCTACCTTTATATCTCAGCCACTAATCATTCGTTAAGTGCCATGATTGCGCACCGAGACGAGCATCACCATGAGCAAGCGGTCTATTATATCAACCGAACACTGGTCGACTATGAAACTTGGTATACTCATATTGAGAAACTCTGTTTGGCGTTAGTCTTTGCCGCTACCAAGCTCCGCCACTATCTTCTTAATCACAAGACCTTTGTCATCACCCACACCGACCCTCTCAAATATATGCACTCCAAGCCATATCAGAATCAATGTATGGCTCGGTGGCTCATGCTGCTTGCTGAGTTCGACCTCGAATTCATCCAGCAAAAATCTATCAAGGGGTAAACCATCGCTGACCAACTAGCAGATGCCCCTCTTCCTGACAATCAACCTTCGCAATGTGAGTTTCCTGACGAATCTATCGCTGCGCTTTCCACTGATGACACCATCTATCAGATGACTATGTTCTTTGACGGCTCCAAATGTCAACTAGGTGGGGGTGATGGGGTCATTCCCATCCCACTCAAACAAGAGCCCATGTCTCTGTCTTTTAAGCTCGGCTTTGATTGTACCAATAATATGGCCGAGTACGAGGCCTTAATTTTGGGACTTCAGATCGCCCTCTCTCTCAACATCAAGTCCATCAACATCTTCGGTGACTCGCAGCTCATCGTCAATCAGGTCAATGGTTCATACCTCTATAAAAATGAAATTTTGCAAAGGTACAAAAATCATGCTGACATTCTCCTTGCATCTTTCAATCATTACCTCCTGCAGACTGTTCCTCGATCCACAAATAAGTTTGCTGACACCATGGCTTCTCTCGCTTCGCATATCCCATCTTCCTCATCTGCATCTAGACTTTTTGTCATGGTGCACCGTGTACCATTGCCTTCCTATATCTCTCTTCACATTAATCATGTCAACACTAAAGACCCTAGCCCACGAGATGCTTGGTATAAGCAACTTGTGGACTTCTTATCTTTTTCTGTCATTCCTCCCAACCTCTCTAACAATGCACGGTGAGCTTTTATCAAGCGTACCGCTCGCTATACCATGCTAGGGGGTCTTCTCTATAAGCGAGGCTTCAACGGCCTCCTTCTTCGTTGTCTCACCTCCACTGAAGCATCTCAAGCCATTAAGCAAGTCCACGACAGGATTTATGGCAGACATTTCAGTGGGAATTCAGTTGCCAAGCGCATCCTTTGTCTGGGATATTATTGGCCTACCCTTCATCAAGACTGTAGCGACTATGTTCGATGTTGCATCAAGTGTCAGTAGCACTCTAACTGCTTCATCTTCCTAGTCATACCTTACAAATAGCTCAAGATTTCTGGCCTTTTTCTCAGTGGGGTTTAGATCTCATCAGTGAGATTAACCCTCATTCATCTCTTCGTCATCAATCCATCATCACAGCCACTGAATATTTCACCAAGTGGGTGGAAGCCATTCCTCTCATCTCCACAAAAGCTGACAAGATCATCAACTTCATCAGCACCCACATCATCTGTCATTTTGGTGTCCCTCATAAAATCATCACCGACAACGGCAAGTCCTTCAAAAACAAAATTGTCCAAAAGCTATGCGACTCATTTGGCATCAAGCTCAGTTTCTCTTTGCCTTACTACCCACAAGCAAATGGGCAGGCCGAGGCTTCCAACAAAATTCTAACTAAAATTCTCATGAAGGTGGTCAGCGACACAGGAAGGGACTGGCACATTCACATTCCCTTCGCTTTGTGGGCCTACCGCACTAGCATCCGAACCTCTACGGGTGCTACCCCTTTCTCTCTCGTGTATGGAATAGAGGTTGTCTTACCTCTCAAAGTACAGATCCCGTCTCTCCACATTTCTCTACATGACATCCTTTCCAATGATGACTTTCGTCAAGATCGCTTAGCTCAACTTGAGTTACTTGACGAGCGCCGTCTTGCTGCCCTTAATCATCTCCATGTCTATCAACATCGCATCAAGCGCGCCTATGACAAAAATCTGCGAGAATGAGATTTCAACATCGGAGACCTCGTCCTCAAAGAGAATCAACACACGACCAATATGGAGCGAAGTAGACGAGGCAAGTTTGCTCCTAATTGGCTCGGACCTCTCATTATCATGCACAAGTATGGATCAGGGACTTATCGTCTGTCCTCTCTTGATGGACGACCAGAACTTGAGCCTCTTAATGCGTTGCATCTGCGATCGTTCTACTGCTAGTCAAGTACTCATTCACTTGACACTTAACTTTAGCTCATCCCTTGAGCAATCCCTATCCTCTTAGTCCTAATTCCTTTCATCCCTATTCCTCTTAACAATTCCTCTATAACCCTTTTATGATGTATGGATGCTTTGTCCTAATAAAAGGGATCCCTTGACCTTCTATAATCTTGTCCATGACTCACATTTCTGTAAAAACAAATCAAGATGTCAAAATATCCATATCAATATCAAAATCAAAAGGCAAACTGCTCCCTCGAAGGACAGTTGTACTATCATTTGCTGTAATTAAATAGACTACTCCCTTGAAGGACAGCTATTCAAAAGCCCTTATATTAAACAAAATTCTAGACCACTCCCTCGAAGGATGGCTATGACTACTCTGGCAATAAACAACACTATCTTAGAAGCTTCCCACATTGATCAGCTTCACAACTGACCACCAAGCAAATGACATCTCTATACAGACTTCCCGCATTGATCAGTCTGCACCTAAAAAAAAAATGAGTCATGGACCTGACTTATAGTTGTCTCAGGGTCTCCTATAAAAAGGGGCAAAGTTATCTCTGCTCTTAAAACGGGTTACCCTATTTCCTCCTCCTATCACCTGCTCAAGGGACTTTGAGCTCACTTTAATATCAAAGTGATTCGATTACCATTCTAACACAACATCTGGTCAATGACGTCATGCATGAATGGGGCTCTTGGTTCTAATAACCCCTATCTTTGCTGTTATTCTGGTCCTTGTCAATGAAAGAGCAATATGCTTTTCACTTCTTCTGCACTTTGGTCACATTCACCTTCATCACTTGTCAAACCTAATCAACTCAACTCAACTCTCTTTTTCAGGCCACTCCCATAACCTATTCACACTAGTTTCTATGGACACCAATATACATGGAAACTATCAACCAGACGCAATTTATGTTAAGCATAAACCAATACTTGTTGAAGCATGAATGGACCTCAATTCATTTTTAGCATACATCCATCATGACTATGGAACATTGCTAGGGATGAAAGACCCCTCAACCAATGTTGCAGAATACACCATTTGGAAAAGGCTGTAACATCTTTTTTTTTTCTCCTCATCATTTCGACCACTTTGACCACGCCAATCATCGACCAATCTTCTCAACTAGTCTGAACTACATCAGTCTGAGGCCCTATGACCTGGGCTATGTAGGCAGCACTCAGATGATACGACATCTTCTGGGGTTAGCTCGACCACCCTCGTTTGTTCGTCTCTCTGATGGACAAACCTTCTTTCCTCCTTATGACCATGACTTTGCCCTCGACTAAGACCATTTCCATCCCTTTGACCCTTCCTCCCTTCTAGGGAGAACTACATTGGCCTGAGGCCCTTCCACAAGGGCTATGTAGGCAGCACTTAGATCACATAACGTCTTCTGAGGTTAGCTCATCTGCATTCCTTTCATCCATTCCTCCCCCTCGACCAATGACCATTGGAGATCATGCCTATCTCCTCCGACTTCGACCACTTCCAAGACAATGTTGCCTTGGTTGTTTTTGCATGTATTCTACCTCATGACTGGTTAGCAAAATTGTGCGCAGACTATTTTTGGAACCTCACAAGTATAGGATCGCAAGCCGGTTGATCCGCACTACTTGTGACATTTTTCGTGTTTCTGGGAGCACTTCCTGAGCCTGGGATACCTGGAACACGATGACCATTTGGAGCTTCAGCTTAGATTGAATAACCCAATCAGTAGATGACTAAATGCTGGGGCCTAGTTAATTCAATTTTGGCACTCCTCGACCCTTGACCTGTGACACTTTGACCTGACCATCTCGTGAAGTGGTATGCGCGCAATCATGACTTTTGTCGCATTTACCCTCACAACCTTTTTCATCCTCTCTTTGTCAAATCAGCACCCGATTCCTGGTTCCCTTCCCTCGACTCCTATTTTGAGGGGGAATACCTCATCCATAATCGGGGCAATCCAATCCTCTTGTTTTTGTCTTGCAGTTCATTCAAACAACCAACAAGATGGAATCGACCTTATCCAACCCCTGGGGCAACCACCTCCTATTTTTGTCTTGCAGTTCATCCAGAACAACCAACAAGACAAAAAGGGGCAAATGTAGACACCAGAATTGTGTCTAACCCTTGTCATCCTCCCCTTAACCCCTATTGACCATTTTCCCACAATCCTTGACCCTTGGCAGCATGTAAGAGTGAGTAGAAGGATAAAATTAGCCTCTGTCTCCATTATGCATCTGCCGACACCGGTCACTACTCGATCGACGTCGCTGACGTCGGTCACCTTTTCGGCCAACATCGGCATTCCTTCCAGCATCAGTCATCCTTAAACTGCATCCATTAATTCATTTCTCAATCTGTTATCCATTATTCAATTGCCAATCGGTTTGGCAACCGGTTATCAGACCTGCAGCATCAAAACGTTTCTTTGATCCGAACCCCAGAGTAACGATCAACCAGTTTTCTTGCATCCAACCGAACAATCAACCAGTTTTCTTGCATCCAACCAAACGATCAACCAGTTTTCTTGCATCCAACCGAATGATCACCATTTTTTTCTTGCATCTAATCAATCTGTGATCAATCTCTCGTGTCTCTCTCTCCAGTATGGGAATTTTGCTTCGGTCATCTGGCAGCACAACGACAACTTCAATCATGTCTCTTATCATGTCTGCAGTGTGTAACAGGTAAGTATCTTGCTCTGTGTTTTTGTTTTATTCTCTAGTTATTGTTTTTTATTTACTATCATCAACTCCTATTTAGAATTAGACTACAGCCCCGAGACCTTATTTCTTCCTGTATCAACTCTGTCTACCATTCCAAAATATACAGTCACTCTACCCAGATCCCTGTAAAAAACCCCAAACAATCCTTCTGACTCCTAAACTGACTCCTTAACCCTCAGACACCATTCTACAACCCTAAAACCTGTCCAAAACCTGACCAAACCTGACTAGACTCGACCAAACCCCATCTAAAACTACTACCTTGACCGACGCCAGTCATTACCCCGATCGACCCTGGCACTTTAACCGACGTCGGCACCCTTCCCTGACCGATGCCGGCACAAAGACTGACACCGGTGACTGTGCAGAGCATTTTGCTGCATATCAGGTACGCATTTTATTTTTCATCTTTTATTTGCTTTCATTCTGTCTCTCATTTCTACCAGTCAAATATTTTGTTTTTAATCAGTGGGTTGATATCCCTTAAGGAAGTCTTTGTACTTCAGGGATCAAGCATTTGCTTGACAGCCCACCGTCTCTTCATCTAACATTTTTTCGTGTTTAGTCTATTTTTCTTTGCAGGTGTCATTCCTCCACAGCCAAAGAGGGGTACCTTCCAACGTCTGATTTTGGTGTGCACGACTATATCTAGGTATCTTCTAGCCTTGACCATTTCTTTTAGTTTCTCATTTTCTTCTTTTGAATGTAGAAAGCGATTTTAGCGTAGAAACAATAGGTTATATTTATTTATGACCATTCTACCATGTTAAACTACATATCTTACAAATGTCTAGCTAATTACTTGTATATTACATTGTACTAAATGCATATGCTACTTTGTTATGGTGTGACATTGATACATATGGATAGTGTATACTAGTTTTCACTTATTTTATGATTTTTTATGTTTTTAATTTCTTTCACGATAGGTTAGACATTAATTATTTATTATGTGAGACCCTTGACCCTATGTGTGCAATATTTTTTTATGCGACATTTGAACATGTCCATTACTTGTGGATCTTGGCCTGATGTGTGCAACATTTTCTTGTGTGACATTTGAACATGTTCAATTTATTGTAGCCCTTGGCTCTATATGTGCAATGTGTATGTGTGACAGTTGAACATGTCCCTTGTATGCAGCCATTGGCCTTGTGAGTGACATTATGTGTTGTGTTTATGGCCCTTGTTGAGCTTGATTACTAGTGCCATAATACATATCATGCCCTTTTACTACATAATATTATTTAGATATGGTTAATTTATTACCTATCTCATTGCTATATCTATCTAGACATGACACTTATATGCTTCACATTACACATTTTTCAATGATAATTACATTAATATGATGACATAATCTCCACATGATGACATAATGCTACATAATTTATTTTCATCACATGATACATTTAACTCTTCATTTGAGATGAGAAGATTCTAGGCTACATCCCTTGTCTCAAAAGGGTTATTACAATGGCTTGTCTTAGAGATCCAAGCCTCCATGAATAAATAAATCAGTTTTTATGACAAAGTAAAAGTTTTAAAGTTTTAAAATAATACAAAAATTATACTTTATGATAGAGTATAGGTTTCAAAGATTCAAAGTAATTCAAAAATCAAATCTAATGATAGAGTACAAGTTTCAAAGATTCAAAGTAATTAAAAAATTAGACACATGACACATATTGGCATATTGATACACATTATGGGAGAATATGATGTGCATATGAACTCACTTTATCAAAACTTGAGTATAGATTCATACACAATTGAATGCATGTGTGGGAATGTGCAAAATAGTTACAAGAACAAAATTTATAGGCTTCGCATATAGTTACAGTCGAGCATATAAATGCATGATATTCTATATCATTTGGCATAAATTTAGGGGGCATGATACTAGTTCAAGCTCACATATACATTTTTCAAGTTCAAAAGGCATGATACTAGTTCATGCACATATCAAATATAATAATTTTACAAATTTAAATGTAAATGGTTTTTATTTCACTTCAAATCTAATTAGCATTGTGGTCATGATGGGGGCATGAATACTCTTCATTCCCTTTTGATCATGCAAGTAGAATCTATATCCATCTACAACAATGTGATTCATTTTATTATAGGTAATGTACATTTGAGTCTAGTGACACTCAATGGCATTGAAATTACTTTTAGTGAACCCATTGTTTGGTTTCACTTTTATATTATAGGTGATGTACGTTCAAGTCTAGTGACACTCAACAACCTTGGCATCACTTATAGTGAACCCATCATGGTTCCACCTTCTTTATAATTAATACATTGGGTTATTTTACCCATTCACGAGAGTTGGATTATACATTTTTCTAACTTAAGGGATTGACTATTGATTCAAACATGTGACTTTATCACTCTAAATTTGCCAATGGTTCAACATGAGGAACCATCTCTTTGAGTGCATCAACAAGGGGGCACATTTCTCCAATGTTCCATCATGATTTCTAGGTTATTGGGAAATATGGTGTCGTATCTTTATAGGCATACTCCTTCTTTGCTCTCTTTTCAATTTTCACATTTCAAAGTTTAGAATTTTCAAATATGAACAAATGACTACTTCATGTGTTGTTGTACGGTTTGCTAAAATGAGTGCCTTGCACAATTAGAGAGTCCTATCAAAGATAAAGTGTGTTGTACACACTCACATTTAATTATTTTTCCTTTACTCTAGTAATTTCATTATTAGAGTAAAGGGAAGGGGGGGGGGGGGGGGGGGGCGGGGGGCGGGAAATGTAGACATATAAATATGGTCACAAGTACTTGACAATGTTAATTCTTGACACATCTTAAACCACTTTACTTGTACCCACATACATGAATCTTATTCACCATATCTCTAAGCCATTTATAAATATGGGTTTGACCTTTTGTTCTACATTACTATTACATAAAACTTTTTAAGTTAATGCTCAAACTTTTTCTACATCGCTCTCAGATTGCCTCCAACTTAGGAAAGTTGTTTTTTATTCTTCAAGACAAGGTTGCCCTAGGTGAACAGGTCTACTACCACTAACCTATCCACCTAGAGTGACCTTGTCACCACACCTAATAACAAATACTTTCCAAATGATAAATATTATTTTTAAGTCTTCCCACACATTTTTTAAAATTAGTTAAAAGAAATTGTCAAAAGGTTTCACTATATAAACATATCAAAACCTCATTTGAAAGGGACTTAATTTCTAGTTTGACACTATCTATTGAGCATTTATACACTATTGAACATTGAGTAAATATACCCTATTATTCTCAAACTCAAGATAATTCATTAGGAGCATTCACAAGCCAATTCTAAAGTATCTCAAAGCAAGTTAATGGTTATCATTATCAAGTATCAAATTCATATTTCTAACTACATACATATAATCAAGGAGTACAATTACATAATCACTATAGGTGGGAGAACTAAGCATGACTTGATTTCCTCAAAGTATTTGGATACATAGATAATATTCAATCATTAAGGGGGTGATTGGGGTCAATTAAGTGCATTCCGACCCCCCTCTATTTTTTTGTAGGTTTTTAGCTCTCATAAGATCCCTAAGGTTTCCAAATCAAAGAGAAGAAACCAATAACCTCCAATGAAACATAATTATAATAAAAATGTCTTGACTTGATCAACATACATGGGCACAGAAGGTGGAATAATCACATATTTGTCATAGTCAACATGCACTTGCTTGTAGTCAAAGGACATGGCTAACTTGTGTTGTTATCTAGGGAGTGTAGATTTGTCCGTGAATATCTTCAAATTATGTCCCTAAATCTGAGAATTCATAGTCCTGTGTTTTGTTGATTTCCAATCTCAAACATAAAAAAGTTAACCAGGAATCCAGATCTAAGCTAAGTAAATTTATTTCTAGTGTTTTCCAAACATAACACATTTTCATACTTAGCAAGTTGTAGTTAGAATTGTTAATAACTATATGTATTTAGCATTATAATCTTTTAAAATTTATAGCGACTAAACAACATTTACATGGTTAAATCAAAAATAGGGTATAACACATAGTGTCGGTAGAATTGCAACCAACAACAAACAAAATGAAGAAAAGAAAAGGACATGTATACTTTTTGAAGTGTACATCACACACAGAATACTCAAAGAAGACACAAACTACTTGTTCAGTCCATAAGTAAATAGCATAAGTTTTTTGAGCATACTCAAAAAAATTATTAGAGTTTTCCAAAGCAGGTATAACACTCAAATATCAAAATTGCAAATAAAAAAAACTTCAAATGACTATTAGTGTAGGTTTTTATTCCATTTTTATGGTTTTTATTACATATGTATTTAACTTACTTGTGTAATAATAATGTCACCTAAGTGTAATTTTGAGGTCATTAAGTTACACAACCACATGTGTAAATTGGAGTCAACATGGTTGGTATGGTTTCACTATTCATTTGGAAACCAGTGTTGACATGTTACACATGGTGCTTATTATTCATTTAACAAATGACATGTGTACACATTGCAAAATATATGTGATTTTATACCTCCTTTGCACCTATAAATGTATCTCTGCTCTAAGCTATGTTGGATCAATTTTGAATATAAGTGTTGTAATTTTGCCCATGTTTAGTTTTATTCATGATAACAAGAATTCTCTCTCTTTGCTTCTCCATTTACAAGCTTTGAGTATGTGTGCTCAAATACAACCGGTCTTCGATCATGGATGATTCTATCATGGTATCAAAGTGGTGCTAGTAAAAGGAACATCCTTTTGTTATTTTCAAAATCTTGAGTAGATGTTGAGTTTATATTCTAACAATAAATGTAAAGAGGAAACCTGTAGACCTGTATGTTTCATATGTAGTTTATTCTTCTATACCTGATGTTCTTCATTAGCTTATGCATGTACTTGTCTTGCTCACAATATGACATTTGCTTACTTATTATTTACTTCAAAACTACATTTGCTTTGTTTTTGGTCCATACTTATGGCTAACAAGCAGATTGAAGGGCAATTTTGAAGCCATGTTTCCAGTGGAGTCTTTGACCATAATATTGCATTTGAGAAAAGAAGATTTGTGGTCATTCCACCACTCCACTGGCATTAAGCTCATGACTTTCACTTCCCTTAACTTGATTTCTCACTCGACTACAAAGATCTCTAGTTTATTTGACAATTTCTTGGTAGCAATATTATGTTAAGACTTCTATGTGAACATCTCAAACTGACCTCATTGTCAATTTTCAAGCAGTCAATCATCCAATTAGTTCTCTCTTGGGACATCTCACCTCTCAACAAGATCAATAGCAAACTTGGAAGAGGTAGATGGTGGGTTTGAGAATTTTTATCATGTAACTTTTTCCAAGTAGATCACATTCACCTATTCAAACTACATTCACAACCTCCTTAGAGTTAACCGTGCATGCAGGCCTGATATAGTCCATGGTTCCAACCACTTCTTTTACCATTTCTCATGGCCCAATCTACCACTTTTCATTACTTTTACCCTCTCATCTAGCTTTCCATCTCCTCAGCATGCTCTAGATAGGCTTCTCCTTATTCATTATTCAATCTCCCTCACTCCAACTCATGGTTTTCCAAAACCACTTACCATTCTTGTTCACTATTTTGCATACTATGTCCTCACCACTTGCCATGCAAAGACACTCACACATTTTTTAAAACCACCACTCGCTAATTCAAATAAAATTTTTGATTAAATTATGGTTTATAAGGTTTGAAGTTTATTTAAAATATAACTTTCAAAGTTAAATATCCATTTTTATATTTATACATTTGAATTGTAACTAGCCTTGTTGGTTGTACAACATTATGTGAAAGTTTTGCATTGAAGGTGGGTCTAGGGGTTGAGCCCCACTCAAAAAAATAGTGATTTAATGTAAACAAACTT
This sequence comes from Torreya grandis, assembly GCA_037957365.1. Taxonomy (NCBI): domain Eukaryota; kingdom Viridiplantae; phylum Streptophyta; class Pinopsida; order Cupressales; family Taxaceae; genus Torreya; species Torreya grandis. Next base: position 2,496,505 of record JARHVA010001065.1, on the reverse strand, counting down.
TTAAGCTACTAGAATTTTGTTTGGGGTTTATTATTTTAAAGGTGGAAGGATTTTTTTCAGAGGTGGGATTCATTATTGAAAGGGAGAGTTTTTTATTGTTAAAAAAAATCAATATTCCTAAGTGGGCTTATTATAAGGAGAGTATTGTTGATTATTTTATCACATTCCTTGTATTCTCACTTGATGAAGATGAAAGGTGAGATCTGATTTGGAAGGTAGTTAAATCCCCTCATATGCAAAACAAACTTTCTATTTTTCCTTCGTTACTTTTGCCCATATTTTGTACTCTTACTCTTCTTGGATGCAGTATCGGTTGAGTCTGACATCTCTCGTGATTGTAGTATCATAAGTTTCATTATTTTTTACACTAATGCACTGATTAATCATGAACACATTCTTGGTTGAGTCCAACATCCATCACTTGAGTGTGCATTATACTTGTAAACTTAGGAGGGGGTCATTGCTAATAATTTCAAGGGGGCTTGTTGTGGTGCTTGTTCTTTCCTTTTTGCATGTTCAGTTATGCAACCTTAATTTCTTGCACTATATCATGGATCATAACTTTATTCCACTTCTCACTCCATTCAATTATCATGACTAGAAATCTAAAGTGAAAATTTTTCTAAGAAGCAAAGGTTTACAGAAGATAATTATAAACATGAAAATTGAACCAACACTGGATGCAAACAAAATTAAGTGGTTTAATAGGTGTGATAAAGCATATGGTATTTTATGTTTATCTATTTATCATGACTTACCTTTTCACATTGAATCTACTAAAACACCAAATGAAATTTTTACTCTTTTAGAAGGACTCTTTGGGAAGTAAGATGTAATGAGAGGTCATGAGCTAGAGAATGAGCTCATTTGTTTGAGTCCAGGCAGCTTTGACACTATACAATATTTTTTTACCAAATTCCAATCACTTAGGTTACAATTAAAATTATGTGGCATAGAAAAGAAAGATGAAAAATTGATCCTCTCTCCTCTTGCCAAGTTATGTCCTGACTATTTTGTGTTTGTATCTACTTTTTATGATACAAAGAATGCCCTAAGAGCTGCATGGACTATGCCATCCTTAGATGATTTTGCCAAACACTTGACTAGGGATCAAGATAATCTTATTCAAATGGGTTATTTGAAGTTCTCTAAGTCACATGCCTTATATATGAGTCATGACAAATAGAAGGCTTCAAATAGTAATAAGAAGAAACAGAATAAGAAGGACCAAGAGCAATGAAAAGGTCAAAATTTTGATGCTAAGTCAAAAGCATCAATTGAGTCCTCCTCTTCAAATTGGAAACCCAAGAAAGAGAAGACCAAATGTGCCTATTTCAAGAGAGTTGGGCATGATGAATCTACGTGTATGAAGAACCATATTGACCAACTAACAAAGATGCTTGAGAAAAACAACATCAATGTCCCTGATTTTGTTGCATAAAGTTCAACAACACATGAGTCTTCTAAGGCAAAAAATAGTAGTAACGGAAAAGTTAAGGGCAAGGTCCTTTTTGCATCTACATCTCAACCATCCACATGGGTTATTGATTTTGGTGTTTCACACCACATGGCTTCTTCATGAGACTTATTCTCATCCTTACAGCCATGTTCTATATCTTCTATTTTGATAGGTGATGACACTTCTATTGAAGTTTGTGGGAGGGGGTTTGTTGAAGTGAGTGAAAAGAGGATGTTCTATGTGTTCCCTCACTATCAATCAATCTCTCGTCGGTTTACCAAATCACCCACATTGGATGAGGCAAGAGTGTTGAGTTCACTACAGATTTAGTGGTCATTAGGGAGTTACATAGTGATTCTACAGGAGCAGTTGGGATAGCATATCACCATTCACGATTGTATAATTTCTCACACTTTGTACATGATCAACCTTCTATTTCACTACTCACTCATTTAGATGGGGTGAGTAAACTATGACATGAGCTATTCGGCCATCTAAACTATCACTACTTGGAATAACTAAATCAATAAGACATGGTTATAGGGTTGCCTCGAGTCTATTTTTTTGATGTTATGTGTTAGGTATGCATCCTTAGAAAAGAACTTGAAGAGAAGTATGGCAAAGGCAAATCATGGAGAGCTACATATATTTTGGATCTGATTTATAGTGATATATCTAGTATATTTACAAAACCTTCATTCAACATGACTAGATACATGCTTACCTTAATTGATGACTTCTTTAGGTACACTTGGGTATTTTTATTTCAGCACAAGTCTAAAGTCTTTGAATATTGTAAAAGTTTTCAAGGCTCTTGTTGAGAAATAGTTAGGGGAAACCATCAGGTTTTACACACAAACGATGGTGGTGAGTATGTTAGTCATCACTTCAAGCAGTTTTACATGTCATAAGATATTGATCTACAATATACATTTCCATACAATCCTCACCAAAATTGTGTTCCAAAATGAAAAAATAGGTCTTTAAAAGAAATGTAAAATTACATGATTCACTCCAAATATCTTGCACCACAATATTGGGTCAAAGCCATAAACTGTGCATGCTATATCCAAAATTACATTCCACCCTAAAAGGAATCACTCTTTTTGCAGTTTGAAGTAGTTGAAAGCCCATAGTTAAACACTTTAGAGTCTTTGGATCTCTAGTTCTGGCTCACATTCCTAAGAAGAAACGTAAGGCCATGGAATTCTCAGAGTAGGCCTTGCATCTTTTTGGGTACGTGTAGACACCAAAAATCCACATACCATAATTTTGAATGTCAAAATTCCCCTGGACCACTTTAGGACCCCTTTGGGACCAATATGACCCCTCGACCCCTAACTGAGCCCAACCTGAGTCAAGATTGACCAACTAACTTAACCTAGCATTTACCCACTCTTTTACCTTCATCCTTGACTACCGACAGTCAGGATGACCATCGACAGTCAACTTTGACCATCGACGGTCAGGGTGCACCTCCTCAACCACCAACATGCAAACCACCTGCCTTACTTTTCTAAATATAACTCATTTAAATTCGTGTGCGAGCCATTACATGTGTGAGTTATAATTAGAAGACCCATTTAACATCTTGTTATAAATATCTTACCTTGCCTATGAGAAGAGAGGATCATGGAGGTGAAATCCACCTAAAATTGTTATCAAGAGCTTATGCATCTAGAGTTCATTTATTTTGTAAGTCAATCATCATCAATAATCCAACCATCATGACAAAGAGCCAATTTGCCACTGCCACTCTGCCAAAGCATCAAGTGTCATTCCTTTATCAAAATCATATCAAAATCCACCAATAGGCCAAAATACCTCAATCAACCACCTGATCAGCCTTTTACAAGATAAGTATTTGTTTTTAGTATTGAATTACTTTATTAGCCTTCTACAAGATAAGTATTTATTTTCAGTATTCAATTACTTTATTTGTTTTTACACTTAGCCCAGCACCAACCCATCTCTTATAATCCAAATTTGTGACCTCATCAATCTAACCATTTACCAACCTATACCTACACATGGTAACTATTGATGGTTGTCTCAATCACCGATGGTCTACCTAATTGTCAATGGTTAGCTTGATCGTTCATGGTCACTGTGATAGGAAATAACAAGTTATTAACACCTACCTACATGTTGACTAAATTTGACCCCAAGTCAAATTTGGGTCAACCCCTACTATTTTGAACTTTTATAGAAAGTTTCATATGTCATATGTGGTCATATATTTTCCTACATGTCTTATTTGCCCTTCCCCTAGTCCCTGTTGAAGCTCATTCTCCTGGTATTGGCCTAGTCAATAAAAGTCAACATTGGTCAAACTTATTCAAATTGTTAATTTGTGTTAAAAAAGTCCTAAGGTGGTCTTTGATAATTTTCAAGGTGTTTACAAGTCATAAATTGGCCACTTGCTAGGTCTCATGTGGTAAAAGGGTCATTTAGCCACTTTTTTAGCTAATTAATTGACTTGTACAGATGGTGGGAGTTAAAAAATATGTTATAAACATGTATATCAATGTGTATAAGGTCAAATCATGTCATAATCAGTTAGGTGATAGTTATAAGTCTATTATAATCAAGAAATGGTAGTTTTTCCTCAAAAATAGGAATTTTTGGGCACTTATACAGACTTCTCAAGTCCACCATCAATTGAAAACATGGTGGAGTGTCTCTTCAGATCTCCAAAGGTCATATTAATGTTTTTTTTATAGAAAATTACATATAAGGTCCATTTATAACTTATTTTCCTTCATTTTGTATTGGCAAGCCAAGGAAGGGTAGATTCAATCATTCGGTATGGGTCGTATAGGTGGAATTGGAAAGAGTGATTATAGGGGTCGATAGTAATCTAAGTGAACTTCACTTTCATAGCAAGAAGTTATAATTTTGTTCTTCCTCCTTTATGAACAATCAATTTGACTTCATGCAACTTTTTATGCTTGTGCATCTAAGAAGGGGTCACTGTTTGCAATTATTACAGAAGATTTTGATTTGATCAGATAGGGAAAGTGGTTTTATGTGTTTCTTAGATCCTCTCAATGGGTTTCCCATAGTTCTCCTGGTTGTATAGGTCTCATGGATACATAATTTCCTTCTAGACTTGTGTTTGTCACTGTCTTCTCTCTACACCTACATGTGCTTGGCAGGTGCTTGCAACATAATGGAGGGTGTTTTGGAGTTTATTATCGAAGTATTATCTATAGAGGTCACCCATTTTTAAGGTTACTATTGCATTTGAAGTGATAAGAAGCCTTTAACATGCATATCATTGTCCATTTTTCCCTCTCTACCTTATATACAGTCAAGGATGCATCTACAGTTAGCTTAAACAAGGGGATAATGAACTCAAATAAATTATAAAACATAAAATGAGACCCTATCTAGAGTACTTTCACATTGAGAGTCATGTTGAGTTTGCAACAGATAGAGAAGAGTAAAAAAAGGCTATGAAAGTTTCAAGAAAATGAAGACTGTATGTTCAGGATCCCTATCCCAAAAGGACCAAAACATAGCTCCTAGCTCTTTTGGTTAAATTTCATAGCCATAGTGTATTAAATCTTGGTGACTCCTTCTACACCAGCCTTATATCCATTGGTATGGACAACAATTGTGCTAAGTTTGAGAAGAAGTTGATGAGTGGAAGGGGATCATCTGAGGTCACTAAAATGCCAACAAAACCACTGAATTTGAACAGTGATATCTACAAGAAGGTAATGAAAAAGTGATTTGTACTCCATTTTGATGATCCTTGAATATTCCATCAAATTCAAAGCATCTCAAATGATCCAAATAGCATCCATGAGATAAAATGACAGTGACAAAGTGAAATTTCATGTTTTAAGACTTCTTAAGCCCTTCCCTTTCCGTACACAAGCTTGGGAAGGAACACCTACAGCTGGGTTAGTGAATAATGAGTTAGAAGTTGGAATTTAGACCTTGTTTTGATCTTCCAAGGAGAATAGGAGGATTTGTAATCCCAAGACCTTCATGGGAGGTCAAAGCATAACCAAACAAGTCCTAAATCCCTCAAGAGCACCTACAAGCAGCCTATAACTCAAAAAACACAGTCAAAAGGTATATTGATATTGAAGGAGTTGGAATTTTGGAATTTGTTTGAAGCTTTAAAAGTGTATATAAGGTGCAATGAGTGAAAGGTGACCTTAAGGAGCTTATTTGAAATCTAAGTACACCATTTACTAGTCCCAAATCTTGCCAAAAATGCATCCTATAGGGGCAGAATGGGGATTGCCACAGTCAAGATAAAGTAACCCTCTTTGAGGAAAAAAGCATGTATTGATAGGTTTTGGAGGTTTTATAAGTGAATCCAGAGCATGAAGATGGTTTATGACCTAAGTAACATAAGGAAGAGGTCCTTAAAACATCAAACAAGCTCAGATCACAACCTACATGCCTGTCTCAGTCCAAGCAGGCAGGGGTATACTTGTTAGGACCTAAACATGGAGTTGATATGGTTTGAGGAATTTTCAAGTGAAGATAAGGCATGAATATGGTCTATGACCTAAGTAATATTTAAGATAAGTTCCTTAAAACATCAAACAAGCTCAGACCACAACCTACAGGCCTGTCTCAGTCCACATAAGCATGGCCTAATCTTGAGAATTAAGGAATGTATCAATGCAAAAGAGTGAGTTGGATTAGAAAAATGGTGGAGGATAAACATTTATGAGCTTTATAACATAAAAATATGTTTTTTTTGTGCTCTTAAAACCTAAAACTAAGCCAATATAACCTATAGCCAATCATAAATAAAGATTCCCTTTTCTAGACAGTCATAGGCCTAAATATATGTTTCCAAAGGCATAGAAATATTTGAGGGGAAAATAGACAATAAAATGGTTTAAATACATCATGGGAGGAATTAATTACCCTTATATTTCATGGAAAATCAAAATAGAACCTTCATTTCTTACAGGCACAACCTTTACCCTGTACCATGCCAACCTTCATCGGTATACTTTATTCAAGGTCTACCTTAGAAATGGTGCTAGTTAGGTGACCAAACCTTGGATTTAAGAGCTAAAATTTGATAAAAAATACCCTTAGGACCCCTATGAAACCATAAAATAATCATATTTGATCATATAACATGGAAAACCCTCTCTATTTTGTCTCAGAGCAGGGGCTATTTTAGCATGCATGAAGGTGACAATTTTGGGGAAAATGATGAAATAATAGACCAGAAGGAAAAAAAGGACAAAATGGTGATTGTATAAGATGTAGGGGACATAATTAAATCTATAAAAACTTGATAAATTGTCTATAACCAAACATGATACTCTAACCAAGGAGGGTTGCAATCATGGGTAAAAGGAATCCTTAAGCCTAAAAGCCAAATTGAGGGTCATGTGATTTTTTGACCTTTTTCATGACTTAAAATTCAGTTGATTCATGTTTTAATAGGTATATCAGATGTTTTGGAGCCATAAAGAGTCAAATTAATTCATTATAAGCTCAGATGGAGTCTCAAGTGGTAAGCAGACCTATTGGCAAGGTCTAGGCCTAATGCCAAACAGGGGTAAGTTTTCATTTTTGGACCTTGAGGAGATAATACAATGATTGGGATATGTTTTTGGGGTAAATATACAGGTTATTGAATAATTTTTTTGTATGATAACTCATCAGGAAGCCAATTTTTGGCTTGCAAGCTCCCAAACCCTCATAAAATGCACAAAATGGCTTGAATGGTCAACTTCAAAAACTTATAACTTTCATGAGATTATGCATGGGACCTGTAGATCATTGGAGGTGTTAGATAAGGTCCTTGATCATCCCTCAGTGGAATTTTGAAATATTTCCAATGTGCATCCTTTATGAACAATCCCTCAAGGGTTAGTGCACTCCAAACCCTCTAAAAGCCTGATGTGAACTCGATGAGAAGAAAAGGCAAACAAAGGCACTAAAATTAATGTTTAAAGATTTAAAATCATCAAAATTACCTTGATAAATATTCTGAGATCCACCTCATGCCATTGGTCCATACTTGTAAGTACATGGTTGTACAAAATAGGCCAAAAAAGAGCATTTAATGCTAAAACAAGGGTCCATACAAATGATTAGGAGCCCAAATTTGATATGAGGGATGTTAAGAAGGTTAAAAATGTGAATCATGTGATAATTTTATATTTCACATGTTTGGGATCTCAAAATGAACATTTTTGGTCTTCTAGGCTAAAGAGGCCTAATTAAGCCTAATTGGGAGGACTAATCGATCTAAAAAGCACACTTACCTTGAGTGTAGAACCATAAAACTTGGAAAAAATAAAAATTAATGAAAAGGGTACTAAAAATTGTCTCACTTAGTCTTATAAGTTTGTACATTTTCATACATAAGTGGACTTGTGTAAAAATACGGCTACAAGAAGATAAGGCCTAGTGAAGGCTCTATAGGCAAAATGGGGTCTTGGCGAGAGATTTATGGTTATATATGGATTATTTACAGTATATTATGATGATAATAGGCCTTTAATGAAGAAAAATTTCACCAATTGAGGTAAATTCAAATTTTAGCTATTTTGGCCAAATTGGGCCTACTGAGACAAAGAGGCCTTGTCACACCTAAGAGAGGAATTGATGATTGAAGGTAATGTAATTGTTTTACATGAACTAATATGGTTTACAAGTGTCCTTTGGATTCAAATTTAACTATCCAAGAGATCTCATGATCAAACTCTTGCCTTTTACCACTTGTCAAGAAGGAGTTTCAATACTCAAAGATGCTTGTGAAAGAGTTTCCAACGCCACATCAAGGAAGGTGCTCAGTTTTGGATGGACACATGTCCACATCAGTTACTTTATCTCTCCTCCACCTCATTTCCATGTAACACTTGTCTCTAACATTCTTTGAATTGTTCTTGAAAGCCCATCATGAAGGCAGTTTCACAAGAGAAAATGATTGAGAAGATTGTTACGCCACACTTGGAGAAGAGGATAATTTGGGATAGAATGATGTAAAAATAAGTTTCATGATCCTTAATACACCTCATTCACATTAATTTTAACTAAATTCCACCTTTGTACACTTTTCCCTATAACTCTTCAACTTCTCTTCTCTCTGTCTTCTTCTAGATTCTATAAATGTGAGCCATCTTGGCTATTGTAAAAGAGACCACAAGTAGTATGGTGAGACCCTGTTGGTATGAAATTGCATTTTTTTTGTCTTTCAACATTGAATACAAGTTTTATTCTAAGTTATGGAAATTTTTTTTAAGTATGAGAGTGATTTATCGTGGAGATAAGTGATGGTGTTATCCTTACTCCTCTTTATCCTTTATGTTTAAGCAAGAGTTCTGATTTTAACAGCTCATGTGAAGTATATGAATGTACTAGGATCATCTTCAAGTATTAAATTGTCTCTATGCTGTGAAATTTACCCCTTAAATCATTTATATTGTTGATTGTCCTATGTATGCCTACCTTCACATTGAAGCATTGTGTTAGGATCCTTCAATGCCTATAATTGGTCTTGGAAACCATTGTTGCTTAGTAGGAGTGTGATAGTCTATGGGATATGTCTTGGTGTATCACCTCTTTAGTGTAGTTTCCTTTTCATGCAAAATCTTAACCCTTTTCCCATAAATAAGCATTAGATTAGGTAATAATCACTTAAAGATGAATCTAGGGAGCTAGCCCTCATAATCTAGAGATTCATCTCTCTTACAAGTTGCCACAAATTTAAGAGATGATTCCATGTTGGATCAAATTGTAGGAACCTCATAGAGTTTCCTAGGGTACACAATTTGATGACAACACTACCCTTAGCTAAATCTAAATTTTTGTGTCCCTACCTATTCACAGACCGCTACTAGATTTTTTGAAATAGACTTGAGCCATTTAACACTAGTATTGACTTGTTTATCCTTATATTAGTAATTTCTAGTCTATTTATTTATCAAGCATATTTTGTGTTCAATTTCAATACTTTTTGATTATTGATACAAGTATTTTATATTATGTTTATAAGCTTAATTATTTAAAACACATGGATTTATAGCCCCCAAAGAAGCTCTTACTTTTGGGATCTAGCCAACGCTAGACAATCCACTCAACTATCTATCTAACCAACCATTTGCTTTAGTGATATATTATTTTTAGGTCATCCTCCCAAGCCAAAGAGGAGTTCTTCACAATATTTTGATTCAACATGTGCACAATCAAACAAGTTTTTCAACCATACTTGTATTTAGTCTCTTCTTTTCTTTTTCTCATAATATAAGTTAAAATTCATTGAAACATTCTAGCACGCTCGATGGGACCTTGAGTCTTTAATTTGGGTTTCTTTTCTTTGCATCGATATGATCTTCTCTCTATCTGTGTGCATTAACGAAACTAAAATCTCTTTTGGGTCTAAAATCAAGTGCATACATTGATTACTTTCAAGTTTAACTCACATAGTTTAACTTAAGGTGAAGTAATCTTATCATAGCATCACTCTTATTGCACACACTAAACCAAACCACTTCCATCAATTAAATGTCAAACAAACTTGATACAAGGCTTGACTAGGATTTCATCACCTAGCAGTCACCTTACCCTTTCCTGACAACCCTACTTGGAGGTCATTACCAAGGGGAGAACCAACTCAACTCTCTGGTTGAGTATAAACTCTGGAAATCAGTATATATTAGCTAAACACCAGACACCCTTATTACTGTAGTGTGTGAATCCATGTATTGATTCCCAATATAAATTCCTTTTGAGTGCCTAAACAACATGAAACCAACCATAGACTTCCTTTTTAGTACCTGTTCTACAAGCCAAATTTCAATCACACATTTCTTGAAAGCTTAAGGCATAAGCCAAAAGAGAGACCAAAAGAACCTTTAGAATTTAATGTACTTTTTAGAGTGTGATTACTTTTCTTGATCATTTATTATCTTTTCTCTGTTTGAGTGGTGATATTGTTTGTACATTCTCTCTCCCTTACCTTGGATGGTTCTCATTCGCCAGCAATGAAAGAATCTAACAGAGCAAAACCCATCACCAAACTAATTGACCTCTTCTACCTCCTCACCCATGGACTACATGTCTAAACCAACAAAGTTTTCTCACCCCTAGAGAAGTCCTCATTTCCCTTGGGAGGTTCCCCAAGGAGATGTGAACTTTACCACCTTCTTATATAATAATCCTGTAGCCCTCTGGCATTACCTTAACACTATGCATCACCATACCCTTGCTTCAGCTTCACCTATGGACCCCCCTTATGGCATGCCTTCCCATCTCATGGGAGACACTTTTATTGCCATGGTCACCACCCAACCATTGGCTACCCAAGATTCCTCATCTACCAACAATCCATTTGATAATATTGTGGAAAACCAACCTGCCCAACCTACAAATACCCTTATACCTTACACCCCTACTAGTAACTCCTCCACCTTAGGAGCAACCCAACCATTACCCACCTATACTCCCCTCACCATAGGAGTACCCACTACTAACATTTCCAATCTTCCTTATACCAATGCCTCACTTCAAAGTCTTGTGGTGCCTATACCTTCTACCTTACCCTGAATTATCACAAAGGTCACTACCCTTCCTTTGGTCACCAACCTAACCACCACTCCTACTCAATAGGTGTCCATTGCACCAAACCTAGGTTATATCCCTAACCCACAAGGGCATGTACCTCTACCTACTACCCAACCACCCACATCCACCTACCCTTACATATATTCCACCCAACCACTAGTCTTTGCATACCAATATGTCATAACCTCCCAACCTCTTACCAGTTATTAGTATGTCACCCAACCACAACAACAATATGCACCTTATAACCTTCTAAATGCACAACCCCAAGTAAACATCATGAATATGTTCATGGATAATATGACTACCTTAGATTTTTTCATTTCTAGGGCTCACAACGTCTTATCATATGATCATATCTATAATGAACCCATTCACCCATCTATGCCTATCCAACTGTATCTACCTCAGTGGGAGCTTCCCAAGTTCTCAAAGTTTTAGAGTAAGGAGGATCCTTAATAGCACCATAGGGCATTTAGACACTCATGTTATTTGATTGCATGTGATGATGCCCTCCTTCTCCACACTTTTCCTATGTCTTTGTCAGGACTAACATTGGATTGGTATAGTGCCTTAACTAAGCATTCTATATTCTCCTTCACCCAATTGGCTCAAACTTTTTTGGATCATTTCTCGATAAATATCTCTAAGAAGGTTTCCATCACTGACCTCTACTCTATCTGGTAATTTGATGATGAATATATTGTTGATTTTGTGGCCCATTGGAGGAGCCTAATCAATCAGCTTTCCTTCTCCTTACCCCAACCTAAGTTAATCAACCTATTTGCTCAAGCATGTGCCAATCACATCTCTTCCACATTACGTGTTCAGAGATTCCAAAATTTTAATGAAGCTTTCACCATGGCACATAAATTAGAGAACAGAGCCATCGATGAAGGAAAGCTAAAACTTAAAAAAAAGAACTTTACCTACAAAACCAACGAGGCCTCCTCTTCCAAACCGAATAACCAAACCAACATTGAGACCAAAATCAAGGGCACTATGAACGTAGTTTTCCTTAAATCTACTTCTCCATCATTCACCAACCAACCAAATTCTTTTGTTTCCTCAAAGCAAAACATGAGAAACCAAAATTGGAATACCTTGAAGCAATTTACTCCACTTAGAGAATCCTATGCTTCAATCCTTGAGAAGTTATTAAAGGCTAACATCATACAACTTCCCCTTATCAAACCACCATGATAATTTAATTCTTCTCATCTTGCACTTGCTTGGTACAATTAGAACAATCTATGCACCTTCTACTGAGTAGTAGAATATGACGTTAGTAAGTGTAACACCTTCAAAAGCGTTGTCCAATCTCTCATTGACAAAGGCGAGCTTGTGTTGGATAACCTCAATGCACCTCAAAACCAAACCCTTGACATCTTTAGGCAACCTTTCCCCAATCATGCACCTACCAAGAATGAAAGCAACATGGTTGAGTGCTCTCATGATGCCCATATTGTTAGCATGGTTCTTAGCACACTCATTGCTAAAGAACCTACCACCCAACCTATCTGTTCCTCAATCTCTCCACTTATTGTGGTAGTGGAGTTACCTTATCCTCTTTTAGAGACCAAAACCAAGGAAACACCTCTTTATTTTCCTCCACTTATTGAGGTAGTGGAGCCATTAATCCCTCCTTCAGCTAACATGCCAGAACAAGCACCCATTTTACCTTCCCCTTGACCATCGAGTAACTTACTACCCCTTCTAAGATCATTCCCAAAGAGGAAGCCCCCATGTCTACACCACCCATAGAAGAGCCACCCACTCAAACCTTGCATCCTTTGATTGAGGAAAAGGATGAGGTTACCATCCCTCTATCTCAACATATGGGCTTATCTTTCAGGACCACTATCTAGGGAATAAAACTAGCCTATAAACCATTCTTTAGGTAGGCTCAAAAATTGGATTTTGTCTCCAACCCTGACATAGATCGAACCACCTTCTGGAAACAATTAGGGCTACCTTATATCACCAAGAAAGAACCTCCAACCACACCTTAAGCAAACCAACCCACCACTCCTATTATCCTAACCCCTATCTTACCAACCACATTGATGAAAACCTCTACCAACCCAACAATTCCTCAACCATCTAAAACACCTAAACCCCAAGCAACCAAATCACCTTCTCCAACCAAACCAACCAAGAACCTTGACACCTTCCCTATACAAAGTCTTAATCACCCATATGTGAAATTAGAGCTTACCTCACTGAAACCAACAACTAAATGCCAATCCAAATCGAATAAGGGAGTAGAAACACTAAAAGGTTAAAGGGTCAACCTCCTACCTCCCTCAACCTTGCCCTCTATCTTAGGACCTTATCCTTCCACTCTAATTAGGAAGACAGTTATCCCAACCAAGACCCAACCACCATTGTTGGTTATACCAACACACTTATTTTTTGACACACCTATTTTCATCAAACCAGTAATGACCAAGCTAGCTACCTTGAAACCCCCTACCTCCGCTTTGTCAACATCTACCTTACCAAAACCAAAACCACCAACCAAATGCACCACCTTACCTAGACCATCCATCACCAAACCCACTACCAAGAGGAATTTCACCTTAAAAACCAAGGCAAAAACCCCTAAAGCCTCTCCACATTTAGTTTAATCTTATTCCACCATTTTCTAAAGGTTATTGCAAGCTTCTTACTTGACCTTACCCCTATTAGGTCATTCGACCCTCTTGGCTCAAAACCCATCTGGTATAATGACCACCAAGTGTGTTTTCCTATCATAGGATGTCAAGCCATGACATGGAGAATTGCAAAGCTCCCTAAACCATTATTCATCAGATCTATGACAAGGATGATCTCTTAATAGATGAACCTCCCATGATCCCATTATTGATCTAACAACCAACAACCACTAGCCAAAAACTACCTATTCCTCCACTCTCACCTTAGAGTGACCAAGAACAAAATAACTCTCCTACCCCAACTCCTCCCTCTATCCATACTATTTACGTGGTCATGAGAGCACAAAAAAAGGATAATTTTCTGACACACCTATTTTCATCAAACCAGTGAAGGCCAAAGTGTCCATTCCATGGACATACCCATCTTTTACCTCCCAACTAAATCCTACCCAAACATCTTCACATTCACCCAAACCCAAGGTATTTATCTTAGGTGCCTCCCAATCTAACCCCTCCAAGTCCATCAGGAGAGTGGTGCTCAGATAGCTTCATCAAACCCCAGTGAAGATGAGCTTATATGAGTTGATTACTAATTCACCTCATTATTGTCAAGTAATGATAGAGGCAATGCAATCGATAGAGGTTAAACTTGAAGACCCTCAACCTCTGGCAACCTTTGTCGATGCTCTTCAAATTTCCAACCTCATCACCTTCAAGAATTTATAAATAACTTCTATCCATCCAGATGACCCAGATTCCCCTCTCTTTATTATTACTTACATCAACCAAACCCATATCAAATGGGTCATGATTGATGGGGGAGCTAGTATTAATATCATCTCCTCCCATGCCTATAACTAACTGAACCTTCTGGATAATGTCATGTCTTAAACCTCGGCCATCCTCCATTCTTTTAATGACACCATGACCACTACCCTTAGAATGGTTGTCCTTCATATTTTTTTAGGACCCTACACGTTCCCTGAACTTTTTTATGCAGTAGAAGGTGAATTGCAATAAAATGTTTTGTTGGGATGACATTGGATCCACTCCATAGGTTTCATTCCCTCTACCCTTCATCATTGCATTAAATTTGATTATGAGAACTAGGTTATCACCATCCAAGCTGACCCAAGTCCCTTCTCAACATGCAACATAACCTACCGACCCAACGACATCCTCTTACCCCCATCTAACACACCTTCCTTAACCAAAGACAATACCTCCACCATGAAAGAGGAAGCCCTACCTCCCTCTATAAATGAGGCATCCACTAGCTCATCCATCCCCTCTAATCATATCCCCACCTCAGACCCCTTGGAATCCACATTCTAACATCTTTGATAGAGGAAATATTGCCTCCTTACCCTTGACACTTTCCCTACTCCCCAAGGGTATGGGAAACTTCACCACCAACATGGGTATGACCCTAATATCAGGGCCATTATTCCATTTGGACCTTCAAATTATCAAATGCATTTCATTTATAGGGGACTTGACAAACCACTCAGCACTTCCACCGCCTCCCCTTCACCTCGACCATTCACCTTTGGCTTCTCTTACCTAGACAAGCCAAGTTTTACCAAAACATACCTTCACATGTGTGCTTGGAAAATACTTGGTCTCAGACAATATGAGCATGGCCCACATGAGTTGGTTTCCATTGAGACCAGAAAGCCTCATGAGAAGCATGGCCTTGATTTCATTCTACCTACCAAGAAGTAATCCAAACCACCTACGGCCACCATTATTGAGGAAGACACCCCTTCCTCACCAACCTCTCCCCCACCTACATGCGAGGATAATGACATCATCCCACCTAATTTTTTTTTCATTGACATAATAAACCTCAGACCCTTGACTTATCAAAAGAACAGGTCAACCATAACCATCCGTTTGACCCATATTGAGATGATAGGAGATGACTCCCCTACCATTAACATTGTTCAGTGCTAGGATGATGATTCCATTCTCACCTAACTCGGTGCACCAGATTATTCCATCCACAAATCCCTTCTTCCTAAAACTTCAACCATGTTGAATGAATCTACCATGGATATCAACTTGGGTACTCCAAAAAACCCCTACATTATCAAAATTAGCCAATCATTGAATGCCAAGGAACTTCAAGATTTCCCCCTTCTTCCAAGACCACAACGTAGCATTTGCTTGGTCTTATAAAGACATACCTAGAATTGACCCCACCATTTCTACCCATAACATAGTCACCAACTGTGATGCCAAGCCCATCAAACAGAAACTTCTATGCATGCATCCTCATATAGCCCTTCTCGTCAAACAGGAGCTTCAGTGTTTTTTATCCATTAATTTCATTTAACCCATTGACTATCCCCAATGGGTCTCGAATGTCATACCTATCACCAAAGCCATAGGGGGACTACGCATTTCTGTGGACTTTCATGACCTCAACCTTGCTTGTCCCAAATATGACTTTATTCTATTGAACATCGACCAACTATTTGATCTTATAATTGGCCACGAGATGTTATCCCTCATGGATGGATTCTCAAGTTACAATCAGATATTAATCACCCTCGAAGATCAACATAAGATCACCTTTACCACCCCATGCGGGACCTTCTGCTATAAATTCATGACCTTCGGATTAAATAACACCGGTGCAACCTATTAATGTGCCATGACTTACATCTTCCATGACCTTATCCATAAGATTGTGGAGGACTATGTGGATGACCTTCTTGGAAAATCCAAACTCTAAAAGGATCATTTGGCCATTATCAAGATCATCTTTGAGTGGCTTATCCACTACCATGTTCACCTAAACCCCAAGAACTAATTTTTGGGGTCTTATCAGGAAAGCTTCTTGGTTTTATTGTCTCCCTTCTCATAATCAAAATTGATCTCACTAAGATTAAGTCAATCCTCAACATGCTTCCTCCCATCAACCTTAAACAACTCTATAGTTTTTAGGGAAAGCTTCAATCCATTCATCACTTTATCTCCTAGCTTTTAGATCGATGCCAACCCTTCTACCACCTTGTGAAGAAGTATGTCTATTTTAAGTGGAATAATAACTATTAAAAGGCCTTTAATTCACTCAAAAAGTACCTTTTGTCTCTACCTATCCTCACCCCTCCCAGGGATGACCATCCTTTCCACCTTTATATCTCTACCATCAACCACTCCCTAGGGGCAATACTTGCTCATCAGGATGAACAACACAAAGAGCAAGTCATCTACTACATTAGCCGCATGCTTGTAGAGTATAACACTTGGTATACCCATACTGAGAAACTTTAATTAGCTTTAGTCCTCGTGGCCACCAAACTTCACCATTACCTTCTTAACCATAAAACCTATGTCATAACCAATACTGAACCACTCAAGTATATGCACTCCAAGCCATACCAAAACTAGCGCATGGCCAAATGTCTCATGCTTTTAGTAGAGTTTGACCTTGAATTACTTTAACAAAATTCAATTAAGGGGCAAGTCATTATTGACCAATTGGCCAAAACATTGTTAGCACATAATCAACCTCCTCCTCTTGAGTTCCCCAATGAGTCCATCATGACCCTCTCTCAGGTGGATTTCACCTATCAAGTCACCATGTTCTTTGATGAATCAAAATGTCAATGTGGTGGGGGAGTTGATATCATCCTTATTCCTTTTGATGGTGAGCCTTTTCCTTTATCCTTTAAGCTTGATTTTGAATGTACCAATAATATGGCTGAGTATGAAGCCCTAGTCATAGGCCTTTAGACTGTCTTAGCCCTAGGAGTCAAAACAATCAACATCTTCAATGACTCCCAACTTGTGTTCAATCAAAACAATGGCTCTTAGGAGTGTAAGAATGATGTTTTGCAACAATACAAACAACTAGTTGATGAAATCTTAGCATCATTTGAACACTAGCACATCTAGTCAACTCTATGATCTACCAATAAGTTAACTGATACCATGGCTTCCCTCACCTCTCAGATCCTATAAAAACCCTCTGACTCTAACCTATCTGTCATTACCCATAGACTCACCCAACCTTCCTATATAAAATTGGATTCTCCCACCATTTTCAATATAGTGGAGACCCCACCTGACCTTTGGTATCAACAGACCTTTGACTATCTCAACCTTGCCATCATTCCTTCTGGCCTTTCCAAGAATATTCAAAGATTGTTTATCCAAAGTACCTCATGTTACACTATTATGGAAGGAATTATTTATAAACGCGGCTTTGATGGCCTCTTCTTTCGTTGCCTACACAATCACAAAGCCTCTCATGCTATCAAGGAAATACATGATGGTATCTATAGGGGACACTTTAGTGGCCTCGTTGTGTCTAAGTTCTTTTTTTTATCTTGGCTATTAATGGCCTACCCTTAGCCAAGACTATTTTGATTATGTGAAAAAGTGTGTCAAGTGCCAATAACACACCAATTTACATCACACACCTAGCCATAGTCTTCACATTTCCACCGACTTCTGGCCTTTCTCACAATGGGGTCTGGACCTTGTTGGTGAAATCAACCCCCATTCTTCATAGTGACACCATTCTATCATCACTACAACAATATTTTACCAAATGGGTAGAGGTTATTCCTTTAGTCTCGACCAAAGTGGAAAATATTGTCAACTTTATCAACCATCACATCATCTGATGCTTCGGTGTTCCTCACAAGATTGTCACTGATAATGATAAATCTTTTAAGAACAAGTAAGTCAAGGGTCTATGTGATGCATTCAGCATTAAGTTAATATTTTCCTCACCCTATCGCCCTCAAGCAAATGGATATGCTGAGGCCTCTAACAAAACTCTTAAGAACATGCTAACTAAAATGGTCAATGTATCTGGTTGGGATTGGCTTACACATCCCCTTTGCCTTATGGGCATATCATACTAGCATTAGAACCCCTACAGGTACTACACTTTTTCTTTTGTGTTTGGAGTGGAGGTCATTTTGTCTCTCGAAGTCCAAATACCCTCTCTTTACATATCTTTGCAAGATCTCATTTATAAGGAGGATTATCATCAACACCGCTTAGCCCAACTCGAGTTACTTGATAAACATCATTTAACATCCCTTACCCATATTCATGTCTATCAAGAGCGCATCAAGCGTGCCTATAACAAACACCTTAAGGTGCAAGAATTTAACATCAGAGACCTTGTCCTAAAGGAAAATCAACATGTAATGACTATGGAGAAACGCAAGTGGGGTAAGTTTGGTTTCAATTGGATTAGACCTTATATCATAACCTACAAGTATCGATTAAGAGATTACTAGTTGTCCTCTCTTGAAGGTAACCCAAAACATAAGCCCCTCAATGCTTCGTATCTGTGTCCATTCTTTTGTTAAATATGGATCAAGTTCACCTTCTGTCTAACTTAAGGTCATCCATTGCTTTTGCACCACATTCATCTCCCTATTTTAGGGGCAACCAATTAAAAATAAATCATGTGATTATCCATCACAGTCATAGCCTAATCTCGAATAATGGGTACCATGGCTCTACCAAAGGCATAATTTTCATGGTACTTTCCACCCCTCTCCTAAGACAGATTCGCATGATCGTTGTCACCTAAACCTCTTTACACCTAATCAACCTTTTTGTGCTTTTAGTTTTGCCTTCATAAAGGTGAACCCTTAAACCTATATAAGCATGTCTATGTCACGCAAAATTAAGTAAGCAAAAAGCAAAATCTGAACCAATAACAATCATGGGTCATCTCTAACATTTGCAGATTATTCCTTTGAAAGATAGTTGCATAAGCATATTAAAATTGTACAAACATGAGGTAGACTACTCCCTTGAAGGATGGCTGAGTAAAACATTTTTCAAAATCATAACAATTTTTTGGAAGCTTCTCGCATCGATCAACTTCCCATAGACAACAACAAAGCAAAATACCCATTTTCAAAATCATAACAAAATCAAACTACTCTTGAAAGCTGCAATCGGCTCTCACATAGCAAAATAAGGTGGAAACCACAAATGGTTTTCACAATTAGACTTCTTGCATCAATCAGTCTACACTTTGTATGACATAGACTTGTTTATACTGGCTTTTCAAAAACCTACATAAGAGGAATGCTAGTTCACAAGAAGGTTCCATTTTCATCCATTCTTCCTTTTATACACTATAAGCAAGGGATTTTGAGCTTACTTAACATTATGTGGTCAAGACACTTTTTTAACCAACTAATGAATGTTAATGTGAAGCATCTGAAGGCGTTATGTTCATTAAGCCAATCCAACTTTGGTTTTGTTCTAGTCCTTGTCAAAGAAAAATCATCGTGCCTTCTTCTTATCCTGTCGTGACTAGTTGATATTTTAATTATAGGTTTGTCTCTTGATTATATTCTTTGTTTTCCCATCTCATGTTTTTAATTAACTTACCTCATGTGTTTTATCTTATAACAAATTAAAAACAAGCATGTGCACATGTGTCATAGGCAGCAATATAACCATACTCACAACCATAACAAGCATAATAAAACCATAGCATCAATGACCAATAAAACAAACAACCATGTTTCACCACATGTATAAATATAAATAATGACACATATACTCATTAAAAGTCAACATGTCATAAGCATAACCATAATTAAAAGCCATCTCATGCCTAGCTAGGTAAGTCTACATCAATGTCTAACATCATAACATGAGCATAATCCATAAGCAATATAACATCACATCATAAGCATTAAACATCACCGCACATCATAGACCATGAATATGAGTAATAAGCAAAGACCATACATATAACTCATGAATCAAATAACATCGTAATGTTTACAAATAGATATACATGTTTCTCTCTCTCAAAATGTACATCCCCTTGCATCGACTCACAGGCCAAAATCAAAATGATATATAGTAATATATGATATGTATGAACTATGTCATAGCTATGCCTATAAGGCACCACTGTCTCTTGGTACACCACTAGGTCTTAGTACCTATCCACTTGTAGTACTTGTTTGCCCACCTACAGATGTTGCCCACTGCCTTAGTGTCACCACACTGGCACCAACTACCAAGCTCGCTCTGTACTCACCCCATCAGGGCTCATCAAGACACTATCTCAAAACTATAGCCTCATAATATCATAGCTCTTCCACTATATCCAAGTATCATGCTATGGGGATGATGCCTGGTGGTCCTATTGAGGTCACTACCCCTCTTCCTCTATGCCTTAAGGAGTTTCTCTCCTATGTAACTAGGGCTAGTGAAGCCCTCACTTGGTCCCTATCACCTATGAGAGTAGTAACTTGACCCTATAAAACAACCACTTGACCCTGTAGTGTTATGACATGTGCCTGTATAGTGGCTAGTACTGCTCCTACCTATCCATCAGGGTTATCCCCCTATATATGTGCCCTCTAGCCTCCTCTCCTAGTGGGGTCCACATCCATAGGCACCCTACCACTGTCACCATCACCCAAATCTGTTATTGCATATATTATATGGTATCATTCCATGTACCAATTTACAAAGCCTACATCATCTATCTACATCCTAGCTAGCAGTTCCTCATGATCTACCAATGTTAGCACAAGATGCGGATATGGCAATAAGATCTCTTAATCCTCACACCTGTACCTAGGAAATACACCTAAAATACCCTGTATAAGGTTGAACTACCTATGTACCCTATCAAATGGGATGATCTCCACCTCTTCCTCCCTCCAGTCAAGAATCCACCAACAACTCTGTAAGGATGAGGTTTGCCTCATGTAGCCAAGCCATACTAGAAAATAGACATAGGGTCTCCAAATAATGTCATCGATCACTAGTGCACCCAATGCACCCCTAAACCAATCCACATTGTGTGTTCCTTCCCCTACACCTGAAGCGGTGAAGTCACCTCTACACTACATGAACCCAACTAGGAACTCAATCTGCATGTATCCTACCCATAATAATACCATTGGCCTCAACACCAAATAGTGCTCATAGGCTAAGCAATGTAGAACTAGGATGATACTAATACCATACCTCTTATGGGCCTCAAACCCCCACAGCTCCCTGTATATTTATACCAGAGAATAGGTACCCAACTGAACACAGTTCACCCTAGTAGTAGCTCAACCAACACCCCTAATATCAAATATGAGAACCTTCTAATGCTTGAGTCAGGAAGAGCAAAGCATGAGATGGCCATCATGAGCATGGTCATTAATCTCTGCTCACCCTGTACCCTCTTGTACAATGTGTTATATTTGAACCTCCCAATGTGCCATCTGACCTAATCACTATCATCTTTGTATAATACCTCAATGTGATCCTCTCGCTCCTCTTGCTCTATGTGATAGATTAGTTTGCCCCAGAAAGGAAGCCATGCGATACTATGTACAACCTTAGGTAAGATCATCATCTCATTAATCGATAGTAAGAAGGTGTTCATAGTTGGATCCCATCTCTTGATGACAGCTATGATCATGGATGCATCTTGAGGCACATGTTGATAATGCCTCATCGCTCCCAACCCAACCTCCTCCATATGGGCCCAGTCAGTTGGGGTCATCCCCTGGTGGACCTCTATGAAGATGTGTGACACTTGATCATGCATCTGTATTTATTCTCAAGCCTACGAACATTCATTAGCACACAACTTAGTTCCCTATACTAGTCACTAGCTTTACCTACCCTTCAGCTATTTGACCATCACCCTACTAGCATGTACCTATTTTACTACCCATTCACTCTTTGATATCATCTAAAAACATTTACCTACCCCACCTAGCCTAAACCATCTACAAGTTTAACACCATCTCTTACCCAACCTAACCTTAGACCCTTTTCTAGCATCTACACAAAAATTAAATGAGTCAACCACAGGTGGCCATGATGACCGTCAATGGTAAGGTGTCGTTAGTTTTATGGGTATCAACTGTCAATGGTCAGACTCGACCATTGATGGTCACTATGGGTGTTTCACTAACGAAACACCCAAAACCCTAACTTGACCTAAAACTAACCAAATAACATGTAAAATATCCTACTTTACTACCTTAATTCACCTAAACACCCTCATTCACCTACCCATCCATTCATTTTTACCATTCACCCATAAATTTACCCAAATCTATAAAAACCCTAACTAGGGCATAGTCATTCAAACCTAACCTACCCTCAAACCCCAATGCAATTACCAAATCAAGCTAAGTTTCCAATTGTAAAACATCCCCTACCTCATTTTGCAACTACCATCATGAAGTCAGTCATAGATTGGGATGTCTTCATCCGTGTCTATGTGCTCCCTGCATCCTCACTGGTCCTCTAGATCCTTTTGATTACACCTACGCAACAAGTCTACCTCAACAATCATTGTCAGTAAGTTTTTTACCCTAAAATGTCAATTTCTAGAGCTCAATAGTCAAAAGTGAAAATGTGTGAAAATAACACTCACTTTTCACTTTTGACCCACAGCCTTTTAGGGTTTGTACCCTAATTATTGATGATTAGGGTGACTGTTGATGGTCACCTTTGAGCACCCTGACCATCGATGGTCAAGGATCTCACCTTTTTGCTCTCACCCCTTAGTAGACCCTTTTTTCTTAGAATAACCAAATCACTTAACCACCTATGGAGACTCCCTTATCCACCCACCTTGACCACCTTGTCATCTTGCCATTAGTCCATTTCGGCCCAACTTGTGCATGTTTTGTAATGACTTTTGCTTGGTCTTTTTGATCGCAGCAACAACATTGCCATATTGACCACCTTTTTGAACTTGTGCCACCTCATGCTTACCAAACCCACTTGTGTCTTCTCAAAAGTGCTTCCTACCTTAGATACCAACAACACTTGACCAAGTTTGTGTTTTCACCAAGAGCACTTCTTGCCTTGGATATCCATCGAATCACAGACATCGCTTAAAAGACTTGTGAGTGTACCTAGCCGTCACACCTAAATGCAGTCACGTGGTTCACTTGTCACTTGTCCTTCTAGCACCAACATTTATTTTTACCAACTATGGCAACCTAGTCTATGCACAATCTCAACTATCACACCTTTTTATCACACTTTGTGCACACATTTGTGCTCCAAGTGTTTAACCTATCAACCACTTTCATGACGTATACCTTCATCATCACCTTTTTCCACCTTATCAAACTTGCACTCTATTCTATTTTACCTCATCAACTCCTAATTTGAGGGGGAACACCTCCTCCCACACTTAAGGCAATCAGACCTTTGATTAGCAATCCATCTTTGTTTTATAGCTTCTTGATTCAAAGTTGTATAACAAAAAGGGGAAAAATATAGACACCAAAAATCCACACACCATGATTCCAAATGTTGAAATTCCACTGGACCACCTTAGGACCCCCTTGGGACCAATCTAACCCCTTGACCCCTAACCGAGCCTAATCTGAGTCAGGATTGACCAACTGACTTAACCTAGCTTTTACCCACTTTTTTCCCTTCGCCCTCAACCGCTGACAGTCAAGATAACCACCAACGGTCACTTTGACCATCGACGGTCAGGGTGCACCTCCTCAACCACCAACATGCGAGTCACTCACCTTATTTTTCTAGATATAACTCATCTAAATCTACATGTGAGCCACTATATGCACGAGTTATAATAATAAGACCTAGTTAACATCTTGTTGCAACTCTCTTGCCTTGCTTATAAAAGAGAGGAGTAGGGAGGTGAAATCTATCTGTAATTGTTATCAAGAGCTTGTGCATCTAGAGTTCCTTTGTTTTACAAGTCAATCATCATCACCAATCTAGTGATCTAGCCATCATGACAGAGAACCAATTTTCCACCATTGCTCCACCAAAGTGTCAAGTGTCATTACTCTATCAAAATCATGTCAAAATCCACCAATAGGCCAAACCACCTAAATTAACCACCCTATCAGCCTTCTGTAAGATAAGTATTTATTTTTCAATATTCAATGACTTTATTTACTTTTGTACTCAGCCTAGCACCAACCCATCTCCCAAAATCCAACTTTTTGATCTCATCAATCTAACCATTTACCAACTTAGACCTATACATAATAACCGTTGATGATTATCTCAACCATCGATGGTCTACCCAACTGCCAATAGTCAACTTGACCATTGACGGTCACCTTAACCGTCGATGGTCACCTCAACTATCGATAGTCACTATCATAGGAAATAACATGTTATTTCCACCTACCTACCCTTAGCCAAATATAATTTTCTATATTCTTGCCTATTCATAAACCCCTGCCTGATTTTTTGAAATAGACCCGAGACATTTAACACTAGTATTGAGTTATTTATTGCTATATTAGTCATTTATAGTATATTTCTTTATCAAACATCTCTTGTGTTCAATTTCATTACCTTTTGATTATTGATGTTATTGATGCAAGTAATTTCTATTCTATTTATAAACTTAATTGTTTAAAATACATGGATTGACAGCCCCCAAAGAAGTTATTACTTTCGAGATCTAGCTAATGCTAAGCAATCCATTCAACTATCTATCTAACCAACCATTTACTTTAGTGTTGTCTTATTTGCAAGTCATCCTTCCAAGCCAAAGAGGAGTTCTTCACAATCTTTTGATTCAATGCGTGCATAATCAAACAAGTTTTTCAACCATACCCATATTTAGTTTCTTCTTTTCCCCTTCTCAAAATATAAGCTGAAATTCACTAAAACAGTATGCAAAAGGTGTTAAGAGATATAAGCTTCTTCATCCTACCACACATGAGTTGCTCATTGAGAGGAGTGTTTATTTTTAGGAGGGTCCTCCAGACTCTAACTTGACATGTGTCCCTCCTCCTTGGACTCACTACTGATGATGAGGATTCCTCTTCCAATTCAAATGACGAGAGTGATGGGGATTCACCTCCTTCCATACATAGTCACATTTCAGAAGTAAGGAATCTCCCCCTAGTTCTTTGATTTTAGGTTCTTTTTGGACTAGGCAAACACTAAAAAGTGTAGGTGATTGGGTTAGGGATCCATCATATATAAGGTAGACACATTCACAGTTTGAGGGTGTTCCAT
The DNA here is from genome assembly GCA_037957365.1 of Torreya grandis. Classification (NCBI taxonomy): domain Eukaryota; kingdom Viridiplantae; phylum Streptophyta; class Pinopsida; order Cupressales; family Taxaceae; genus Torreya; species Torreya grandis. The sequence continues at coordinate 2,470,834 of JARHVA010001065.1, read as the reverse complement.
TTGTTTTCATTGCTTGTGTTTTCGATCCATAATTATTTTGTGAGCATTTGGCATTCCTGAGTGGGATACAACTATGTATAAGGAGTATAGTTCCTTGATAAGGAACCACACTGGGGATCTAGTACCCCTTCCTAAAGGAAGAAAACTTGTTCAATGTAGGTTGATCTATCGAACACATTTTTTAATAAATGGGTCAGTCTATAAGTTTAAAGCATGCTTAGTATCAAATGGTTTTTTTCACGAGTTCTTGGTATATACTATACTAAGAAATTTGTACCAATCACCAAAATGAACTCTATATGATTCATTTTTTCCATTATCGTAGCTCATCATTAGGATATTCATCATATAGATGTGGAGAGTGCCTTTCTTCACAATGACCTTAAGGAGGAGATATATATGGAGTAGCCACAAGGTTTTGTATAGGATTCTTCCTTAGTGTGTAGACTTAAAAAATCTATCTATGGCCTCAAATAGGCCCCTTGGCCTTGGTATGCCAAGATGAATTCCTTCCTTATCATAGCTAGGTTCACCAGATGTCATTTTAATCTAAATGTCTACATTTTATGGTAGGACGACTCACTCCTAATTGTGATTCTATATGTTGATGACTTATTGATCACAGGGAGTTATTCATTCTCCATTACAGTAGTGAAAACTGCTTACATGAAAAATTCTCCATGAATGACTCAAGTTTGTTGCACTATTTCCTTGGGATTGATATTTCATAATTTAACTTAGGGATAACCATTACCCAATCCAAGTATGTTCTTGATTTGCTCGCATGGTTTGACATGGTTGACTATAAGTCAGTTTCAACTCCCTTTCTTTTTGTAGTCAAACTCGAGGCTAAGTGTTCTTCTCCATTAGTTAATGTTATGTTATATTGACAACTTATTGGTAGTCTCATATGTATCACATATCTAACTCACACTAGACTTGATATTTCATATGTAGTGGGCATAGTCTCTAGGTTTATGCAAACACTGCATGAGCTACACTAGAAGGCAACACAATGAATTCTCCATGACATCCATGGTACTCATATTTTTTGGATTCATTATGGAGCATGCATTGATATCAACTTGGTTGTGTACACATATTTAGACTAGTTTGGTGATATTTAACACCACAAGTCTACTTTAGGATACAGTTTCTAACTTGGTTCAAGTCTAATTTGTTGGTCTAAGAAGAAGTATAATGCTATTACTTTATCATCTATGAAGACTGAGTACAAAGCAATTGCTAATGCTACTATCGAGGCTATTTGGCTTCAATGGATTCTCATCGAGTTTGGTATCCAATCCAAGTTGTCAGGAACCCCAAGGAAGCACAATTGATTACCTTTCTTATAAGCAATTAAAAACGAAATTATACCAGAATGATTAAGTAATTAGAAACTTGAAACAACAAAGAATATGAGAGACAATACACAATCTTGTATTAAATACTCTTCAGAAGGAAATACAATAAAAAAGTGCCACAGTATTCTTCCACCTCTAAGGCTTCCCACACCTCTAAGACTTTCAATAATCTTCCCTCAAAGTTCTCTCTTTCTCTCTCAACCACAACTAACTCAATAACCTGAGTTGTTATCCCCTCCTTGATAGCTTCAGTTGATCTCCTTGACCTTGCACCTTGCAGATCTCCTTTGACCTTGCTTTCTTGCTTCAATGCTTTACTTGCCTTAATTACAATACATGCCTCATGGGTCTTTAAATAGGATATCATACATACAATAATTAGACCTCTAATTCTAATAATTAGAAACATAGACTCAAGACTTAAATTAGTCTTCAACATGCAAACACTCTTGGACCTCTTAAAATTATACGAGTCTAATTCTGGAAATGCGTTCTGGAAACACATGCAACTACATGCACACACATAGGTGACCGACGTTGATTGCTATCTGTCTGCTCCTGACCAATGTCAGCCGATCCCTAGTCCCTACCTGATCGACGTCGGCAATACTGCCGATGCCAATTACTGATTGAACTCAACAACTCCCTGATTAGATCCTAGTGAAGCTTTTAGCTCCACAACTTAACAATCTCCCACTTGGAGATAAACAACTACACCTGTACCTGTACAACAACCTCCACTAACCATCTCAAGCACCTCCATCTTCAAGCTCAATTTTGAAGACCAACCACCACACATCTTATGATGCTATACCTATCATCCAAGTCCCCTGCCATATCTGAACTTTCTGACAACTCCCACTGCTTGGGAAAACTCAGGTCTACACCAGACCTTATGTGATTTTGAACACTGTTCTAAGCTCAGCTTGAACTGTCTAGCCCTTGGTGTGCATACTGGTTCTGCATCCTGCGTATTGAACCCCACCAACGCCTTCTTCATATCAGCTCCCACTAGAGACAAAATCAACCTGTGATCTTCCATGTCTCTCATGCCAAAGAATTTCGCTGCTCCCCAAATTCTTCATGACATACCTCTGAACTATCTTTACCTTTAGCTCAGAAACTCCCTATATGTGTAACCCTGTAACAAGCACACAATACAATAACAGGATAATGTAGCTAATATTATCCAACCTGATAAAGAGAAACATAATGGTCAAACCTCCATTATCCTGTAGCTTACTCAAGACCATATACCCTGGCCTTCCATCTCACGTGTCCATTCTCGCTCTTCTTTATCCTGAACATCCATTCATCTCTCAATGCTTTCTTCCAGCTGGAAACTCCACCCAAAAACTCCCATTTGGTTCTTTTCCAAGGAATCACATCCTTCATCCATGCCAAGTTCCCATTGTTTCCTAGATCTACCTGATCTTCTTCTTTAATAACTTCTTAGTTCTTGACCATCAGTGAGCAACAAGTAGTGTAAAGAAGGGAAATGACAAATTTGAGGCTTACTTACCCTTTAAGTCCTCCATATGGGTGCTTGAGACTCCTTGATAGCTTGATGTCTGCCCAAAATCTGTCTCAGTGACCGATGTCGGTCACATCTCAGTCTGCATCCGACCGATGTCGGTTCCATGCGACTGCCTCATCACCGATGTCAGTTCCCTCTGACCGACACCAGTGTTTATCTGTCCAGAGTCACCAACATTGATCTACACATAGTCGACGTCAGTCCTTGTCTAGATGCCGACGTCAGTTTTCTAACCGACGTCGGTCTCTGTGTTTTACTTGTGAGCGATGACTTCTACCCGTGAGCTCCTTTTGGATCAAACCCTTGTCCATATCAACCTTGCTCTGCTTAGAATTCTTCAGCCCCTTATGCTGATCTCTGTTTGTCACCTTCTCCTTAAAAACCAAGGCTTTCCTGTTCTTGACAAAAACATTAAATTTCCTTTTCTTGTAATGAACTCGATCTATGCCCTCCAAATCTGAACTCATACCCTTTGACTCAAGAACGTCCATTCCCTTCTTATTCATGTGACCAAGCCTACTAAGCCACATCTTCGAATCTACAGCTGAAGTAGATAAACCAGAAGTAGAATAAGTAATACAAGTAGATAGATAAAGAGTACCTACTTTCTTACCTCTTGCTAAAATAAGTGCACCCTTGGAAACCTTCCAAGAATCCGCTGTGAGGGTTACTGTGCATCCCTCATCACCCAACTTTCCTACAAAAACTAAACTCTGCTTCAAGACTGGGACATGCATAACCTCCTTCAACACCCATGTGTTGCCCATCTACAATTCCAACTGCACTTTCCCTTTGCCAACCATTTGACAAGGCATACCATCCCCTAAATAAAGCTCTCCAAAGTCTCCCTGGACATACTCATGGAACAAATCTCTATTTGGGGTTGCATGAAAAGAAGCACCAGAATCTAAAACCCATGATTCTAACTGACTATCCAAAGAAAGTATGAGAGCATCCTGTGCAACAATACCTACATCTTTTGCTTCTTCATTACCTTCATGTTGATTTTCTTTATCCTTTAACCAACAATCTTTCTTTGTGTGTCCTCTCTTTCCACAAAACCAGCAGGTGATACCTCCATTTCTGGATTTGGATCTCCTTTCCATCTTTGACCTTGATTTCCCTTGCTCGACCTTCTCTCTTTGCCTTCCCCTGCTTTCAGCACTTAGAGCTTTCCCTGATGATTCACCTGTGCTTTTTCTGCATATTTCTTCATTCAAGATTACACTCACAACATCATCAATTTTTAAGATTTTAGAAGCAGACATAGAATTACTTACTGCCATTACCAAACTATCCCAACTTTCAGGTAAAGAGCATAAAATTAAGAGAGCCTTTACTTCATCATCAAAAACAATATTGACTGAATTTAACTGGTTTACCAAACCATGGAAATCACTATGATGACTATGAACAGATCCACCTTCCAACATTTGCAAATTAAATAATTGCTTCATAAGAAATACCTTATTCGAAGCTGAGGGTTTTTCATATAAATTTGCCAAAGATTCCATCAACTCTACCGTTGTCTTAGCCTGAGATAAGTTGGAAATCACAAACGATGCAAGGCTCAACCTTATAGATCCTAGAGCCTTCCGATCAAGAACCTCCCATTCTTCAACCTTCATATCTGTGGGCTTGCATGCAAACCCCACCCAACGAGTAAGTACAAATCTTTTTGATACAGATAATCTTCAATCTGCATCCTACATAATTGATAGTTCTTGCCATTAAACTTCTCCATTCATAGCTTACTTTCTTCTACCATTGCTATACTCCCACTCAAACAGAAACCCCTATGAGTAACCTGTAATCAACACACAGTAACCAGATCTGAAACACATATTAGTAACCCAACCAAAAGCTCTGATACCACTTTGTCAGGAACCCCAAGGAAGCACAATTGATTACCTTTCTTATAAGCAATTAAACACGGAATTATATCAGAATGATTAAGTAACTAAAAACTTGAAACAACAAAGAATATGAGAGACAATACACAATCTTGTATTAAATACTCTTCAGAAGGAAATACAATAAAAAAGTGCCACAGTCTTCTTCCACCTCTAAGGCTTCCCACACCTCTAAGACTTTCAGTAATCTTCCCTCAAAGTTCTCTCTTTCTCTCTCAACCACAACTAACTCAATAACCTGAGTTGTTATCCCCTCTTTGATAGCTTCAGCTGATCTCCTTGACCTTGCACCTTACAGATCTCCTTTGACCTTGCTTTCTTGTTTCAATGCTCTACTTGCCTTAATTACAATACATGCCTCATGGGTCTTTAAATAGGATCCCATGCATACAATAATTAGACCTCTAATTACAATAATTAGAAACACAGACTCAAGACTTAAATTAGTCTTCAACATGCAAACACTCTCGGACCTCTTAAAATTAGACGAGTCTGGAAACGTGTTCTGGAAACACATGCAACTACATGCACACGCACAGGTGACCGACATCGGTTGCTGTCTGTCTGCTCTTGACCGATGTCGGCCAATCCCTGGTTCCTACCTGACCGACGTCGGCAATACTGTCGATGCCGGTTACTGACTGAACTCAGCAACTCCCTGATTAGCATCCTGGTGAAGCTTTTAGCTCCACAACTTAACACAAGTGACCCACAATCATGTTTTGCAACAACCAAAATACCATCCAGATCTATAGGAATTTGGTCCAACATTAGCAGGCCAAGCACATTGAGATTCACATACAATTCATTTGGGAGCTCATTCATGGACATGTAATTGAACTTCACTATTGCCATACTACAGATCAGATTGTTGATATCTTCACCAAACCCCTCATTGAGAGTAAGTTTCTTCATTTATATACTCTTCATGGGGTGTGGGCTGCTTTATCATCATATTCTAGGGGGATATTTAGTCCTCTATTGATTCTCTATTATTTTGGGGAAATTTGATATATACTTGGATACCTAATCATGCCTAGTTGTCAGGAGTCGATTCTTCTCCCTGCCTAAGCTACGCTTAAAGGGGGTGTTAGTGTAGGTTTCTATTATATTTTTATGGTTTTTTCTACATACGTATTTAAATTTATTAGGTGTAATAATGAGGTCACTTAGGTGTAATATTAAGTTCATTAAGTTACACACCCACATGTGTCAATTGGAGTCAACATGGTTGGCATGGTTGCATTATTTATATGGTAACCAATGTTGACATGTTGTACATGGTGCTTACTATTCATTTGGCAACTGAGTTGTGTTTAGACTGCTAATGTATGTGAATTTATGCCTCTCTTATATCTATAAATGTTCCTCTCCTCTAAGTTATGTTTGATAAATTATGAATATAAGTACTGTAATTCTACTCATGTTTGGTACCATTCACAACAACAAGAATTCTCTCTCTTTGCTTCTCCATTTGTAATCTATGATTTTGTGTGTTCGAATATGGCCAATCTTCGATCATGGATAATTCCATCAATGACGTGTGATAGTGTTTTGTAAATTTTGTTAGAAACTTAGCCATGAAAACTATTCACAAACCTGCCTATCTAGACATACATTACCACCATAATTTTAGAAGCTTAAAAAAAGTAACCAATCATTCAAATAGAAGTGATATGGGACACAAGGAAGAAACTTATCAAGAAGTAGTTTTAATTGATTCAAGAAATATGAAGCTATATATAAATGTAATAGATAAATCACAGATGTATTCAAATTACGTACAAAGATATTTATTGTCAACAAAGATAGAGATTGTGAAATGCCCAACAAGTGTTGAGTAAATGAAATAACATGAAATAACTACATAATATATATGAACAAGTTTTTATTTTTTACATAAGTTGGGGAAAAAAGATAAGTTTGAAACAAACATGTGGTAAAAAAGCCTATGTTGTACAAGTTGGGGGTGCATAGTGTGTAACTATGTTTTTTTCTAGTTATAAAGGTCACTGAAGTGGATTTTTAGCATAATGAGCATAGTGAAATGTATCCAAAACCTACACAAAAGAGTTAGTTAGTGAGTTGGCATTAAAGAGAAAAATAACATTGTTTTCTATGAAATGTATGAATTAGAAGTGCGTACCACAATCTATGAAAAATAACTAGAACAAAGAGAGGTAGATGCTCTTTGGCTTCAAGAGTCATGATTTATGTTGCTTAAAATAAATTTGTAGTTAGATAAATAACATGAAATCATTATTATTGAAAAAATATGTTGAAAATACATGATGATGAATGAGAGCATGACCACACACCTCTATGTTGAATTTTGTAAGAGATTCTAAATATTATTTAGTGCATTAATCATTGAGCAGGTTAATAAAGGAGGCAAGGTTTGTACAGATAGCCTGATGATCTTTTATCTTATGTTTATAAATATTTTTTAATAGGAGAACTGGTACGGTTATAGATTATAGGTTTTCCATTTTGTTGGCAAAGTAGTACATGTTGATTACCTAATTTATAGTTATATACTAATGAGTCACAAGACCAAGAAAAACATATTGGAGGAGGAAAAAGAACAAAGAAGAGGAAAATATTTGTTTACAATTGTAATATCATGATCAGTTTCACCATTTTTGACATAGAGATTACATTGCTTATTATATTAATGGTTCCTGTAATAAATACACCAAAAGAGCCAACTAGATATGGATTGTTTGATTCAACATGCTCTTATAATATCATATCTAATATGAGTCTACATTCTTTTGGCAACTGACTTGTGTTCACATTGCCAAAAGTATGCGAATTTATACCTCTCTTGTACCTATAAATGTACATCTCCTCTAAGTTATATTCGATAAATTATGAATAAAAGTATTGTAATTCTACTCATGTTTGGTTCCATTCATAGAAACAAGAATTTTCTCTCTTGGCTTCTCCATTTGTAAGCTATGAGTTTGTGTGTTCGAATATGGCCAGTCTTCGATCGTGGATGATTCTATCAATGACATGTAATAATGTTTTGTAAATATTGTTAGAAACTTAGCCACAAAAACTCTTCACAAACCTACCTATCTAGACATACATTACCACCATAATTGTAGAAGCTTAAAAAAAGTAACCAATCATACAAATAGAAGGGATATGGGACACAAGGAAGAAACTTATCAAGAAGTAGTTGTAATTGATTAAAGAAAGATGAAGTTATATATAAATGTAATAGATAAAGCACATATGTATTTAAATTATGGACAAAGATGTTTATTATCAACAAAGATAAAGATTGTGAAATGCCTAACAAGTGTTGAGTAAACGATGTAACATGAAATAACTACACAATATCTATGAGCAAGTTTTTATTTTTTACATAAGTTGGGGAAAACATACAAGTTTGAAATAAAATTATCGTAAAAAAGCCTATGTTGTACAAGCTGGGGGTGCATAGTGTGTAACTATGTTTTTTTTCTAGTTATCGAGGTCATTGAAGTGGATTTTCAACATAACAAGCATAGTGAAATGTATCTAAAACCTACACAAAAGAGTTTAGTTAGTGAGTCAGTGTTAAAAAGAAAAATAACATTACTTTCTGTGAAATGTATGAATTAGAAGTGCGTACCACAATCTATGAAAAATAGCTGAAACAAAGAGAGGTAGATGTTATTTAGCTTCAAGAGTCACGTGATTTATGTTTCTTAAAATAATTTTGTAGTTAGATAAATAACATGAAATCATTATAATTGAAAAAATATGTTGAAAATACATGATGATGAACGAGAGCATGACCACACACCTCTATGTTGAATTTTGTAAAGATTCTAAATATTATTTAGTGCATTAATCATTGAGCAAGTTAATAAAGGAGGCAAGGTGTGTACAAATAGCTCGATGACCTTTTATCTTATGTTTATAAATATTTTTGAATAGGAAAAGTGGTATGGCTATAGATTCTAGGTTTTCCATTTTTTTGGCAAAGCAGTACATGTTGATTACCTAATTGCTAGATATATACTAGTGAGCCACAAGACCAGTAAAAAAATATTAGAAGAGGAATAAGAACAAAGAAGAGGAAAATATTTATTTACAATTGTAATATCATGATCAGTTTCACCATCTGTGACATAGAGATTACATTGCTCATTATATTGATGGGTTCCTATAGCAAATACACCAAAAGAGCCAACTGGATATGCACTGTTTGATTCAACAGGTTTTTATAATATCATATCTAATATGAGCCTACATTCTTTTGGAAACTGACTTGTGTTCACATTTCCAAATGTATGCGACTTTATGCCTCTCTTGTATCTATAAATGCACTTCTCCTCTAAGTTATGTTTGATAAATTCTAAATACAAGTATTGTAATTCTACTCATGTTTGGTTCCATTCACAACAACAAGAATTATCTCTCTTTGCTTCTCCATTTGCAAGCTATGAGTTTGTGTGTTTGAATATGGCTAGTCTTCGATCGTGGATGATTCTGTCAATGACGTGTAATAATGTTTTGTAAATGTTGTTAGAAACTTAGCCATGAAAACTCTTCACAAACCTGCCTATCCAGACATACATTACCACCATAATTGTAGAATCTTAAAAAAAGTATCCAATCATTCAAATAGAAGTGATATGGGAAACAAGGAAGAAACTTATCAAGAAGTAATTGTAATTTATTCAAGAAAGATGAATCTATATATAAATGTAATAGATAACGCACAAATGTATTCAAATTACGGACAAACATATTTATTGTCAACAAAGATAGAGATTGTGAAATGCCCAACTAGTGTTGAGTAAATGAAGTAATATGAAATAACCACACAATATCTATGAACAAGTTTTTCTTTTTTACATAAGTTGGGGAAAAAAGATAAGTTTGAAACAAAAAGTATGGTAAAAAAGCCTATGTTGTACAAGTTAGGGGTGCATAGTGTGTAACCATGTTTTTTTCTAGTTATGAAGGTTACTGAAGTGGTTTTTTAGCATAATGAGCATAGTGTAATGTATCCAAAACCACACAAAAAGTTTAGTTAGCAAGTCAGTGTTAAAAGTAAAAATAACATTGCTTTCTACGAAATGTATGAATTGGAAGTGCGTACCATAATCTATGAAAAATAGCTGGAACAAAGAGAGGTAGATGCTATTTGGCTTCAAGAGTCATGTGATTTATGTTGCTTAAAATAATTTTGTGGTTAGATAAATAACATGAAAACTTTATAATTGAAAAAATATGTTGAAAATACATTATGATGAACAAGAGCATGACTACACACCTTTATGTTGAATTTTGTGATAGATTCTAAATATTATTTAGTGCATTAATCATTAAACATGTTAATAAAGGAGGCAAGGTTTGTACAAATAACCCGATGACCTTTTAGCTTGTGTTTATAAATATTTTTGAATAGTAAAAGTGGCATGGTTATAGAGTTTAGGTTTTCCATTTTTTTGGTAATACTAGTGAGCCACAAAACTAAGAAAAGCATATTAGAGAAGGAAGAAGAACAAAGAAGAGGAAAATATTTGTTTACAATTGTAATATCATGATCTGTTTCACCATCTTTGACATAGAGATTACATTGCTCATTATATTGATGGGTTCCTATAACAAATACACCAAAAGAGCCAATTGGATATGCATTGTTTGATTCAACAAGGTTTTATAATATTATATCTAATATGAGCCTAAGTTCTTTGCAAATGCACAAAATATTTTCTATTACAGTTCTTGTAGTAGGTACAATACAACCATTGGTATCACCTTTGAAGTTTAAGCTATTATTCATTATCATCTAGTTCAATACATGTTACCGTCAAACATAATAAATACGCTGACCCCATAAGTATAAGGAAAATATTGCCAAGATTTGACAATAGTATTGTATGGTGTAATAGACACTAATAAGTGACATGAGGAATATCATATACTTATAAATGTAAATGTATGCACAAAAATCCTACTTTTGCAAAATTCTTAGATAAAAATAACACTTGACATGAGAGAAAAATATGGAGTTTGCAAAAATAATTAAAATTCTTGAATTTGTTTATTGGTTTGTACTATCCATAAACAAAATACTAGTTGTAATTTCATAAGGCCTCTTTTAAAATTTAATTATGCAATTTAACACACTTAAATAAATCTACAAATTTATTTTTGCGGGACAAGTCCATTCCCAATATAAATTTCCCATATGCATAAAATCAATATAGCCTTTTCAAATAAAAATAAAAAAAAAACTAACAAAATAACAACAAAAAACACAAACAATTTCCTTTTCAATTACACCAAAAAAGAATAACCTAACAAGTACCATTCCCTGAGAAATAAAATAAAACACTAACATCAATAAAACCATACCTAATTTACAATTGTCCATAACATAGAGGCCATCAAAATAATTGATTTTATCACGATATATCATAAAATACAATTTTTAAACATATGACCAAAACTTAACCTTCAAAATACTAATACTTGTATATTACAATATCAATATCAATACTTAAAATTTTACTTATCAAAATGTAATTAATTACTTTTAATTTTATATAATAAATATTAGATACTACATACACCATTATTAATACACTTTAATATTTATAAACATTAATATATTCTATCAATAAAATATTCCTAAATAAAAATCTAAAAACCCTATTCCATCACTAATAGGTAGATCACTAATAAGACCTTTCCCTTATAATAGCCCTTATTTTTCCATTGAATAGTAGTTCCGATTCCCTAATGTAAAAAATGCATTTTTTATTTAAGGGAAAAATGGAGCGCAGCTTAGAAAAATATAAAAGACCAAAATCTGGAGAATTTAGGCTCCGTAAGATGGTAGGAACAATTAAATGCCTTAGCTATCTCCTCTTAAATAACCTGTGCCCGCCTTATCCCAGGAATTTTATCTGAAGCCACGGTTCTTTCCTTATATTTTTGTGGACGTCTGCGCTTCTTACAGATATACGAATGATCGCCATGAAATATACGATTGCTGTGTCTCAATCGCCGCCAATTCCGCCATTATTAAACATCTACACTCATCCATGCGCTTCCTCAGCTCGCTTCACTCTCCTTCAGCTTAAAGCTTTCCCCTCTATTACACGCCGTTACAGGATTTCTCCTCCACTACACCAATGTAAGATCCAAATATTTCACCCCACCGCAGATTAGATATAATTCAGTTAACAGACTTCTCCTTTCTGACAGTGTGAATTTAATGAAATTCAGGGACATTTGCAGCGTCAGGCAGAGCTGGAACTAATATTCAATCCGAAGGTGCTCAATGGGCTCAACAAGGTATGTCAAAATATAACTGAAAAATAAAATAAAATAGTTTTCTCGTTGATGAGCATGGCTTGGATTCCAATCGCTATTTTTATTGAAAGGAAATTTTCGAGCAAAAATGTTATGGCCTCTATATCGTTATAAAACGTGCTAAACTGGAACTAGATAGCTAAATTTCTGGGAAATATTAGCTTTATGGATGCTAATTACAGGCTGTTAACGTTGTGTTAGCTTTTAGTTTTAATTTTTAATTCTATATATTTGTCCTTTTTTTCTTATTAGGGTTTGGCACTGAGATTGTAGCTGTCTTATTGCAGTGTCGCTCTGAGATTTTAGGTTGCTTTAGTACCGTGTGGGGTTCACCTCGGGTCACATGTTGCACGGTTGCACTGTAGGGATGAGATTGTAAGTTGCCTTACTACAGTGTGGGGTTGAATCCAGGTCACTTATTGCAGTGCAGGGGTGAGATTGTAGTTGGCTTTTCTACGGTATGGGGTTTAACATAGTTCACTCATTCTGGTATGGGTCACCTTACTACAGTAGGTGGGTGGGGGGGGGGCGCAAGCAGGGAGGCAGAGGGGTAGGTGGTGGCCGTGAGATTGTCAGACTGCCTTACTACAATATGGGGTTGAACCTGGGTCGTTTATTATGGTGCAAGGGTGAGATTGTAGGCAGTCTTACTATGATATGGAGTTGAACATATGTCACTCATTCTGGTGTGGGTCAACTTACTACAGTATGGACTTGAACTTAGGTCACTTATTGTCCTGTGGGGATGCGGTTGTAAGACGCCTTATTACGGTGTGGTGTTGAACCTTGTTTGCACACTTTCAAATGTATCCCATTTTCAATGCACCACAACCTCTGTGACATTCCATCTTTGTTATGGGATGCCTTATCATAGTGTGGGGATTTGAGCTCACACTCATACAAATATGATTCATTTTACTATGGCATGCAGTTGAACATGGGTCACTTATTGGTGTGGGGATGACATTGTAGGTCAATTTACGAGAGTCTTGGGTTGAACCTTGGTCTCTTATTGCATTGCAAGGGTGACATTTTAGGTCACTTTTCTATAGTTGGGGTTGAGCCTAGGTCAATTATTGTGGTGTGGGAGGTGAGTTTGTACAATGGTGTTGAACCTAGGTCACTTATTGTGGTGTGGGGGGTGCGTTTCTACAATGGCGTTGATCCTTTATCAAACGCTTTCAAATGTACCGCATCGACAATACTCCAAGACCTCCGTGACATGTCCTATGGGTTATAGGACGCCCTATCATAGTGTGTCATGTCCTATGGGTTCCTCATTGCCTAATTATAATGGTGGATTTGAACATGTGTGATTTTCGTAGGAATGCACCCATTTACCATAACACCATAACCCATTGGACGATTGTAAGCATTGATTAATTAAGCAAAGACAAATGCATTTTTTAAATTATCATCTGCACATATTTTTGGATTTTGGTCAATTTATCTTTAATAGAACTGGCTAACTAACTGTGTGGGGAATGGGAAAAATTCCTATGGGAGGCTTATCATTGGTGAACAACTATTGTTGGTAAACTAAATATATGTTTGGAAACATTCTCTTAAGTCTGTAAAATAAGAATCTACTATTCAAAAGCCATGCTAGTGATTCTCATATTTTGGTTGTTACTTTTCTTGGATTTTGCTCATGCTGACTGTGGGGATAGGACTGTTCTTTACCATGAGAGCAAATCCATTTGGCTGCAAATTGTTTGTGTTGCTGTATTTATGGAAAAATTAAAAGAGAGTGAATAACACAGAAAACTGAAATTCCATTTGCTAAAACTTAAAAGGGTCAGTGGTGTTTTCCCATTAAGGGCACCGGCCAAATGGGAACTTTCAAAGACAAACTACCTTAAATTAAATTAGGATGCCTCTAAAGGCAATCCATGTATTGCAAGATTTGGAGTGATTGTTTGGAATAATCTTGGTAAAGTTGATGGCTTTTATGCTGAAGGACCAAGGTTCTTGCTAATTACTAATAATCTATGTTACTAGATATGCCCCTTCAGGCCCAGGGAGCATGGGGGAAATGCTCCCGGATACAGGAGCATGGGGGATACGCCCAGGGAGCGTCCCTGGGCTGCAGATACACCCAGATACGTCTGGGTGATGTATCTGGGCATATCTGCAGCTGAGGGATGCTCCCTGGGCGCATCCCCACTCTCACAGATGTGAAAAATGTTTTTTAAAATTTTTTTTTTTCAATTTCGCCCAATGAAAAGTCAAACATGAACTTAAAAATAGAATTAAAAACAAGTTAAAGTGGATTCTCAACCCTAAAAGCTGCATTCACACTTGTTTTATCAAAAGATAACAATACATTTACCTTTCATTGCATTTTTAACTCTCAAATGAACCACATGATGATGAAGACATTGCAGCTGAAGATGAAAATGAATATAGTGAATCATGAAAATGTTGATTTGTCTTTATTTTTGTCCATACATCGTAACATTTGCACCATGTACTTGTTATAAAACTAATGTAAGTTCGACCATTGAATATTACGATATTTACCATTGAATTATGAGTATATTTTGTGGTTATTTAACTTATTTTGTTTCCTCTATGCATATTATGTGGTTAATTTTGCTTATATGGCTATATTTTTAATTATATATATATATTTTTGTACGGCCGTATCCAAATGTATCTAAACCCCCACAAAAAAATCCCCATATCCGATTCTCATACCCGTATCCCTACCCATATCCGTATTGGTAACATAGCTAATAATCTAGAGGAAGTAGAGGCCCTAGTTAAAGGACTTCAAATTACGTTTTGTAAATATGTTAAAAACTTATAGATGGAATGGGATTTTATGGTAGTTATTTCCACTATAAACAAAGGAGTACTGATATGCTGCGACTTTAAATCATTGATTGAGGAAGCTTAGAGTTGCTCAGAGTCTTGTTAAAAACTTCAATAATATCACTTTTAGTCATTGCTATCATGAGGCAAACAGGGCTGCAGATTTGCAGACAATTTTTGTGTCAGTTGGTTCTTTAACTATCAATGAGATTGATGGCCTTGACAAACTTCCAAAAAATGGTAGAAAAGGCTTTACTTAGGTTGTCATTAAGGTACAATTATTATTTATTAATGCTAAAGACTGGATGGGAAATGAATCAAGTGATAGATCCTCCTATGTGCTTTCACCTTGAAGCCTGCATGGAAGCGGATTTCTTGCACAGAGTGGTTGTCCTGTTGATCTATTGGGTTAATCATAGAGGAAAGTGGGTTAGATGGAATTCTGAGAGTAGATTGCTTTATACACACCATATCCATGATTTTTGTAAAAATATCAACTCATATGAGAGCATCCAACATCAACACATCAATACATATGAGAGCATCCACAATAATGATAAATAACAACACAAAAAGCCTTAGCACAAAGAACACAGCAACTCTGCAGTCATATGGCACTTGCCATTATATTCATTCGCAATCCACAAATACACATCTGCATAATCCTTACAATGTGAGACAGCATAATGGTGCATTAAAAAAGTGTCTTGCAATGCTTGCCCGACAACTCTTTATATAGCATTCTTGGTCTACCCATGGTATTCAATATTTTTACATCCATTAAATGTGGCTAATCACCTACTCTTACATTTTCAATGATTACATTGTACGCTATGCTCATTAAATACAAAGGTCACAAAATAAAAAATAGGGACTTCTCCTATACATTTATTTAACCCCATACCTTGTGTGGGCTGTCCCTGTACACAAAATGTGCTGTGCCAAAATTTTCAAATTTGTTAATATTACAACATTTATCCGACATGCTGGGCTACAGGCTGATAGTTCAACAAGTGTGGGGCCATGTTGGCCAGAAGCTACACTTTGCCTTTGAATGCTTTTCAGTGCAGGAGGTGCAGTCACAGGGTTGGGGTTTCCAATGAAGGAAAGCTTGAACCCAGTTCCTAGATGACCACACAAACACACACATATCTGAAACACGAGGTTTTGATTCATATATTAATGTAAATAACGGGTTACAGCATTTCCTCCCAAATGTATTAAATATAGACTACACTTTTATTCTAAGCTGCAAATGCAAGCTTTTCTTCACAACAATGGAACCTCTCAGACTTCCATCCCTCACTCCTTGGTCTGTTGGATGAAGAAGACGGCTTGACCTTCACACTAGCCACCAACGTGCTTATGCCTTGCCCTTACACGCCCTTACATAGGCTTCCTCAAGTGCAACATGTCATATCCGATCCATGCAAGTACTCATGCAAGCTGCCATGTGTCCTGGAAGGTTGCATGCCCTTCACTCAAGCCCGAATGAGCAACATGTGTCCTTTGCATCCATCTTCAAGAATCATGGCGTAAACGGTCTAATCCAAGAATTATGGAGTTACCAATCAAGCTCCTTGGAGCTGCGCTAGAGTTCCTTCCTACGCATTAAGTCCTCGTGGTGCATCATATGTACTGGCCTTGTGCTCTTAAGTCTTTCTTATTTGCTTCTGTGTGTAATAGAGTCTGTGCACGCCAATTTTCAGCTCCATGCACACCTAAACCTTCATGTTCCATGCAAATGAATGATGTCCTTGCGTATCACTATGCTTCTTCCAATCACTTGTTTTGCCTTACGCCTTGGCTTGTCAAATCTCTATGTGCCCAATGAACTTTGTGTGCTTGTGTGTCAGATGGTTTTTGTGTGCAACTCTTGCACGAACCTTTGCTTTCTCCAAAATTCTGACATAACTTGCTGTAATTGGCTTTCAACCTCTGTGCAACTGCTTTTTGTCGTCTTCTGCGCATGTAGGCTTATGCTTCCTTCTGCAGCCAAACAACTGTGCCCTTGTGCGCAATGTGCACATGTTAGAATTTATTCACAAAACTAGAATTTAGATGTTTTTTGGTGATACAAGATTGCTTTACAACATTGATGTTTTTGCAAATTACATCCTGTGTAACTGAAAATATGTGAGCCCTTGCGCACATCTTGTTGAAGTCTTCAAGAGTATGGCCATAATGACTAATCTCTGTGAGATCTAACCATGTCAAGTCCCCTGTTGTGTGATTCTTTCCACTTCACTAAGTACTATTTGTGTTCTTTCCCCTGCATGCCCTTGACAACCGTAGAGTCCAAAATGGCCTCTATTTCTTCCTTTTCTCTGTATGGTACTTGCTCTCTCCAATTAGGTAGTTGAGATCCTAATTCTTCCTCCTCATCAACATTCTACTTGTCTTGACATTCGTACAAATATGCCACATTAAATATGGGCAATATGTCCATGCCTTAAGGCAATTCAATCTCCTATGCATTTGCTGAAAACTTCCACAACACTTTGCACGACCCTATCTTCATCCATTTCAGCTTGTTATATGTTCCGCATGGGAACCTTTCCTTGCACAAATGTGCCAACACTAGCTCCCCCACTCTGAACTCTTTACGTTTGTGCTTCAGGTTTGCATGTTGCTTATACTACAGACTACTTTGTTCCAACTTTTCTCTCACGTTTTGGTGTATCTCACGCCTATTTTCTGCATAATATTCTGCGTTTGCACTTCTTCCATGCGCTCCCTTGATTTCTCTCAAATTTGCAACTCCTCTTGGGTTACTTCCTCAGAGAATCTGGAAAGTTGTTTTCCCAGTGCTCTGGTTTACATAATTTTTATACTCAATTTTTGCTTGCACCAAAATAATGTCCCATTGCTATGGTTTGTTGCCAATCAAGCATCGCAACAAGTTTCCAAGGTTCTTATTCACAACCTCAGTCTGTCCATCTATCTGTGGATGGTACACCGAACTAAAACTCAGCTTCATTCCCAACTTCTTCCACAAGGTTCACCAAAATTGGCCTACAAACTTGGTATGTCTGTGTGATACTATGTTGCGTGAATCTATGCAATGTCACCACTTATTGAAAGAACAATTTTGCAATGTTTGTGGCATCGCTTGTCTTTTTGCATGTAATGAAATGTGCCATCTTTGAAAATGTGTTCACCACAAATATGGAATCACTCCTCTTCTGGGTTCTTGGCAATCCCAACACAAAATCCATGCTAATGTCATCCCATGGTCTCTCTGAATTAGGTAGTGGTTGATGCAACCTTGCTTTTTGACTCCTTCCCTTTGTCAATTGGATAACTCTGCATTCTTGCACATATTTGCGCACATTTGTGCCCATTCTTAGCCAAAATTAACTTTCCACTAATTGCGTGTAAGTCTTGTCGTTTCCAAAATGACCTGTTAGAACTTCGCTATGCTTTTATTTGATCAAGTTTGTGCGCATCAATCCTATTGGTACGCATAGTTGCGCTCCTTTGAACAACATTCCCTCCTGCACAAAATAGTCCAACCATGGTGTTTTGTACACACTCATTAGTGCCTTGCACGCTCTCCAAGCATTTCAAAAATCTTCATCATATGCATATAATTCCTATTAAGGAATTGAATTCTGTGACTTCAACTCGCATCTCATTCAACAAGAGAAGTCTCCTACTTAGTGCTTTGACAACCTTGTTCAATTTTCCACTTTTGTGCTTCAACACAAATAAATAACTCTGTAGAAACTCAACCCACTTCATGTGTTGCTGATTCAACTTCCCTTAACTATTTATGAACTATAGTGCTTGATGATCTATGTACAACACAAACTCCTTTGATACTTTCTCTTTGCATTGTTCAACTTCTCATTGAAGCAAGCTACAAGCCTACCTTCTTGGCTCAACACTACCCCTATTGTTGCATCGTTGGCATCACAATCCATCTGAAACACCTTGCTGAAATAACACATCACCAATTATGGTTGCTTAGTCACTTTCCTTTTCAACTGCTGGAAGTTGTGCTTGGCTTTTGTTGTCTAGACAAAATCCTTCTTATCTCCTCTCATCAGCTCCATGATCGCTGCACATGTTTCATTGAAGTTTTTGATGAACTAAATATAAAAGCTTGTTAAGCCATGAAAGCTTTGTGCCCCAAATGTGCTTCCTGGTGACAACCACTCAATGATAGCGTACACCTTCTTTGGATCCATCTTGAAACTAGCTTGGGATATCACAAAACCCAAGTACACGAGTTCCTTCTTCATGCAGCTACACTTTTTCATGTTTATCAACAACTTTTCTTCTTGCAACTGTTGCAACACTTTTCTTAGGTGCCCTAGGTGTTCCTACTTCATCTTGCTGAATATCAGAATGTTATATAAGTACACAATGACAAATTTGCGTAGGAATGGTTTCAGAACTCCATTCACGAGTCTCATGAACCTATTGGGCGCATTAGTCAACCCAAATGGCATGGCCATCCATTCATACAACCCTTCCTTCCTCTTAAATGCAGTTTTTCATTCATCATCTTCCCTTATACGAATTTGGTGATACCCACTTTTCAAGTCTATCCTTGTGAAGTACTGTGCTCCACTCAAACCATCAATCAAGTCATGATGCGCGGCAGTGGAAATCTATACTTGATTGCTATATTGTTGATGGCTCTTGAGTTTGTGCAAATGCACCATTCTCCTTTTTGTAGGTGCTAGTATTGTGAATACACTGCATGGGCTTTAGGCTTTCTCTAATCAACTCCATATCCAACACCTACACTTTCTTGTGCATCTCCTTGTTCTCCTTAGGCATGAATCTGTATGCTGCCTTATTTGGAAAAATCGATCTAGGTATTAGATCCATGTGATGACTGATACTTTGCATGGGCGGTAACCCATTAGGATGATTGCTTGATAGAATCTCCACGAACTCCTTCAATACTTCCTTCACTTTGTGTAGAAGTGCCTTCTCTTCTCCTGCCCACTCACTTTGTGCTAGCCTTGGCATGACAACTTAACATGCCTTCTTGATTTCCACTTCCTTTAGGAATTCTTTTCCACAATTAATACGCGCGTGCAAATATTGTTGCACAACTCTTCTTCTTTGTCCTTCAACGTATTCAAGGTGAACTTCTTA
The DNA here is from genome assembly GCA_037957365.1 of Torreya grandis. Classification (NCBI taxonomy): domain Eukaryota; kingdom Viridiplantae; phylum Streptophyta; class Pinopsida; order Cupressales; family Taxaceae; genus Torreya; species Torreya grandis. Next base: position 2,450,759 of record JARHVA010001065.1, on the reverse strand, counting down.
CGATCTTTCTCCAGGCAGTATGTATTTGCCCTTCCATCGTATACAATCTTTCGGTCAAACTGCTGTGATATCCCTAAAAGTACATGACACGCTTATTGTCATGATATCACACCAAACTTCATCTCAGTACGCGCCTATCTGAAATTTCACTAAGCATTGTTCATTTACCAAAATCTGATGGTCCTTTTGTAGCCATGACAGTGTGTAAGGGTTTGGGTGTGCTACTTTATTCAAACCCAACTTTTCCACCATCTCGCAGGAGACCAAATTATTTGTGTTGCCATTGTCTACGATCACCTTGCAACACTTGCCTCTTGACTTACAAACTGTTTGGAAGAGATTTTTTCTTTGCACCTGTGCATTATCCTCCTTTGTTGGCTTCAACAACACCCTCTTCATCATGAGAGTTTCTCCATGCTCTAGCACCTCAAAATACTCTGGAGATCTAACAGACTTGTCATTTCCATGCATGACATGTGCACTGGCTTCTAGCCTTCTACTTTAACTTTGCATTTGAGGACATTCATAAGCTCTATGCCCTACCTGTCCACATCTGAAACATGTTTTTGGGAATCCTCTTCCCCTTCCTCTACCAAATCTTCCATGCCCTCTAGAAGGGTAAGATCCACCTCCTTGTGTGTAATCTTGCTTTCCACTGTGCATATAACTCTGCTCATGCGCATGCTCGTTGCTGCGTGCAATGCTCACCTCTTCTTTGTGAACTTGTTGGTTCTTTCCAGCGCCACTTCGTCCTCCGCGCAAAAAGGTGTGGTACTCGGTTGTCTATGCGACTTTTCTTCAACGCATAGTGCGAACCGATAAGCTTCCTCCACTGTTTGGATCCAAACCATGCTTAGCTCTTTTTGGATACCAAATCTCAATCCATTCAAATATCTTGCTATTTTTTCTTGGTCTACTTCAGTATGGCCAGATTTGATAGTGATTTTATAAAATTCTTCAGTGTACTCCTTGACACTTGGCTCTTTTTGCCTTAGGTTCTGCAACTTTTTAAACAAGTCCAGCTGGTAATACCAGGTAGGAATTTACCTTTCATTTTGGCAACCATTCTATCCCACTTAACCATTTTCTCCTTTCCTCTTCTACTTTCATTATGAACTTTCATCTACCAAAGTGTCACATGACCCATCAGCTTGGTTCGCGTGACCTTCACTCGTTGGGGATCGCATATATTCTTGAACTCAAAATAATCTCAACATATGTGAGCCAGTCAATGAGCTCTTTAGGGTTTAAAGTTCTTGAGAATCATGGCACATCCACCTTGGTGCCTCGCACGATCCTTGAGATAACTCTTAAGAGTGTACTTTCACCCACATCCATGTGCACCTCCTCATCTCCCTCACCTTTAGCTCACTCCTGCTCTTCTTCAACATTGCTTTGGCCATCTCTTGGGGTGAAGCCCCTTTGTCTTACTCCACAACGTCCAACATCGTCTGCACAATCCTTAATACATCCGAGACTTCTTCGAGTCTCCCAACTACGTTTGCCACTACAACGCCACCCCTATAACTCTCCTTATAGGCATCTTGACTCTTTGGTCATGAACCCTACTACTACAAGATCTCAGCTCGCAATCCTATGTAGGAAATCTCATTCCACACTCCACAAGGTTCAAAACCTTCCCTGATACCACCAAAGGTGTAGTCGTAGGGATGGGGTTCCTAATGAAGGAAATCCGTAACCCAACAACTATATGAACACACAAACACACAAGGTTTCGATTTATATATTAATGCAAATAATGGAATACAATGTTTCATCCCAAATGCATTAGCTATGGGCTACACTTTTATTCGAAGCTGCAAATGCAAGCTTTTATTTACAACAATGGAACCTCTTAAAGTTCCATTTCTCACTCCTTGGTCTGCTGGATGAAGAAGATGGCTTGACCTTCACACTATCCTTTAACATGCTTATGCCTTGCCCTAACACACCCTTATATAGGCTTCCTCAACTGTAATGTGTCTTATTTGATCCATGCAAGTACTCATGTCAACCTCCATGTGTCTTGGAAGTTTGCATGCCCACCACTCAAACCTGGATGAGAAACACATGTCCTTTGCGACTATCTCCAATAATCTTGAAGTCAACTATCTAATCCAAAAATTCTGGAGTTGATGGTCAACTTCCTCGAAGTTGTGCTAGAGATCCTTCATGTGCACCAACTCCCCTTGGCACAACGTGTGTACTGGGCTTGCACTCTTATGTCTCTCTTCGTTGCTTTTGCGTGTAATAATGTCAGCACACGCTAGTTTCCAACTCCATGCGCACCTAAACCTTCGCGTTCTGCACAAATAAATGATGTCTCCGCATATTGCTGCACTCGTTCCAATCACTTGTTCCACCTTGCACATCTGCTTGTCAAATGTCTGCCCGCCCAATGAGCATTGTGTGCTTGCACCCTAGATGGTTTCTATGCTTGACTCTTGCGCAAACCTTTGTCTTTTCCAAAACTCTAACAAAACCTGTTGTAATTGGCTAATCTCCGCGCAACTGCTTTTTGTCATCTTCCATGCGTGTAGGCTTATGCACCCTTTTGCAACCAAACAATTGCGCACATGTGCGCAACACACACGTTGGAATTAATTAGCAAAACCAGGCTTAAATGTTTTTAGGTGATGCAAGATTGCTATACAGCAGGGATGCTCTTGCATCAAAGGACTTTGGGCTTTTGCTTGGTAAGTGTGGTGTGGCATGGGTGGACATTGTTGAGGATGATACAATTGCCGCGAAACTGGTTTGCATTGTGGATGAGTGCATTGAGCTGATGATGGAAGGACTCTCAATTGTACAAGTCATGATCCAATGGGGTAGTGTCAAATCCCTGATGGTACTTAAAAGTGTGGTGCAATTGTTGCCCATTTTGCGGTCAGACTTTGAGCATTCGGTCAAGAATGTTCTAACAAATTTGAACATGGATTCCAACAACGCATTAACTAAAGGCATGCATATACCACTATCAAAGGGCATCTAGATCTTGGTGTAGTCGGCGGTTACAAAGTCTTGAACCAATCTATATCCGTTGTGTAGCCATCCCGGGCTTGCACAACTTGCGGAAGCATGGCAGTGAATTGGTCAAGCTCACTAATGAGCAAGTCCTCTAGTGCCATAAGAGAATCCTTGTAGGAATTAAATAGAAAAGTGGGAGGTGAGACGGTAGGAGGTGGCTGGACTGCAGTGACAAGAGAATCCCACGATGCCACATGTTTCGCAGTAGCAACTTCAGCTTGAGCTTCTTGATATTGTTGGTGAACTTCTGAGAGATTTGCCCAAATATTTGCAACTGGTTTTCTTGAAGCCATGCTTGAGTCTGATAGCCACAAAGAAGAACATCAACTAATTTAATAGACATAAGGTAGAAAACTTGTAGAGTGGCATCATTTTCTTGTAGCGGGTGCTATGTCGGATTGTTTTACTTAATTTTAAATACACAGTCATCCTGGGGGTTCCACTGCAAAAGTGTTGGATCATGAAGAGATTCTGCAAGAAGCTCATGCGTTGAGGGAGTCTTTAGGAAAAGGGTGAACTTGTGAGGAGGGTGAAGAATTTGGGAAGTGTGGGAAAGAGAGAGGGCTATATGGCAGACGAGAATATGAAAGGATGTTGAGTAAAGGGGAATATAGGTTGAGGTATAAAATAAATAAAGCATGCAACGGTTCACAAATTATCTAATCAGGGAAATGGTTTGCAATTTGTTATTAGTGTAGAGTTGTATTCTCAAGGGGAATGTCATAATTGCATATTTATTGGTTTTGAAGTGACAGGTGGTATTGTCAAAAGTAGCAATGGTAATTGAGTTTACCAATTACAAATAGAGTTATGACAAATGAGTTTTCCTAAGAGTTTTTATGTGGATTACTCAGAGTTTTCTGATGTGTGAAGGTACGCCAATTAAATCACTCCATGTGTGACAGAGGAGTGATCTGAACCTATGTGTGATCATACGCATGGCACATTCAAGAGAATATGTGGCAACCTGTAAAGTGAGGACACTTGGCATTAGCTTCTTGCAATTAAACGATCAACAAGCTGCAGAAGACTGTAGCACAAGTGTGAATTTTAAACTCAATCAAGCACATGTCGTTAAGAAAAATTGTCATGACTTGAGAGAAAGTGAGTGGAATATTTAATTTCAAAAGAGGTCAGAACTCATAATTACATGGCAACAATTCACAATCCCATACTTGGTTGAGTCCGCAAATCACAAAATCTGCAATGCGTAGATGCTCTTGACCATGGTTCAGGGTTGGCATGCCCGCTACTGAACAAATCAATTGTGATAAAGATGATGCACATTGTACCAGATGGAGGGGATGGTGCCACCAAGTTCTGCAAATATGTGTCCCTCTCAAGCTTGGTATGGATAATATAAGGACTAAGCTAACAAATTTTGAGCTTTTTAGGCTATCACAATAGCAAAACCCAATCTTTGGGATGGAGGGGACGTTCCTGCAACTTGGCATCATGTGCAGCTTTCAATATCTGATTCTGGACTTGAATTCTCTAGTCGGCCACGCGACAAGTCTCATCGAGATGTTGCAACTGCAAATAACGATTTTCAAGGGACACATCATCCAACAATTGGTTGGCTAGGATGATCCATAGTGACGGAACATAGAAATCAAACGAAACCACAATTTCTTCCCCGTAAATCATCTGAAATGGTTGTGTTGGTAGCAACTTTTTAAGATGGTTGCAAAGACTAGAGGATCTACGAAATATAATCTTCCCAATTCTGACGATTGGTGCCACAAACCATAGTTACCAAGTTCGGAAATCCGGATCTGTTTGGGAGGGCAAAAAAATCCGAAATCTGGAATTCTTGAAAAAATTCGGAAAAATCTGATCTGGAGTATATACAAATATATATGTGAGCATAGTTTTAAAATATGCAAAATTGACAAATACGATGAAAAATATTAATAAAATCATATAAAATGTTAATATTATATCATGTTTATAGTTTCTTGGCATTTTTTTGTGAAAAAAATCTTTTAAAATAAAAAAATAAAAAATTTAACTTTTTGGAAAAAAACAGGGCCGACCCGGACAAACTTATCCGGGCCGGCCAAAAAATGAGGATCCGGCCGGATTTGGTAACTATGTTGTAAGCCATAGTTACCACGTTCGGAAATCCGGATCTGTTCGGGAGGGCAAAAAAATCCGAAATCCGGAATTCTTGAAAAAATTCAGAAAAATCCGATCTGGAATATATACAGATATATATGTGAGCATAGTTTTAAAATATGCAAAATTGACAAATACGATGAAAAATATTAATAAAATCATATAAAATTTTAATATTATATCATGTTTATAGTTTGTAGGCATTTTTTTGCGAAAAAAATCTTTAAAAATAAAAAAATAAAAAAATTAATTTTTTGGAAAAAAACAGGGCCGACCCGGACGAACTTATCCGGGCCGGCCAAAAAATGCGGATCCGGCCGGATTTGGTAACTATGCCACAAACCTTGAGTAAGGTGTGAGAGATAGTCTTCAATGCTGCCTTGTTCATTACCATATATCTGTGGCACTAGATCATAAATTTCTCTTTGAGCTTAGTGATAGTATGATTTACAAAGTGGGTGTTGTGGTTGCTTTGAATCTCCGATGGGCAATTGAAGTGGGTGATGTTGAAATATAAAATCATGGCGATTATTTTGGTGTATTTGGTTTTAGTGGCTACAACTTTTGTTCAATCGGTGAAACATTCAGTTGCAATCAAAATATTCTTGTTACCTTCGTTCAAAATCACTAGTAGGGAGACTGGGTTTTAGTGGGGTGAGATCTTTGCATTGCAGGTGAACAACTTGTTGATAGATGTCACCTTGATGAACCCATTGTTTTGGATCTCAAAGAAGGTGGATCACCATAGCTTGTGTAGCATCACTTAACGACAATATTTTCAACGGAGGCATGCTTATCCCATAAGGACGCAAATTGTTTTTCTAAAAAAGTTCATTTTGTAAGGGGTGTAAATCATGCAAAGTATGCTACACATTTCCAACAAAATACTCAACTGGAAAAGTGAGGAGTGAGTACTTGCAAATGAATTTGCAGCAAGAGTATGGCCCAAGAAAGTGCTGACTTGGAAGGCATCCCTTTGAGTTGGCATATCAATAATGGTGATGATCTTAGTTGGATCTATCATGACCCTGTTGTGGCCTACAATATGTCCCAATAGCTTTTCAGGAGACATGAAATGACATTTTTTTGGCATTTAAAGAGAGAGATCGTAGCCTGGACAGAGTTGGAACATGGTATGTAGATGCCAAATATGCTCATTCAGCAAGTCATAGATGACCCAATCATCTAAGTATATTTCCACGAAGGCATGAAGGTGATTACAGAAGATGTTAATGATAACATGACTGAAACAGGTTGGGGCATTTGTGAGGCAAAACGACATCATATAATGGCAGAAGGAACCCCATTTGGTAACAAAAGCTATTTTTTTTTTTGCATATCGTCATGATGGGTGTTGACTTGGAAATATCTTGATTACTCCTTTGTAAATGAGCAGATTTAATGTACTACAACTTGTTACAAGATTTCCTCAATGAAAGTTACATGGAATGGGTGCTACGTCAGCATTGTTTAATTTGCGGAAGTCAGTGCAAACATATTTGGAGTTTGCCATTCTTTTTCTGCATGACCACAAGATGACTTGGCCACTTATTGCGCTTGCTGGGAATGATGAAGGCGTCCTTTTAACAATTTATCAATCTCGCTCTATACTTCATCCTTGAGGTGATGTGGGCAACAACAAGGCCGTTGTTGTATGTGCTTTGCCTTCACCTGCAATGAAATGTGCGTCTCACCAAGTTCCATAGGCATCCCATTAATATTGACATATGACCATGTGAAGACATCTTGCAATTTTGTGAATAATATGGTAGTATCTTGATCAATGGTTTCAAGATTTCAGTAATCACAATCTCAATACATGGTTTTTAGGTAGTTGAATACTGTGAGTGTGAAGGGGTTGATTCTTAGGCACAAGGTCATTCATTTGTGTTGATAGAGCTTTCATAGGTATCCATCTATTAGCACTCCATTGACATCTAGCTGCAAATTGCTGGGGGATGTAGTAGTGTAAAGCTTCGTTGTGCTGATACATTGGGTGGTAGCTTCCTTGTGTTTTTCAGGATTGATCTGGATGGCTTCATGTTGTAACCATTCATGGACCTCCACCTTCCTCAGAAGTCATTTGATGACTCCAAATCTGTGGATTCACAAGGACCTGTTCAAGGGGGTTGAGGAGGATCGGTGAGTGCAAAGTAAAGTCTGGTCTGATTCTGCTTAACATTGAGGCATTTCTTTTCAAAGTTGATACTAGCACACATATCTTCAAGCCACGACCGTCCCAACAACATACAATAAGAGTGTTTGCTGATAGTCATATGTGTCACTATGACTTCAAAGTCTGTATGGATATAGAATTCGCTAACTTGGATGATGACAAGTTGTATAATTCCTCTGGGCTGGGCATATATATTCTTACCCACATGGAAGATGTTGCTAGAGGGTTCCATGACAAGTGTTTTGGCTGCCTTGACTAATAACAACTTCCAAAACTAAAATGTTGTTAAAATGGATGCCAATCTGCAAATCACACTCCAAGATATGCCAAACATAAGCAATTGGGGCTCAAAACTTGAGTTCCTTTTGGATTTCCTTTGTGATCAATAACAATTGCTGCATTTCCATTAGATCATATTATAATTCCATCATCACATTTAAGTTATTTTCACATGCGTATAACTATGGTTCTGACTACTGCTGATTCTTCGAGTGCGTGTATCTATATACGGCCATTGGCCTATATAGATATAGGGCCCTTATGTCGGCACGATTGAGGCCCTCTCCCTCGGCCTATCGATTGCTCTTGGGAACTAGAATGGAATTGATGCTTCACTAAATAAGCAATAGAACAAGGGAAACGAGTTATACAAAATTGGGTTAATGATAGTAATCCAAGATCAATCAATATATAGAATAAAACTTATTGAAACAATATTTAAATGGCTTTGCATAAAGTGAATGTTTTCTTTTTTACAAAAAGGAATTCAATACTTTTTATAAGATTATCGAAAACTTACGACAGCTTGCCAAGCTAGTTGAGTTGGTCATGTATGGATCATAGAGAGTTAGACTCTATAGAATAGCATCAATCTCATGGCAACACACCTACACCCCCACCCACACCCAATCAGCCTACACCTACACTTACACCTACACCTCCTATTATCTTTGCCCTATCTATCTATCTATCTGGCAATAGTTGGAAGATGCAGGATGGAGGATGGATTATGACCCCAACCTACTAACCCCACCTTGTTGGGTTGCTTCTATGTAGTCGGGCCATATGCCATATTTAGATAGGGCTTAAAGCAAGGGTATACTGTCCCTATAGATTCTATTTCTACGGGCTGCTTGATTGGGGAGGGGGGTCTTACTTGCCCTCCTTCACAAGAAGCTAGCGGGAGGGGGCCAATCCCCCAAGGCACTCCTCCCATAGTGATTTATAGGTTGTCTTTAGATTGGGACTTCACTCCTCACCTTCAAAGAGGGAAGATGGAAGAACTCCCATTGGGATAGATAGGGTCGTCTTCAAGATAGATAGCTAGGCAGTCAAGTGCTATCCTAGACAGATAGATAGGCAATTGAGTGCCATATAGATAGAGAGGGTTGTTTATCGAGTGTCAGATAGATAGGGCTATCAAGAGGGAGCCAAAGATCTATCCTTCCCATCTCCCCATCTCCTATACACTGATTGATGTCGATGTTTGAACCCCATATAGTATAGACAGGGGGGACCCGACCCAGATGGAGAAAGGTAGTTCGTTGAAATAATCTTTAGTCTGAGTACAGTACCATTCAGCCCCATAGATGGAATGGATAGGGCCATCTCTTCTCTACGTGATACCGCTGATTCCTCATATCCCATATCTGTAGAGGGGAGGGCTCTCGTTAATCAATCGACACAGTCTATATTGAATTGGCACAATCTATATTTCACTCACCCTGTATATAGATATGGCACCCCTATATACATAATCGGAGGTCGAGGGTATCATATCACGATCACGTATTCAATGAGCCTACCCCACCCCAACTAAACTAGATATATAGTCGAGGCCCCCCCCTCTGCTCTTAATTCATCAGTCCCCATCAAAATATGAGGGTATTTAATTCATCAGTCCCCATCCATATGTAAGGGTCGACTCCCACCAGATAGATCTTATAGATAGTCTGACTGTCCATCTATGTTCTATAAGTCTATAGTCTGGTCATGGTCCCCTCCCCTCCCCTATATATCTCATCTATATGACCCCTGCCTTTGATCTGAGTTGTGGGTTTGGGGGTTTGGCCCAACTAAACTCTATACAACCGAGGCCTATAGATTAAATAGGACCCTATAAATTTTATCCCGTATCCCGGGAGGCCGAGGGGGAGGAGGGGAAGGCCCAACGAATTCTATTATAGATGTAACACGAATCAGCCCGAATTGATACATGGGTCCCCAACCCCATCCATCTATATTATATGCCCATCCCCATCTAGATGGATGTATAGATCGACCCATGTATAGACAGGGAGATAGGACCTCTCCCGCCCCTTTTTATATATAGTCTAGGTGATAGCCTAGTCAGTCTTTAGTTGAGTTAACATTTCTCATTCCTTGGTTGAGCCAACACCCATCCCATTGCTATGGGCCATATAATTATAGGGGCTCGACAAAGGGCAAACATTTATGTTGGCAAGGGCCATAACTTCATTCATATGCCTAAACCTGTGGCCCCTACATATATATATATATACATATATATTGGGTGATCGTGTGCCTTGAGAGGGCCCTCTCAAGCTCAATCAAGATTGGGCCCTCTCCTATCTATACCCAATCTAGATTGGGCACGATCAAGCTCTTTCTTGGGAATGCCCCCTCTCCTTTCTAGATGGTCGACCCCATATATATCCATATCCCTATCTAAACAGAGGTAGGGGGGCGACAACCCCATCTATCTATATCTATTCTATATGGCCCCATCGATAGATCGAGACTATACTTTATATATAGTCGGTAGGGCTAGACTTCTAGTTCTATGTACAGATAAAGTGGGCCAATATCCATAGGCAACTCTTGATTGCCTCTTCTAGTTGGTAGGCCTAGACCCTAGTGTAGAGTGGGCCACTTAGTTAGCGCTCGACTGCCCCAGATAGAGAAGATCAATTTCGATTCCATATCTATACTATAAAGGGGGCGGGGGTGTGGGTGGGATGGAACTATCTATAGTCTATAGTTATGTTACCGTCGTTGTCCCCTTCTGTTTAGATAGGGATATATAGGGCCCAACTATATAAAGTGGAGGTCGTCGAGGCCTATCTAATATATAGGCCTCGCTGCCCTCTTCTTCATTATCTGCATATGGTCTTTTAATCTTAGGTGCTCATTTTGTTTGGGGTTTTAGTTTAATGTTCTTATTCAGTGGTCACGGGTATCGGCAAGAACTAATTGAATCTATTGTTTGGGCCCATAATAAATTAAAGGTTGCTCTTGCTATCCAACCTAGAGCCTTGAGTATTGTCCAAGGTCGTGTTATAGGAGTAGCTCATTACCTTCTGGGTGGAATTGACACAACGTGGGCATCCTTCCTAGAAATAATTATTGCATTAGGTGAGATAGACCATCTATATACCACTCACAGTTTACTTGAGTTTGGGGGGCGGGGGGGGCATTTTATATATAGATATGGGCCATTGATTCCGGGTTGACCTGGACAACATGAATAGAGTACTTCTATTGTATTGGGGAGCAGGGCAGAGATGGGAGACACTCAAGACACTCACTCTATATGGTAGGCACTCACTGTATATCTATCTCACTTCATGAGATGGCATCAATGGTATCTATTCTCTACGTGATACAATGGGAGACACTCGGTATAGTGCGAATTCAACTGCTATCTAGATAAATAGGGGAGCCAATTAAACTATATACTAGGCTTCCCCCCTTCCTTGCCCTCTATATAGATAGGGATAGGGATAGGGTGATAGGGCCCCTATCCCCTATCTATATATGCGCTGGGGCCCCTTCCCTATAGTGAGTTGAGGGTCCACTGGACAGGGCTCGATCTCTCGAGTGATTTGCTATCGCTCACACCAATTGGACTCTTATCTAGTTCTAGAATCTAATCTATAGGTTAGGTTAGGTTATACAAGTAGAAGTAGAAGTAGAATGGTTTTCGAATGTCGAGCTCCCCATATATAGATAGGGCATAAATGTCCTGACCTCTCCCATCATTGGGTAGGCTAGGCTGATTCGAGCCTGTATAGTCGCCCTCGTTTCATGGGTAGGCTGATCCAACTTTACAACTATCTATATGATACCTAGTTAGAGTATATAGCCGCCTCTCTATCTGGTTGAGCCCTCCTCAACAAAGGAGGAATTGACTCCATTCAAGAGGCCTACCCTACTATAGAATCCATCTGACATGGCTATTCAAGAGGAATTCCATTGGCGACAGATATAGATATCCTTCCCCATTCAAGACAAGAGGTGGCTACTTACTTTAAATTGCTTTAGAAGATTGATTCCCTATAAGATCGACATTCAAGAGGTGACATATATAGGAATATGACTTTATGAGATTGATTCCATTCTCCATTCAATATACTAACGTGTTTGGACCCTATCATTGAGTGAACCGTCAAGAGACCCCCATCTATTTTATAGGGTATAGGGCGACTTGACTTGCTTGCCCCCCTATAGACTCGATTACAGTCTTGATATCGAATGGTTCGATCATCTATGCTATGTGGACACGAATCCATGAAGTCAAAGTCATGTTCATGAAGAACTATTATGCTCTCATACTTATGGGATGGGAAAGGTGGCATTCCACCTTTCCCATTCCACCTGGTGGATAGTCACACACCCACATCTTGGAACATGAATTTGGTGATCATGCCAATGACGAAGGGACATGAATCAAATCCTCTTCTATAGAGAACAAAGTTGGAGAGAGAATCGGTTCCACGAGCTATATAATGGAGGCGGGATGACCTAACTAATCCGGATGAACGTTTGTCTATCGTCAGGTTTACATATATAGAGAGTTGAGAAGAGAACACGGGTTCCCTCGCTGGTCATTTGACATGTCCTAGTCCATGAATCCAGGGGTCCATCGCAGGTTATGGGCTTCAATGCGTGCGTCCCTACTCACCCTCTACTCATGAAGTAACTCTAGTCATGAACAAAGAGAAGAGGGCCGACAACACTGTGGTGGGACTCATTTTGTAGATAGAAGTAAAGAGGCAACTTTATCTAGAGAGATGTTCCCTCCTCGAGCTAGCAAAATTTTTAATCTCTGTGAAAGGTGGTGTAGTGGGTGGCACTGAGTGTTGTGCAAGCTTGGCTTCAATGGGCATAGATGGAGAAATGGTTGGTCACTTACCTTCACATTATGTGGTTGAGCTTTGTCTCACTTCAGTTGGAGTTTTCAGCATTGTCGGAGTCGATGTGAGGTTTGTAGGATTGGCATCAGTGGTCTTCTTGTGGTGCAACACAACTATTGGAATGTGGTTGGGGTTCATGTAGGTAGCAACAAATAAATTTCCCACTTTCTCGTCCAGATGTGGGTACTCGGCTGAGAGATGTTCTATTAGGCGTGTATGTCCTCCTTTGGATTGTTGATGTTGATTCCACTGGCTTTCCAGTTTTGGACATTCCATGGTGTTGTGCATGCGGCACACGTGTAACACAGAAGGGTGCACTAGCTTGGTGTGGACAAAATCTTGCGTTGCATCCCTAGGTACGACATTGATAGCATCAGTTGTGTCCCAACTAACTTGGCATTGGAGTTATGATTTAGAGATTGATTTGAATGGGGATTGAGTTGTTGCACTTGCTACTGCTGCCCCCCTCCTTGTTGATTGAACTACAATAGTTTAGCAACATACTCTTTGACGACCTAAATAACCTTGATGATAGCTAGGGGATGCCAATAAGGAATTCAAAAGCTGTTGTCATTGTGATTCAAGAATGGAAAGTTAAGCCGACAATGCAAATAATTGTGATTCGATGTGTTGTGATTGAAGCGATAGTTGAGGGGAGTGTGGTTGCAGATGTAACCTGTCGTTGGACATGGTTGGGCAGAGGTTGCACCTAAGAGTTGTGGGGTTGGTGGAGTAGGTGCCGCAAGCTGAGAAACTTATATTGCCATAGATTGAAAGCCATCAAGCTGACATTAGTTATACACGTGATTTTGTTTGGACTTGTGGCAATAGATTGCGGAAGTGTTGATCAAACTGTTGCATAGTCTCATTGACTCACTTAATCTGCTGGAGTTGCTCAAACACGGTTTGCAAAGTTTCTTTCCATTCATATTCAGGGTAGAACAAGGCATTGAGAGCAACTGTTTTGTCGCTGATATTGCCTTCAGCTTAGTTAATCATTCGAGCACCTGATCCTTCAGACACCAGATTGTGTTAAAAAGCTAGAGCCATCTGCACATCATCTGTGGCACCAGTTTGCTTGCAGTTTTCGAAGTTACAATCCGCAGTCCGCAAATAAACATCCACAGAATCCTTACAATGAGAGACAGCATAATGATGCATTAAAAAGGTTTTTTACAAATGTTTGCATGGCTGCTCTTTATATAGCATTCTTGGTTGAGCCACCATATTTAATATTTGCGCATGTATTAAATGCAGTTGGTCATCTACTCCTACATTTTTCAATGATTACGTTGTCCACTGCACATTAAATATGAAGGCTGCAAATGACAAAATATGGACTTATCCCCTAACAATATTGTATGTCATTGTTAGTGACTATATATTTCTAAGTTCCCATTGTTTTTGTCTTCAGATCTTGGATAGTGGATAAAATTCATAACTGTGATGAATATGGATAATGCCTCTTGTAGCTCTGTTGGGAGGGGAAATGCCCTTGCTCAGATTCTCTTCCTCATTGCCTGCAATGCCTTAGGAGCAGGTTTGAAGATAATTTTCTCTTGACTAATAAGGATATTGAGAAAGAATTGAATGACTTGATGCCTGTTCCATTCGTTATGTAAATGGGATCTTTGGTCCTGAGATTACGTTCATTTGGCTGGCAAGAAACATAAGGTTGCAGTGCTTGTAGAGAATTTATGTGAGAGCTTAAAGAAGACGGTTGAGGACCCCATTATATTGGAATGGATTTTGTACTCCACACAAGCTTGCCAGCAACGAGATGATGTGGCATGGAAGGACAATTTACGAGCTTTGATTAATTTTATTCCCGGAGTGGAAGGACACCGGGACAAGTGACAATGTTCAAACTATTGTTAAAAATATTGTCATCAAGTTTCTGGATTTTGAAGGCGATCAAAACATTTGCACATTGTGAGGCATTGAGAGGTATCAGACAGGAGACTTGCAAGCAGAATGAGGTCTGAAAGCTGCGCCTCGATTATCTCATTAATAAAGTGCTGGCTCAGTGAAAGAATCAACTTATTTTGGCCCAGGAAAAGAATCAACTTATTTTGGCTTGGGCATTGGAGATAGTTCTAAAGACCTCAGGCCCTTGAGGTACTACCTCTTGTGAACTTTTGAGTGGGAGCCAAGGCTTTGGTTATTTCTGTGTGCCATATGTTGATGTTAAGTCAACTACAGTTGCTCTATTATGTTTATATTTGCGGTATGATCCTATTTTTTCTTGTTAATTAAATCACGGGCTTTACTCTGAATGTTATATATGTTGCCCCCTATTTTAAGAGTTATTATAGTTAACATGCCCTCCCGTGATGGAATTGCCTTCACCTCAAAGAATAGATAGAATAAGAGGAGTAAAAATATGAATTTGATAATTTTCCACAATAACAACACATGGAATTAGTTGCAATATATTTTAATAGGTAACAAGCATCATTTTAAATTAAGATTCTAACTTTGTTGATGTGAATATTGGTGACTCAGAGTTTGATAACCATTAATAGATTCCTTTGAACTTTGACTTTGAAGTTGCAGATGTTAATGCTTTTGTAATTCTTGTTGAACAACATTCTCAGCATTTCAAATAGTTTTAGCATGCAGAGTAGTGTTATTTAAATTCTATTAGTTTGAATTGCATTGTTGAAAGAAGCATTAACATCCTGTTTGAACTACCACAAGGTCACTATTTAGCAATTGTCTGTAGTTTGAACTAACTTATCTCTTAGTTGTTGGTTCCGTACAGGGATTGGATACCCGGTGCAATGATTGTTTTTGACCTGGGTTTGTAACGGCTGCATATGGCCTCATAAAACTATAAAAAATATGAAAAATATAAAAATTCTAGTCAAACAAGCAAAGTTAACCACATGATATGCCAGAGTCAATAAAGTTTTCATGAGAAGTCATTCCAGGTGGACAGATCCACTATTTTCATTCTATTTTAAATTGTTTAATCAGTGAAAATTGAAACGCACACAAAATTATTATAGGCACAAACAGCTTGGCATTTCATTATACCTTTGCTTTTCAAAGGAAAATTTGCTATTGGTTAGATTGTGTTTAGTTGTCTCTTCATTGATATTGGATTCAGGAGTCTATTTTGTCTTCTTAACCTAGATCAACAATATTCTGTTATAACCTTGATTTTAAAAAAGTAGAAAAATGTCAAATAGATTTGTTTGCTGTGGGAATGTCCTTGGGTTTGGCCCAGGCATGTCCTGGCCTGCCCAGGTATGCTTGGGTTTGTTTGAGGATGAACTTGGGGATGTACTGGACTGGGACCCGTTATGTGCTGTACCAGGACTGGTCCCCTATAGGTGCTAAACCAGACTTCTTAAGGTTTATCGAACAAAATGTGAACGTCATTGGTAGAGGTACCACTATCAACTAGGCTCAATTTGTACTTTGCACATTCTTTTTTTTGGTTCCTTAAGATGCTCAACTTGAGTAAGAAGGGATTTATTGAGTAAGAAGAGATTTATTATGGTTTTGCAAATGATTAATTTCTTCATCTTGCTCTTTGAACTTTCTTTTTAACAAGTCAATTTTCTTAGCCTCGTTTGAATGATTTTGAGACCATTTTCCTAATAATATTCCTTCAATTTTATCACAGGAAAAATATTTTGTACATTTAGATTCTAGGCTAAACCACTAGTCATATGCCTCGCCTGTAAAATAACTCCATATCATACAACCTAGAATAAACACATACTTTTTATAAAATTTTCATCAAGCTTTCATATTTTTGATTTCTGAAATTTTTGGTTTCAAACTACTATTTCCAAGGTTTTACCATTATTTCCTTCTGTAGGGTTCAATGAGTTCCAAAATATGTTCATGAGGCAGATGTGTGTTGTTTAAGTTTGTAAGGATTGCCAGATTCTTTTATGGTTGCCTCTTTACTGGAAAACTTGCTATTTTTAAGTAGGTTTATTGTTGTGTAAATTCCCTTATTAATATTCTATTTTTTCAATTTCACTAATTTTTGTTTACCATTCCATCTTTCAGGCGTTTTTGCTCCAATTTTTATTGTTTTTGACTTAGGTTTGACCTTAGATTATTTGTTAAATATTTTTTGGTTTGACCTTAGATTATTTGTTAAATATATTTTGGTTCAAATAAACAAAGCATCATGGCTTCTAAGCAGGCCAGACGCGACTGCTACTTTTGAATAAGCTTCAAGCACATTTATTCAATTTTTAATTTTTCAAACAAAATGAACCTTTTGAGAAAGTTTTTAGTTCTAATTTGGTCATGAGCCATGGAAATAGACTGCAAGCCTTTTAAAAAAAAGTTGGTCACCAACCCCGACTAAAATCCAGCAAAGATTAGACAACCATAATTCTCAATAACGATGGTCCGATACTACTTGTTAGGCATTGACTAGGCACGTACTGAGTAAATATGTAAAATTTACATATCGAAGTGTAAAATAGAATTTATTATCTAGGGGAGTATCAATGATATGGGTGATAGCATATATATTTGATTCAAAGGACTCATACAATAGGTCATGTCCTTACAAGGTGATAGGTCATGTCTCTTCATAGTGACCTTTGATAATTAATAGTGCTTAATTAGGTATATAACAACATCCCCTATGCAGCCACATCATCTTACATAGTCAAAATGCTGTTGATTCCCTTGTCTTTGATGAACCAAGCTGCACTTCATACTTTCCTGCATACTTTCTTTTGCTTGACATCTCCATGGCAAGATTAGCCAGGTCTCCACTGAATAAATGAAACAGATATGGTTTCTTATCCTGCCTAAATTTCTCCTGTTATACAATGATATTAAACTGCACAACTTATAGTTGATACACCTCACTACAGAGATGATATCAATATTCAAGTGTAGAATTATGTCCATGCAATTGAAAAGTACATGTACAAAACTGAAGTTCATGTAAAGGGAGTGCTCAGTTGAGAATTTATAACTCTATGCTGTGTAATGATGGAAATACTATGCAAGGAAATATAGAACAACATTCATACACATATAAGAGAAGACCATTTTACGTAAAATAACTCCACAGGGAAAAGGATGACAACTCAATCCCCATTTAATTCTGATGTCATATGGGTGTTCTGAAACGTATTGCTCACTTTAGTGCATTGGACAATTGTGATCTTCTCACTTTGAGTGGTACACTACCATTCTCTGTTCTTTCCTATTGCTCAGGGACTTGCCTAGAGACGAGGTTTGAAGTTTTTAATTCTTGCTGGTTGAAATTCCTCAACTTGTTACAGTTAGAGACTCCTATCATTCCAAGTAATGATTTTCTTTTGCCTTCTTTCTAGAGGCTCCTCTTTTACATGATATTCTACATTTGATCAAAACAAACGAGTTCCCTGGATTGTGCACGAACTTATCTCTAATAGTTTGGAACTTCCAGAACATGCATTTGTGTCTAATCATTGGCAGTATTCCTTTTAGGAGGGGTTCTATTTTTTGTCTGATGTTTGACTCTTATTTAATTTTTTGAGTCAAGGAATTTTCCATTTGCATTTTACCTCCATACTTTCTGTCTCCATCATTTCCTTGCTACATTGTAAATCTGGCCTCCTTCATATGCTTTGCTTTAAAGCGAATGAAAGAGAAACTAATTGAGTTTTCTCAATGGTAATTAGAAATGAACTCTTCAACAGGATTCTTGTTAAGTGGACTATGGATAGAGAAACGTTGCATTATTTTACATTCATAAATCTGTTTTTTGTGCACTTCTTACACCATCCTGGATCCACTATCATGAATATACCTAGAATATTGCATTTTAGAGTGCTTAAGGGGTAGATTACTTTATTAGTCCAGAGTCTAGACACTTTTCTGCATCTCCTTGTATAGCCTTGGTGATGCCCGTCAGTCATGGAAAATTTCCTTGCTTCAGTTTTTGTGAAAGGTTTAGTTTGTTCCATGTGCTTCTGTATGCTCTAAAGTTCAGTTTTGAGTGGATGTTAGATTTCTTTTCTTTGAGAAAAGATGTTGAAAATGCGGTAAAGCGCGTTGAGGAGACAATGGCATCAGCTGGGCTGGAACAAGCACAAGCAAATCTATCTGATTTGGAGCACAGGGCTTCCGACAGTACTTTGTGGGATGATCCTGCTAAGGCACAGGAGACACTTCTTGCTTTGACAGACACCAAGGAAGACATTAGGCTGCTCAACGAATTCCAATCAAAGGTTTGACCACATTACCTTTACTGATATAGAGCCATTCTGGAAGGAGACTATACTCTTATTATGATTGGAAGATAAATCATAAAACAATGAAATATTATGTATTTGTTGTAATTTATCCAGATATTTACTTTAATACAAAGTCTGTTGTTGTGTGATTTTTTTTGGAAAATAAGAAAAATGTTTTTGTACCTTTGTTCTAAATCAATCTGATAAAAATTGTCGACAATATTTTTTTTGGATAATGACCTGCCATTTGTCATTCCTTTGTTTTTGTTAGTGTTCGTTTATACATGCAACTTCTAATATGCTTTGATAGTTATGTATGAATGTGCATACACACGTACAATGGAATTCTACAATAATATTGTATGTTTCGAAGGTGAATCAAGCACGTGTAGTTTTTGTTTCATTTATGTTAATCTGCCTGACACAAATTGAGGAAATAACAGTCAGCATATTAATGACCATACCTGAAATTCTACCATATAAAAATGATACTGTTATTCCAAAATAAGAAACATTATCATAACAATTTTGTTTCTATGGAATTAGATCCCTTGGGAAAGTGACTACCAAATCTAAAGAGGTACGGGGAGGGAAGGAGCTTGTTTAGGGAACTACTCAAGACAATAGAAGGAAATATCCAGTTTTTTGCATTTATGACATTTTGACCATCTGTTTTGGAAGAGTATACTTTCCACTCTTCATATATATATATATATATGGATTTATTTGGCTATGCTTCTTACCCACTAAAAACTTTCCCTCCGTTCTATATTATACCATATTCTGTGTTGGGTAATTTGTATTTTTGTGGATTTAACTTTAACTAATGGGTCAAACTGGTGTAACTATCTGTTGTTAAGTGCTTTCTAGTGAATTTCCTTGGGCCTTGAAGGTTTTACTTTTTTGTTTTATTGCTTTATAAGTCAATTGGGTTTAGAGATTTTAAACTTATATGAGAAATTCCCTGTACATCCTTCACCTGTGATCCTAATATTTACTTTTTTAACTTTTCTTTTTCACATATTGGTAAAAACAACTACAAATACTTTTCATGCCTGAATGAGTTATGTGAGGAAGTTTTCTCCACCTCTGAAGTTGACTATTAAGGTTTCACTTGTTTGTTTTATTTCTTTTAGAAGTCAATTGGGTTTATAGATTTTAATCTTATGTGAGAAATTCCTTGTAAATCTATCACATGTTATCCTAATATTTACTTTTATAACTTTTCTTTTTTATGCATAGGTTAAAACAACTACAAATATTTTTCAGGCCTGAGTGACTTGTGAGAGGAAGTTTTTTCCATCACTGAAGTTGACTATGTAGATCACTTAAGTTGTAAGGATACAAAGTTGTTTTGTCATCAATACACACCAATGACATATTATGTAATATTAAGGATTGCTTGTGTGCAATAATGTAAGGATTATCTACTCTCTCTCTCTGTGAGATGCCATTAAAATTATCAGATTTTGAGTTCATTCATTTGCTCCAAAAAATTACCGCTTAAAGGTTCGCTATCCGATGATTAGATGCAAATTTGCTAATATAGTACTGAACCACATTATTTGCTTAAATATCTATGGTTTGGCAGCTTGGCTATTCCTATTGCAGTACAAGAGTTAAGTCACCAATGTGAAGCTTCCCAATAAGGGGTTTGCTAAAAATGTTCTTAGAGACGGAAAATGGATGCCTTAGGAAGCTGGATGGATGAGATTAAACTTGATGGGGTTTCTAAAGGTACTCATGACCAAGCTGGAGCTAGAGAAATTATTCAGGATCACTGTGGCAACCCACAATTATGGTATCTTGAGAGTTTTGGCATACAATCTAATAGTGCGGCTGAAGCGATAGGAATTTGATAGCTAGGGAGAAGGATTTCAACTCAATTTGGATTGAGACGAGCTTCCAAATTCTAGCCAACTATCTTCAAAAGGAATATGTTAGTCTCTGATAATTGGAGACTAAGGGGTTTGTTTGGTCATGGAACTTAGGAAGTTGTGTCTCAATTTCTCTTGCATCAAGGTGTCCCATATCCCTTGTGAGCATAATAAGGTTGAAGACTATCTTGAGAAAATAATGCAAATCTCTAGTTTATAACAAAGGTGACAGATCGGGCATCAGGGAATTATGGAGCCTTAATTCTATTTTTTATTTATAGAGGCATATAAATGCTGAATTGCAAGATGATACACAAATCAAAATTGAGGATGGAGGGGCAAATATGCTTAATAATCCAAAGTTTGAAATGTGGGACTATATCATGCATGGTACCACAAACTTTAAGTAGTACGTCCTAGTCACAAAGAAGGGAAAGAAAAAGCTAACATATTTTTTAGGAATCAGGGCCTCCTCTTTCAAAATGATGTTAATCATTGTAATTTTAATGCATCCACCTTGGAAATAAGTGGCCATGAGTCCCAAAGGCTGTCAAATCCCAAAGCAGGCAAGATTGGTGAAACTTGAAAGGCCATGGCTTACGTATCCATGATGGTTCTCTCACATGGGAGATGTGTCGTCCTCTTCATCCGGGTTCTCAAAAATTACCAAAAGGTCATCAATGATATTGCTTTTCTTTACTGCCCTTTTACTCTCTTTTGACAGTTAATTACTGTAATCCTTTGTTAAAAATATTACTAAATTCTCAAGCTGCAGGTTTGCCTCTTCAAGCACCATGGCATAGGGTTCCTTTTCTAGCAAGAGACAATGTGACACATGGGACCACCATATGGAGGCTTGGGAAGTAAGCCAGGAAGCTCAACTTGATAAGAAGAGGTTAAAAGATTGAATTACGTGGCTAACAGCCTGCTGAAGGGGACAGTGACCTGGACGTTTAGTAAAGGGGTTGGCATGACATGGAAGATGACGATACTACTAGAGTATAGAATATTGTAATTACTAAACAGTTATCAATGAAACGACAAAGTACAATGCTAGTGGCACCCATAAATAAATGGGTCATAAATTGGAAGCTCAATAGAAAAATGCCTCGAAGTTGTGGGAGACAATCAAGGAACAAATGCTCCCTGGTTGTGGTAAAATATATGTTCTTTCAAGCAGTTTGCGAGGAGTTGGTTAAAGTGTCTTTATCCTGTGCATTGATTCCTAGCCCCATCTAGGACGACCTGTTTTCTAAATGTGATAATTTTCAATCCTCTTCACCTGCTCAAAACACTTTTGGGGCTTTTGATGTGATTTGAAATATTGGTAGAACTTTTTCTTTGGATAGCAACAATGCTGAAAGGATTCTGGAAGAGGGTGAGATTTCTGTGGCAATGATTGTACATAAGATTAGGCCCCTAGAGGACTTAAATTCTTTGAAGGGACAGGTTAGAGACCTCATAGAAATTGAAAAAATGGAGAATATGATGATGGATTTGGGTGACCTTGAGAGAGAAGGAAATTAAGATTTAGACCCTTGAGATCAAGATGTTAGGCTTGGAAAAAGAAAATGCGGATGGTAGAGCACTGTCGCCTCTTTGAGAGGAACTTGGGCTAGACAATCCATTCCTGACATTTTCAATACCATTAAGTAAATGGTTAATGATGGAACTGAGAGCGTGAATAAAAAAGATCTGCTGGTGAAAATTGATAACTATGGCCCTTGCGGTTTGTCATCCACCTAACTGATGCAAATGGACAATGGGAATGTGTTTTATTTATTTGTGGTTAAGGATAAATATTGCATGCACAAGAAGCTAAAACAAAGGCACAATGAAGATTTAGAATAATATAGTCATAGACAGTAATTAGATTTGAACTATGCCTAAAAATATGGACGAACGATACAACTAGACGATTGAACAAGCAACAGAAATGAAAAGAGACAGAGTGATAGAAACAAACACACCTGGGTACTTTTCCAGAAATTCTGGACTTGGTAGAGGCTTTTGAAGTGATTGTTTTACAATCCTGCAAATTTGGCTTTGGTCTATTGTTGGGTTAGAATCAAGCAAGCGCAGATTGTGCCCTGGTCAGAATTGGTAGACCGATGATTGTGGCCCATAGTTCTTGCCGATTCTGTACCTGGGCACCAATTGTTTCCTTTGCTGATTTCTAGATTCAATTTTCTGGGCAGATGCGCAAGTTGATGACGAACATGGTTGTGGCTTTGCTTTGCAAGATTGACGGACATAATGCATTGAATTTCTTCTCCTTCATTCCTTGATATAATCCTCAAATTTATGCATAAAAGAGTGTGTGCAAGTTAGTTGGCCTAGGCAACCTCTTCAAGGGTTGCAGCTACATATACCGCATGCTTGGAATCAGGGCTTTGTGTAGTTCTAGTGCATGTGAGTGAATTCGAAACCAATGAGAGGAATGACTTCACCTCCCCTCCCTAGATACTCAAATGCAATTATATGCTTCGCTATAACCACATTTTGGCACAAGGTGATGATGGCATGCACAAGACTTGGAATTGATGTAGATGCAATGTAGATTCAACGTGCAGGCTCTTTAACAAGTGTAGCAGTGAATAGATTCAATGTGCAGCTCAATGACTTGAGGAGAGTATTTGATTTTTTCTTCTTGTTATCAAATGGCTTAGGATTGATTTGTATATATGGGCATCTCTAGGACACATCGAACATAGGCTGACCATGAGAATAGTGACAAGTGAAATTCAAAGCACGAGGAATTAAGCCAAGGGGGAATGGACCCACAAAAACAAGAGGGGTAGAATCGGGGGAGGGGCAATTTTGTATAGACCGCGGATTCTGACCTAGAGGGGAAAAAAGCTCAGTTGGGATATTGGATTGCACAAAGAATGGATGAACAGGATCCTAAACTTGACAATAGATAGATCTGAGACGAGTTTGAGGAAACCTAGATGGATCAAGGTTGAAGAGACTCTAATGTGGACAGAAAGGTGTTCGAAAATAGCCAACTGTACACAAATGGACCAAATGTGGAAATGTATGACAAAGAAGCAATGGAAAAGGGTATTGTACCAAAATTAGGTGTCTGGATAATTCCCCATTTTGATGTGTGTGTGCATGAATGCATGTGTGCGTCAAAGTAAAACAAAAATTGAAGCACATACCTTCACTTGCCTAACGGAGGAGAGGATGAAAAATCTAGATGCTTGGGCTAGTCTCCACTCATGTGTGTTGGTAAACGCCGGTGAATTTGGATTGTACCTGCAAACAATCATGAATGCATGCAAGTAGTCAATGTCTCAATATAAAGGTGCGAAAGTGCAATATGAACATAGAAACGATTACACTTGGTGGTATTTGATCCATGTTGTCACTCTTGGGTTTCTGAAAACTGAAATCTATATCTTCTCTAGTCTTCCTGGGTATTGACGAGCATATGAGACAACTTTGAAACCTTTAGAAATTTTAGAGCAAGTTCTGACAACTCAGGTCTACTTCTTGATCAAGGAAGTAGATATTTGACGCTTCTTGGTACTTCTAGGTGCGTCTTTGTGTCAACTGTCATCTAAAAATATTGGATGTAGATTATTTGGATATATACCCCCCTTTTAAGGTGAGGGAGTGGTACCTATTATTGCAATCACTCATCGAAAAAAAGGGCATGCTCACGTGTTATCATGCAATATAGCCGAAGTAGTTAGAATCTTTGAAAATATCTTTGTAAACACATGCATGTAGCTATATAAAAATACCATCATTTAAACGTCGATAGGAAGATGCAACTTCATGTGAGGATGAGATAGTGAGGGGCAATCAATATGTCTCGTTATAACTCGTTGATGGGGAATGAAGTTATGCCCCAATGCGGTAAGATATGGAAGTATCCAACATATATAGATAACCCTCATGTGACTTGGTGTAAGTAGGATAATGTAGTGTCTTGATATATAATAAATGTGGGATCAATAGATGCATGGGTATAGAAAGCTTTGTATGCATAAGATATGGATAATAAGATCTATGAGATAGGCAAGGGTATGACGCCCCTAATGGAAAGACAAGTTAGGGACAAATGATATGCCCTAATGTAGCAATGTGCTTCTTGGTGGGCTAGATAGAGTAATGAAGCACACACATCATAGTAGTAGTATGCCCTAATAGATGCATGATAAGGACCATGGCAATGGAGGCAACAAGCATAGTATACCGCAAGTAATAACGTGCATGATGTGGATAATGACACAAAGCACAATATAGCACATAGTTTATGCAAACAATCACACAAGGATATATGACCCCCAAGCATCAAGACATGACATGATGACTAGAGGATCCTCTATGGACACACCGGACAAGACATTGACAGGTAACATGCACAAGTACAAGCACACACAACAAGAAGCACACACAAGCACAAACACAAGCACACACATGCAAGAAATCGAGCAATCATAGGGATCCAAGAGAGTACACAATGTATCCATCATAGTGACTAGGAGATGTGCGGGTACGGGTACTAGTACGTGGACAAAGACGCCATTCAAATTAGGTTACGTAAGGGTATGGTTATATTGTATATAAATATTGTCAAAAATAATGTGGGTACAGGTATGGGTACACGGTCCTTGTCCCTATATCGGAGTTTGCGGGTAAGTATGGTATCCATGTAGCATGCACTAGATAGGCAATAACAAGATATGTATAATCAATGCAAGTAGCTCTATATGATAAATTGAAAGTAGGAAGGATAGTACTGTAAATCCATTGTAGAGAGATGCCCCTAGTATAAGGCATACTGACAATATGATAATGCCCTTAGGTGTGAGTATGATGAAAACACGGAGCATCTATAAATCTGTGATCATATGCAACCTAAATATCCTATATCTCACTCGGTCAAAAAATACCACGAGAAACATGTGTGTAACATGTATATGTAAAACCTTTAGCAGAGGCATATAAGAACGATATGTATCCATCAACAAAAGA
The DNA here is from genome assembly GCA_037957365.1 of Torreya grandis. Classification (NCBI taxonomy): domain Eukaryota; kingdom Viridiplantae; phylum Streptophyta; class Pinopsida; order Cupressales; family Taxaceae; genus Torreya; species Torreya grandis. The sequence goes on along the minus strand of JARHVA010001065.1, from coordinate 2,425,207 downwards.
TCATTTTGATTTTTATGTTTTCTATTGTTTTTGCATTTTTAGAATTTTCTAGAAAAAAGAGATCACATGAAGAGGAGACCAAGGGGTGCAAGCAAGAAGTAGCAAGTGGAGCTTAATCAAACAAAAAGAGGAGCCAAGGGGCACAAAATCAAAAGAAGACAAATAAGTCAGCCAAGGGGTGAAAATCCGGAAGAAAGAAGAGGAGGAGGATTCCAAATAACCTACCACTTCCCTCATAAATCAGTGCGTGCTAGGATGGAAGGTCTTGATATAGATGTTGTCATCATTTGGAAGTCTGTACAAGTGTTTGGAATGGGATCAATAATCAAGGGGCAATGGCCAAGACAACATAGGAAGCAACATAAACTGAGGGGCTAGAAGAATGTCGATGCAAGAGAAAACAAGTGTCAAAATGTCAAATTTAGAAGAAAGGTAAGGCATGGAGCAAACTCAAGGGAGGAAGGCGCATGAAAGACACAATATACAGAAGAAATAGACAAAAGGAAACTATGGTACAATAAGATATATCGATGAAGCACAAGGGATAGGCTAGCATGGCTAACTGATGATCTCATATAAAACATGAGGTGTTGGACCTGAGGGAGTCAAATGCATCACTAGAAGTATCAAAAAAATGGTTACAAGCTGTGTAGTAACTTGAATCATCATCCTAAAAAGAAATATGGTTGTAACAAGGTGGAGGAGTCGCCTTAACCTCTTGGAAGGAAGCACACGTATTAGTTTAGATTTTTTTTTGTATAATTGAACTCTTAATAGGTGCTTTGGTACAAATTGATGGAAGAGGTTGTAGATCAATCTTGGGACATGGATGAGTAGGCATTGTATATCTCGGGGGTGTAATTGTAAGTTTTAACTCTAGGAGTTGTAACTCGAGAAGTTGACATTGTAGATGAAAGAATTGTAGAGATCATGACTATAGGAGTTGAAATTATAGCAAATACCATGAGGTTGAATGATTTGCTTTTTAGGAAGCTCTTTAGGTAATATCTCATGTTTTTTCTGAGGTTGGATAGGTAAATCATAAGGTGTACCACGAATGGTGTATACATTTTCATTATGCACATACTTAAGGCAATGGTGTAATGTGGATTGGATTGCTCTCATTTGATTTAGCCATGGCCGCCCAAGTAATAGGTTATATGTTCCACTATTCGAAAATATGTAGTAGTAGAACCATACTAACATGGTCTTTGGACAGATGGTGATTGGTAATGTAATACCACTGAGGGGAGTCCTTGTAAGATCATCAAAACTCTTAAGTACCATGGTTGTGCCAAGTAAGCCTTGCTGAATATACCCTCTACTAGCTAGGAACGACATTGTAATTAAATTTTGACTTGATCCATTGTCTACCATAATGCCATGTGTAATCGTAGGATGCGAATCAACAAAAGTATTTATATATAGTGGACCATTATTCGTATCATCTTTTGGAATCTCGTGGTCATAAAATGTGATAGGTGGAGTTTCCTTTTGTGAACCAGTAACCATACCTATAATACCACCAATGAGATGCTCCTTGGAAATCTTTGGTTGGTGTATGTATCATGATTAGGAAGAGGGTCGTTGAATATTTTCAAGTGTTGATTAGGCATTGCCACAGATTCCTTCAATGTAGTTATATGGCCATCAACTTGAATGACATTATTGTCTTGTATCTTATGTCTCAATGAAAAACATCGATCTGTAGAAAGTCTGAAAGCTCTATGCTAGTCACAATATTGATTTACGCCATATCTTTTAGGCAAAGGTCTAGAAGAATCTAACACACGTGGCTTAGATAAAGAGATTATGTTGCACTCAAGCAACCTTTTAAGCATTTAGTGGGGACGTTCGGGTAACCTTGTAAATTGTTGAGTGGTTTTAGAAGGTGGAATGACTAGCCTGTCAGGTGGTTGTGAAACTATGTTTGTCAAGGGGTTCTAGGTGGTGGAGTACTAGCTTGTTAGGTGATCGTGAAACTATGTTTACCTTTTTGGCCTCATTCTTACTTTGAAAAGTTGGAGCACCATTAGCCTTAGCTTTTAATGTTGATTTTTCCTGATATTTGTAGGTAGTAGAGGTAGGGGCATTAAGTCCATATTTTAGAATGTTAACCTCTAAAAGCATAATCTCAAAGTTGTGAACCATATGACAAAACTCATCAAAAGACTAGCAAGTGTTAAACATAACTTCTTTAAGTGGTTGAAGCAAACTATTGGAGAAAATACTTTTTAGCTCATTATTAGGTATGTGGTGAGATATTTTGGTAAGCATAGTCTTGAATCCAGGGACATCTTCGGTAACATTATCATTAGTTCTTTGTTTAAGTCAAGCAATTTGACAAAACGTGACCTTTTGGATAATGTTTTTAGAAAAGTGAGCTAAGAACATATCTGCCAAATCATTAAATTGATGCACAGAGCCTATAGGTAAGGCATAGAACCAATCCAAGGCATAGTCCTTGAGGCTTCTAGGAAAAAGCTTGGTCATTAATAGATAGATCGTCATGAACAAAACCAAAGCATGAAGCAAAATATGATCAAATGTGATGCAAATGATCAACCTCATTTTTATATAAATCAAATTTAGGCACTAGAAAATTGGTAGGAAAAGGGTGAGTGAGGACCTCACGAGCCATTGGGCTGTGTAATATATTTTGAGAAGTAACCATATGACTAGACTTTTGAGATCCTTGGGCATGTAACCTAATTTGAGCTTGCATATTTTGAAGAGATTGTTGAATGTAAGCATCCTTAGATGCAGTAGCATGTGTAGGAGCCATTGCGTGATTAGCATTGGTAGGAATAGAGGCTTGATTGATATTTTTATTAACACCAAGACCAAGATATAAAGCATTGGGAACGGGCCGAGATGGTACATTAGTCGTAGGAGGTACAAAAGATGTAGTAGGCTGTATAGGAATAGTAGGGGTAACCTGAGGAGGAGCTATAGGTGGGGGCAAATAAGGATTAGTAGAAGCACTAGCTTCACCACCTGATGTAGAACAAGAGCCTCCAATAGGTGGATTAGGAACATTCAAAGGATCTAAGGTAACATTCCCAAGTGCAGATTCCTTAGCCCTTATTCTTCTATTTCGTTCATTGGTAACAACATAATCAAAGCTTCTATTTCTTGAGGAATTTTCAAATGATAAACTTCAAAATCAGTTTGGGACATCTCATAAAAATTGGGATCATCACTATGAACAGAAGGATTATCATTACAATGATTGGCATTGCCATCACAAGCATTACAAAGCATTGGTAGGGATAGAGGCTTGATTGATATTTATACTAACACTAAGCCCAAGAGATAAAGCATTAGGAATGGGCCGAGATGGTCCATTAGTCGTAGGAGGTCCAAAAGATGTAGTAGGCTGTATAGGAACAGTAAGGGTAAACTGAGGAGGAGCTATAGGTGGGGGCATAGAAGGATCAGTAGAAGCACTACCTTCACCCCCTGATGTAGAGCAAGAGCCTCCAATTGGTGGATTAGGAACATTCAAAGGATCCATGGTAACATTCCCAAGTGTAGATTCCTTAGCCCTTATTCTTCTATTTTGTTCATCTGTAACAATGTAAATCAAAACATCTATTTCTTGAGGAATTGTCAAAAGATAAACTTCAAAATCAGTTTGGGAAATCTCATAAAAACTGGGATCATCACTATCAACAAAAGGATTATCATTATAATGATTGGCATTGTCATCACAAGCGTTACAAACCATCAAATCATCTAAGTTATTCAAATCATGTGCTTCTTTATCAGAAATATAAAGAGGAATATTATCAATGTTAACCATTTTCTTTTTCAAACAAGCACCAGTAGGAAACAAAATAAACTGAATCAAATCACATGTAACACCACTCAACCTAGCACTTTAGATCTAGCCTTTCTAGTTCACATAAGATGTAAGTGTGAGAAACTTGAAAGAAGCTAGGGCTAATGATTAAGCAATAGGGAGGACACAACCAAATACAAAGAATGCAGATCTGAATTGTAATATCAGACCCTAGGGGGATGAGAGTAATAAAACCCGAGGTTGGATGATTGCAAGAATGGGTTCACCAAAATATTTTAACTATGTGTGGTTTAAGGATAAATATCACATACACAATAAGGTAAAACAAACACAATAATGATCTAGATTAATACAATCATAAACAGTAATTAGATCTGAACTATACCTAAAAATATGGACCAACAGTACAACTATACGATTGAACAAGCAAGAGAAATGAAAAGAGACAGAGTGAGATGTAGACATACCTGGGTAACTTTCTGAAATTTTGGAACTGGCAGAGGCTTCTGGAAGTGACTGTCCTGCAATCTTGCAAATTTGATTGTGTTCTACTATTGGGTCAAAATTGACCATGCGCCGATTGTGTCCTGATTAGAATTGATAGAAAGTCTATTGTGTCCCAATGTTCCTACTGATTTTGTACCTAGGCGCTGATTGTGTCCGCTGATTTTTGGATTTTGCAATTTTTTGGGCAGGTGTGTAGGTTGACGACGAATAGGTTTGTGGCTTCACTTTGCAAGATTGACGGAAAGAATGTGCTGAATTGCTTCTCCCTTGTTCCTTGACCTAATCCTCAAATGTATGCATAAAAGAGTATGCGTATGTTAGTTGGCCCGAGCAACCTCTTGAGGAGTTGCAGTGACATATCTTGCATGCTTGGAATCAGGGGCCTATGTAGTTCTAGTTCATGTAAGTGAATCCCAACTTGACGAGAGAAATGACTTCACCTTCTCTCCCTAGATAATCAAATGCAACTATGCTTTGCTATAAGCTTCATTTGGCACAAGGTGATGATGGTACAAGACTTGAAATTGTAGCAGTGAATAGATTCAATGTGCGGCTCAATAACTAAAGGAGAGTACTTGATTGATACTTGTTCTTGTTATCAAATGGCTTAGGATTGATTTGTATATATAGTGCCCTTTAGGACACCTTGAACAAAGATCAATCATGGGGAATAGTGACAGGCAAGATTCAAGGTGCAGGGAATTAGGTCAAGGGGGAATGGACCCACAAAAGAAAGAGGGACATAATAGGTGAAGGGACAATTTTGTCCAGAATGCCGATTCTGACCCAGAGAGCAAAGAGGCTTAGAACGGAGATCAGACTGCACATAGAATGAATGACTAGGATCTGGAAGTTGACAACAAACAGATCTGAGATGAATTTGAGGAAATCTAGATGGATCAAGGTCGGGGAGACTCTAATGTGGGCGGAAAGGTGCCCGAAAATAGCCATGTGTACACAAGTGGACCAAGTGTGGAAATGCATGACAAAGACGCAATGGAAGAGGGTAATGTACCCAAATAAGGTGTCTACAGAGTTCTGAGAGCCCTTGTAGTGGCTGGACTGCTGCCAGTTTGACAGATAGTGGTAGAAATTGCTGAAATTCTATTTGCTTTTTGCAGCTTTATACTGTGGAGAAAGCAAGAGACATCCTGCTGGTTATGTAGGATAATTTGGGCTAAGTAGCTGATACAGGTACAGATACAGATACGGGAATCGGATATGTGGATATGGCAATTTTTTTGGGGCTTGGATATGTTTTTGGATACGGCCGTACAAAAAAAAAATATAGCCATATAAGCAAAATTAGCCACATATGCATAGAGGAAACAAAATAAGTTAAATAACCGCAAAACATATTAATAATTCAGCGCCAAATATAATAATATTCAAGACCTCACACAAGATCGCCATTCTGCAGCAACGTGAAGAGTATCATAAACCGAAATTGACAATTAGTTAAAAATAGTACTATAAAGTTACATGTCATGCAAAAAATAAAAATATATGACAATTAGAATACAAAGGTATTGGATGGATAAGATGATTTGCTAGTCAATATGGTTGGGCTTATTAGGCACAAATGTTCTTTGCATGGCTGGGGGGGGGGGGCTCACCAGCCTAGTGTACTAAAGAGTTCCACGGTCCCAATGAACTGAAGCATTCACCTAATTGCTTCCACATACTAGAGCAAATGTTAAAGGCACATTATTTCATCTCCATATACCCTGAAGACATGGCAAGCCCTATGCATTGGTTAGGCAATATCACTTTAGGTGGAGAGGTTATTGGAAATGATCAATCTTTGATCTTGGCAATAATTGTTTCCAGAGGAGTTTGAAACAATGGTTTCTTAAGAGAATGGGAAGCCATCTTAAAATGAGAGAGAAACAATAGATTCTTACGTTGGCTTCTTACCCACCAAATAAATTTGCTTTAACTCGCTAGATTAATCTCCAGTGACTAATTCTTATAACCAGCGAACAGCCAGTAGTTAAAACAGGCTATTGGAGTTGAAAAACCAAAATAAAAAAAAACCCGTTTTGGCACAGGGATACACCCTGGGTATGCCCAGCGTACCACAGGGGCCCTGCAGGTATGCCTGGATTCGTCCCAGGACGTATCCGGGCACACCCGCAGGGCCCATGGTATCCGAGGTGTACCCGGGGCCTATCCCTACAAGATACGTAGGACGAATCCAGGCACACCTGCAGGGCCCCTGTGGTATCCAAGGTGTACCCGGGGCATATCCCTACAGGATACGTACCCGGGGCCTATCCCTACAGGATACGTACCGATATGTATCATATCGGGATCCATGGATCTGCAGGGACATATCTGGCTACGTAGAATTTGGGAGGAAGGAATTTTGCTTTGCCATATAGGAATCTATCGAGTCTTATTGGCAGAGTTTATCAGTCCATGTTAGCTCAATATAATTTTAGTTTTAGTGCTAGATGCGTTGTGGATGCTGGTCTTTTTTTAATTTTCTATTTTATGGCCAAGATGGGGGGCTTTTACCACCTATCTGAATGCACAAATTTATGAAGCTTGATTTGGAAATCCTCCAGATACATGACTAAATTAGATGGGTTCACTGATGAAACTCTTTTTTGATAGTTAATATCTTTTCTTTCTATTTAAAAAAAGCTGTCTATGGGAAACTGATATATTACAATGTGTTAACATGTACTCATTATATTGAGTTCTTCTATGAGAAAATATTGTTTGAGACTTGCCTTGTTTGCTTTTTGAAGCTTTTTGTTTGTACTGCAAACTGATATAAACCTTTTGTGGTAATTGATATGTTTTTTGGACGTCAATTTATCTACCATTTTATGCAGGTTGAAGATCTGAATACGATAATACAGTTAACAGAGGAAATGGAGACAGTAGATTATGGGCTCCTTGACGAAGCTTCTGAAATTGTTCAGGATTTGAATAACTCATTGGACCATTATGAGCTAACAAAGCTGCTCTCAGGACCATATGACAAAGAAAGTGCTTGCCTCACAATCAGTGCTGGAGCTGGAGGCACTGATGCTCAGGTAATATTTTTGATTTCAATTTTTTTGGAAAGCGATAAGGATGCATGCTAAAAATTTCTCTTTATTTGTTCTCTAAGTATTCGATGAACTAATTTACAGGAATAGAATCATGGTAACAGTTCAACCTTAGTCACATCAAATAAACTTGCAATGTCAGGGACATTTCATTGATCACCAATTATATCTCTAATGATAGGTCCTAGCGGTAGACATTTTTTCCTGTGTAGTAGAGTAACACAGTATCTGTTGGGTGTCAGCAGGGGCTTATAAGTAGAAGGTAATTTTAGTGCCTAGACATCTGCCTGAGAGCAAGGCTTGTTTGTGAAGTAGCCAAACCTCCAGATGGAGAAAGTTTATTTCAAAATTCAAAACATAGATTGGAAATTGTATTGGTGAAAATTTTAAGTTGGAATACATTTTGATAAACTAAGATGCATGCTTTCATGCCTTAGCATACATCATGCTAATGCTACATTACTTCAATCTGAAGCATACAAAATACTGTCAGGTTGAGGAAAATAGATCGTTCCAGTACATTACTCTTGGAGAGATAAGTTAGGCTTGAGTATAAGAGGTCCACTCCTTAGTCCAAAGGTGCTTATATGGAAAGTGAAGTTTAGGCCTTATTTGTAAGAGCTTCAGTTTATAAGGTTTTATTTGAGTCTGCATGCACTAAAATCTATCGTCTAATTTACTGGATACTTCAGGGTACCTTTGTTGTATCTCTATCTATCTTATCTGATACGGATTCAAGTAACGGATACGGTAGGGATATGTATCAGATAGTCTGGAAATCTCATTTTGTACCCAGACGCATCCATATCTGAGACTTCATCCAGATTGGCATGACTGTATCTGGGCCATATCCAGGAAGAATCTGGGCCTTTGTGACTGATAATATGGTGTTTTCTGAAAGATTCGCTCCAGGTTGGCTTTTATCAAACCTGATGTATTGATGTTTTATGATCCCATTGAAATTTATTCTCGGACGAGGTGATTGCAGTGATGTTTGGCCTTGTCCAATGAGATTATTGTTGTGTTATTGACTTTCAAAATTTATTGACTGCCAAATCTATTGTTTTCACCTTAGAACCATAGTTTCTATTAACTCCTAATGGTCATTTTATGTTGTTTTGAAAGCACTCCTCGCTTCTTGTTATGACATATATGAGGGATCTCTTGGTTTTGCATGAGTCTGTCGTGTGATGCAAGGGATACTTAACTTCTATCTGTTATTGCTCTGCAATTATTTATGTTCTTTACCTTATCATGCATTTCGAATTAAAACAATAATTCTTGCATCACCTAGCACCTTGAATCAGTACATTTCAGTCTTCGGAACATGAAAATAGTGTATAATTCCTATGCAAATTCTGCTGTTTACTTTGTATTTGTGACCAGGATGTAATGGTCTATTTGACCATCTAGAAGATATCCATGTCCATAGTTGGATTTTCATGTACTCATTAGTCATACAGGTAATCTGATGTGCCAAAAGGAAAAAAAAATAAGAAAGAAAGAAATTACATTAGCGTCCACGAATGACCAAAAGTAGGTCAATGGGACTCGAGAATACAACTGTAAACAATAGAAAGTTGAAGGAAAAAGAACCAAGAAGCTAAAGTACAAAAGACAAAGTAAAGCAGTGTGCCACTAACAAAGGTGGTAATGGAACCAATACAAATAGCAATGGGGGGTGAACAAAGAGCCCCCAAAAACACGTGCCAATGAAGACTGGAATACCTCATTAAAAACTTCTGTCTGTGCCTGAAATGGAGGGGCTGTTTGACCCATCATCGATCACTTTGAAAAGATCTGACAGCGTTCGTCTGGGAGCACCCAATGCTGGAGGGCTCTGGTTGGGAGATCCTAGGGGGAAGCAAAGTACTTCCTCTAGAATCTCCCCTAACATCCAAGGCAGATGTACTTCCTGTAGTACAAAAGAAACCTGTAATGTGAGTTTGCCTCTATGGTCAGTGGGGCGTCTGATAAGTACTAGATCCATGTCATTGGGAAGGGGTAGAGTCACGCCGACGAAGAGAAGCAGATCTGATCCATAGAGATGCCAATAGAAAGGAGGAGCAACCTACTCTCAAAGTACCAACAATGTCGGCATTTTGTGGGGATTAGTGAAGCAATTCTCTATGAGGAGCAAGGTGCTAAGTGTGGATATCTCTCATGACCAGAAGTTGAGTCCCCCAAGGACCTGAGTCTGTGGATGTAGAAACTAATCCTGAAGATAGTCTCAATGCGTATCGGTTGGGCGGTTAATTCAGCTTGGACGATGCACTGAGTAACTGTCCATTCACAAAGGATCATTCGTTGTAACATAAGAGTCTGGACACTCTCAATATGGGCCTAGTCAACAGCTCCCAAGCTAGGTCCCGACACCTTTGAACCATATAAAACTGTAATTTTGATGAATGCATAAAAAAGGCATAGCTTGGAAGGAATGTCCGGGAAATGGATCTGAAACACTGATGTTCTAAGACAGAAAAAGAGGCATATCCTTTGCAAAGGCAAGGGTGAGAGGCATATCCTTTGCAAAGGCACGCGTGAAAGGCATATCCATTGCAAAGGCACGGGTGAGAGACAGACTTCATGTTAACTAATAAAGAAAATTAGAGTGTTTTCCTCTGACCTTGACTTTTGGCCATGAAGTTCAGGCATGGATTCTTCATTTTTTTACAAATAAGTCTATGCAACTGTGTTTTGCGGCAAGAGATGCTAATGATGGTAGTTGTAACAGCTTACATTTAGTTAATTTCAGCTTTATTTGTGTAATTATCTCTCTTTCTCTCTGAGTCTTATCTCTCTTTGTGTGTATATACAGTTATCTATGCTAGATCGTTTGCGGGGTCTTTGAAAAACCGTCACATCTCTATCTGTATCCTAGTAACTTAGGATATCATCTGTAGTGAAAAAGCCACAAAAAAGTTTGGGTAATTCTTGCCCTTCTGTTCTTTAGCAATTAAGATGATTCACGTGTCTATTACATTGATATGTTATTGAAATTTCCAATCTGGTTTTTCCAGTTAAAATGCTATCATTATCTTCAATGTGACGGGAATATGCTGCCCACGTGTGGGTACACATCCGTGGTTTTTTGATATGTTGCCAACATCGATATGGGGCTGGGGATATTCACCTATGCATTGGGAGATACCCCCACAGTTTTGGACCTCGTTTGAGTTGCATTGGGCTGGATCATTAACCCTATTTGATGCTATCACCCATCCCCCCTAAAACAACTAAAAACACAAGCCCATCACTCGGAACTAAAAACAAGAGCTCGTACACAAAAGAGGAAATCAGCCAAAAAAAAAAAAAAAAAGCAAGGGGTTTGTTGCATGGAGCATTGGTTTGGCAAGGGTAATTATTATTTGGGAGGGGCTTTTTTTTGGCAAAAATGCTTTTTTCCTTCCATATTTCAAAACCTATACAACCCTCATGATCACACAACACATCATAGTTTCGGAGTCTCAAATGAAAGATTAGGCCTCACCTAGTAGCAATCTCATGTCCAACTTCTGGTTGCAACAAATCAGCCCACCATTGATGATTGAAAAGTATTCAAATTGACTATTAGGTGGCGATTTTATCCCAAAGAGGAGCTGTTGGCACGTTGGCTTCATCTTTGTTAGGCATGTGGACACTCTGTACAATAGTACATGGACCAACGAAGTCATCTATTTAAGTCAAAGGTACATAACACTTATGAGGTCCTTTGGATCAAGTTTGTCTTAGGGTTGTTTTCTCATCTCTGGACAGAGAGAACTTTTTCAGCATCACTTCATTGGAGCATGGTTTCCAACTTGCTCTAAAAGTAGATAACAGGGAACAGAAGGGACCATCGAAGCCCAAACAATCCTTTTCATCTTCCACCCCTGCCAAGTCCTCTAACCTTGCTAATTCATCATCAAAAATTGAAAATCCTTCATAATGTGACTCTCCTAAAGGTTAGGCTCCTTTATCTGGCAGTGGTGACAAGTTTGCTTTGTTACATCACAATCACACTAGAAATACCGTAGAAGAATGCCATGTGCCACAATCAAAGAAGGCAAAGGCCCTATTAGCTATGAACCTAAGTCAGCAAAGGCAAGGTGGCCAATTCTCTTGCTTGTAATCCTCATCTCATCCTCATGGTCAATGATCATTCTGCCAACAATAGGGATGCTCTGTTCACTCTTAAATATCAAATCTAATTCTTGACAATGGCAGCTGGAAGAACCTGATTTCACAAAAGTTGGTGGACAATCAGGAAAGACATTCCATCCTTGTGTCTCACAAGTGTTTTGTCACATTTGCCATTGAGCCATTTCCAAGACAGTTGATTTTGATGCCACTCCACTTGATTGCTGCATTCCGATACTTTGAGCTTCTTATCAGTACAATCACAAGGTTATCCTTGATGGCTTCCATAAAATCTGCCTATATCGTCTAAGGATGGTCAAGTGTATAAATCCACTTCTTCTATTAGTCTTTGTCTCTCTGGTAGGCCAATGATTGAGCATGTGTATTTGCATAAATTATTGACTCTTGGTATCATTTGGGAAGTTAAGGCACATGGTGACATGATCCCATCCCAAACAATTAAATCTCTTGTTGAATCTCCTTGCTCTACTTTGATTCTTGAGCTTGAGACTGACACTTCCCAATTTTCCATAATCATGGTACTTAAGAAGCGGGAAGGACATCCGGTGGGTTATCATGCATAGGCCTTGTCACAAGTGAAGCTCAATTATGACTTCCAACCTTTGGCACCTTATGAGATTCTGGCAGTTCTTTTAACTCTAGATATGGCCCCGCCAGCAGTAGGAGCAGCACAACACTTCTTCCTTTGTACAGACTTTGGCCAAAATTCAACGAAGTTAAGTAGATTCCAGCTAAATTCAAGGCACTCTAAGACATGATTGAGTACCTAATTCATTCCGAGTTGCTGATCATGCTTGGTTTCATTTGGATAATCAGAGGTTTCACAAATAACAACATCAAGTTGGTATTCATGATGTTGTCAATGTGAGCTAGCTTAAGTTATAGCAGCCTAGGTTCTCTGGCAACACATGCCAAGTGGTTCTCTGACATCGCTTTTTTTAAGTTTCCTTGTCTCATTTAGAAGTTGGGGACAACTCTCTCTCAACAGGGAGGAAATAACAAGACTCACTCTTTTAAATTTCTATATTTAGCCTCCAACTTTAAGCTTTCGTCTTTGTTTGTTCTTGGCCTTATCCAGCTAACACACACCTTCTTCATTGTATATTTATTTATTCCACACTAACGAAGTGTGTAAAGTATCAGTATTGGTGGCCATCTCCTCTATGTTTCTCTTTGCTGTTTGTGCATTCTCTATTTTAGTTTTCTTCTGTGGGTTTTCTTTGGACATATCATTAACATTGTTTGCACCCTTCCTCTCTTCTCCACATTCTGTCATTCTCTTTTTCATGTTGACCACTGGTGCTTTCAAGGACACAGAAGGTGGCACCAAGGTATGAACATTTAGGATTGTGTAGAGGATGTGCCAAAAAGGCTGTCAGCGACCTTTTCAAGCTTGAGTAGGAGGCATGTCTCTTATCATATTTTTCTTTCAACACACAAATCAATTGATTATGTCCTCTTGCTGAAATCAAACTCTCTTTGAATCACTCCTGGGATGCGAAGCGATTTGGCATGAAGGGATGCAAAGTGATGATACCCTCTTACTGAAATCAAACTCTCGCTTTGCATCCCCACTGCATACTGATTCACTGCTGTGGGTGTAGTCAAATCTTTGGACATTGCATTGCCCTCTGAATCAGACTGCTCATGACTGAGACATATAAATCCCAAATCCCCTCTTTTCCTTGGACTACCCACACTTCTGTGCAAAGGCCTATTTATAAGTCAAATAGGTACAGACACAAAACTACTTGCAGAAGACTGTCCTGGTCCCCCAAGATCACCTTATCTTACGTCCCTTCTAAACAAATGTTTCCTCTTACCAGCCATTAAGCAAGCTGCTTTCTGTGGTGTGATGTTGCCCTCACCACTACTAACAAGGCCTGGGATAGAAGTGTTTCCTGAAGATGGGGGGCTGCTGAGAGTTCCCAACCTGCTTCTGTGCACCTGGATCCTGAATCTGATCTCATTGTCCCAAGCCAAATTCCCTATCTGCAATCTAACTAGTGCAATGTTTTCATAATTAAAGTATGGATGAAAACTAAGAATGCTGTTTAATTTATTGCTAGATCCTTAGTCATGATAAATAATTGTTTTAAATTGCTGGTTGTCTTCCTCATATGTAGTCTTCATAGCTTTGACAAATGACAGTAAATAATGAATGGGAATCTTTGTTTTGCACACTCATGGAGCAGATACCAAAGTTGGTGTTAAGCAGGGCAAGGTATGAGAACATTTTGGTTTTCAAGATGGAGAAACTTTTAATTTATGAACTATTAGAAGTTAAGCCAGATCCAATGGTGTTATTTCTTTGCAAAGATAAATAATTTATCATATATGAACAGAAAATCTGGGTGTAAATTTTAGCAAGGTATAGAGGTTCCCGTTCCCATGGAGGGATAGCCTCCTGTTGGTTCTGCACCCTATCAGATATATGGTGAGAATCTCTATGGGTATCAAACTTTTCGATAATGCCAAGATTACAAAAGCTGTTGCTCTAGCATTAAGGCTATGCAGTTTCAGTTCAATTACTGAGCGATCCATTGGTGAATGGAAATCTGTTGATGATTAAGGACCTAAAACATGGTTTGATACATATGATACATGTAGAATACTAGTTATAGGCTAGGACCAACAATGTACACATTGGTATAATGGTATAATGTTGATGTATTGTAGAGTAGAAGGATGTGGTATGAATATTATATGATTCGTCCTAAACAGAATTGTTGTCATTTACCAGTGCAGGACTGGGCTGATATGCTTTTGAGGATGTACTTGCGCTGGGGTGAAAAGCAAGGTTACAAGGCAAGGGTTGTCGAAACATCTGTGGGAGAGGAGGCTGGTATCAAGTCAGCAACAGTAGAATTTGAAGGTCGCTTTGTTTATGGCTATCTGTCTGGAGAGAAGGGCACACACCGCCTTGTAAGACAGTCTCCTTTCAATGCAAAGGGTCTTCGGCAGGTATTCATTTGTTTTTTTCATTCCGCCTGGCTTCTTGTTGGAAACTTATATTGATGCTGTTTAAAAGAGTGAAGCCAGAAGATAACACATTCCAGTAAATTTGCACCCATAAGGGTATATATGCCATAAGATGACTGCTCCCTGCACCCATAAGGGTAGCTTCTCTTAGACGCATTTATTTTTTTAATAATGTAAAAAACTTGTACATGTGAATACATTTTAGCTTAAACAAGCTGCTATCTGACCACTGAGCTGTTTGCAGAAAAAATTAATGCTTATCTGATGAAGCATTCAATTATAATGGAATGAAATTTTGAAACAATTGATTGTGGGAAGCTAGAAGATAGTGCATGCTAATTTATGAACTAAAGTTGAATGACCGGCATAAACAAAATTCCTGAACAAGGATTAGATTTCCCTCTAATAAAATAAAACTCCTCATATATCTAATACTTGCATGCATGGCATATTAAACTTCAATCAGGTTAACTACTGAGAAATATATGCATGGTACAGGTCTATCCTACTAGTATCCAATCATAAAGATTCAGTACTTCGATATCACTTTTTGATATCAGACTATGCCAGAGTTAACTTTTTTTTTTTAATCAAAGGGTAAATATATACTGGGTTAATGTCCAGATTCCTTTACAACTGGGCCGGAGGCCACTAATCATAGAAATATTGCCTGGAGCCCGTGTATCTTTGGAGAGACCTGAATCCACAGGTTTTGCCTATAAAAACCGAGCCACTTGCATTTGACAGTATGTGAGAATTAACTAAATATTTATGCAAGGCTGCAGTGTGAGAAATATATAGGGAGTGATATTATTACCCGTAGAATAATTGTGCTCCAATTTTCAGTTAGGACACAACCATTACATTGACATCTATTCCATACAATAATAGTATTGAAACAAGCCAACCCTTTTCTCAAGTATACTTCTCCACTATGTCACAAGGTACACCAAACTTTATCGAAAAAGTTCGAACTTCACCAAACTTTATCCTTGCCAAGCCTGGACTCGAACTTTATTCATTATTTTTACACGGGATTTTTTTTAGATGCTTTTGCATTATTTTATAAATATGTGTGAATATATGCATATACTGACTGAAAGCAGAGAACGGAAAGCTCTGTCCACTCTGCCTGACATATTTATGCATTTTTTTTAGAATGATAATTTTTTTTGTTCGAACTTAAAGATGTTTTGTTTTTCAAACTTTATCCATTGGCAAACTTGAACCAAACTTTATCCTTGTCGAACATGAACTCGAATTTGACCCTTGTGGCTTAGCTTCTAGACCTTGTGTACTCCTGCTTATGTGTTTTTAACAGGAGGAGCTAAGTTTACTGGAATGTTTTGATCAGTTGGCAAAATTTGCAAGGACTGGACTATTGGGATTATTTTTTCTCTTAACAGTGGGGATAAGTTCCCCACTGATTGAGAAACAATTGCTCGGTGTAAGGGTAAATGTCGGAGAGCATGGGAATAAAGAAGAGTCTCTTCAAACTATTGAATCCTTGGGTATGCTGCGGGGAAATGCTAAGGGCACGGTTTGCTATGAGTTTGAACTCGTGACTTAACTAATAAATACTAAAGGTTAATGCATTTAAGTACTTTGATTTCTGCCCGAGTATTATGCACCATCCTGCATTGTAGAAGATGCACAATCAGACTCTGGTTTCCTTAATTGATCACCGACATCAACTTTCTGCCATTATTTACTTTGTTTATAAGATAAAGTGCAATACACTAATGGTGATCAGTCAAAAGCAATCTTCAATACAATTTTGGTTTTAGTCGTATAGTTGGTTTCTCATGCAGTTTTGCTCTGCTTGAAATTTGACATCTCCCTTTATATTATAAGTTCATGTTAACATGCATTTTTGCAGACAAGTTTTGCAGGTGTGGAGATTATGCCTCTTATTCCAGATGAGTCCTTGGATATTGAAATACCAGATGAAGATCTTGAAGTGAGTTATTCAAGATCAGGTGGTGCAGGAGGCCAAAATGTAAACAAAGTTGAAACAGCAGTTCGCATTGTCCATATTCCAACTGGAATTGCTGTTCGATGCACAGGTTCTTATTTTATTTTGTCACTCTATGAACAAAATGCCTTTTGGTTACTTGTATCTGCTGTATAGAATGTAGGGATGCCATTGAGTGTTCCTTTGCAAAAACATTTGACAAATTCTTTTCTTTTGAAGGTTAATTGTATCATCCATCTCTACTTGTATCTGTGTTATATGTCACTGTTCTGTCTTTGATTTGTTTTGGCTGTTGATCCCTCTAGTGTCATGTGCTCATCTCTTTTGCATACAGAGGAAAGAAGCCAGCTCTCAAACAAGACAAAGGCCCTTAATCGTTTGAAGGCAAAGTTAATGGTCATAGCTCAGGAGCAACGTGCATCTGAAGTCCGACAGATAAGAGGTGATGTTGTAAAAGCTGAATGGGGACAACAAATTCGAAATTATGTCTTCCATCCATATAAGCTAGTAAAAGATGTACGGACTGGTTTACAGACCTCTGATATAACAGCTGTTATGGATGGACAGTTAGAACCATTTATTAAATCTTACCTAAGATTCAAACATGTGAACAACATGACATTACAAAACTGAATGAAACTAGTCTTTATGTTTTAGTCATCTTCCAATGTAGTCATTCTTCTTTCCTCGCACATGATTACATTTTTTGGTTTGAGTTTTATCTTTCATAAAATATAAATCGTAATTGTTAAATTAGTTCTTAAAGATTTAGGAACTTAAGTGCCTCCGTGGAATGATTTTTTAACCATCCAAATCAGTGGGATAGTCAAGTAAAACAGAAGTTTATTCAACTTCAGCAGAAACAGCCAACCTGGGGAAACATGGTCTTTTGGCCTACGAGTTGAACAACCTATATGTGTCCTAAGTTTGGTCCAGAGGTTCACGATAGATGTGTTTATATAATAATTCCACAACCCAATAGGGAAATTCTCTAGTAACCCCTAGACTATGTCAAATTCATCGGCCTTATATCAAATTAAAGAACTCCAGCTGAACAAAAGAATTGAGGTGAAGGCATGGGCATTGGATAGAGGCAGTTGAATATAAGCAATAAGTATTATATGCTTCTTGCATTGATTGTGTAATAATTTAATAAGATCGATCTTGTTGATCATGCAATGTAGTTGGAAACATCTTTAAGGCTAATAACTGTAACGAGTATTGACTGCAAGTTGATAACTGTCCATTTTATTGGTTTGAAAGCATGTTTGCTCTAGTTTAATTTGCTATCACCAATATTGTGCTCCTAATGCAGAGCTATGTTGCAAGAAATGACAAACGAAGAAATGTGACGAGAAACAGGGTTGTGAGAGGTTGCACGTAAGAAACGGATTTTAGTATATATATATATATATAAGTTTTATTTATAAAATCATTAAAATTTAGCTCTACTTATTTTGTGATTGAAACCATGCAATATATTTAAATTTAAACAAATCAATATACTTAATTTTTTTAAATAATAAATATATCCTTAAGTTCCGGTCCAAAAAAATTCTTTTTAATAATAGATATATTCATGCAAATGTAAATCTTATTTTAAAAACTTAAAAAGTAATTTATATGTTAAATATATTTTAAACAGAGCCGAGAAAAGCTCGAACATATTTTCAATGCATTCCAACAAACGCTGCTATTTTTGAAGTGTTTTGTAAAGCATGTAATTGACAGGTGTGTCTGCCGTTGCTGTGTGCCATTGCCATCCTGTGCAACGGTCCAACATCTGCGTGCTGGATAAAATACTGTCAAAAGCGCTGTTGCTGTCACGTGCCCGTTTCCACATGTTATAACACAAAATGCTTAGTCAAGTTAGAATATGCACTAAGCATATTCAGCGCTAGTCCCTATATCCTATCAGTTTGGCCCAACCTCTTTCATCAAGGTAGGCCTTCTTTCAAAAGAAAAGATTGAAATATATAAAAATTATTGGCTATATGTGATGGTTTATCCTCTTGTTTCAAAAGTAAAGAATATCCAAATATCAAATAAAATGTGCCAAATCATGATTTACACACGAAAGGACTAGGATATGGTTTATCATATACAGCCAATAAGTTTTATATACATATTCAGCGTTAGTTACTACCTAGATGTTAGTACGGGGCAAATACTGTAGAAAGAACAATGAACAATAGGAGATCGTTGTTAGTTTGCAACTCTAATGTCTTGAAGTACAAATGCTTTGCTGAAAATTAGAGAACTGCTATGCTGTTCTATTCAAATTATTCTTCAAATTATAGTAATTGGAATGCAAAATTGTGCTTGAACTAGCGCCCCTAGGATGTTTGAATTAAAACTGTACTTTAGTTGCATATAATAGAATGAAACAACCATGGAAATGGTAAATTTTAACCACAAAAAGATTGACACATGTATTTTAACTTGAAAATTCCAATATAGAGAAACACAAACAATTTACAAAGGAGATAAAACATGCTAAAACAATCATCTGATTACTATGCTCATTCAAACTACTCTATACACCACAATTCTTCATACTACAACCAATTGAACTCACTAACTCTTCCTCTCACACTCGTTGCCTATAATTGTGCATGTGCCTCTCACTTATAGAAATTTTCAGATTGTTCTTTTGTGCATTAAAGGACTCCCAATTGATTCAGAGTTGGAAGAGAGACTGTTTTTCATATTACTTATTCATTTCAATTGGCAGATTGCCAAATGACTTCAAAAAAACTGCCATGACAAATGAAATTGTCATGAGACAAACGAAACGTTTTTGAAACCAGTCAAAATTGCTAAGACACATACGTAACCACCAATGACAATTGTGCAACTACCTCCATGTTATACCTAGTGATTTTTCAACTGCAAAAGTACTTGACTTGTAGGTTTGATTCTAATTGAGTTCTTGGATGGATGATGGAGATTGATTTTGATCATTATGAATCAGTGTGAGGCAATAACAGGGTGTTGAGGTGTTGTCAGTGATGTCTCCAAGGTGTCGAATAATGTCCATGAGGTGGCAAAGAATGTTCTTGTGGTGTCATGTATGCTAGAAGGTCAATGACAAACTTTGCTTTAGTGATCATGCATGGAGCTTGCAGGGTTTGCTTGGTTAGGCGAGGTGATGGATGTTGATGTGTTGACCATGTTTGAGGGGTCATATAAGGTGTCAAGAGTGCTTTGGGGCACTTGTGGAAGTCAAAGGAATTCATTAGAACAACCTTGTGCATGTCTAGGTTAGCCTAGTCACTTTGATAGATCTTCCTGAGTAATCATATTGATGATGTCAACATTTGCATGTGTGAAGGTGTCATAGGAAATGGTCACATGGGTTTGTTGAAGTTTGTGCCTTGTTCATGTGTTTCAAATTTAAAGTCTTGACATGAATCCTATCAAAAGTTATGAGGGTGCAAATATGGTCTCCTAGGCATATTTCTCTGGTTTCCATAGCCAAATTTGCATTAAAAAGTGATCGTTGGAATTCAAATATTTGAATCTACAAAGGAAAATCAGTCCTCACTATTTTGGCTATAACTTTTGATGGAGGATGAATTTGATGGTGGTATAAAAAGCAAAATGGTAGAGAACTTCAAGGGTTATCCAAGGAAAATAATTTGGAGGTTTGATTGATAGTACAATTGCATTTATTGCAGTCAAAAGTTGATTGAGGGTTTGACCCTCTGCAAATGACCTCGGAAGGATGTTTGAGTTTTTTTGGATGGTGTTTGGATGTTTCAAGATGAATTATCAATTGGAGAGTGTTGTAGACTCTTTGAGGATGATCTGTATGGA
Organism: Torreya grandis; assembly: GCA_037957365.1. NCBI lineage: Eukaryota > Viridiplantae > Streptophyta > Pinopsida > Cupressales > Taxaceae > Torreya > Torreya grandis. The sequence continues at coordinate 2,404,917 of JARHVA010001065.1, read as the reverse complement.
TTTTGGAGGTTTGACCAATCCATTTTCTGTATAAATAAATGCTCACAAGTTGATTGTTTGTTCGTTCATGGTGTTTTTGTGAGGAAGACAAATGATTGATAGGTTTTGCATATGCAGAGGTGAGAAGGGATGAATGTAAGAACTTGAGGGTGTCTTGGGGGTCATGTGGCGAGGACCTATGGGCTTTGATGTGGACTTGTGTTCCTAGTTTTGCTCGGTAATGTGCTAAAAGAGTGAATAGGTCTCCATGAGATCTATAAGGGCTACTAAGGCCTAATTGAAAGGTGTAGCTACTAAAGGGTGACCCATGGATGCTATGGTCAACCTATGAAGGTGGTATTGAGCTCTGTCTGAATGAGATAGAAGCCTTAAGAGTTAAGGGAAGTCTTATGGCCGACCAAGAAGGTGATGGACAAGTTTACTCTATAAAGAGCTAAATCAAAGGTGATGGTTTCTAGAGTTGTTGAGCGAAGAATATAGAAGTTTGAGTGTGCTTGGTGGATGGATTGAAGATAGGAACAGGTTGAGGAATGTGTGCATGACTTATAGGTTATAATTCTTATGTTATAACAGTGTACTTGCAGGTTTGAAGATTGAGAATGAGCGAAGAGGTCTAGAGTGATCCAAAAGGGTGTTTTGGATGCATTGTTTGTGTGTGCAAGCTTGAGAGAGTATGAAGAGTTGAAGAAATGTGTTATACATTGTTTCTCAATCAGATTGAAAGACATTCAGAGTTTTGGAGCTGTTGATTTTATAGGTGTTGTGTGGGTGCTCAACATCTAAAACAAGTTGGTGCTTGTTCATGCTTAGGGGTGGGTGCTCCTTGTGACGTTCATGCTTCACTAAAAGATCTCATGTTTGTGATCATTTTATAGGACAAGTAGTCCATTGGTTTGCAAGTTTGAGAGTGGGTTTTATATCCTATGAGGGTTTTCCACATAATTCATGTGTTGTGTGCTTGATCTTGCATTATCTTTCTTGTTTATTGTTATGAATAACTTGTATGCTTTATGAATGTCTGTGGTGATTGATCAAGGGTTTGAAAGGATTGAAATTGAAGTTTGGATTATCTTGCATCACTGATTCACCCCACATTTCAGTGATTGTACCTTTAACAATTGGTATCAGAGCCATACCTTCTTTGCAAATTTAACCACTTGAAGGTGATCATAGGTACAATGGATGACAAAGACCCTGAGACATTTCTTCAAAGTGAAATATTATGTGCCTTATCATAGATAAAAGGATGGATAATTTGGAAGGTAAAACTATGACATATATAGATGTGCTTTTATCTAAAGATAAGCAGAAGTTAGCTCTACCAAAGAATTCAAGGATGAGAAGCCTTGGGTGAATGATGGTCAAGCTAAGGGGATGACTGACATGAACAACTATAGTTATATCTTCAATGGATATTATTATACTTGTAATGAATATGGTCACAAATATAGGGACTATACTCACTCTTCAAGGAGAAGAAACGAGGTTTTATGCTATAACTGCAATCAACAGGGACATATAGCCAAGTACTGCTAGAGGGACTTTTGGAAAAAGGATATTCAAGTCATTGACACCATCAAATGGTTCAAGAAAGACAAATCCAAGATTGAAGAAAAGAAGAAGCATGATTTAGATAGTTCACCAAAGAAAGAATCAATGTTTGTTGAAACTGCGTTGCATACTCAAGAGGATGAAAACAAGAAATGGTACATAGACAGTGGATGCTCAAGTCATATGATAGGGGACAAGAGCAAGTTTATCTCTCTCAAGAAGCACAATTTAGGTTCAGTAAGATTTGGTGACAACAATTCTGCTAACATAATCGGGAAAGGTTCTGTAAGCTTGGATAATGGTCACACTAGAACTGAAAATGTTCTATATGTAGAAGGTTTGAAACACAAACTTCTACGTGCTAGCCAAATGTGTAAAAAAGCAAATACTCTGAATTTTCATGACAAAGGATGTGAAGTGAGAAGAGCCAAGTCTAACAAATTAGTTGCAAACATTCACAAGGCAAATAACAACTTGTATGTATTCCATGAATCCAATAGAGAGGAGTGCTTCATGAATCAATTAGAAGAAAGTTGGTTTTGGCATAGAAGACTTGGACATCTGAACTTTGACAATTTAGTGAGGATCAGTTCAAAAGGGCTAGTGAAGCATATGCCTAAAATCATTAAGATTCCTCATACTCTTTGCAAGGCATGCCTTCATGGGAAGCAAACCAAAAGAAGCTATACACCTACGAGGAATTCCACCACAATTCCATTACATTTAATCCACACTGACTTATGTGGACCTACAAGAACTCAAGGCATTCAAGGTAACAACTACATCGTGCTATTAATTGATGACTTCACTAGGATGACTTGGATATATTTCTTTAAAGAGAAATCAAAATATTTTGCAAAGTTTAAGGCATTCAAAGCTCTTGTTGAAAATGAAAAAAGATTAAGAATCAAGTGTCTGACATCAGATAGAGGAGGAGAATTTTGGTCTTATGAATTTGATGACTTTTGTGAAGAACAAGGAATTAGAAGACAATATTCTGCTGCTAGGACACCCCAATGGAATGGGGTAGTTGAGAGAAAAAATAGAACTGTTAAAGGGATGACTAGAACCATGCTTCAAGATTCCAAACTAGCATATGGTTTTTGGGAAGAGGCTGCTAATACATCAGTTTACATCTTAAACAGATGCCAAGTTAGAGTAAATGTTGATAAGACTCCATATGAGTTATGGAAGAATATGGTAGCTAATGTCAGAGACTTTAGAGTGTTTGGGAACAAGTGTTTTATCAAGAGAGATGAAAAAAATCTTGGTAAATTTGACTCAAGGTATAATGAAGGCATCTTCTTAGGTTATTCCTTTATGAGTTCTGCTTACAGAGGTTTCAATAAGAGACTCCACAAAATTGTTGAAAGCTCTAATGTAAGAGTCGACGAAGTAGGTGACATTAAGAAGTCTAGCTTACAAATATATAACACTATTGAGAATCTTATTTCAAATAATGAAGGCATACCCGATCAATCAGATGATGAAGAGGAAGAGGTAAGGCAGGACACTAAAGCTCCTTCTAGAAGAATACAGAAGGATCATCCTGTTTCTCAAGTTATTGGAGATGTGAATGCTAGTTTGCAAACTTGATGGTGAATGTTGGCAATCCGAATCTATAAAAAACAACTCTTTTATCTAAGGTTGAACCTAAAACATTCTTAGAAGCTAGCAAAGATGAAAATTGGACATGTGCAATGGATGAGGAACTTGATCAAATAGTAAAGAATGAAACATGGGATTTGGTTCCAAGGCCAAAAGACAAAAATGTTTTAGGAACCAAGTGGGTATTCAGAAACAAGATGAATAAGAAATGAGAGGTCACAAGAAATAAGGCTAGACTAGTATGTAAAGGATACGCTCAAGTTGAATGGATAGATTTCGATGAGACATTTGCTCCTATGACAAGAATGGAAGCAATTGGACTCTTCTTATCTTATGCAAGCTTCAATGGTTTCAAAGTTTACCAAATGGATGTGAAATCTGCATTTTTGAATGGCAACTTGGATGAAGAAATTTACATTGAGCTACCTGAAGGTTTTTCCATGACAAGTAATCAGAAATGTGTTTGCAAACTAAATAAGGCTTTATATGGTCTTAAACAAGCTCTTAGAGCTTGGTATGATAGATTAAAAAAATATCTATTGAGTCAAGGCTTCAAAAGAGGGGGTAGTTGATAGTAATTTATTCATTAAGACAGATGACACTCATCAATTACTAGTTGTAGTCTATGTTGATGACATAGTTTTTGGTTCTGACAATGACAATATGAGTAGAGAGTTTGCAGATGCTATGAAGACTGAGTTTGAAATGTCAATGTTGGGAGAACTTTCCTTCTTATTATGATTGCAAATTAACCAAATTGATGTAGGGATATTCATTTCATAGGCAAAACACATCAATGATATGCTAAGGAAGTTTGACACATTGGATTATAAGCCAATGAGTACTCCAATGATCACGAGATGCAAGTTAAGTAAACAAGATGACTCACCAAAAGTTGATAAAACTTTGTATAGATCCACGATTGGAAGTCTCTCATAATCTTCTGCATCTAGGTCAGATATCATGCAAGCAGTAAGCCTTATAGGAAGGTTTCAAGCTGATCCTAGAGAATCTCACTTAAAAGCCATTAAAAGGATCTTGATGTATCTCAAGAGCACAATAGAGTATGGTTTATGGTACCCTAGGAGCAAATAATTCATTTTAAAGATATACACAGATACAGATTGGGCAGGATGTGTGGATGATAGGAGTACTAGTGGTGGTGTTTTCTTCATGGGTGAATGCTTGGTGTCTTGGCTAAGCAAGAAACAAGCCTCTATATCTCTATCAATTTTAGATGTTGAGTATATAACTATTGCTTCCTGTTGTACTCAGGTAATGTGGATAAAACAAACTTTGGAAGACTATAAGGTAAGACAAAATGGACCTTGTCCTATCTATTGTGACAATACAAGTGCCATTAGTATCTCCAAGAATCTTGTTATGCACTCAAAAACTAAACACATTTCTATTAGATATCATTTCTCGAGAGAACAAGTGAGTTATCAAAGTGTTAAGTTGGAGTATGTGCCTACAAAAGAACAACTTGTAGATATTGACTAAACCATTGACAAAGGCAACATTTGAATATCTAAGACAAAGCTTGGGAGTCATCTCTTTTCCTATAAATCATTCAAAGGTCTTTGATTAAGGGGGATCAACAAGTTCATAAGCTTGCTCTAGTGGTTGGTGATGGAAAGCTTCAAGAAACCCATTCAGGGACATTGGTCCTAAAAGCAAAATCTAGTCAATTTTTGATGCTTGGTTCAATAGGTCAAATAATGAAGTATGAAGGTGAGGTTGGTATGGAGTATGTAGAGGATGCGTACAAGTGTATTACATGAGTTTTCATGCATTGGAATGGTCATAGGTAGCATTTATGACCATTTGTTCTATTTGACCATTTTGGTTAGTGTTCACCGCCTAGTGAGTGTTAATCTTGCAAATTTGATGTTTTTGAGGTCTAAGAAGTTAAACAAGTGTGGAAGCCAGTTGCATTTGATGTGTCCAGGTGAAATAAGTACTATAGAGATGCCAGAAGGATACCATGATCAATCTAAGGTGTTTTGGCATATTGACTGCTATGTACATAGGGTCTGCAAGCACAAAATGATTGGTTCCAGGTGTCAAATGAAGATTTGTGAGTATTCAAGCTAACTTTGATGCAAAGAAAGGTGTGTTAACCTCATTTAGGTATGTTCTAGGTGGTTTCAGGGTTTGAAGGTTTCTTGAAGACAAGATAAATATTTTTGATGCCTCCCGAGTATCACAGTTTGTGCATAAGGATTAGGAGGCTAAAAACCATTTTATGGTTCTATGGGTTCCCATAGGATTCTAACCTCAAAATCTAGTCCAGAAGTGTGCATTGATGACCTCAAGGTATGAGAGAAGTTTTAGAAGTTGGCATTGACCGAAAGGTGGTAAGTTGACCATGTCTGTTCTTGATGCCCTAGTTTTTGCACCATGTGAGTTGGTGACCTTCCCAAAGGAGTTGAGACCTATGGTTGCTTAATCTATTGAAATGGCCAAAAGGGGACTCAAAAAATGTTTCACATTCATATGGAGGTATGTAGTTTGTCTTATGGATAAGGATTTGTGCAAATGGAGGGCTAATTAGCAGGTCTGTTTGTGAAGGAGCTATGGTGCAGAGGAAGATTTGGTTGATGATTTTTGGCATGCATGAGGGGGAATATGAAAGTACTCCAGATATGAAATTTTAAGCCATGAAAGTGCATACACATAAATTTATGGGTTCTGTAGGGTTTAGGTAGGGCTACTAGGCCTCTAGGTAAGGCAAATATGAAAAATTGAACTTTTTGGTCATTTTATCCAAAATATCAAGGTATGATTGTTCTGATATGAGTTTTTCAATAAATTTTGAACATATTTCATGTTTTGAGAGTGGCTTGAACATCAATTGGAGATCATGGTGTTGACTTATGAGAGAAAATTTGATGGCAATTATGAAATTTTGTTATGGTTGGAGATGCTCTGAAGGTGCTCAGGAGGAGCCTAAGGCCAGGAGACTTAGGGGGAGTCCCTCTCAGTGATATTAAGGTGTGATCACTCCCATTTTCTTGGTATTGTGTGTTTCTTCTTCATATAGCAGGGCATGGTCAAGATGGTGTGTTGTCAATGAGCAAGACTATGAAGATATGGTAAGGAATGGTATACATATTGATAGGGGGAGTTTTTATCATCTCTTAGAGGATTTCATTTCTTGATGTTGGCTTCAAAAACATTTTAATTTTTTTTAGGTATTTAGGATCAATAGGTAAACCCACTTTGCCATTGTGTCAAAGGGAGAGAAAGTGTTTGCAGAGAAAGTAGTATGTGCATAGTTTTGTGTTGGTGTTGACATCAATGATGAAGGGGGATATTGTTGAGGTGTCTTCAATGATGTCTCCAAAGTGTCCAAGAATGTCCATGAGGTAGCAAAGAATGTTCTTGTGGTGTCATGTATGCTAGAAAGTCAATGACAAAGTGTGCCTTAGTGATCATGCATGGAGCTTGCAGTGTTTGCTTGGTTAGACAAGATGATGGATGTTGGTGATGTGTTGACCATGTTTGAGGGGTTGTATAAGGTGTCAAGAGTGCTTGAGGCACTTGTGGAAGTCAAATAAATTCATTAGGATAGCCTTATGAATGTCTATGTTAGCCTAGTCACTTTGACAAATCTTCTTGAGTAAGTTGATTGATGATGTCATCATTCACACGTGTGAAGGTGTCAAAGAAAAATGGTCACATGGGTTTGTTGAGGTTTGTGCCTAGTTCATTTGTTTCAAATTTCAGGTCTTGACATGAATCCTATCAAAAGTTATGGTGCAAATATGGTCTTTGAAGCATATTTCTCTATTTTCCGTAAGCCAAATTTGCATTAAAAAGTGACCGTTGGAATTCAAATATTTGAATTTACAAAGGAAAACTAGTCCTCACTATTTTGTTTATAACTTTGGATGGAGGATGAATTTGATGGTGGTATAAAAATAAAAATGGTAGAGAACTTTAAGGGCTATCTAGGAAAAATAATTTGGAGGTTTGATTGATAGTACAATTTCATTTATTACAATCAAAAGTTGATTGAGGGTTTGACCTTCTTCTGCAAATGACCTCAGAAGGATGTTTGAGTTTTTGTTGATGGTGTTTGGATGTTTCAAGATAAATTATCAATTGGAGAGTTGTATACTCTCTAAGGATGATCTGTATGGATTTTGGAGGTTTGACCAATCCATCTTCTATATAAACAAATGCTCACAAGTTCACTGTTTGTTTGTTCATGGTGTTTTTGTGAGGAAGGCAAATGATTGACAGGGTTTGCATATGCATAGGTGAGTAGGGATGAATGTAAGCACTTGAGGGTGTCTTAGGGGTTATGTGGCGAGGACCTATGGGCTTTGATGTGGACTTGTGTTCCTAGTTTTACTTGGTAATGTGCTAAAAGAGTGAATAGGTCTCCATGAGACCTATAAGGGCTACTAAGGTCTATTTGAAAGGTGTAGCTACTAAAGGGTGACTCATGGATGTTATGGTAAACCTATGAAGGTGGTATTGAGCTATGTTTGAATGGGATATAAACCTTAAGAGTTAAGAAAAGTCTTATGGCTGACCAAGAAGGTGATGGACAAGTTTACTCTGTCAAGAGCTAAATCAAAGGTGCTAGTTTCTAGAGTTGTTGAGCGAAGAATAGAGAAGTTTGAGTGTGTTTGGTGGATGGATTGAAGAGCAGAGCAAGTTGAGGAATGTGTGCATGACCTATAGGTTATAATTATGATGTTTTATTAGTGTACTTGTAGGTTTGAAGATTGAGGATGAGCTAAGATGTCTAGAGTGATCCAAAAGGGTGTTTTCGATGCATTGCTTGTGTGTACAAGCTTAAGACAGTATGAAGAGTTGAAGAAAGGTGTTATACATTGTTTCTTCATTAGCTTGAAAGGCAATCAGAGTTATGGCACTGTTGATTTTATAGGTGTTGTGTGGGTGCTCAACATCTAGAACAAGTTGGTGCTTGTACATGCTTAGGGATGGGTGCTTCACTAAAAGGTCTCATGTTTGCGATTATATTCTAGGACAAGTAGTCCATGTGTTTTAAATCTTGAGAGTGGGTCTTATTTTCCATGAGGGTCTTCCACATAATTCATGTGTTGTGTTCTTGATCTTGCATTATCTTTCTTATTCATTATTATGAATAACTTGTATTATTTATGAATGCCTATGGTGATTGATCAAGGGTTTGAAAGATTGGAATTGATGTTTGGATTGTCTTGCATCACTGATTCACCCTCCCTCATTGATTGTACCTCTAACAATTGGTATCAGAGCCATACCTTCTTTTCAAGTTTAACTACTTGAAGGTGATCATGGTGCAATGGATGACAAAGAGACTGAGACATTTCTTCAAAGTGAAATAGTATGTGCCTTATCAGAGATCAAACATCTAAAGGAAGTGAATAAATGTCTAGAGGAAGAGATTGGAAGATTGAAGAAAAAGAAAGGGAGTAAGAATTCAGATCTGACTTCCTCAATGTATCATGAGATTATTTCAAGCATTAATGGTGTGAAGACACAAATAGACAAACTAACATCAACAATCAATAATTTTCAGGGCATGATGACTAAAGGCATGAATCAAAGGATGGATAATTTGGAAAGTAAAATTATGACATATATAGCTGTGATTTTATTTAAAGATAAGCATAATTTAGCTCTACCAAAGAATTCAAGGATGAGAAGTCTTGGGTGAATGATGGTCAAGCTAGAGGGATGACTTCCATGAACAACTATAGTTGTCTTCAATGGATATTGTTATATTTGTAATGAATATGGTCATAGATATGGGGACTGTACTTACTCTTCAAGGAGCAGAAATGAGGTTCTATGCTATAACTGCAATCAACAGGGACATATAGCCAAGTACTGCAAGAGTGACTTTGGGAAAAAAGATATTCAAGTCATTGACACCATCAAATGGTTCAAGAAAGACAAATCCAAGATTGAAGAAAATAAGAAGCAGTATTTAGATAGTTCACCAACGAAAGAATCAATGTTTGTTTAAACTGCCTTGCATACTCAAAAGGATGAAAACAAAAAATGGTACATAAAAAGTGGATGCTCAAGTTATATGATAGGAGACAAGAGCAAGTTTATCTCAAGAAGCACAATTCAAGTTCAGTAAGATTTGGTGACAACAATTCTACTAACATAGTTGGGAAAGGATCTGTAAGCTTGGATAATGGTCACACTAGAATTGGAAATGTTATATATGTAAAAGGTTTGAAAAAAAATCTTCTAAGTGTTAGCCAAATGTGTAAAAAAATAAATACTCTTAATTTTCATGACAAAGGATGTGAAGTGAGAAGAGCCAAGTTTGGCAAATTAGTTTCAAATATTCACAAGGTAGATAACAACTTGTATGTATTCCATGAATCCAATAGAGAGGAGTGCTTCATGAATCAATTAGAGGAAAGTTGATTTTGGCATAGAAGACTTGGACATCTAAACTTTTACAATTTAGTGAGGACCAGTTTAAAAGGGTTAATGAGGCATATGTCAGACACGGTGATTCTATTATCTACTTCACTTGTAAGTCGATCATACCCTATTACTTCCTAGAAATTGAAGTGGATTGGCAGGAGGAGACGTAGAGATGGGCCTAATTTCTCCACTTTTTATATGGACTTTTTACCCTTTGTGACAAAAAATAATTACAATATTGGAATTTTTTTTCATGTATCTAATCCCACTTAAATCTTCTTGCAATTTGTTCAATTCTTTCTTTAGTATTGCTGCTTCTTTCTTCATAAATTTATCGAATCCTCCATTTTTTTCATCAAAATTTTCAAACACTAAGATTCCTCATACTCTTTGCAAGGCATGCCTTCATGGGAAGCAAACCAAAAGAAGCTACAAACCTAAGGAGAATTCCACCATAGTTCTATTAGAGTTAATTCACACTGACCTATGTGAACCTACAAGAACTCAAGGCATTCAAGGTAACAACTACTTCATGTTATTAATTGATGACTTCACTAGGATGACTTGGATATACTTCCTTAAAGAGAAATTAGAAGCTTTTGAAAAGTTTAAGGCATTCAAAAGTCTTGTTGAAAATGAAAAGGATCAAAAATCAAGTGTGTGAGATTAGATAGAGGAGGAGAATTTTGGTCTTATGAGTTTGATAAATTTTATGAAAAACAAGGAATTAGAAGACAATATTCAGCTGCTATGACACCCCAACAGAATGGGGTAGCTAAGAGGAAAAACAAAACTGTCTAAGAGATGACTAGAACCATGCTTCAAGATTCCAAACTATTAATGGTTTTTGGGAAGAGGCTGTTAATACATTAGTTTACATCTAAAACAAATGCCAAGTTAGAGTAAATAGTGATAAGACTCCATATGAGTTATGAAAGAATAGGGCAACTAATGTCCAACACTTTAGAGTGTTTGGGAGCACGTGTTTTATCAAGAGAGATGAATAAAATCTTGGTAAATTTGACTTAAGGTCTAATGAAGGCATCTTATTAGGTTATTCCTTCATACGTTCTGCTTATAGATGTTTTAATAAGAGACTCCACCAAGTTGTTGAAAATTCTAATGTAAGATTTGAAGAAGTAGGTGACATCAAGAAGCCTAGCTTATAGATAAATAACACTATTGAGAATATTATTTTAAATAATGAAGGTATACCTGATCAATCAGATGATGCCGAGGAAGAGGTAAGGTAGAACACTAAAGCTCCTTATGGAAGAATACAAAAGGATAACCTTGTTTCTCAATTTATTAGAGATGTGAATGCTAGTTTGTAGACTAGAAGGAGAATGTTGATCAATCAGTATCCACAAGACACAGCTCTGTTATCCAAGGTTGAACCTAAAACTTTCTTAGAAGCTATTAAAGATGAAAATTGGACATGTGCAATGGATGAGGAACTTGATCAAATAGTAAAGAATGAAACATGGGGATTGGTTCTAAGGCCAAAAGAGAAAAATGTGATAGGAACCAAGTGGGTATTCAGAAACAAGATGAATGAGAAAGGAGAGGTCACAAAAAATAAGGCTAGATTGAGATGTAAAGGATATGCTCAAGTTGAAGGGATAGATTTTGATGAGATATTTACTCTTGTGGCAAGAATATAAGCAATTAGACTCTTCTTATCTTATGTAAGCTTCAAAGGTCTCAAATTTTACCAAATGGATGTGAAATTTTTATTTTTGAATGACAACTTGGATGAAGAAGTTTACTTTGAGCTACCTGAAGGTTTTTCCATGACAAGTAATCAAGACTTTGTTTGCAAACTAAAGAAGGATTTATATGGTCTTAAACAAGCTCCTAGATCTTAGTATGATAGATTAGATAAGTATCTATTGAGTCAAGGCTTTAGAAGAGGGGTAATTGACAATAATTTATACATTAAGATAGATGCACTCATCAATTACTAGTTTTAGTCTATGCTGATGACATAATTTTTGGTTATGAAAACGACAACATGAGTAGAGAGTTTCTAGATGCTATGAAGATTGAGTTTGAAATGTCAATGTTGGGAGAACTTTCCTTCTTATTAGGATTGCAAATTAACCAACTTGAAGCAAGGATATACATTTCATAGGAAAAATACATCAAGGATATGCTAAGGAAGTTTGACACATTGGATTGTAAGCCAATGAGTACTCCAATGATCATAGACTGTAAGTTAATTAAATAAGATGACTCACAAAAATTTGATCAAACTTTGTATATATCCATGATTGGAAGTCTTTTATACTCTATTGCATCTAGGCCCAATATCATGCAAGCAGTAGGCCTTATAGGAAGGTTTCAAGTTGATCCTATAGAATCTCACTTGAAAGCCGTTAAAAGGATCTTGAGGTATCTCAAGAGCACAATAGAGTATGGTTTATGGTACCCTAGGAGCAACTAATTCATTCTAAAGACATACACTGATGTAGATTGGACATGATGTGTGGATGACAGGAGGAGTACCAGTAGTGCTATTTTCTTCATGGGTGAATGCTTGGTGTCTTAGCTAAGAAATAAGTAATCCTTTGTATCTCTATCAAATACAAAATCTGAGTCTATATCTACTGCTTCCTATTGTACTCAGGGAATGTGGATAAAACAAATCTTGGAAGACTATAAGGTAAGACAAAATAGACCTTGTCCTATCTATTGTGACAATACAAGTGCAATTAGTATCTCCAATAATCTTGTTATCACTCAAAAACTAAACACATTCCAATTAGATATCATTTCTTGAGAGAACAAGTGAGTTATCAAAGTGTTAAGTTGGAGTATGTGCCTACAAAAGAACAACTTGCAGATATTATGACTAAACCATTGACAAAGGCAACATTTGAATATCTAAGACAAAGTTTGGGAGTTATATCCTTGTCTATAAATCATTAGAAGGTATTTGATTAAGGGGGATTAACAAGTTCATAAGCTTGCTCCAGTGGTTGGTGATGGAAATCTTTAAGAAACCCATTCAAGGACACTAGTCTTAAAGGCAAAATCTAGTCAATTTTTGATGTTTGGTTCAATAGGTCAAATCATGAAGTATGAAGGTGAGGTTGGTATGGAGTATGTAGAGGAAGTGTATTACATAGGTTTTCATGAATTGGAATGGTCATAGGTAGAATTTATGACCATTTGTTCTATTTGCCCATTTTGGTCAGTGTTCACTATCGAGTGAGTGTTAATCTTACAAATTTGATGCTTTTGAGGTCTAAGAAGCTAACCAAGTGTGGAATCCAGTTGCATTTGATGCGTTTAGGTTAAATAAGTGCTATAGATATGTCAGAAGGATACCATGATCAATCTAAGGTGTTTTGGCATAGTGATTGCTGTGTACATAGGGTCTGCAGACACAAAATGATTGGTTCCAGGTGTCAAATGAATATTTGTGTGTATTCAAGTTAACTTTAATGCATAGAAAGGTGTGTTAACCTCATTCAGGTATGTTCCTGGTGGTTTTAGGGTTTGAATGTTTTTTGAAGACAAGATAAAGATTTTTGATGCCTCTCGGGTATTACAATCTGTGCATAAGGATAAGGAGGCTAAAAACCATTTCATGGTTCTATGTGTTTCCATAGGATTCTGACCTCAAAAACTAGTCCAAAAGTCTGCATTGATGACCTCAAGGTATGAGAGAAGTTTCAGAAGCTGATGTTGACTGAAACGTGGTAAGTTGACCCTATTTGTTCTTGATGCCCTAGTTTTTGCACCATGTGAGTTGGTGACCTTCCTAAGGGAGTTGAGACCTGAGGATGCTTAATCCATTGAAATGGATAGAATGGTACTAAAAAAGTGTTTTACAATCATCTGGAGGTGTGTAGTTTGTTCTATGGACAAGGATTTGTGTAAATGGAGAGCTAATTGGTAGGTCAGTTTGTGAAGGGGCTATGGTTCAAAGGAAGAGTTGGTTTATGTTTTTTGGAATGCATGAGGGGGAATATAAAATTTCAAGCCATGAAAGTGCATACATAGAAAGTTATGGGCTCTACAAGGTTTAGGTAGGGCTACCAGGCAAGGCTAGTATGACGAAATGAACTTTTTGGTCATTTTTTCCAAAAGACCAAGGTATGATTATTCTCATATAAAATTTTCAGTCCATTTTTAACATATTTCATGTTTCGAGAGTGGATTTAACATTTTTTGGAGATCATGGTGTTGACTTATGAGAGAAAATTTGAAGGCAATTATGAAATTTTGTCATGGTTGGAGATGGTCTGAAGGTGCTCAAGAGGAGACTAAAGTCAGGAGACTTAGGGGAGTCCCTCTCAGTTCTCTTAAGGTGTGATCACACCCATTCTATTGGTATTTTTTGTTTCTTATTCATATAGTAGGGCATGGTCAAGATGGTGTGTTGTCAAGGAGTAACACTGTGAAGATTTGGTAAAGAATGGTATGCACAATGATAGGGGGAGTTTATATCATCTCTCAGAGGAGTTCCCTTATTTATGTTGGCTTTGAAAACATTTGAATTTTTTTTAAGTCCTCAGGATCAATAGATAAGCCCACTTTGTCATTGTGTCAAAGGGGGAGAAAGTGTTTATAGAGACAGAAAGAGTATGTGCATAGTTTTGTGTTAGTGTTGAAATCAATGACAAAGGAGGAGATTGTTGAGGTGTTGTCAATTGTGTCTCAAAGGTGTCTAATAATTTACATGAGGTGGAAAATAATGTTTTTATGGTGTCATGTATGCTAGAAGGTCAATGACAAAGTGTGCCTTAGTGATTATGCATGAAGCTTGTAGGGTTTGCTTGGTTAGGCAAGGTGATGGATGTTGGTGATGCATTGACCATGTTTGAGGGGTCATATAAGGTGTCAAGAGTGCTTGGGAACCTTGTGAAAGTCAAAGGAATTCATTAAAATAGCCTTGTGAATGTCTAGGTTAGCCTAGTCACTTTGACATATCTTTCGGAGTAAGCAAATTGATGATGTTAGCATTCACACGTGTGAAGGTGTTAGAGGAAAATGGTCACATGGGTTTGTTAAGGTTTGTGCCTAGTTCATGTCTTTCAAATTTAAAGTCTTGAAATAAATCCTATCAAAAGTTATGAAGGTGCAAAGATGGTCTCCCGGACATATTTCTCTTTCTCCATACTTTGCATTAAAAAGTGATCGTTGGAATTCAAATATTTGAATTTACAAAGGAAAACCAATCCTCAATATTATGGCTATAAATTTTAATGGATGATGAATTTGATGGTTGCATAAAAATAAAAATAGTAGAGAAATTCAAGGGCTATCTAGGAAAAATAATTTGGAGGTTTGACTGATAGTATAAGTACATTTATTTCAATCAAAAGTTGACTGAGGGTTTGACCTTCTTCTGCAAATGACCCTGAAAGGATGTTTGAGTTTTTGTTGATGGTGTTTGGATGTTTGAAGATGAATTATCAATTGGAGAGTGTTGTAGAGTCTCTGAGGATGATTTGTATGGATTTTGGAGGTTTGACCAATCCATCTTCTGTATAAACAAATGCTCACAAGTTGACTATTTGTTCGGTCATGGTGTTTTTATGAAGAAGACAAATGATTGATAGGTTTTGCATATGCAAAGGTGAGTAAGGATGAATTTAAGAACTTGAGGGTGTCTTAGGGGTCATGTGGCGAGGACGTATGGGCTTTGATGTGCACTTGTGTTCCTAGTTTTGCTTAGTAATGTGCTAAAAGGGTGAATAGGTCTCCATGAGACTTATAAGGGCTACTAAGGCCTAATTGAAAGGTGTAGCTACTAAAGGGTGACCCATGGATGCTATGGTAGACATATGAAGGTGGTATTGAGCTATGTCTGAATGGGATATAATCCTTAAGAGTTAAGGAGTGTATTATGGCCGACCAAGAAGGTGATGGACAAGTTTACTCTATAAAGAGCTAAATCAAAGGTGATGGTTTTCAGAGTTGTTGAGTGAAGAATAAAGAAGTTTGAGTGTGCTTGGTGGATGGATTGAAGAGAAGAGAAGGTTGAGGAATGTGTACATGACCTATAGGTCATAATTTTGATGTTATAACAGTGTACTTGTAGGTTTGAAGATTGAGGATGAGCAAAGAGGTCTATAGTTATCCTAAAGGGTGTTTTAGATGCACTGCTTGTGTGTGCAAGATTGAGAGTGTATGAAGAGTTGAATAAAGGTGTTATACATTGTTTATCCATCATATTGAAAGACAATTAGAGTTCTGGATCTATTCATTTCATGGGTGTTGTGTGTGTGCTCAACATCTAGAACAAGTTGGTGCTTGTTCATACTTAGGGGTGAGTGCTCTTTGTGAAGTGGGTGCTTTACTGAACGGTCTCATGTTTGTGATCATTTTATAGGACAATTAGTCCATGTGTTTGTAGGCTTGAGAGTGGATTTTATTTTCCATGAGGATTTTACACATAATTCATGTGTTGTGTGCTTGATCTTACATTATCTTTCTTGTTCATTGTTATGAATAACTTGTATGCTTTATGAATACTTGTGGTGATTGATCAAGGGTTTGAAAGGATTGAAATTGAAGTTTGGATTATCTTGCATCACTGATTCACCTCCCCCCTCTCTCTCACCTCCTTAGTGATTGTACCTCTAACACATGTTTGTGTTGCCCTTACATATTTTAGAGCTCTAAAACTACATGATGCAATTAACAATTTATTACCCATGTTTGAGATGCCCAAGAACCCTTGTGAAATTGTGTCATAATGCAAATAGAACATTAAACTTATTGATTTTCCAGTGAGAATTTCCTATTAAAGATATTCATCAACATGCATTGATTACATCCTTCATTTGTGTACATCATCATGAGCTCCTACTAATTGAAAATAGGGAGAAACCAAATCCTATTGACATGGAGAAGTGCACTAAAATACCACAACATAAAAGTGTAATGGACTGTTATCGAAATATGCACATAATATAATAAGTTGATTGGTAATATTGAGGGATTTAAAATTAATAATTGCAGACAAACTGTGAAATCAAATAAAATATTTAAAAAAAATTCTGAATCTAAAAACTAACAAAGTAAAAAATAATTTCACATTTAAGTAGTCTTTGAAAATAAATGGTTGAAATAATATACATTACAAATAACATGTTTTTTAATTTTTTAATAATCAACAAATAATCTTGATTAAAAATTAATTGGTTAAGTGAAATTGATAATACCAAATTGTAATATATTTATATTCAGAACCAAGAAAGGATAGTATCGTTATTGGTTGAAATTAAATAAAACTTCTAAAATATTTTGTTAAATTTTTTTGCCTTGAGTTACTTGTAGATTTGTACTAAACTAAGTGCTACTAAAAAGTGCACCCAACAACACTACCATCGTGAATTCTAAATAATTGATTAAAGATTCAATAAAGTTTTGAGGTAAGAGTTTAACTAATGTTCATAAGATTTATCATATAACGATAGACATGTAACATATGATGTAATCAATAGTTTTTCACTAAAGTTAAATAAATCATTAAAAATATAACACATGATAATATTTAAAGAATTACTTATATGGTATAGGCGTGGATTTAATTTATTTTTAACAACATTTAGTTATTCTTTGCCATATTCAATATTTAAATGAAAGAATGAAAGAAAAGAAACATTTATATTAATTACCTTAATCCACTAAAATTCAATTAGGCAAAATTAAAGTTAGTTAGGATAGCAAAACAATAGAAAGCATTATAGTTACTAATTAAAAAGTTTGTTTATTGCCAATTTAATAAATATTTCACATATTTAAACAAATCAATTTTAATTGTATCAAATTTAGTTTGAAATAATTTTAGATATCTTTTCATATCAACATAAGTATTTGGTAGACTCTTACCAATATTAGGGGATATGGTTTAGTTAAAAAAACAAATCTCTTAATGATTATTTGATATGACAACAAACTAAAATATTACCGATATAGAATGCCCAATATAAACTTAAAATAATTTTGTATCTAACCCAAAAATATATTAAAAGGAAAATAAGAGAGAAACTAAATTTATTTTAATAGAATAAGTTGAGGATAAAATTGATTGATCAATTACTAATACATAAAGAAGACAAGAAGACTAAACATCATTCATTCTCATTAGTGCACATGTACAAAAGTGAATTCATAAACATCAATATGCACATGCACCCTTGACTGTTAAAGAGAAAATGAGAGAATATTGTTAGCACCAAATATGGATAATATCCAAACATCGAGCATCCCCAGGAACACTCTTAATAAGGTAGGTTTATAACAAAATTCAAATACACACCCGTATCCTATCTTAAACTAGACTTGGAGGGAAGAAAGAAGTTGACACCCCACAAACATCTAAAAAACATCTCCTCCAAAATATCATCTCCTAAAGCAATTAGGAAACAAACTCCATGCTCCATGTTTGCAAATCACTCCATTGAAACTAGAACAATATCAAAGTATTAGAGATAGGTTGTTCAACCCTCGAACATAGAGCCAAGGATCATCAATTCTCCATAAGAAGAGAAACTAAGAACTAATATTTAACTCAATCTCTTAAACTCTAGATAACAACACTCCAAGAAGAGAAAAAATGAAATCATGCTAGCAAAGTATCAACAAACTCTGCACACCATTGAAGCTTTTGTCAAGAATCATAAACCATGAGATCCATACAAAGGAGTTACTATGATCTATATTGAACTAAAATATGGCTCACCCAAGAGCCAATGGACCACTAATTCCATCGAATAATCAACAAGATACCAAATCCATAGCTAACTAGGTAAATGAAACCAATCTCCATCATAGAACATCGTAAACTACTCGAAGCAACTCCATCAAAGGCCATACATGCTGCAAGAAGTAACTCTATAATCATGCATTCTATGACAAAATAAGATAACAAATACATCAACAAGTCTCAACCTACTTGAGATAAGAACAAAGTGCATGAAAAATCCATATACACATAAGCAAGGCTCAACCTCCCCCAAAATATGTACCAATGGTGAAGTACACACAAGAAAGATCTATCCCCCAAAGAGAGAATCAAAGTCCACTAAGATTATATATCAAACTAACAATGTTTGCAAGCTTGGAATGTGGATTAAAATACCAACACCCCTTCAAGCCACATCTCGATTGAAAAAATTCTAAATCTAAGATATTAGTGTAAAATGATACAAAACAAGAGTGCATCATTACATTTCATGCTACCATCAAAACACCTTATCACAACCGTCTTGTGAATATTCCCTCAAATCTCAATAACCAAAATCACTAACATTGCTAATATGAAGTGAGTGTAGTTTGTATAAATAACCAAACATTCTATAAAAACATCATCAATGGTGCATACACACCATTTGTCAAACTAATCTTAAGATTACATCTCCAAACATCAAAGTCATATTCAAGGCAACCAATAATGACAGATCAAAGTAGCGAGTCCATTTGCCTAAAAAAAGGTGATATTTTGAAAATGAGCATCAAACCATCAACAAAACAACCTAGGGTGGTATCATCAAATTATGACATCAATGTCATCCCCAAAATGTTCAAGGACAACAATTCAAAACTATCCACAAAACATCCAATAAATTATCCATAGAACATCCAAGGAGGGAAATACAAAACTCTCTAGAATCAACCAAGGATAGTATCTCCTATCATCGTGTCATTTGCAAAGCAACCAAGGATGGGAATATCAAATCAATGATCTTTATATGCAAAGGTAGATGCAATCTTAAGTGAAACTTATCAATGATCAAATGGTGTATCCAACATCTTAAGAACCTTGCACTAATACAAGCCTCATTATTCCAATCACAAATATATATTTAGAAAGAAACAAGAATGACCTCATGAAGCTAAGCAAGAGGTAAAAAAAAATATGGTGAAAATATCAAGAAATGAAATAAGCAAATGCTATATGAAGAGGAACAAGTTCCACTCTAGAAATGAAAGAGTTTCATAAAGGCTACTCATATACAAGCTTCTCATCCTCATCCAACTCTCCTCATGCATTTTCATTAAATAAATATATCTTAAGAGAGTTATCCTCTAAATTTGATCCATCTATTTCATGTTCATATTCAATATTGTAAATGATTGAGTTATTATAATAAGGAAGAAATTTTTTGTGCTAGATTTTTTCTTGAAAGGGTTTTCCTAAGTGAAAATCTTGCGTATTTTGTATGTGCAATTTTTAATTTATGTTATAACTTAAGATTATTTAAATATTGATTCTCATTCATAATTTGATCGATATATTTTGCTTCAACAAATTATTTAAAAAATAAACTTGCGACATTAACCTTTAATCTCTACCAAATCTCTTAATTATTTATAATTCATATGTTAAGTTGATGGACAATTCCTTATGAGTTATAATTAAAATAACTTAGAAGCATAATGATTACTCTACGAAAATTAAAAATAACAATCCAAGTACATGAACATAATAAAAAGTGGTGAATAAGTAAAAAAATCCCACACAACTAACCTATAACCTAAGCTAACAACTAAATGACAATTTTTTTATAGTTATAATAATTCAAGTCAATTGAGACTCTCTCTTGACATGGGATGCAATGCAATGTGATGCAAGGTGTATACTCCATATTTTTCATGTGTTATAATTTTAATTGAAGAGGAAATCCATTTAATAAAAAAAAATAGAGTATTGAGACTAGATAAAAGATTAACAGTACAAGATAAAAAGTTAGATGGATAATTTTAGTGGCTAGTCTTTGTCATTTGGTTAAAAATATATATTTTTCCTTTTGAAGATAACTAATTAGATCAACTAAAGTGATATCCATAATAAATTAATGTCATAAATTAATAAATAATCCCTTATAATATAAAATATAGGTATATATATACACATTATATATATTTAATATTGTAAGTAGTTATTCAAAATAACAAATACATTTTCTTATAATTTTAGGATAATAGAAACCTAAAAATGTGTAGTAATTATGATTAAATCATCTTCAAATGTAGACAAGAACATATTTTATATGGTGATTAGAAGTGAGAATTAAGGAAATATAAAAAAATTTAGATTAATTGAGTCAACTTATGTATTAGCCCATTAGGCTATTTTTTTAATATTTTCTTAATTGTCACTTGTAATTACTCTGTAAGATATTTTCTTATCTACTTTTAAGATGATTTAACCATAATTACTAAACATTTTTGGGTCCCCACATCTCAAATTTGTAATCAAAATTTATTAATTATTTTAAATAGCTACTTACAATTTTGAATATATATTATATACATATATTTTATATTACAAAGGAGAGTTTTTAAATTATAGTATACATGATCCCTCTAAGTTTAATAAAATAAATTAGGAAGAAATTGTTGACTCATTTGAAAAGATAACTCCCCCCAAAAATTATAAGGTTAACTCCCCATCCTTATCCTTTTAATCCCCACCCTCCATTTGGTACAAGTCCTAAAAATTCTTGAATATATTTACAAGTCCTTTAAAAGGGTTTGAACCCCTACTTTGGGTTATTTTTACACATAAGAAGAAGAGAAGAGTAAATGAAATCTTTAAGAGTCCTTCAAAAGGCTTTGAACCCCTATTTTAAGTCATTTGTACACATGAAAAGAAGGGAAGAATGAATGGAAGAGAGAAGGCTCCATTATGGATTTCACTCCCATATCTCACATTGTTATCTTTAAGTAAAACCCTATATTTAATCTTATTAATTAACTTCCAATTTGTTTGCAAAGTTTCTCCTTAATTTCCATATTTTCTTTTCATCTTACTACTCTTTATAAATTATTATTATTATTCTTTATTTGCAAGTGATAAGATTTATTAAGAAGAAAGAGTAGTGTCTCTTTATTTAATTTAATTTAATTTTTTTTTTTTTTTACATTAAAAAATATAACAATTCATTTTTATCATATATTTTTATTTTAATAAATAAATAAAAAGATAAAATAAAGTGGAGGATTCGAACCCTTTCCCTTTCCTCTCACCCCTACCTATAATGATTTCATTTTTTATTAGTTTAAAAAACAATGATTGAGGTTTGGCATTAGTGGACCCTAAAATAAAATGCAATGTGAAGGGGGGATTGGTTTCATTATCCCCTATCTCTTGACTTAGAACCCATAAGGGGGCTTGGTACTATTGACTCCAACCTGTGTACACACTTATTGTTGGCATTGTCCTGCTTTACCGACTAAGGTCTCATGATCTCTCATTTACCTCTTCTCTAGATAGTGCTTTGGTCATGTCCCCTTTTTTTTGTAGCATTCAACGGGACTATGTGGAGTCTCCTTATTCTATTCTATTTTTATTAAACATAAACTTTAAAAAATAAATTTACTTTCATTTAATTATTACATACACACATACAATTTTAATATATATTAATAACATCAAATGATTTTCATGAGTAGTCATTATTTAAAAGATATTTTTTCTCATGTATTTTTGGTAATAATCATAAGGTAAGGAGACCCACTTTAACATACAATTATAGTAAGCATTTGTTAGTAGGGAAAGGAACAATGAATATAATTCACTATTTTGGACTTCTCACCCTCTAGCCTTTTTCTCCATTGGTAAAGCTTTTGGTGAGTGTAATGTCTATCTAATAAATCACCCTTGTCTAACAATATTACTAAGGGTCAATACATCCACCAAATTTTTTTCCAATAAAAAAAAAGATTAAAAGATGAAAAACCCAAAATGATGAACTACATTCATTATTCCTCTCCCTACTAATAAATGCTTATAATGATTGTGTGCTAAAGTAGTTTCTTTTACCTTGTAATTATTACAAAAAATACACGAATTTTTTTATTATTTAAATAATGATTACTCATAAAAATCATTGAAGTAATGAAAAATATATACAAATAAAAATTCTATAAAAAATAATATCCAATTAAAAATTTAAAACCATAAACAAAAAATAAAATAAATAAATCACAAATAAAATCACTTAAATAATTAATTCCTAAATAAAGTATTGTAAATTTTCTTGCGAAATTCTCACAACTAACTAAACTTTCCTTTCAATATGTAACAAAAAAAATATTTATCAAAACATGTATATGCATTTTTCAAACAACAGAAATTAATTACACTCATGAACATACACAATGACAATACCCGTGATAGATGGCTAATGAATTATGTAAATAGTTTCTACCTTATTATTGCCATGTTTAGAAATAATTTTACCTTTTTTGATTTTTAATTTGAATTTGTCATAGAATATTTTCAAATCACGAAAAATATTTATTTAATTTATATTTGTATCTTTAATCCTCATATCATCTCTTTATTATTTACATTTACTTTCCATAATCCCCCAAATACAATTGTTGAGTTGGTAAGGAACTATGTTAATAAACCTAAAATACTATGTACTTATATTTTTTTATTTTTTGACATGTAAATTACATGTGACTGTGTTAATTCACTTAATAAAGGAAAAAATAGTTGATTGACTCATTGTTAATAAATTATATTTTAATTTGAATATTACACTTGAATCATTAGATAGTTTATTTTTTTAAGGAGTCAATATAATAGTCATTGAATTTATATTTGCATGTTAAATTTTTTAAAGATTATATAAATGAATTATACATATTTTTTGAAAGATTATTACTCCTTCCACTTCGCTCCACTCACCACCATGGTTGTCAAAATGTAGATGAAATTTTGAACTATTGGATTTGATTTTACAATTACATCAAAACACCTAAAATGTCAATCCACCAATTGAGATCTACAACCATTAGGATAAAAATGCGAACACAAATGAATATTCATAGCAACATTTAAATCCTAAAGCTAATTGCTCCAAAATAAGATTAAATAATTAAAATACTAAAAGATTTGGGATGAAGATTGCTCACAAATAGACTCAGTTTTGTAGCATTATGATAACTTGATTCATTGACATGGATGATGGATTAGTTGATCATATTAACATGAAGATTTTATGGATTCATTTCTTAGCTTGTAGTTCATGTAGTTGGTTTGCTCATTGACATAGATATTTCCTAGATTCAATAGTGAGTTTCAATGGAGGATTGCGTGTTTACATAGAAGAGAGATGGAGGATTAAAAATGAATTAAAAATTCCTTGGAAGCCTCTAGAATAGAGGCTTTTAGAGAAGAAGGGCCAAGTTAGAGCAGATTCTAGAATTGAAGAATTTTAAAATCTATTTAGGGGCTAAGTAAGATTAGTAGGGGATTAGGATGGGTGATTAGATAGGTGATTAAGGACTAAGGATGTAGGAGAGCCTAAAGAATAGGCTAGTGTAGGTGGGTCATGAGAATTTAAAATTCCCAAATAATGGATAAGTGGGATTAGGATAAGATTAAGAGATAATTAAAAGAATTAATAGATTGGTGGGATAAGGTTAGTGGATGAATGATATTAAATGGGTATGGGATTAAATTATCTAATTAGGACTATGGTTATGTAATTTATTAGATAAATAACATGGTTAGTAAAAGGGTTAGGGTGAGCAGATTTAGGTGCATGCACATATCATCTAGGATTAGCATGGATATTATATAAATTTTAAGGGCTCTATTCTTAGAATTATCCATGATTAGAAGGCACATTAGTGGTAGGTGATTAAGGCTAGGGTTTGGTCATATGAGAGGGCATGTGCTTAAAATCTTGAGCTCTTGAATGAAAGTCAATGCCTGCCTCTTTGTTACAATTGTCATCTTGTTCTATATTTAAAGTAAATGTAAATCAATTGAATGGTTAATTATTTGTTGTTGAGACATACAACATTTTTTTTGATTTTTTTAGATTTTTTCAAGGCCAACTATAGGCTTGATTTTTTGCAATAAATAGAAAAATATTCACAGCATCGACATATCACTTAAAGTCAAAGATTTGAACACTCACCCAAGGCACAACAAAAGAATATCGAGAACCTCATTATAAAAACAAAGAATAAAGACACTAACATGCAAATATTCTTTACACAATAAAACATATGACACAAACATCATTAAAGTAAACAAAAAACACTATAATAAGATACATTATATGAAGAGAATCCATTTTTCATTAACTTATAAACATTAATGTAAATCCATTTGTAAAGCACACAATTCTTCATATAATGATTGCCATTAGACATCAACCTTTATACGTAAACCTATTACAAATATTATACATTCAACCCCTTTAAACATTAGTTCCAAGCTTCTCCTAAACAATCCAACTCAGCACCAATAAACATGTAACATTTCATGACTCTAAAAATGAGAGGCCAAGGTCTCTATTTATTATTTTTATAGACCTCTTGGACCTTTGCTAACTGTTGTTACTTTAGATTATTTTCATCAACTATCATGCCACCGATCTTGTACACACATATATTATTCATTTCTTGATCATTCAATATATCTTGCACAATGGCATATTCATTTACCCTCATGGCATAAACTTATTCAAACCTAATTGAGTATGCATACTTTGTATTCTCTTTTTTTGGATGCATGTCATGTGGCAGATTCTCCTTCACTATCTTTATTTCCTAAGTCTATTTATTCATTTGATGTGTGTTTGTTGTAATCTGTGCTATGCAAATCATGGTTCTTACATAACCTATTCTTTCTTGTGCACATGATATTGAAGATGCATTTAAAAAATTTCCAAGATCCTTTGGCACGTCTCACTCACACGTCAAATTTTAGATTATATTTCCAAGTTTTCCTTAAGTGCATGCTAGGGGTCAACATTACCCCACACTACATTCCTTGTATGTCCTCAAACAAGTTATTATTTGAATATTTTATGGTCGGTTCAACTTTATGCACAACTAGCATTTCAACCACTTTATATTTCAACTCATTTTCCATTTGATCCCAATGATCCATTACTAACTGAACTTATGGAAAAAATTATTGCACATCCTTGGAAAATTTCTTGAGTACCTCTTCATTCTAAAGATTTCTTTCATATGTTGTTAGTATGGCTTGTGCCAATTTACTTTGATGCTCATATACTTCATACACAATAACTTCTCCCATCATTGTTAATTGAAGCTCTGTAACAAAATCATCAAACTCAATGCATTTATTACTTATTTATGTTCTCAGTTAGAAGCTTCTTTGAATTTCTTCATCCTTTCTATTATATCCATTTAATAATACATGCATGCCATCATATCGTCGTATGTGGAAACATATTTTTTCACCCAAGACTCCACATTTTCATGTGTATAATGAACCTTGAAAATATCCTCTTTGCTTCCTTAACCTTAAAATAAATCTTATTTGTAATATTTATCAATTACTTTGTGTAATCTTCAAACTTTTAATTCAATTCCTTGAGCATCTCTACCTAGAGGTCTTCTTCAGAAGGTTGTTTTTGTGATGGAGCTACATACAACGAGTATTTAAGTGCCATGCTTAAAATTTTCAAGGGTGATTTCCAAAGGACATCCTCACCCCCTAAAACTTGTGGTTTATCTATTTTCACCATCTCTGTTAACCTATAAACTTCCTTTTCATACTTCATCAGAGTTTCTTTCTCTTAGTTTAATTATTTTTATCAATCCTGCCACACCTTTGTTAGAAAACAAGTCCTTTTTCATCATTTCCATGGCTATCTTCACTAATTATAGCTCAATAACCTTTGTCATCATTTACCTAGAATAAACCACCTTCACATTTACTTATCCCCCTTTAACAAGTTCTTCACCCTATTCATTTATGCTCACAATTATCTTCATCAAGACATCAAACTCTGATTCATGAATATGATTATAAAAAATAGCATTTAACCTTTATAGTGCATATTTTGTCACATTCATGCATATAATCATCCTTATACACACTCCCAAGGATGTCACTATAATTATTGTATTCCCAACCTTAGTGAAATGCATCCCTCTAACTTCAAGGATCCATTCTACTTGATTCTACTCATCCTGCATAATGTTTCCTATTTTTTGAGTCTCACCTTGCACATATTCCCTTGCATTGAGCTATTTGGTTATTTTTGTCTTTCTTCATGTTGAGACACACCCCTTAGATTGGTAATAACTCCTTCCCCCATTTGATTTATCATGTGGCATCTCTTCTACATTGAAATCTTTCTATGAGTTGTATAGACAATTTAATGCATAACATCCCTTTGTACTTAAGGGCATGAAACCTTTAATATTGAGCTAGGGGACAAAATATATTTTTTTAAATGACTTTTCGCATTAGGAAATTGTGGGATCATACTATCAACAACATGTTCTTGCTGTCTAGTGTCTCCAAATCTTTCTTGAGTAGCCTGTGTAACACTAGTTGTTCCTCCCAAAGGTGCTTGACTTAGAATCCATGTTCTAATCTCTCACTTGACATGAATTCTTCCTCTAAATCCTCTTTGAATAATATTTGGTGTAACATCTAATATTCTTGGACAAAATATATTCCATACAATCATTTCAAGTGCATACATTTGAGGTTTCTTCCCATTAGGTGTCTTATCTTAATTTGAACATTTATCAAGTCTTATCACTTTATCTTTAAATTTTTCAATCATAACTTATTATTTTTATTTATTATTTATTTATCTATGCAAAAACTTCATTAATCACCACTGGTCTTTCTAATGGTTTATTATGTGTTGGTACCATTGGTTTTGTACATATCCTCTTTGAATATCTCAATTCACTTATGATATTATACTAATCCTTGTTCACTTTTACAAAAAATGGTGATTTGATCACCATACTATCAGTCTCTGAATCTTCATCTTCTAAAGCATCATTATTCCCTAGAGGATTATACTTCCTTATTAACTCATTCCTTAGCCCATCAATCACTGCAAAATCTACCATAGGTCTTGGCATATCCTTGAACCCATTTAATGCGTGCTTCAAAAACAACGCTTCTACCATATATAGTAAATTTTCCCAACTTGAACACTTAAAATTCTTGGTTCTCACAATTACTAATGAATAGTGTGGAATCACACAAAACCCAATGAACCCTTAATATTTTTCTATTATATGTGGTGGTAGTTTATATTCCTCCTTGAATGCTTCATTCACACACTCATGCCATGCCTTCATCTTTGTAATATAATATTTTTTCATCTAATGACTGCAAGTATGCGCTACATATTTCATAGTATGTGATCCTTCCCAAAAATTGGTTGGAACCCATACCTTCCTTCAGGGACTCCAATCTCATCAATCATCAAAAAAATTAAAATCATTCCTCATTTAAACTCCTCTCCCCTTTGATGTGCATCCTAACATTCCATCACAATTTCTTCCACAATGTGATTTTAATTTAAAATTATTCTATTTCTTATCACTACATAAGCCAAATACACAACTTCATTAGTCACCATGGTCAATTATCTTATGGAGAGTGTTATTGATTTGATAATCCATGTAGCAAATCTCATAACAGTCATTGGTAAAATATTTACTAGTAATATTAGTGCTTCTTCCTTTTATCCCTAAAGCCTTTGCTACTATGTTATTTTCAGAGACTCCCTTCGATTCCCCATGCATGTATTCTCCTTAATTATTGAGGGTTGTTATCTTGCTTATCCATGTAGATGAGATCCTTAATCTTCATCACAAAATTTTCAACCTCCCATCATGTGTGTACATTAACAAATACTTTACTAGTTCCTCAGGTTTTCAAAACTATGGTAGCTCATTTATCTCCAATACCCCTATAGGGATAGAGTATCCCTTTACATTTCTCTATCTTATTGTAACACTTAATTACTTATCCAAAAATATTTAATATTAATTCTTCTAATGGTTGAAATATTGAAACATGTATCTTACTAAACATGTTAATATCCCTCCTAGTACTATTCTGGATATGACATGAGGTTTTCTAAGAATAGAGGTTTGTTCTCCATATTATTTTTCTTCCATATTCTATTTTAAAACTAATTTTTGTCACATTTTGAGAGATATTATATAATCTATTCTCCATGTATTACATCATTTATTCTCTTTTTATCCTTCTCATCATTATAGGTCCTCATGCATCTCACCTCAACTCCTTATGGAATGGTCAAGTTCTTACAATAAACCCTCATTCAAACCCCTCATTGATTCTCCTAACTAGTGTCTCATTCCTCCACATAACTTGTACCCAAAATGATGTTTCCTATCACCACCACAAACCTACTCTCTATAAATATCCTTCTTTCATGATGCTTTCCTTCACTTACAATATCATATTATTCTCTCACTTGACTATTCTCTTCCCACTCTAGATCTTCAATACTTAATTTTAAAAATGGACATTTCAAATGCATCATTACTCTCTTAGAAATATACATGCATTATTTACCTTACCTAACCCATTCATTTACTTTAGTGTCCCCCACTTACAAAAGTGATTTCTTCCACTTCTCTCACCATTTATTCTTTAATGTTCATGGGTTATGCACATAATTTATTTTTCAATTTTTTTTTGTGTGCATCAAGCCTATAAATATAATATATTACTTTTCACCTACTTCATAGCTTTTTTTCAATAATTATATGTGCCAATTGACACACTCCACCTTTTGAGTCTAAAGCTCAACGCAACTCTTTCAAATATGGACACTTATCTATAACTATTTTCATTCTTTTCATTTATTTTTCCACCCCCCCATATTTATTATGTGCCAAGTCCTTTGGTACATTTTATCTATTTATGAAACATCCTATCATGAAAAAATTTGCTAATTCCACTGATATAGTTGATAATTTTCTCAATTCATTCTACCTATATTTTATATGCTTTGTATTCTGACACACTATATAATTAGGATTTTATATCCCTTATTACATAATTGGCCAAATAACCTATCTGAGAAATATTTAGATGTATACCATAAGAATATTAAGATATTCCTCACTCAAATAGCCTATAGATTTATAGGATTATCTGTGCTTATTAACTTATAACTAAGAAACCTGTTAAAAGTAAACTAAAAGGAAATACTTTTTTTTTGCATTAAACTTTTTTATTGGCCATGATACCTTATTTATGGCTTCCCACCACACATAATTTGAAAAATAGTTGCAGTCTATTCCAAAAAATTCCTCCTTTGGAACAAATCTTTGGGTTGTCACACTTTTGTTTGTTAGGGTTACCCTTTATGCTATGCTTAGTGATGTTACCACTCATAGTGTTCCTACTCCATATTTTAGTCTTGCTCTACCTAATCCTATGCCTAAGTGGGAAAAGACCACTATATAAGCTTTTGGTGTTGATGTAGATCTTAATGATTCTCATAGTAGGAAACAATTTTGCAACTATGTTTTGATTTCTAAACCTACGAACAAATAATGATCCTCAAACTACTTAAACAAGCTCAAGGTCACACTCATTGGGAAAAAGATATGCATGATAAATACAAATCATTAATATATAATCACACTTGGAACTTAGTCCCTCTCCCTAAAGGTCAAAATATGGTGAGTTGTAAATGGTAATTCAAAATTCAATTCAATTCTGATAATCAAACAAAAAAATATAAATCTTGATTAATAGTTAAAGGTTTTTATGAAGTCAAAAGAATTGATTATAATGAATTTTTTTATCTTCTAACTAAGATGCCCATAATTAATGTTGTTTTAGCTCTTGCTGCCCATATACATTGGCATGTTTATCAAATAGATGTTAAGAGTGATTTTTGAATGGTGATTTGCATGAAGAAATCTACGTCTCAACCTGTTAGTTTTATTAAAAAAGGAAATGAGCATCTTGTTTACAAATTAAAGAAAGTTATTGATTATTTGAAACAATCACCTAGATAATGGTACTCCAAAAGCCATCAATTTGTTTTACATCTTGTCAAAAACATTCCTAATGGCATAGTTATCATAGTTTTATATGTTGATGATTTAATCATTACTGGTAGTAATAGTTCATTGGTTTCTTGTATTAAAATTGCTTTAAAAAACACCTTTGAAATGATATAATTAGGTCTTTTGCATTATTTTTTAGGCATTCAAATTTGGAAAGAATAGGATAGCATTTCAATTTATCAATCTAATTATGCATATGACTTATTAGTTAAATTCAATATGTTAGATTGAAAAATCGTTGTTACTCTTTGTGAACTTGGGGTAAAATTGATTAATGAAATGGAAACTAAACCTATTGATCCTAATTTATATAGGAAATTCGTTGGAAGTTTGAATTATGTAATTCATACTCATCCCGGAATTGATTTTTCTATTTTATTGGTTTATCATTTTATGTCAAAACCCCAAACTACTCATTGAAAAGTTGCTAAAATAATTATTTGTTATATTAAAGGTACTCTATCCATTGGTATCAAGTATAAATTGAATAACATTTTTTCTTTGGAAGGTTACTTAGATTTTGATTGGGTTGGTGATCCAATTGATCGTAGATACACAAGTGGCTATTACTTTTCAGTAGGTTTTGGCACAATTTCATGGAATAATAATAAACAAAGCATTGTATCATTATCTTCCACTGAAGTTGAGTATACAACTTATAATGATGTTGCTAAGGAAGCCATTTGTATTGGAAGCCTTCTTGCAGATTTGGGACATCCTCAAACTTCTCCTACTCTAATTTTTGGTGATAATCAACATGCCATTACCTTAACAAACTACAATTTTCCATGCAAGGTCGAAGCACATAACAATTCAACATCACTTGCAGCACAAAATTCTTGAAGACATTCAAATTATTCTTTATTTTTGTCTTACCCAAGAATAAGTGGCTGATATTTTCACTAAGCCATTATGTAAAGAAAAATTTATAATCTTTTATAAAAATTTAGGAAAAGTTATGATCAAAGGGGAGTATTAAGTAATGATTCCTCCATTATTTATGGTTGTTTGTTACCCCCAAATAAATTTTAGGGGGGAGTGTTCGGATTACCCTTTATTTGGGTTAATATTATTTATCCTAAGTGTAGGCTTTTTTATTATGAAATTTTTTAATTCACATAATCCCAATTTTATGAGGTGTCACACATATTTTGTATATTTTGAATGGAATCTTGGAGTTCCATGTCAGATGTGACTCTCACAACACTTGCCACACACTTCCCCCTCACCTCACGAGGATTAGTGACACTAGGCACACACTTAGAAGATTGTGTAAGGCCATGATGAAGATTATTTCTAATTCCTTTTGGCTTCCTCACTCTAGTTAAAGAGTTCTCTCCTCCTCCTCTCTCTCACTTGAACATCTTCATCTCTATTCTCTTTTCTTCTACTAAGATTATAATCCAAAGAATATTATTTTTGTAAGCCTTCCCTTTTAATGCACATAAGGTTTTCTTCCATTGATTCAGATTCCCAAATTTACAACTTGTGTCTTGTATTTTATGGTTTAGATTACTTTGAGGTAATATATTACCTTTTGAGCATTCATTCATTTATGTTTTCAATGTTATTTTGAAAAGATATTATCGTTAATTATTCATTTTTTTCCTTCTCTTATGTGATGATCGAGTTGACTCTACTTGGTTACTTTTTGTTAAATTGCTTCATTTCATTTCCATTTTCTGTGCATTTCCACCTCTTAATAATTTTTTTTTACCTCTTTGTTGGACCAAATGTATTTATGTTTAAATTTTATTTGTGACTCTTGATCATCACCTTTTGTGTTTTCACATCATCTTTCTTGCACAAGTCCTCCTTAGGTTTCTAATCCACCTTACTTGGTATCTTAAATTCTATTTTGACACACTTGATTTATCAATTTATTTTGGTGTACCATTCTTCACTTCCTCCTTACTTTTCACATTAGCCTTACCTCAAAATTTTGTGCTTGTGGTTACATGACTACTTCCTTTCCTAGGGTTTCTCAACCAAATATTTAGATACACATAGGAACCATACATTAACCATATTTAGTCCCTTCCTCTTATCATGCTTTACCTTACAACTTCTTATATTTATACTTATCACTAAATATGAATCATCACTATTCTCTAATATATCATTGAAAATGTTGTAATGGATTGATGTCATATGACACCTTTGATAAGAGTTTTAAAACATGCATCATACATGCACACATTCTGAATATAGTTTTTATTTATCTATTTCAACATATATATACTTTGTTTCTTAGATTATTGTATGTGGAATTTGATCAAATTTTTTTTCTTCAATTGATAAAATTAGACTACTCTTTGGTTAGGTCAAACTTATGATACCAAATGTACACATAATATATTAGTGTCATCGTAAACTAATTTGCCTTTCTATCTGACACAACCAATCCCTTTGTTTTCCACATAATATCACAGTTGTGAACGTGATTCATAACATATTCAATTTTATCTTACTCTGGCAATTTCATCAACATGATGTGGTAGTCTCTTAGATGAACTATAGCCTATTTTTTTAATTATGCTTGCTAAAAAAACCCCTCTAAAATATCCACTCCCACCACATCCATTGGTGCCCATATACCTAAAAACACTATTAGCCATATTATCCCTTATGTGGCACCTCCATAACTTCCAACTATGTGGTTTATCATTTGGATTGTCCCTCTAACCAATATAACTTACATTCTAAGCCCTCCTTTTGGCACTACAACACTCATGTTTTCACTCAACTGTGTAAAATATCTTTTTACCTACACATTAATTTTATCCATTGAAATTTTGAACACTATTTTTCCCACCACTATATCCTCAAGATAATGCATATTATATATCCTCACATCCAACATGGTTAGATTGATTTCTTATTTAAAAAGTAAATGTGTGTAGGTTTTGGATCTTAGTAAGTTTGAGTTTGAGTCACTATCACTAATCATGGATTCTTACTTATTATCAATATCATCCTATGATATTCATCCAAATTCATCCCATGGATATTCTTCACTTATGGAATCCTCCACGTGTAGGTCCCAAAATATCACAACATTATCTGTCCTTTTTATGTGAGCTAATCAAATTCCTTCCTTATTTCTTACGAATCCTATTGAAAATTTCCATAATTAAACCCTTCCATATTCCTTTGATCAACATTAGACATAAATGTCTCTCTACTCTAATTAAGAGTATCCATTTCACTAGGAAGTTATTCTTCTCACATAATATTACATAAACTTATCCAAATCCCTACATTTTTTATAACCCTCACATAAAATGTTTTAGCTACTCATACTAATATTTATGATTCCCTAATCTACCATGACCATATTTATCCAAATATGTATTTTCATGATAAATGAGCTTGTAGGATTTCATAAAGTCTTTAATTCTACCTCCTTTAGACACAAATAAGTTGAAACTAAGAATTATAACATGTAAATATTGAATGTACGTCTCCACCATATGCCAATAGAGCTTATCCACTCTTCATCCAAAATTTTTAGATTATTTACCTGATATTTAGTCCATACATACTTCTTTCTAAGTTTCCATATTTGACTCATTGCATAGGATACAACATGTGAATGTGCTTTGATTTATCAAAAAATAAAATATCATAAATATTATTTTGTATATTCTCCTATAACCACTTATTAGGTTTGAAACCCTTACTTATGAAAACAATATTAAAACATTATAAATATTTAGACTCAAAATATGCTTCCACGTGTTCTAAATAAATGCACCTTGCCATCTAAAACCATGATTTCCATACTCTGTTTTAATAGTGTCCCAATAAGGAAACCAAAATTTTGTGATTTTTATAGATTGTTCCAAGGCTCTGGGTAGGTTCTATCTTTCAAAACAAATAAAAAACACTCATAGATCTGACACACCACTTAAGCTAGAAGAATTAAGCACTCACTTGAGGTGAAACAAGAGAATACCAAGAACCTTGTTTTGAGAACATCTTTATACAAGAAAACATATCACACAAACATCATCCAAGTAAATAAACAACACTAAAATATGATACATTATACTAATGGAATCCATCTTTCATTAACATATAAACATAAATGTAAATTTATTTAAAAAACATACAACTATTCTTATAATGATCACCATTGAGGTCAATATTTACACACAAATCTCTTCAAATACTATATATTTAAACCCTTTAAACCTTAGCTCTATGCTTATCCAAAGCAATATGACTTAGAACTTGCAAAGGTGTAAAATTTTAAGACTATCCAAATGAGATGCCAATCTATATTTATATTTTTCCTAGACCCTTTGGACCTTTTCCAATTATTACTGATTCAAATTATATTTGCCAATTCTCATGCCACTTGTCCTATGCATCTAAAATATTCTTTTCTTGATCCTGCCACCTGTCTTGTTTAGTGGAATTCTACCTTGCCTTCATGGCATATAATTGTCCAAATTTGATTGATCCCATGCAATCTACATTCTCCTTGTCCATATGCATGCCATGTGTTAGCTTCTCCTTCACTATTTTTCCCTAAGTGTGTTTCTTTATTGACTATGCATTTATTGTAAGACACATAATAGACATAATGGTTCATGAGCAACTTGATTTTCCATGCGTGCATGATCTTGAAGTTAGACTTTACAAGGATATAAGAGACTTTGACACATCTCACTCGTATGTAAAAATCCTATATTATCTTTCCAAATTTTTCCTTTAGTGAATTTTAGGTGTAACACATTTTATAGTAAAATTCCACTAATTTTTTTGACTTCCCAAATTTTTTAATGGATCTCTTCTTCTAAATTATGTAGAAATATGAAAGACAAAATGAAAATGAGCAAGTTAGTCCCAATCACTATTTATATTCAAAGTGATATATATAATAATTTAAAATAATATTATTGAGTTCATTAAGCTATTGTACAATGATATTAGTGCTACGTGATGACTTTTTTTAATGATTATTTTATTAATATTTTTATTGTACTTATGATTTTATTACCAACACTTGATTTGAAATATCAAGCACATGGGGGTTCTTAATCCCACTTGCCTAGCTTGTCAACACCTAAAAATCATCAAACACCTCTTCTAGTTTTGACCACATGCTCAGTTAGCTTGGAGATGGATTCATACCCTTCAAGCCTGAGATGTTCACCTAGAAAATGGATATCCTATGGGATTCCACCCTTTTCCTTTCAAGATACAACAAATTATGGCAGGTTTTCTATATTGATATTTTATTTTAGATTTAAAATATAGAAATCAAGCATGTTTTAATATTGATATTATGGAAAAAAGTTATTCTATAACTAATAAAATTGTTGTGATTGATAACATTACCCTCCAAATTTAGATTCAAATAGACAAGGTCTAGCTAGAGCTTCATCATCTATAGGTTCTCCTAAACCACTAGGGGAATGCTCCTTGTGCAATCAAATGTGAGCCACCTGATCCCCCACTTCAACACTCTCTTCCCAGGGGTCACAAGTGTAGGGAGAGGCATCACCACTCTCATATCTATAGGTTTTAAATTTGGAGGATCTCTTGTCCTCACTCTCACTGGCCATCTCATTCGATAGGATATGACAGAGGTAGAGATAGTGGTGGTGGTGGGGTGAAGACCCCCTCATTAGGATAAGTTCTTGCATCTGGAGCTAGCCATCTCTCTCTCCTACCAAGATTTGTAGAATGATGCTGACACTAACTAGAAAGTTGATGGTTAGGATCCCCTCCCTATGGATGTAGAGCCCCTGACTTAGGATGGTTGGGTTGGGAAGCCCCAAGACCCTTCACTGCCACCTCCTCCTTCGGTCACCATGTTTGTAGCTGTTGCTTAGTTTTTTTCCTTGATGTTTATGATATTATATTATCTTTTTTTTGTTGAGATGTACTCGTGTTAATTTAAATGTGGTTATCAACCACCTATGACTAGTTATTTTGGACTTTGGTTTCTCCCGAGGCTTTTTATAGCTTAGTCTAGTATTCAGGGTGTGACTTTTCCAACTATTTCTTTGCATTAATAGAATTTTAATATTAATTTTATCTTAAATTAATATAAAAATTCTTTTTAATAAAAAAAATATCAACACTTTCTAGCTACAAGCAAATGATTTTGTGTTAGTGATAGTTTTACAATTTTACTTTATGAAAAGCTTTATTTTTTCCTTTGTATTTGTTTTTATCCATCACATTTTAGAATTTTTATTTTCTCTTACAATTTAACACTATTTAAATATATAATAAAAAATATATTTATTCTATTATATATAATAAATATTTATATATTTTAATATTTGAGTTGTATAAGTGTTGATAGTGCATAGGGTTGGTTTCCCAAAATTACAATTTTAGGATTTTTTGTATTAGAATTGTGTTACACATTGTATTTCTAATTTTTTTTTTTAAAATTTTCCTCATTCTACATCCTTCTCTAAATTTTGGACATTTTTAATACATCCTGTAGATGCTAGAATAATATATTTTACATTTAAAGAA
This sequence comes from Torreya grandis, assembly GCA_037957365.1. Classification (NCBI taxonomy): domain Eukaryota; kingdom Viridiplantae; phylum Streptophyta; class Pinopsida; order Cupressales; family Taxaceae; genus Torreya; species Torreya grandis. The sequence goes on along the minus strand of JARHVA010001065.1, from coordinate 2,368,002 downwards.
AAAGTGTCTATACATATAAATCATGAAATATTTCATATCGTATTCTCAACACATAATAGTAGATTGGTAACACACAACATAAACACAAAGAGGGAAAAATGTCATGTAATCTTATAATTTTGGAAGAGTATAAACCAATAATACAATTGCATCAAGACATCGATCATGTGTTGGCACAACATGATCTATTTAGACTAAAAATATTCAAATCACTACTACTTTTGGTGTACATAATATTGATAATTTGGTCAGGTTTGTGATGCCAATGTTTTTTAACCATGATACACATTTATGGTGCAAAAATAATGTAAGCATCATGCTACATAGTGGCACAAACATCGTGTAAATTTCCTTGAGTTTATATCATTAAAAACCATAAAATTAAAAAAATAAAAGTGGGAGGGCGTATTTGCTCTCTCACTTCATTTTATTCTCTACATTGATGAAGGAAGTGACAATGAAGAAGAAAGAGATAGTAGTGACCTTGAGAAAGGGACATATAATTTTTGAGAGAGAGAGGAAAGGGACAAAAAAGAGGGAGAAAGGGACAACAAGGATGAAGAAGGGGAAACAAGAAAAAGGGAGATTGAAAGGGACATCAAGATGTTTTCCTTCCAATAGAATTTTAGGGGAAAAGTAAGGGCAAGGGGAAGGAGTGGAGGTAAATAAATAATACATCAATTTATAGATGATGAATATGAAGAATATGTGCTTCCCTTACAAAATAAAAAATCAAAGGCATGTAGTTTTTAATTTTATAAGTAAATTTAATTCATATTTATGAACTTCCAATAAATACTCTTAGGAAAAACCCTAGGAAAATCACATTAAAAAAAATTGAAAAAAGTCCTATGCAAAACCATGAAATAAATTTACATAACCCTATGAAAAACACCATATGAAAACCCTAAAAATTATTAAAAACCCTGCATAAACTATTGATAGTCACCTCAATCTCATGTGCATCCTTATATTTTACTGAATTAATAGTAATATATCTGATTTCTATGATACATAATTCTAGGTTGAATGCAAATTATTTGGAGAAATTTCCAATTATATCTTAGTTTGATTTTCAACCTTCCTCATTGTGTCGAATTATTATTTAACCTTTCCCATCATTCATATTACATTCCAAGAAAAAAAAGTGAAATCTTTCTAATTATTTGTGAAAACCTTAAAGACTTGTACCTGTAAATCATAAATTATTTTGGCATGATTTATTCATGTTTTAAATGCATGTCAGTTCTCATATGTATTTTATACTATTGATTTATCATTAAAAAAAAATATATATTTTCAAGAAAATAGAAATAAAATTTAACTTAACATATATGATACAAATTAGACTTAACAAACATTATTAGTTTTTAATTTTTTATAAGCTAAATGAATATTTTAGACATTAGGCACATGAAACCAATTGGCCATTTTGCATATACTTAATTAGGAGGTTAGTGCCCATTATGGATTGTGTGGGACATAATGTTCACGCTACTAGACAATGTGATATTGAGAAGGATTACCAAACCCCTCAAGCACTTCAAAGGTCTTACTATTAGTACATTTTTTTTCAAATTTTCACTTTTAATTACTTTTGTTTATCATTTTTAATATGAATTCTATTATTTATTATTAACACAATTATTGGATATTGATAATAGGGAGGAGGATAAGAGGGAGGAGGTCACTGGGACAAGTTAACATCATTCCTCTATTATTAGGAACCCAATACAAAGGTATGCTTTTTAATTTTAGTTTTAAATTAAAATATTTGAATTAATTATAATATTATTTTTATTTTTAGGTTTTGATAAAAGGTCCACTAGTTATATGGACTTGTGAGAGGATGAGACTGGGAAAAATAAACATCTTTCTACTTCTTCAAGGACTTGGAACAGAGGTATAATTTTCAATTTTTTTAAATTAAATATTTTAATTAATTAAAATAGTATTTTATTTGGGGTTTTTTAATAAAAATTATGCTAGTAGACTTATGGGTGGATGAAAATAGGATGAGTTGACATCGGTATGAGTTGGGATGAGTTGATATTGATAAGATACATCCATAGATTGAACTCTCTTGAGTTGTATATATGCTTTCACATTAATGTATTTATTACATAGCTTAGACCCCTAGTGGTCATACTCTCTCTTGGTTGTAGATACAATTTCATAATTATATATTTATTACATAGATTATACCCCTAATGGTCATACTCTCTTGAATAATATATATGCCTTCACAATGAAATATTTATTACATAGACTAGACCTCCAATGGTCATAATTTATTGAGTCATATATGTGTTTTAGTAATGATATATTTATTTGATTATACTAAAATGTGTTTTAAGGATAAATACCATAGTTATATGTATACCAAAATGTGTTAAATGGGATTTAATGATGATGCCATCTTATGATTATACATTAACACTTTTCCAATTTTTATTTTACACATGTTAGGTGCAATCCATTTATTTTGAAATGAGTGATATGCAAGTACTTACGACATCTCAAAAGGGGACATATGATTAGCTTATTCTATCTTAAACTACATGATTATACATGCTAGATAATATTCAAACATTTTCCCTTGTATATTTAGAGGTAGTTAATAAGAATACAACTATTTACCCCATCGGTGGTCAATAAGACACACTACAATTATTTTTCCTAAAGGTAGTTAGTAGGATACACTAAAATTATTTGTCTAAAAGGTGGTCCACATGATACACTATGGTTAATTTTTATTATTTGGAGGCATTCACTAGAGACATTTCATATTCTAAAAATAGAAGCACAATTCACATATTATTAAGTGTATTGGTTCATAATTTTTATTTCTAATTAGTTATTTTAACAACTTATTTGTTACTAATTTATATAGACATTAATATACTTGAAAATGTTTTATTTATGTTTTTAGGTACTACATGAATTCATATTCAAACATGGATGTTTTCTCTAGGACTTCATATTCCAACATAATAGTTCACAATGCAGTTAAGTTGTTTGTGCAAATGTCAGAAAACATGGTTTTCTTGTTTTTAGGCTGTAGGAGTTGGACTATATGATAAGGTAACCTCTCTCTTTTTGAGTTTTATATCATTATAATATCTGATATTAACTTCAATAAATATTATAGGTGTTAGTCACAACATATTCTTTGAATCTTACAGGTACACTTGCCTATTTTACTTTGACATGTTACACACACATCAAAGTGGGACATTATGTAGACACCTAAAAAATAGTATTATAAAATTACTTAGTGTTGAGTTATATTAATTTATTTTGTTTGTCTTATGTTGAATATTTAGGTTTTAATTGGGCATTATGGGTTCTCTTTCCAACTTCTATTTAGAAAAATACCCTTTCATTGGGAATTATCTAGTACACACTAGTTTAATTTAAAAGTTCCATCTTATCCTAATATTCTCCTATGGTTTACCCCCCTCTAAGTCAAGGGCACTCTAATTCCTAATTTAATTTTTTTATGTCTTTACTTTTTCAAATATCTCTTATAAACAAAGATGTCTAGTAAATCATTTGTAAAGGAAAATAATACGAAAAAAGTATCCAGTGAAAATATATTATTTGTTGACAAGAATTTTTAAGGGTTGGGATATTATATTTGACTTCTTACTATACTATTATATGTGTGTGTTGTTTTCAAGACTTGATTCACTAAAGGGGGTTTGGTTGAGGTAGATCCATAGATACAAACCTCATTTTTTGCCACTTTGTGAGGTGTTATTAAGAGTACAAACCTATAGAATCAAGATTGAAGTATCAAATAATCATGGATATCCACCACAATGAAGAAAAACAAATTCATAAAATGTATTTTCGTTCATTACCTTAGAAATTAAAATAAAGAATCATGTATATTTTTATTTTTTATGCATGATTTTTATTTTTATTTTTTATGCATGATTTTACCTAATTAAATGTTATGGTTGATGTATTTAATTTTAAGGTAAAATATATTTTCCATTTAAATAGTACCATATTACACCCTTTATGGTTACATTGTGCCTATCTTTCATATTGGATCTAATTTTGCCTCGGGTTTCCTAAACCCTTCCCATGTTGTGTCATCCTACTAGGGTTACACATTACTTGTGCCTAGTGTTATCTGCATTGATTTACATTCTCCCTTCCATTCCAGGGTTAATTTTTATTATGTTTTTTGTAGATTTTAATTGATTAGGGTTGAGCTTATTTGTTTCTCCATTGATATCCCTAGCTAATTGTATGTTTTATAAACCCTAGTTATTATTTTTATATATCATTCAAATTGTAGAGTATCTTTGCATGTTATATATGTTTCCATTGTATGCCACCTAATGAGATTAGATATAAGATACCTCCTAGGTGAGTCGATATATTGAGTTGAAAACCCATTTTTTTTTAATTGAAATTCATTTTGGTTAATCCTCATGCTTATTTGAAAAAGAGAATAGTGACTCTCAATGATGTTAATGTTTCTTCTCTTCATACACATGTGGATGATAATATGAATGCAAATTATTTAAATTAAAATATAATAAAGAATAATGTAATGATTAGATCCCAAAATATTTATATTTATAATTAAAATAAACATAGAATTAAAAGACTCACCCTATTTATAAAACATATCCTTGACCATCCTAAATAGATTGATGCAATATTATACATGTCGAGAGTTTTTCAAATAAAATCCACAACTAAAGAGCCCATAACTGAAGATGTACCTTATAAGGTGAATTATGGATATTTTAATCCCTCTAATATAGATAAATATTCTAGAGGCTCCCATTCCATGTTAGATAATGTTAATGTGTCTCAATTTTTTTGATATTGTGTCTCATCATATTTATTCTACTTGTGTTACTATGTTTTTACCTTTTAAAAATGGTTTTAATGATTCATTTGTTGCTTCCCAAGTTCCTCAACAATCTCAACATGTTTTCCTACCTTCATTACTTCTCCACAATGTTTTTAAAGTACTTAATGTTTTCATTCCTACTTATACCAATACCACTTCCATTCTAAACCCTGAAGTTATTGCTCTTGTATAAATTGCAAGTGCTATGCAAAATAAAAATATAGTTATTCTCTCAAGGGTCTCAAAATTCAAGTCATAAGGTCAATTCACTTGATATATTACTCAACCCTTTCACTTATGATCTCCTTACCTACCCATCACATATATGATTGTGGTTTCCATGTTTGAATTATTATATGGTAAAGGTGATTGTTATCTTTAGATCAAATATTTATATGTTTCATGTCTTGAATTTTCACATAATGATAAAATTTTAATGAATACATTTCATATAAATATTAAGAACTATGCTCTTGATTGGTTTTATAATTTTCCATCTGAATTTGTACACTCTTTCAATACTATGGCCAATGATTTACTAGCTTGATTTTCAATAAACATTAGCATAAAGGTCATATTTTTATAGATTTTTGACCTAAACAAGGACTTAATGAGGATGTTAGTAAGTATGTACTTAGATTCAAAACTATGGTTACAAATATGACTCATAAATTATATGATAATAGATAAAAACTTATATTTTCCTAGAGGTTACTCCAATCCATTAAAGGCAAAGTTTTATTTAATATTTATAAATATTTTGATGAACTTTGTAATGCGATCATAAAATATGATATTAAATATTTGAGAGCCATAATTCTTAAATATGAGACCAATGCCCCTACCTATATTAAATCTAGATTAAAACTTAAAAAGACATTCAAAATTAAGGCTAACAATAATACTTTCCAACTTAAGAATGAAGATAAGAATGTAGTAAATGCAGAAGAGGAACCATCCAAATAGCTATTTCTATCATAATAAAGAGAGAATACAATTTACATGATTAACTAAACCCACTATTTTTTCCCTTAAAATATTGATTGAATGCAGTATGATTTCTTTACCTCCTAATTGAGAGATTGAATCATCAAGCCCTTACCTAAGAATAGTGAGGCTAATGAATACTATGGATATCATAGAGTCCCTATACATTATAGAAATAGATGAATAAATTTGAAACACAAGATTAAAAAAATTAATTGATAATCGTAAAAGTCATGTGGATGATACACATATAAATTCAAGTATGAAAACTACAAACATCCACTCATAAGGACTAATCAACTCATAATATTAAAACCCATATGGTCGATAAACCAAAGTATAATAATGTGCTCATGGAATACAAAACACCATCCACTTGAAGGATTAATAGGTGTGGTCAATGACATGCATGAAGAGTCTCCTCCAATTAAATTATATGATAAACAAATTCCAAAGCATGACTATAACAATGGGCCACTCTTCATTTGATATTTCATATATACACACTAAAATTTAAAAAAATGAATTATGATTGATAATGGTTCAAGTATAAACACACATGCAATGAAATTACTTACTAGTCTTGGATAAAATTATAATAATTTATTTGGGACAACCATATATATTAAAAGATATGATGGCATATCCAATAACCTATGTGAGGGAATTACTTTACCTATCACCATGGGTCATAAGACCATATATATTTGGTTTTGTGTATTAACAAATAATGATATATATGATGTATTACTTGGATGATTAATAAAATGATAGAAATTATGTCAACACTACCCTGGCATTTAAAATTCATTCATAATAAAAAAGTGATCACTATCCAAGGCACTACCTATAAGCCTCCATCATAAGTTAAGCATGAAGTTTTACCTAAAGAGTTAATGAATATGCTAATCATATGACCTTGAACAAGTTCACATAAAGTCCAAGTACCTTCTCATCCACATCCCAAGGTAATATTATCATGAACTCTTTTGCCTATTCAAGATAAAGGATCTAATAAATATATAATATTTTTCCATGTCGTTCAGATAATGAAAAGTTAAAATTTACATGAGGATATCAAAGCTAACATAACCACTTACAATGATAATAATTACCACAAGGATGATGACACTAACAATGATTATACTGATGATAAAAATGTAATATAATTATTGAAATGATGGGTCCAAATACATTCATATATTAATAGTGGGGACATGGAAACATCTATAAACACACAAAATGATCACTTCTTGGATTCGATAGTTAGCCTTGCTTGCTAACCCCATACACTTGCAATTAAGTAGTCCATTTTTTACATAGTTTATTTTATTTTATTGCTTTTCCTTGGTTTTAGTTTATTATTCATCGTAAGTTAAAATTTTTAGTAGGTTATTCCTTTCATATTTTTTTTATATCCTTGGGTTTTTATTTCATTCCATATTCTTCCAACATTCTCATGGTTACTTCTTTGTCTTTGTTTATGTTTTGAAGTCACCTTCTTTCAATGCTGTAGAAGCTAAAAAATTATACACTATGGATCTATATGTTGCCTTAACCTTTAAACCACCCATTGGACCCCTTTGGGTTAGATTATTTACCTATACTCCCATTATTAACCTCGAACCATTTCTTAGGGAATTAACTGGTAGTCACTAGTGGATTAGCCAATTTTGACTATGTCCCCTCGACTACTAGCGATCAACCTTCAATCATCGATGGTTGATTGGACTACCAATGGTTACTTAAACTCTTTCATGATAGGAGTCAACTACAACTTGAATACAACTCACTTATTGATTACTAGTTGTCTAATTCTTATCTACTATTCACATGATCAATGCATGTTAGACTATTTGATAAACTCTTCATTTTAACCCTCCTTTGCTCTAAATTAAGAGATGGAGAAGAGGTTGAATGGGAGAAGTAGGTGTAAGAGATTATAACTCCTAGGAAAATCCAAAAGCTTTCTAATGAACCAGTGACTAGGTCAAAGACTTAGGGTACTTCTGCAACTCACTATCTTGAGCTAAGGTACTATCACTCTACTAATATTGATCTAGGATCCATAATAACTTTCAACGAACCTCATCATTTCTTAGACCAACAACACCTAAAAGCTAAGTATATATGTTTTTTTTATCAAGATTTAGTAATTAGATTTATTTATTTTAGTGCTTGGGTCATTACCATTATCTACACTTCATTCCCTATGTTGGAGTTTTGCAAATCCAGACACTTCATCTCCTACCCAAAATCACCCATAGCCTATTACAATCACCCAAACACCCAACTCCCAAACCATATACCTTTGAGCATTACTCTCTATCTCAAAACCAATAGTCAACCCAAACACCACTCGCATAACTTCTCTACAACTCTCCCCAAGAGACTTTTTCCAAAACCAAATTCCAAATAACTACTAACGGTCTTACCTAACCATCGACAATCTTAATTAACCATTGACAGTCATACCCAACCTTCGATGGTCACTATGTGTCATTTTATAATAATAAGCTAGTTTAACCCATCTACTTGTACCCAAATCCTAGTTTACGAGTTTCTGTGTTATCATAGAACTTCAACTTATTTTTTAAATTATGTTTGTCTAATTTAGCATTAGTATTCAATCATTTATTGATATTTTTAATCAAAATCACTTCTTTCTTTTCAATCATTTCTTGTATTTTATTTCATTACCTTTTTTATTTCATGTAAGCATCTATTTTCAGTTTATCAGAACTTAAGTGTTTTAAAAGTGTGGATTGATAGCTTCCAAGGAAGCTTGTGCTTCTTGGATCTAGCTCATGCTAAGCAATCCACCCTACTATGTCACTAATCCACCATTTTATAGATTGATTTCTTAGATTTAGGTCATCCTCCCCAAACAAAGAGGAGTATCAACAATCATCTAGATTCACGTGTGCACAACACATCTAGGTTATACTAACCTCATCCTTATTTTAAATTTTACATCTTTTTAAACAAGAAAATAAATCAAAATTTTAGTGAAACATTTTGGCATGCTTGATGGGACCCTTGAGCTTTTTCTTGGGTTTTTATTTATAGGACATTTAGTTGCATTAGAGAAGAGTCATTCATTGCATTCTTTTCTAAAAATTAAATGTTACTTATTTCTTTTTCTTCCTTTCCAAAATGCAAGTTCTAGTTTTTTTTTCTTAAAAAAAAGTAAAAATTATCAATTTTGTTTTCATTTTTGAAAATCAAAAGTACTCATTCTTGGCCTAAGCTTTGCATCATCATATCGCATCTAGGTACATCTTAGTTATTTTGTATTCATTTGAAAAGACACCAAAATTTTCTTTTGGATTAAAATTAACTTTGCATCCATTGTTTGCTTGTATTGGTTAGCTCACATAGCTTAATTTAATCAAGTAAATTAATTTTAGTCTCAATTTTTATCACACACATAATACCAAACCACACATTCAATCAAACATCAAAACATTAACATAAGGCTTGACTAGGATTTCATTACCTAGTGGTCAATTTTCCTCAGCTATACTAAGATTTTACCACCAAGGGGAGAACCAACTCAGTACACTAGCTGAGTATAATCTCTAGCAACTTGATATATTTTAGCTAAGCACCTAACACCCTTATTGTTATGTTGTATGAAGTGAGAGGTGGGCCCCAATACCAAGCCATGCACTAAGTTATAGTATAGAATTTGAGAGTCTTTAACTACCTAAAACCATCCTTAGACATCTTCTTCTAGTACCCGCTCTACAAGCCCAAGTTGGTCTTCATAACTTTTATAAAATTGAGGCATAAGCCTAAAGAGAGATAAAAGGTATCTTAGGATTTTAACACACTTTAGTGTATGCATTATTTGCTAGGAGATATTTTTATTTTGATTTCTTCTCTTTTGAGTTGTGAGATTTCTTTTATCATCCTTTTCCCCTTCTTTTCATAGTTCTAACTAGACAACAACTAAAAAACCAGGCAAATTAGGATCCACCTCCCAACTGCCCATATTCCTCTTCTTCCTCATCCATGGAGCATTTGGATGTGGAAAGTTCACCCCACCATTATGGAAGTCCTATTATACCTTGGATAGTTGCCTAAGGAGATATGGATTTTACCATCTTTATGAATAACAATCCCATAACACTTTAACATTACCTTAATATTGTGTCTTATCATACCCCTACTTTGGTTCCACCCATTGAGCCACCCTATGACATGCCACCTCATATTATGGGTAACACCTCTATTTCCACTATTTCCACCCAACCATTAGTCACCCAAGCACCCTCTTCTACCAAAAATACCTCCAGTACCACCATCCAAAACCAAACCATACAACCAACCAACACCCAAACACCTTCCACCTCAACCAATAACTATTCTAGTATAGGATCAACCCAACCTTTGGTCACATATACTCCACTTACCATTGGAGTACCCTCTACTAGTGTTGCCACCCTTACTCTTGTTATCTCCAGCCCACCAACCTCCACTCTATTCCAAAGCCTTCTGGCTTCCATACCTTCTACCCTTCCACCCATTAGTATTAAGGTTAACACCCATCCTTAACCTATCAACCCAACCATACCTCCAACCCAACCCATGCCAATTCCTCAACAAGTACCCATTACACCCAACCCAAGCTATATTCCTAACCCATAAGGGTATATGGCTCCACCTTCTACCCAACCTCCTATATCTACTTACCCATACATGGCATCTTCCCAACCATCCATGTCCACACACTAATATGTGGCATCCTCTCAACCTTCCACTAGTTATCCATATGTTGCACATACCCAACCCCAATAGAACATACCATACAACTATGGGAGTGCACAAACACAAACCGATCTAGTTAAGATGTAAATAGACAAGATGACCAATTTGGAGTCATCTATTACTAGTACCCATAACCTCTTATCATATGATCAAAATTTAAATGAACCAATTCATCCATCCATCCCAATCTGACCTTATCCTCAATGGGAACTTCCAAAAATTTCAAAATTTCTTAGCAAGAAAGATCCTCAACAACATATTAGAGCATTTAGACACTCTTTCTATTTGATTTATTATGATGATGCTCTCCTTCTTTGTACCTTTCCCATATCCCTATTATCTCAGACCTTCTTAGACCATTTTTTCATAAATATATCTAAGAAAGTTTCCATCTTCGACCTCTAATCCATTTTGAAATTTAAGGATCAATCTATTGTTGATTTCATAACTCGTTGGAGAGGTTTGATAAACCAACTCTCTTTATATTTGCCCCAACTTTAGCTGATTGATATTTTTTCTTGGGATTGTGCCAAACATATTTCCTCCACTTTACAGGTTTAGACTTTCAAGACCTTTGATGAGGCTTTCACCATGACATAGAAATTAGAGATTATAACCATTGATGAGGGGAAGCTAAAATTGAGAAACAAGAACTCTAGTTTCAAGTCAAATTAAACTTTCTCCTCCAAAACCACTAGCCACTCCAACACCAACACCAACACCAAAACCAAGGGAACAATGAATGGAATTGTAATTAAAACCACCCCACCTTTGGTTGTTAGCCAAACCAACTCTTTTAATTCTTCCAACCAGAGTACCTAAAACAAAAACCGTAATATCCAAAAGAATTATATACTATGATAAGGGAGTCATATGATTTAGTATTGGAAAAGTTTTTTGAAAGAAAATATCATAAAAATTCCTCTAATTAAACCCCCACAACAATTCAATTCCTCTTGTCCTATACCCAAATGGTATAAGGAGAACAAATTGTGTGGTTACCACTATGTCATTAGGCATGATGTTAATAGATGTAATATTTTCAAAAACATTGTCCAAGGGTTGATTGATAAGTGGGAACTTGTGTTGGATAACCCCAATGCACCCCCAATTTAGTCACTTGGTATTTTTAGGTAGTCATTCCCCAACCATGCCCTTCTATGAATAATTAAAATAATAAAGTGGAATATTCTCACCACCATGAGGTCCATATTGTTAATGTGGTTCTTAGTGAGCTCGTTTTTGATGAAACCATTGCTCAAACCACTTATTCTTCCCCTCCACTTATTGAGGTAGTGGGGTCACCCTCTATTGCTTTAGAAACCAAAATAAAAGAAGCAACTATTCCCCTTTCTCCACTTATTAAGGTAGTAGAGATACCAACCTCTCCTTTGGAAGACATACAAAAGGAGGCAACCATTACCATCATACCTTTCTCCTCCATCATAGAGCAATCCACTCTTCCTTTAGAAAGCATTATTAAGGAAGAAGTCACCTTACCTACCCCTCAAATGAAGGAATCAACTTCTAAAACCTTGGAGCTTTTGATTGAGGAGAAGGATAAGGTAATCAGTCCCCTCTCTCAACCCATGGGCTTATCCTTTAAGTCCAATACCAAAGGAACCAAACTCGTCTATAAGCCTTTCTTTAGAATTGTTCAAAACTTGGTTCCTATCCCAACCCAAAATGGATCAGGCCACATTTTGGCACCATCTTGGGCTTCTTTATCCAACCATGCAATATTCCTTAACCATACCATTGTCAACCCAACCTTCCACTTCCACTAGTGAACCCATCATCATCCCAACCAAACCATTAGAAACCTCTACCTCTCAAACCATAATTGAACCAACCAAACCAACTCCACTCAAAGTAACCCAAACACCTTCTACCGTCCCAATAAAGCCCATAAAAAGCTAGGGCATTCTCTCCAATCAGAACTTTACTCACCCTCAATTAAAGCTAGATTTAGCACCATCTAGACCACCAAAGAAACCCCAATTTAAGCCAACCAAGAAAGTGGAGCCACCTAAGATCCAAAAAACCAAAACCTTGCCACCCATTTCTACCTTGCCTTCCATTTTAAGACTGCATCCTTTTTCCATCCTAGGACCTCATCCTTCCATTAATAAAATGAGTCTCCAAAAGACAACCCAAACCCAAATTCCTATTTTAGATTCATCTCTACCTATTATTTCCATGCTTTCTACCTCTAAACCATCCACTACCAAGCCTTCTAATTCTAACCCTTCTACTTCTAAACCATCCACTATCAAGCCTTTTATTTCTAAACCTTCTACCTCCAAACCATCTACCTCTAAACCTTATACCTTTAAACCATTAAACCCCAATCAATCTACTCCAAAACCACCTGCCAAGAATATTCCACCACCTAAAACTCCTATTGCAAAGCCTATTCCTAAGAAGGCTTCCACCCTAAAAGTCAAAGCCAAAACCCCAATACCCTTTCCACCTTTGCTTGAGTCTTACTCAGCCATATTGGAAAGTTTATTATAATATTATTGCTTGACTTTTACTTCTATAAAAACATTTGACCCCCATAGTCCTAAGCCATCTTGGTTTAATGACAATCTGATTTGCTCATACCATAAAATGCTAAGACATGATACAAAGAATTGTAAATTTCTCCAAGTCATAGTCCACCAACTATGTGATGAGGATGACTTATTATCAGAATATCCTCCCATGAGCCCACCACCAATCCTATAACCAAAAGTAATCACCCAACACTTACCTACTCCCACACTCTAATCTAAGAGTGAGGAAAAACTGAAGCAATCCTCTAGTCTAACTCTTTCCCAAATCCATACCATCCATGTGGTCACATGATCATAAGACCAACAAAAGGATAAAGGGAAGGCAAATTTATCCTTCCCATGGACATACCCTTCTTCTACCATCCAATCACCCAACCAAACCCAAAAACCTTCACTTTCACCCAAGCCCAAGGTGTCCATCTTGGGTGCCTCCCTATCCAACCTTTCTAAGTCAATCCAAAGAGTAGTTCTAAAGCAACTTCATTAAACACCAATGAAGATGAGTTTATGTGATGATGATAAAGGATTTATAGTCCATAGAGGTTCAACGAAAAGATTCATAACCTCTATCAACCTTTGTTGAAGCCCTTCAACTTTCCATCCTTGTTACCTTTAAGGATTTGGAAATACCCTCTATTCATCCCCATGATCTATATCCTTCCCTCTTTATTACCATGTACATCAACCAAACCTGAATCAAAAGGGTTATAACTAATGGAGGATCTAGCATCAACATTATTTCCTCCCATGCGTATGACTAGTTGAAATTACCAAAGAAAACTATGTTGGAAACCACAATGGTGCTCTGTTCCTTCAATGGCACTATGGAAACAACTCTAAGAACTATCATCCTACACATTTGTTTAGGACCTTGCATGCTTCCTAATCTCTTCTATGTAGTATAAGGTGAGTTCTAGTACAATGTTATATTTAGATGCCCTTAGAACCATTTCATGAATTATGTGCCATCTACCCTAAAATGGTACATCAAGTTTGAGTTAGTTACCATACAAGCTAACCCAAGTCCTTTCACATCATGCAATATGATGTATTGATCGAATGATGTTCTCCTTCTTCTATAAACAAAATATTCACCAACCAAAGATGACTGCATCTCTTCCATTAACCAAGCCTTGAATAGCTCATCCATCCCTTCTACCCAAATCCCCATGAAGGACCCCTTAGAATCAACATTCCAATATCTCTCACTTGGGGAGTATCTCCTCTTAACCTTGGATGCCTTCCCTACTCCCCAAGAGTATGGGAACCTTAACCAAATTACCAATTATGATTCTAATATCAAAACCATTATTCCTTTCAGGCCTCCTATTCTCCAAACTAATCTTGTCTATGGGGGACTTGATCAATCATTTTCCACCTCCTCTACCTCCTATTCTCCTTGACCATTCACCTCTGATTTCTCCTATTTGGATAAACTAGAGTTTATCAAGAAATACCTACATAGGTGTGCTTAGAAGGGATTTAGTCTAGGAACTTATGAAAATGGGCCAACCAAGTTGTTTCCATGTAATACCCAAAAGCCTCATGAGAGATTTAGTCTTAGATTTGTTCTGCCTGAAGAGCCAACCAATTCGCCTCCCATTACCATCATTGATGAGGAAGTTTCATTCTCACCAACCCATTCCCCATTAAAATATGAATATTTTGATTCCATTCCCCCTAAGTTTATTTCATAAAAATGATTAGCTTTGGACCCCTAACTTATCAAAATGATGGGGAGACCATAACCTTTTCTGTAATTCATCCTAAGATGGTAGAAGATGACTCTACTATCATTAATACCATTCAGTGTTAGGATGACAATTACCTTCTCATCTATTTTGGTGAAGTAGATTCCTATATCCAAAAATATCTTGCTCTTAAGACTTAAACCATGTTGAAAGAATCCACCATGGATGTCAACTTGGGTACCCAAGATAACCTGTGCATTGTCAAAATTGGATAATTGCTAGATACTTTAAAGTGTCAGGATTTCCCTTCCTTCTTGTAAGATCATAACATAGAATTTACTTGGTCTTAAAATGACATGACAAGAATCTAACCTTCCATCACCACCCATAATATTGTTACTACCCATGATGCCAAGCCTGTTAAGTAGAAGCTTCATCAGATGCACCCTTGCATAGCCCTTCTTGTCAAAGAAGAGCTTTAACACCTCCTATCCATGAATTTCATCCAACCCATTTATTATCATAAATGGGTATTGAATGTCATCCATATCACCAGAGAAATAGGGGGACTTCATATTTATGTGGATTTCCATGATTTTAACCTTTCTTTCCTGAAAGATGATTTCCCTTTGCCAAGTATTGACTAGCTTGTTGATCTTACAATTGGCCATGAGATGCTATCTATTATGGATAGTTTTTGAGATATAATGAAATCTTGATTACCCTTGAATACCAACATAAAATTTATTTTATCACCCCATGGGTAACCTTATACTCTAGGGTCATGCCTTTTGGTTTGAAAAATGATGGTGAAACCTAGTAACGTGTCATGACCTATATCTTTCATGACCTTATACACAAGACCATAGAGGATTACATAGATGAACTTGATGGGAAATATAAATGTTGTAAATATCATTTATAATTTCTCAAGGTTATCTTCGAATGCCTCATCCATTACCATGTTCGCTTTAACTCCAAGAAATGCATTTTTGGGGTATTTTCAGGAAAGCTCCTAGGCTTTATCATCTCTCTTTGAGGAATAAAATTTGATCCTACAAAAATCAAAGCAATCCTTGACATGCCTCCTCTAACCAACCTATCAATTCTATAGTTTTTAGGGGAAGATCTAATCCATTCATCACTTCATCTCTTAGCTATTTGATAGATGCCAACCTTTCCATCACCTTATTAAGAAAGATATATCTTGTAAGTGGAATAAAAACTTTCAAAAGGCCTTTTACTCACTTAAATAATACCTTATTTCTCCACCTATCCTCATTAATCCCAAAGAGGATCAACCTTTATACCTTTATATTTCTGCCACTGATCACTCTTAGGGGCAATGCTTGCACATCAAGATGAGAAACATAAAGATCAAACTATCTACTATATAAGTCAAATTATTATATAAAAAACAAAACTTAGTACACCCATACTAATAAATTTTTCCTCTCCTTGGTCTTTGTGGCCTCCAAACTCTACCATTACCTTCTCAATGATAAGACCTATGTCATAACTAACATTGACCTGATCAAGTACATGCATTCCAAACCATACCAAAATTAGTGTATGGCTAAATGGCTCATGTTTTTAGCTAAGTTTGATCTTGAGTTCCTCCAATAAAACTTAATTAAAGGGAAAATCATTGCCAACCAATTGGCCAAAGCACCTTTAGCATATAACCAACCTTCTCCTCTTGAGTTTCCTGATGAGTCCATCATGACTCTTTCTCAAGAGGATGTCACCTATCAAATGACCATGTTCTTTGATGGATTGAAGTGCCAATGTGGTGGGGGTAATGGTATCATTCTCATCCCCCTTGATGGTGAACCCATTATTTTATCTTTCAAGTTTGATTTTGATTACGATTGTACCAATAACATGGCTGAATATGAAGCCCTAGTGATAGGTCTCCAAACTAATTTAGCCTTGGGAGTCAAGATGATTAGTGTTTTTGGTGACTCCCAACTCATGGTCAATAAAATAAATGGATCTTATCAATGTAAAAATGATGTCTTGTAATATTATAAATAACTAGTCAATGTACTCTTAGCATCAATTGAATATTACCTTATTCAAGCCACTCCATGATCTATGAACAAGTTCACTGATACAATGGCTTCCCTTGATTCCTAGATCCTATCTGCACCTTCTAACTCTAAGATATTTATCATTATGCATCATCTTACCAAGCTTATTATAAAAAATCAAACCCTCCTATTTTTAGTGTGGAAGAGACCCAACCCAACCTTTGGTATAAGTAGATCTTCGACTATCTCATCCTAGGCATCATTCCCTTCAATCTTTCTAGGAATGGTTAAAGAGTAGTTATTTAGAGTACCTCTCATTATAACATAATAAGGGGAGTTATTTATAAGAATGGATTTGATGGTATCCTTCTCTATTGCTTACGTAGTCATGAAAATCTCATGCTATCAGAGAAATCCATGACAGGATTTATGGGGGGCACTTTATGTGGCCGAGCTGTCATTAAATGTATCCTTCACTTTGGCTACTATTGGCCCACCCTTAATGAGGACTATTGTGATTATGTGAATAAGTGTGTTAAATATCAACAACATACCAATTTACATTATGCACCTAGTCATAGCCTCCAAGTATCCAGGGATTTTAGGCCCTTCTCTTAATGGGGATTGGATCTTATCGGTGAAATTAACCCCTAATATTCATAGTGACATCATTATATTATCACTGTGACTGAATATTATACCAAATGGGTGGAGGATATTCATCTCATTTTAATGAAAGCTTAAAATATTGTCAATTTTATTAACCATCACCTTATCTATCATTTTGGTGTTCCTAATAAGATTATCACCCATAATGGTAAATCTTTTAAGAATTGAAAAGTCCAAGTTATTTGTGACGTGTTTGGTATTAAGTTAAGTTTCTCCTCTATCATCCATAATATAATGGATAGGCTGAAGCTTATAATAAAACCCTTAACAACATGGTAACAAAAATGTTTAATGCATCCCATCAGAATTATCATTTACATGTCCCTTTTGCCTTATGGGTACATCCTACTAACATTTGAACCCCTACAAGTGCTACCCCTTTCTCTCTTGTCTTTGGATTAGAGGATGTCTTACCTCTCAAAGTCCAAATTCCATCTCTTCAGGTGTCCCTATAGGATATAATTTCTAAGGTCTGATTATCTTCAAGAAAATTTAGCCCAACTTGAGCTACTTGATGAGTACCATTTGGCTAAGCTTAATAATCTTCATGTCTATCAAGAATGAATCAAGCACACCTATAAAAAAACTTAAGAGAATGAGAATTTAACATCAGAGACCTCATCTTAAAGGATAATCAACATGTAACTAATATTGATTAAATCAAATGGGGCAAGTTTACTTTTAATTGGATTGAACCTTATATCATAATGCAAAAGTATGGATCAGGAGCCTACTAGTTATCCTCTCTTGAGGGGAAACCAGAAATTAAGCCTCTAAATACTTCACATATGAATCATTTCTTTTGTTAAATAAGACCAAAATCACCTTCTATGTAACTTAAGCTCATCCCTTGTTTTATGATATTTTCACCTTCATCACCTCACTCTGAGGACAACCAATTAAAGCAAAGAATCATGTGATTATTTATCACAGTTGTAGCCTTGATCCTAAATATGGGTACCATGGATCTACCCATTTAATGATTCTCATGGATAATTTTTGTCCCTAAATGAATGGAATCACATGGTCATTGTCTCTCAAAGCGTCCTCTCAACCACCATTTTAACCTTCTTGTGCTATAGTTTTGCCTTCATAAAGGTACATCTTTAAGCCTATATAAGTAGGTATATGTCATCAAAAGAGAACATATTAAAATTTATATATCATATGGGTGATCTCTATTATTAACAGAATACTCCTTTGAAGGATAGCTAACAAAACCAATCAAAATTGCTTAATGTAAGATAGACTGCTCCCTTGAAGGATGGCTATAAAAAATCCTAAAATAAATCTCAAAAACTTAGACCACTCCCTTAAAGGATGGATAAGTAAAGTATTTGAAAAATCAATTAATTTATTATAAGCTTATCACATTGATTAGCTTCCCCAAACTCTCAAAGCAATATCAAAATATCAAAAGACCCATTATTCGAAAGCCACAATCGACTTTCATGAGTAGACTTCCCACATCAATTAGTATACACCATTTATGACATAGATTTATTTATAATAGCTCTTTGGAAACCTAAAAAAGAGGTAAGCTTACCTCACATGAAGGTTCCTTTATCATCCAACTCCCCTTTATACCCTCTATAAAATAAGGGATTTTGAGTTTACTCGACACTGTGTGATCAATAAACTTTTTAACTAACCAATGAACGTTGATGTGAAGCATGTGAAGGGATTATGCTTATAAGCTTATCTAGCTTCTTTTTATCTTGGTCCTTTCCAAATAAGAAACATCATGCCTCATTCTTCTTTCTCATACCTACTTGTTACTACATTCATTAAGACATTTGTCTTTTGATTATCTTATCTTATCTTTTCTTTTCTCACATCTAGTTTTGTTATCCAAAACTTAATTTATGAGTTTTAATATTAATTCACCTTCATATAATCAAATGCAATTCATTAAAAACATTTCAATAAAAAATATATATTTTATTTTGTAATTGCCTTCTTATCTTATTTGTTTAAGTGTTTTTAATCATAAAAACATTTTAATGAATTAACCATCTTATGCATAAAACATCATTTCACCCTTCTAACCAATCACATCAACTAATCATAACCATTTTTCACATCTATAACATTTTAATCATTTATTTTATAAATAAATAAGTCATCCACATGTCATCCATCACATGTCTATCTAGATAAGGAAGCATAGATTCATTAATTTAAAACATCCACCTTTCTAACATGAGAGTACTAATCATAACATTATGATCATATCATAAACAACATCATCACATAATGAACATCAAATAAATAACCATAAACATACACAACATATATGAAACCGTAATCACATCATAAGATCATAATCAAAATAATCATAATGTCCATGTCTCTCAAAAGACATGTACATATCATTGCATCAGCTCGTAGGCTAGTATCA
Source organism: Torreya grandis (assembly GCA_037957365.1). Classification (NCBI taxonomy): domain Eukaryota; kingdom Viridiplantae; phylum Streptophyta; class Pinopsida; order Cupressales; family Taxaceae; genus Torreya; species Torreya grandis. The sequence goes on along the minus strand of JARHVA010001065.1, from coordinate 2,348,011 downwards.
AAATCATATAGCACATCAAAATAGGCATCTCATAAGAGTCTAAAGGAGATGGGCACTAATGCTTCCTAGATCCCACCCATATTTGAGATCTATTTGTGCACCTATAGATGCTATTCATTGATCTGATGTAGCACTGCTAGCTCCCCCTGTAACTGTTGATCTATACTCAACATATTTGGGCTCATCTAGAAGCTATCTAAAGACTAGTGCCTCATAGTATTTGAGCTCCTCAAACCATAAATATGGACTTTAATGGTCTTATAGGTATAGGTACCCACCCTCCTACCTATCTTATGGCGTCCTTCTCTTGTGTAACCAAGGCTAGATGTATTCATGATGTATCCCTCTCTTGCATAAGGATAACCACCTGGCCCTATGTCATATCTCTCTCTACAATCACTACTACTAGAGCTGCATGTGCTATAGCTAGTGCCACCCTCACCTAATCTCTCTCCATGATGAGTGCTTGGCTATTAGGGGCATCTACATCCATCTGGTCCCCATGCCCCGCCATGTCTACATTAGGATCCTGCTATATACCATCTCCCCCAAACATTGTCACTACATAATGACCCTAAAAAATTATAAGGTAATCCAAAATAATAGCTACATCATCAATATATACCACCATTAGTAATGACTCATGGTCAATCTCTATCTCCTATGGCTATGGAAGAGGTAGTGGTGCCTTAACATCTTCCCTTCTATACCTTGGGAAATCACTTAGAACACCTTGAACTAACCCAAACTGTCTCCTTACCTTGTCAAATGGGATAAACGCTACCTCATGCTCCTGTCTCCCATAAATCCACTTGTAAATCTATAGTGATAAGGTTTATAGACACCTAAATCTGGCCACCATTGACCTTTAACTAGGCTTTTGACTAGTTTACACCAAACTGCATAATTTGGCCTATAAATGCTAAATCACATTAAATGAGTTGAAATTGACATATTCAAGTGCCAATTTTGGCTAGGGTATCACTAAATAGGGCAATGCAATTTATGGGCCAGCTAACTTTGATCATATCATTTTAAGTCAAAATGCCAATTTTGCACCTAGGTGCTCTGGATTGCTCTTTTCTATCTAAATTATTATATAAAATGCATGTCTTTGATATGTGGTGTTGGAAAAATCCTAAATGGTATAATAGATCCAATGCATCTGAAATTAACTTCCAACTCCAATCTATTCAAATTATAGACCAATAACAAGGCATTTTGATCAATTTAAGTAATTTGTGCATAAAGTGCTTAATCATGCTTAAGCGCTAATTAATCTAAATCAAGGCCTAATTAATAATTCCATGGAAACTTGTTGAAAAATTATTTTTAGAAATGAATATTGAATATATACATCATCAGGTGATCTCATTTCTTGGGAAGACATCCCTAGGCCATAAATGCCATAAATATCAAGATTCATGCCTCTCATGACTCATCAAATCCCTGCATGCATCTTAATTACTCCTCTATCCCAAATATTGATGAACCTATTTATTAATTTTAATTGAAAAATTGGATTAATCCTTAGCCACACATCTTAATCTTGAGATGGATGATCATGGTTGATTTTGGTCATTTTTGAAAATCTATAAATAGAGAGGCGATGAACATCATTTTTAAGATTAATTTGTGAAAAGTTACCATGTAAAATTGATTCCAAGAGCCCTTACATGCCAAATTTATGATGCAAAAATATTGAGCCAAGCCAAACCAAAGCCACAAAGTGCCAAGGAGAAGAGGAGATAGCCAAGCCTCCTTTGATGAAGACTTCATGAGCACAAGTTGAGCAAGACACTACAACAAGCATTTGGAGCATCCAAAGAAGGTGAAAGATTCTTATTTTTATTTACTTTTTAATTGTAATTTTCATTTGTTTTTGTTATTAAGCTCACCCTAGTAACTAGGCCTAGAGATGCATGCTAATTAGTGTGTTTTTATCAATTTGTTTGCATTTTTGGACTAACATAATACTAATTACCTCTCTTAGTCAAATTCCTAGTTCATATAATTGATAGTTCACATAGGATTTTATGTGTTATGTGTTATATTTTATTTTTAGCCTTCTAATTTGTTGTTTGTAGGTGTTCATATATTTAATATATTTTTAAAAATATTTTATTTAGATTTTTGTTAACATTATCTAACCTAACATATTTGCTTTTGGGGTGATGCCTTAAGGGTAGACAGGTAACCGACAGACTTCAAATTTGTTATAACATGTTTTAGACCATCTTTTGCATGCTTCTAAAATGAACTAGAACATTTTTTAGTACTTAATATAATATTTAGGTGCTTAAAATAAATGTTTGATAGTTAACCTTTCAAAGTTACAACTTAAGACCAAGGGGTCAAAAGAACACTACCACATCTTTCGATTTGGGGCTTGAAAATGAACTCATTTTTAAAAGCTTTTGTGTTCACTACTTGTTTCAATTAGCACTTTGTTTTCAAAGAATACAAGGATCTTGCATGTATGCTCTTCCATTTGTCCCCTTTAGGTAACCCTTGGAATTAAAAGCACTTTCCTTATTTGAAAATTGCCTAGTCTAAGGCATAGAAATAATTTCATTTAAAGTAAACCCCAAAAACTAACAAAAGTATTGGGTGACCTTGACAGCGACCCTAAAGTATTTCTATTTTATGATTTCTTTATTTTACGTAAACTTGGATTACAAAGGGGATGCCATTACCTCCCACGAGTTCTTTAAGGAAGTTTTGACCTGAGGTTTCACCTCCTAGGATTGACTTCATGTGGCTTCATATTGGAGTTGCACATGGGGCATAGTGGCACTTTAGACATCGCACTACACTGAGTGAATAGTAGGATGTAGTGGTTACAAAAAGGACTAGAAATTTTTGCAATAAGCCAAGTGATATGGACCCAAAATCCATGCTTTTCTTTTGCATTGTTTGACGTGAAAGTCATTGTGTAATTGATTCCCTTAGAATGTTTGAAAACTTGTATATCTTAGACAAATCCCCACTTGTCATGGAAGTATTGTTGGTGCAAGGTGTGCCTCAAGGTCCATGTTGTAGTACTATCATTTGAGAGAAGGGGAGGGGGTGTAAAAAACCTACTATATAATGCACATTTAATTTTGGATGAACACTTAAAATCCTCTCAAATGATGTATATTGATAGATTCCAACAATACTAAGCAACCTTGTTAGTTTAGGATCTAAGAGTGATTAATTAGTTGGTTTTGTCTTAGATTAAAGTCATGTTTGGAGTCAAAAATTTGTGTGAAAAAATGATACAAACCAAACACATGGTCCTCATTTTACTTTAAACAATGAGGCATTATGATGCCCACGTAAAATCATCAATTTGCCTTATTCAAAGTTCATTAAAACTTATAGAGTCATATCATCCACTTTGGCACATTTATGCTGCCCAATTGAGTTTGAACCTTTACCAAAGTTGTTTAAGTCCTTTATTTATAATCTAAATTCAAAATTTCACCTTTATAAGTTCATAGGGTTGATGTGTTAAGTGGGTTCGCTATTTTCACTAAACTTGAGGAAACTTAGGTTCAATTTCTAATTTAGGTTGAAGGCGATTTAGGACTCATGATCATTATCACCACTTGATAGACTTAATTAATTTTGTACTAAACACTTACACTTTGAGTCTATGTACCACAACATTTTGAGTCAAAAAAGGTAGTGTTATGCTATCAAATTTGTGAGAAATTATCTTTGCCTTAGAGAGTTTTTGAAACAAGCATTTTATCACATCTTTTGGGTAGTCTAGCACTATTACGATGCCCAAAACATTTTAGATATTGTTTCATAGGCCCTCTTGCATAGAGCTCAAATTTGTTCCTACATTTTTCAAACCAATCCAAGTATACTTTTGTCAACCTTTGTCTAGCACAGTTACACCATTCACTTTTGTCTAGCTTATTTGTCAAAAGAACCAAGTTTTATACCATTATTTGTGAGAAAATAAACTATATATAAAGTTCCTTTTTTTAATACCTTATACCTATTTTATCAAGTCCATGTCCAAGAATCAAATGCCTAATTTTTGTTAGAAGTGTTTCAAATCTATTAGATTAAAAATTTCATCTATTTTCAAAGTCTAGCTTTTGATGTTGTTTGGCCAAGAGTCCTAGCACATGCCTTGTTTGAGTGTAGATTTTGACATAGTGTTTGGCCAAAATACCTAGAAACTTTTAATTTCATAGATTATACTGATTGAAACACTTTGAAATTAGCATTTGAAATTTTTATTTTTAGTTCATTTACTTAATCATTTTGTGTAAGATGTGTAACATTAGATATTTAACATTAAATTGTGTTATCATAAATATTTGCATAAACCTTTTGATTCTTTTGATGAATCTAGACCAAGTTTGAACATCATATTTTTAAACATTATCCTTTTAGAGTTTGTATAACTCTCTTTCCTTGATATCACAAAGCATTGACTATGGATTCCAACATTTATTCCTACACTCATAGTGGATTCATGCACAATCTAGGGATTAGTAATGTGGTTGTGCAGGAAGAAATGGTGAAAGACCCTATGTAGATAATTTTTCTTATGAGATGGATATTTATCCCTCTTATAATACTCAATTAGGGGCAAAAATCAAGGATCTAATGGCCAACTATTTGGTTAATACACCACCTTATTTAGAATAAGACCAAGAACAAACCACACAATACCTAGCTAAAATACTCATAGCTGATGAACCAGTTCTTCAACAGTCATGCTCTACTAATACACCTTCCACATATGATCCATTTTTGTTTGAGCATCATTTTTTGGAGAATAAAGATGAGATTTTGGTTTGAGCCATAGAGGTAGGGGCCAAGTTTCTAGCAAACTTCCCTTATGAGAATTTACCAAGCCTAGTAAGAATGCCCCATAACATAATTTATGATCAACAAGATTCTTCTATCAATCCTTTGGCTCTAGTCCAGATAATGTATCAAGACCCTAATATGACTAATAAAGGAAAAAATCTCATAGAAGACCACTTTAACCAAATGCATATGGCATATCAAACCTACCTGAATCTAGCATGCAATTTCAATTAGATAACCATGGTGAGCAAACCTCTTATTGACTTAGTTCTTTCAAAAGGAGTTTTTATAGAGTTAACTAGTCAAGATAATCAGAGTTCAGACCCATTCATGCAAAACACTTTGGTATATAACTTGCTGCATATGCCCATTATTGAAGAAGTGTCTTCTACTTCTATGCATACAAGTGAGCCAAATATAGTGGACAATGGTCAATCCCAATCAAAATGGTACTAACGTACAAATAACTAGTCGACATGTGCTTATAGTTAATACCATGAGTGGATCATCATAACAAGGAATAGGAGAGTTTATACCCTAACCTTCACCACCTATTTCCTAACCTCAACTGACTACTTCCTCAAGTCTGTAACCTACGAGATTAGGTAGTCAACCAACAACCAATGTCATACCTCAACAATAGAATGTAATAAATCCTACTCCTCCTCAACAAGTGATGAGTAGTATTCCACAACATTAGGCACAATATAGTGTAGCAATGTAGCTAAGGTTGAATGTATTTCCACCTTCGTAAGGGGCAAATAATGTTCCACCTTGCCAAGTAATCACAAACATACCTCTTCAGTCTCAGACTAATATACCAATCCAAAACCAAATAATGACTAGCCAATAATGTGTAAATAATGATCAATGATAGATACTAATATTTAACCTAATTTCACTTCCCAACAAATATTCATGCAACAAGGAGGCTCCCATGTTTCTCAATTACCTACTAGATAACAATTGGTTCAAAATGTGTCACAAGTTTAGAGATAGGGTCTTGGTCCACAAGTTCCCACTCAATAACAAGGTTCAATTAGTCAACAACATGTCCCTTTTCAACCAAAATAGGCATAGTATAGTTATATCCCTCCATCCCAACCATAAAATCCTCTAAGTCAAACCTTCATAGCCAACCCAAACCGGAATATCACACAACCAAATGTGCAATTTCAAGTACATCCTAATCTACGTATGCATATTCTTGGTCCATTTCCCAGCCAAAGAAATACAGCCCAATAGATATCTCCATGATACCCTAGTCAAAGTGTCCCACTTGTGACCTCCCAAACATCTACCAAAACCAATATTCTCCCTTAAACCAATGTTCCTTCTAGTTTACTATCCCAAGAATTATAACAGATGAAAGATGCAATTGCTACCATTTAGGCTGGGAAACAGACTAAAAAGTTTAAGTTGGATGATGTGTGTTTTTATCCATTCAACATGGAGTAATCATAGATGCCATTTCCTCCAAGATCGAACCACCAAAATTCAACCAATACAAAGGTAAAGGTGACCCTAAGGCCCATTTAACTGAGTTCTTTGTCACATGTCAACTAGTGGCATATAATGATATATACCTTTTATTGTTGTTTCTAAGGAGCTTAGCTGGACAATCTTTGGAGTGGTTTTTAAAGTTGCCCAAGAAATTAGTAATAAATTTTGATGATCTTTCTGATAAGTTTGTGCAACACTTTTCCTATAATCTCAAACATGAGATTTCATTGGTTGATTTAACACAAATAAAACAAAAGGCTGGTGAGAGTTTTGCAAGTTGTCTATAATTATGGAGAGCCCTTGCAAGCCGATTCACCCATAGTTTACTAGATAAACAATTAGCCACTGTGTTTACTAAAAATATTATTTGTGAGATAGCTTATCATCTGGAACTACAATGTGCACATAATTTCAAGGAGATCATCGACAAAGGCTTATTGATTGAGCGAGCCCTTATTAATAAAGGGATCATCAAGCTTACATCAACTAATCATAATCAAGGTAATAATTAGGGAAGTGGCTAAAACCAACATCCAATCCAAGTGCAAACATCACAACTAACACAGGCCAATAATCAAAATAGATCAAAGCAATTCAACCATAATAAGAATGTTATGGGTAATAGATTAACTGAGTCACATCATGTCCAAATAGTGCAAACATTATCTACACCACTTTTTTAGCTTACTCTTACCCAACAACCTCTCCAACCAATGCCACAAGCACAACAACCAAGATCCACACAACAAATGCAACAACCTTTACCATTACAAACCCCTCCTCCAAAGAGAACTATGCTTATGCATCATGTCTTTAGTGACCTAGGAGAGCTTATTGAGTTTGTATTTTGAAAATTTGCCATTGCTAATATAATTATTTGGCCTATACCAAAGTATTATCCACAAAGCATTCCTTATCCTGATTGGTACCATTAAAATGAATTCTATGAATATCATCAGGTCAATAGGCATAATCTATGATGACATGTGTAAATAAAGCATTTGATGGAGAATATGTTGGAGAATGGGGAGATAATATTAGATAATGGTGCTTCCACCTCTAATCAAACCTTGGGATTTATCAAAACCCCTTTCCCTAACATAACACATAACAACAACATAACAATCAATAATAACAACAATCACATCAGCTAGTACAATAACAAAATCAATAATATCAAAATCAAAGGCTAAACTAGCAGAATCAACAATAGAGCCCACAATGTTAGAATAATGGATAAAACCAAGGTCAAAATGGTAACAACCAATAAACCTACTATGTAGTTGCACATGACTACAACAAAGTTGTAAGTCATATTGTATGGGGCAGCATTAATACCATCTCCATTAATTTTAGACTGAGCACTAATCAATCTAGACCATTGCTAAAAAATACCACTTAAAACAAATTATATGGATAATCTTTCTTTGACTGGGGATTGCACATAGGCAAAATATCAAATTGGGACTCCCACTTTTAGACCATATACCGATAACTCACTCTTGCCATGTGACCACATACAAGTGCACCAGTAACTGAGACTTGTCTTATCTGGTCCCACACCATTCCCAACATTTGTTATCAATTATGGTCTTGCATATAATCCCAATTGTGCAATCAAAACTCAAAGGTCAAAGATTACTATCCTAGGTCCACAACCATCTAACACTTTGCCTATTATCCAACCAACCATTCAACCTCAGAATAAACCATTCATCATTGACCAAGATAATAAGTTTGTATTATAGAATAATTACAAAAGACACCAACAAAAATTTCTATTTTAGATTTTCTATGAACATCAACAATCCACAAGATCATTTTAAATGAGTTTTTAACCCAATCCACTATTGCCAGTGACATATCCCCTGATAAATTTCAAGCTTTGGTTGGACACCTAGCTCCAGGCCAACAAGTCACATCTAACCAAAGTGATATATCTTCCCTTGGCCCACTCCATAATAATCCATTATACATAAAAGTTTATATAAATTGGCATAAAGTGAAGTGTGTCCTTATAGATAATAGATCAAGCCTCAACATAGTGTATCTAAAGCTCATCAAGCTTTTTGGGTACACAATGGTATATCTCTAACCAAAAATGATAACTATCAAAGCCTATGATAATCAGGAAAGAGAATCACAAGGCACCATTAGGTTACCAATTATCATTAGGCCTTTGACCCATGATACACTTTGCCACTACTTGATATTGAGTTGTCATATAATATGCTTCTAGTAGGCCTTGGTTACATGAGATTCATGAAGTCCCATTAATGCTACACCAATGTATCAAGTTCTCCCACTCAAGGATGGAAGTGAATATTCTAGGAGATTTACACCCATATGAACACTGCAAACATCTTAAGGTCAAGTTTCAAAGCTACAATTACCAATATGACATGAATCCAAGTTACAAGTAGGATAAAATAAAGGCCATACTTATTAATCCTCCACAAGATAATTACATAGATCCTAATACCTTGGATTCCATTTCCCACATGCCACCTCTTGAAGCTTCCAATCATTTCACCATTTTAGATAATGGCCTAGGGGAGTATGTGACCCATGATACATTCCATATTGCCAATCTTCCTCAAAATCCAAAGACCTTTGGGAGACCTAAAAATATCCCACACATGCATTGGAAACAAAAGAACATAGATAAGGGACTTGTCATGTTTGTACCAGCATTTGGCCTAAAACCAGACCCTCTTGAAGGGGATGAATCATGGTTATACAATGACAACCAAGATGATTCTTATAAAATTACAAAGTATCATATTCCCAATAGGCTCATGGAGAATCAAGATTATGAAGGAAGAGGCCTCAGACCGAATCAACAAGGAACCATTGAGCCAATTTTCATGACTAAGTACAAAAGACCATACAGACTTGGATTTAAACTAACTAGGGGTGACCCCACATATCGTATTTGAGTTCCATCACTGGTGGCTAGTGATGATGATGTCGATAATGAAGTAGAGTCTGATCATAGCCTCACCTTTGATGACCTAGCTGAGACTAACCTGTTTGATAACAATGCCATATTTACTCTTACCCCAATCATTTGTCACAACCCATTACCATTATACTATCCCAAACTGATAGATTGGGACCAACAAGAATCCAATTTGTCAATTGATGAGTTTTACAATGATGAGGCATTCTATGACTTTTTAGGCCTTAGAGACAACATTCTATTGGGAGATCATAAATCAAGATTCTCAATTACATTAAATCTTGAAGCCTATTTTGGAGAGTGGGTGAACACCCTTCGCCAAAAAAATAAAATAAAACATTGAGGTCCCCAAGTGAAAAATTCTTTGAGCCATTTTCTGACCAAACCAAAAGTAAAGATAAAGGCCAGTCTAGTGGTGAAAACCTATTTTAGGCACTGTTAGATGGGGGTGTTCATTCTTCTTTAAATTTAGACTAGGAGACCACCAAGGATGAACTTACCTATGTATCTGAGTTTAGTTTTGTGTAAAAATAAGTATTTGATCAAATTCTTCAAATTTTTTTGACTATTTTTGTCACATGGATAGATCTCCCATTGGGGGACTCATATTCATCATGCCTAAGAGATGTTGAAGAGCAAGTCCTAACATAGGACCTTGATATATTCCAATAGTTCAAGTCTTTTCCTACTATCCTAGAAGATCGTTCAACTCTTGTAGTCTAAGATATAATATAGGTAAACATCAGGAGTCTATTAGACCTAAAATGAATAATATTAGGTGCATCCCTCATTGAAGAGGAACATGAAGTATTTACAACTCTATTGAGAGAATTTGTAGATATCTTTGCATGGGCTTATTCTAACATGCTGAGTTTGGCCCCCACCTTGGTTCTACACCACCTTGTGGTCAATCCTGATGCCAAACTGGTAAAATAAAAGTTATGTAAGATTCATCCTTGCATTGTTGTCTTGGTAAAGAATGAGTTTGAAAAACTCTTATAAGTAGGATGTATCTGGTCCATTGACTACTCAGAATGGATATCTAATGTTATACCTGTTAGCAAAAAACCTAAAGGAATCATAATTTGTACTAATTTTTGAGACATAAATAAAGCTTATCCTAAATATGACTTTCCATTTCCTAATATTGACATGATCATCAAATCCATGATAGGATATGAAATGCTTTCACTCATGGATAGCTTTTCAAGATACAACCAGATCAGAATAGCACTAGAAGACCAACATAAAATAGTGTTTACCACTCCATGGGGAAAATTTTGTTATCAGGTAATGCCATTTGGTCTTAATAATGATAGAGCTACATATCAAAGTTTCATGACTATCATATTTCATGATATGATGCATGATATTATTGAAGACTATGTCAATGACATATTAGGAAAATCCAAAACTAGGGATGACCATCCAACAGTGCTACGTAGGATATTTAAAAGATTATAGAAGTATAAATTCAGACTTAATCCAAATAAATGTGTTTCTGGAGTAACCTCAATAAAGTTACTTGGCTTCATTATGTCTTGTAGTGGCATTGAAGTCAATTTGGCTAAAGTCCATGCTATAATTGAGATGCCACCACCAACTAATTTGAAGTAACTTTGCATTTTACAAAGCAAGATATAGTCAATCCAACACATCACCTCTTAGTTAGCAGATAGGTGTCATCCATTTACATGTCTTATAAATAAGGGAGTTGCATTTCACTAGGATGACCACTGCCAAATAACTTTTCAATAACTTAAGGACTATCTAGTTAATCCACCTATTTTGTTACCTCATATGCCAAGAAGGCCATTCTTGTTGTATTTATCGGCTATCGATAATGCGTTGGGGGCACTTTTGGCTCAACATGATAACAATGGAAAAGAACATGCATTATAATACTTAAGTCATACCTTGGTCACGTATGAACACAACTATGCACCTATTGAAAAAGCTTGTCTAGCCATGGTCTTCATAGCTCAAAAACTATGCCATTACATGTTGAACAATAAGACCATGATCATTTCAAAAGTAAATCCAATCAAGTATCTACTATCTAAAATTGCTTTACAAGGTAGAATGACCAAATGGATCATGCATATTAATGAGTTTAACATAGAGTATGTCAATCAGAAGGCAATCAAAGGATAGGTCCTTGCAGATCAACTTATTGAAGCACCCTTTGTAGACATAAAGCCACTCACATTTCATTTTGTTGATGAATCAGTAATGACCATCATTTACACACCTCTTGGGGATAAGCACTACAAGCTACATTTTTATGGTTCATTTACTGTACATGGATTAGGGGTTAAATTTATTACATGATAGGGGGATCTAATCCCTAAATCATTTAGAATCAATTTTCCTTGTACAAACAACATGGTCAAGTATAAAGAACTTATCATAGGATTTCATTAGGTAGTACAATGGAATATATCTCATCTAAAGGTTTATGGTGATTCTCAATTCATAATTAATTAGGTCAAACTATTTTCAGACCAAAAATGACAAGTTGGTTCCATATAAGGCTATGGTCGATACACTAAAGTAGAAAATTACAAATATCCAATTTGAGCATATACCAAGGGCTAGTAATAAAACTATAGATGAAATGGCTACTATCAACTTTATGATTTGATAAATAGATAAAGATAGAGAATATTAGTTCCTCATTGAGAATTTGTCAGCACCACCTCATGAACCTTCAATCGTTATAATAATTTATGATATTGTTGGTCTTAATTCTATCTAGTACTCAAACCTTTAAAAATACCTCCATGACCAAGTTATACCACCTACCCTATCTCAAAAAAAAACCAAAGCCTTTATTCATCATTCCATTCTTTATATTCTACTTGGATCCACCCTTTACCGCCATTGTTTTGATGGAACTCTACTTCATTATTTAACTTTGACAGAATTTACGCTAGCATTAAAATAAGTTCACAAAGGAGTATGTGGAGCTCATTCTAGTAGGGTATTCCTATCCAAACAACTCTTACATACTAGTTATTATTGGCCCATGATGGATGTAGATGTAGTTGTATATGTAAATAAGTGTGATAAATGTCAATGGCATGCTAATCTAATTCATGCCCTAGCCAAAACTTTGAAACTAATGTTGACATCATGGCCATTTGCTATATGGGGACTTGATCTCATTGGGAAGATCAACCCCACTTCATCTGATGGACATAAACATATGGTTACCGCCACTGAGTATTTCACTAAGTGGGTTAAAGCTATACCCCTCAAGTTATTGAAAAGCAAATTTCTAAATTCATCTTCAACCATATCATTTGACACTACGGTATCCACTCTAAAATTATATCTAATAATGGAGGGTCATTTAAGAACAATAATGTATAACAACTATGTACTAAATATAACATCACACAACATTTTTCTACAACATATTACCCTCAAGGTAATGGCCAGGCTAAAGCATCAAATAAAACCATTATCAATATTCTTAAAAATATTGTTAATGATGTCAGTCATGATTGGCACCTACAAATATTCCCTACCCTTTGGACATACTATACCAATAATCATACCCCATAGGAGCCACTCCATATTCACTTATTTATGGTACTGAATCCATCCTTCCTATTGAGGTTGAATTGCCTTCACTGTGCATATCTTTCAAGCATGTCCTAGATGATTGTGACTTTTGAGTAGCTCACTTGTAAGAGTTAGACCTAGTTGATGAGAAACACATAACGTCACTCAATAGTCTTCAGGCATATCAGAACTGACTCAAAGGCCACTCTAATCAATGTTTTAAGTATAGAACATTTGAACTTGGTGATCTTATTCTTAAAGAAAACCAAAAGAATACCATGACTGAGAAGAAGCATAAAGGTAAATTCAAACCCAATAGGATAGGGCCCTTCATCATTACTATAGATTATAGATCAGGAGCATACAGGCTCACCACACTAGACATAGATGAACTTCCAGAGATGATGAATATTATTCACCATAAGTGGTACTATGCTTGAACACTAGGATGTATTGTCTATAAAGACCATTTCAGTTGTGCCATTTTATCACTATTCTTCTTTATACAAATATCTTTCATTCTTATCTATCTTCTTAGCTGTATCCACTTTACATTCTTGATCTATTGACCAAATGTGTTCTAAAGCCTAGCTTGTTTGACCTTGGTTTTTTGCCATTTATTACACATTTTTAGCACTAAGGAATTTGATTAGTTTCATTAGTTGTTTCAATTACTTTAGATAGAGATCATATTTTAGAGAAGTATGATAGAATTTTCAACAATAACATCTTTCATTTGTTATTCCTTTCTTATCACCAATATTGATACTAATTATAACTGCCTTTGGGAAAAGTAATACCATTGATCTATGATGTTTTGTCCTAGTTATAAATACCTATGGGAAACTAAGAAGAAGATTTTTTAATTAAATCTTGGTGTACTAACTTACCACTTCCTATGCAATACTATGCATTTTTACCACATGTGCTTGTTTTGTTTAAATTGACTACTACACTAGTCAAATTCCTCCATTGTAGGGCAAAAATATAGTGACTTGAAGTCCTACTCTAGGACTATGTAGGTAGTGCTTGATACTTGTTGAGGTCAATTCAGTCACCTGTTTCACCATGTTCTCACCATTTTGTGACCAACTTAAGTTTGAACGCTCTCACCATTTTGTGATAAACCTAAGTTTGAATGTTCTCACCATTTTGTGAGTTTAAACCATTTAGTGTTTGATCATTCTTGATTGAGTTGAGATACTCCAAAATAATTCCAAAATCATTTATAAAACTGCTACAAAAATCAAGAATCATTGACCATTTCTGTGCTTTAAGGATTCTAGGAACCCTTACTAAGTTTCAAACAAATCACTTGTCACTTAGTTTCCCCATCCTTTTTGGCCTTTTTTCTCATGCACTTGCCATTTTGAAATACCATTCCTCTTCTTCTATCACATCCATTCTATTTGTTTTCATCAGTTATCACATTTTTCCCATTCCTTGGGAGAACTACATTTGGCCTAAAGTTTTTTATTGGATATTACATCCATGGAACTATGTAGGTAGCATCCACTTGCGTAGTTCATATGGAGATAGCTCGGCCACCCCCTTCCTTTTTCTTTTATTCCCTTATTTTTTTCATTTATTAAGTTATCACCTATTTTCTAGAGGTAATGTTCCTATGGTTTCTATTACATTATTTATTTGTTTATTTCTACTTATTTTATTTGTTTATCTGCTTGTTTGTTTGCTTTCAACACTATTGCCTTGATTAGGTTTATTTGTGTTCATTAGGTGATTAATTTCCCACACTTATACTTGAATCCATCCATAATCATATGTTTACATTGTTATCATGGTTTCTATCATTGGTGCATTATTTTCTACTGAGTATTGGATTATGAGAGTCAGTCCTCATGCATATTTTGGCCAAGTCCTCATGATGTTATACCATGATGCCTATTGACATGTGATATAATAGAATTCAGCTTCAAGAAGTATATTAAAAAATGGTGGCATCAACATCTCTTCAGCACTGACATCCTAATTCAATCCCAATCATATCCCAACCAGAGTAATTAACCACAAAAAAATTTCAACCTTTATTAGTTTGAATGAGCATCTCCCTACTAGTAGGTTGTTCCAATTCATCATTACCCTCTATGTTAAGTTATCATCATCCTCAACCAATTTTATCTTGTTTTCCATAATCGAGGTCTAATGATTATAACATCCTATGGACAAATCATTGTACACTGTCTCACCTATATTTTTCAATGATTATAACCACCTTTGGGCAAATCATTATATCCTCACCATTTTACTTTTTTTTCCCATACAAGGGCATGTTGTTATCTTTTTTATCTATCCTAATTGGGGTAGCTCCATCTTCTTAATGATTATAACCACCTCTAGGCAAATCATTGTGTTATCATATGACATTACCATTATTGAGGTACAATGCTTATAAGTGCCTTTGGGAAAACCATTATACATCACCCCACTTTCATTCTCATTTATTTTTAATACTTTTTAAAAATCATTGTGTTTTCACCCCATCATCTTTATTTTATTTGGTCCCCTCATTTCACTTCTTATTGAGGGATCGTTTGTCGACCTACTTGTGCCAACCATTTCCTCGAGGGGGCAAACCATCATACAGTTAGTTTATCATTATTGCAGTTGTAGGCATATAGTACATTTTAATTCTTTGAGAAGATGTTACTATGCTTATATCTTGCAATTCCTTCTCAAATAGGGGCAAACTATAGACACCTAAATCTAGTCACCAATGACCTCCAACTAGGCTTTTGACCAATTTCCACCAAAGTGCATAATCTAGCCTAAAAACACTAAATCACATTAAATGAGATGAAATTGACATATTCAAGGCCAATTTTGTCTAGGGTATCACTAAATGGTTGAATGTAATTTATGGGCCAACTAACTTTGATCAGATCATTTTGAGTCAAAATACCAATTTTGTACTTGGATAATTTAGATTGCTCTTTTATATTAAATTTATTGTACAAGATGCATGTATTTGATATTTGGTGTTGAAAACATCCTAAATGGGATAATGAATCCAATACATCTAACATTGACTTCCAATTCTAATCCAGTCAAACTTTGGACCAATAACAAGGCATTACGATCAATTTAAGTAATTTGTGCACAAAGTGTTTAATCATGCTTAAGAGCTAATTAATACAAATCAAGGCTTAATTAAAAATTTCATGGAAACTTGTTGAAAACTTTTTTTTAAAAAAGAATATTGAATATCTGCATCATCAAGTGACCTCATTTCTTGGGAAGACATCCCTAGGCTATAAATGCCATAGATATCAAGATTCATGCTTCCCATGCCTCATCAAAACCCTCCATGACTCTTAATTACTCCTCTATCCAAAATATTGATGAGCATATTTATTAATTTTAATTGTAAAATTGGATTAATCCTTAGCCACACATCTCAATCTTGAGATGGATGGTCATGGTTAATTTTAGTCATTCTTGAAAATCTATAAATAGAGAGGCCATGAACATCATTTTTAAGCTTAATTTGTGAAAAGTTACCATGTAAAATTGATTCGAAGATATCTCACATGCCAAATTTATGATGCCAAAATATTGAGCTAAGCCAACCCAAAGCCACAAGGTGCCAAGGAGAAGAGGACATAGCCAAGCCTCCTTTGATAAAGACTTCATGAGCACAAGTAGAGCAAGCCACTACAACAAGCATTTAGGGCATCCAAGGAAGGTGAAGGATTATTGTTTTTCTTTACTTTTTAGTTGTGTTTTTCATTTGTTTTTGTTATTAAGCTCACCCTAGTGACTAAGCCTAGAGATGTATGCTAATTAGTGTGTTTTTATCAATTTGTTTGCATTTTTAGACTAACATAATACTAATAACCTCTCCTAGTCAAATTCCTAGTTCACAAGGTCTACCTAGCATAACTTTCCCATGATATAAATATGTTATATGACCTCTAGATAACCTCCCCATCCATCAGTGCCTCCAACCTATCCCTGTACCACTTTAGATCTTGTGAACTCCCCTTAGTGCTATAAGTGTCTAGTCACCTCTCTATCTCATGAATCTAACTCTAAACTCCCCCTGGTATCATGTTTGCCATGTAAATCCACTTAGTCATAACACTTTGATGTGCTCATATGCCCAATAGTGTAGAATAAAGCTGATGATAATTCCATACGTCCTATGTAATCTATATCCCTAGAGCTCTCGATGGATTTGAACTAGTAAAATTAGGGTCCAATCAAACATTATCTAGTCCATCAACATATCTACAAGTGCACACCTATCAATAAGAAGGGAAATCCACCACTAATAGAATCTAGAAGTGTATAACAAGTCATAACTAGCATCAGCATCATAATAAGCCATCTCCCTCCCCTATTCATGTGGTACATCAGTGCATAATATAACCCTCAAACATGCCACCTTGCATGTATAAAATCCTTTCAAAATAATTGGTCCATATAAGCATCTTGCTCCTCATTACTGATATGCTCTGTTGGCTCACCTCATATTAGTAGCCCCAAAATTTGATGAATATCCTCTAGCAGGATGGTAATCTCTCTAGTAAGTAATAAGAAGGTGTTGATAGCTAGGTCCCATCTCTCGATGAGGGATACCGACATCATTGAGTATTTTGGTAAATGTTGATAAAATCTCATGCCTCCTAGGCCCACTATGATCATATGCTCCTAATCCTATTCTGTCATAGCCTTGCATACCTCATCTAGGAGTTGAGGCACCCAGTCCCACATTTGTAGCTATTCCCTTAACTGCAAGGTTATATGTGTACCTTATTTTAATTTACGCTTAAAAAATAACCTTTTGACCTCATTTAACCTTACCCCTTACATGAATCTATTTACCTCATTTACATTTCACCCATTCCTATATCTACCCAACCTTTCATTCATTACTAATCAATGCTATATCTCATTCCCAAACTTTATAGTGACTACTGGTGGTTCCTTATGGAATCATCACCGCTCAACCCTCAACCACTGATGATTCAACTGGTAGACTACCGATGGTCCACATATTGGCCATTTGATGGTCATCTATCGACCAATGATGATCAATGTGTGGTGATTGTCAGTGACCAAACCCTAGGTTTGACCTACTAATCCCTATAAAAATTAACAAAAACTCGCATTCTTACCTCAAATTACTATATTCCCTATAACACCCTCACTCATTCAACCTATTTCCTACCACTCTCTACTAATTTCACACCTAAAATCTTAAAAATCCTAATTTCTAATGCATAGCCACCCAACACAATAAAATAAATAAAATCACAAAATGTAATGGATCCCCTACCTCATTACACATCCTCCATCATGGCAGAGCCCATAGCCCTGCATTCTAAATCTACCTCACTACATTCTCATTGGCTCTCTCCTTTTCCCTATCCCACCTTGATCAAACCTCCACCTCCCATGTCAAATATTGGTTAGATAATCCTCATGCAAGTCACTCAGGTCACAAATGACAAACTAGTGACATTTTCACTTAAGATAATATAAATGCCATGGGTCAATTTTTGAATGAGCAAATGAAACCCACTTTGAACTTTTATGATTTCCCTTTTTAGGCTTATATTTAACCATCACAAATCATAGGTGACCACCATTGGTCAACCCTCACCATTGATGATCAGCCCCTCTAGGGTTTTACCATCCTACCATATCCTTTTCCCAAAGGACTACCTAACCCAACTTTTCCTTTACCCACCTAGCTCACCTTTTGGTCAGTTAGTCCACTTGTATGCCTCCATTTGTAATGATCACACCATGATACCTTTACCATCACATTTATTTTCATGACCCAAATTTATCTTGGTCATTTTTATTGCATTGATTACGTTGCCATATTTGACAAACTTGCATTACTTTTATGTACTGACCATTTAGGTGCCTTAAAGCACAACCCTTTGTGGTCTTGACACCTATAACAATTTTTGTTTTCTTAGGATCAAATCCAATTTTTTGATACCTATGAATACATTAACCTTACCTAGGATACTTGAGATTATAGGAGTAACCCATATCAACTATGCCTAACATTGTGGCCTAGTTACGTTATCACCTATCCTTCTAGTCTAACTTTATTTTACCACCTACCTCAACCATGGCAACCTAGTCTATGTGTAATCTATGATATCATACTTATTTTTATTTTGTTCACCTATTCATATTTAAATTCCCACCCAAAGAACCTTGACACCCACCTATCTACTTGTCAAACCCACCACCAACTCTATTTCACCTCATCGATTCCCCATTTGAGGGAGAATAACTCCTCTCATACTTGGGGCATCCAACCTTCTACTAACTTTTCATTTTTGTTTTGCAGCTTGTTGATACAAAATTACATAATAAAAAGGGGCAAAATGTAGATGCTAAAAAACTATACACTATGGCTCTAGATGTTGCATTAACCTTTAAACCACCCCTTGTCCCCCTTTGGGTTAGATTATTTACCAATACTCCCATTATTAAACTTATACCATTTTACAAGGAATTAACCACCATTTATTGGTGGATTAGATAATTTTGACTATGTTCCCTTGATCGTCAATAGTCAACCATCAACCATCGATGGTTGATCAAATCATTGACAGTTACTTAAACTCTTACATGATTAAGGAGTCAACTGCAACTTGATTTCAACTCACTTGTTGATTACCAACTATCTAATTTTAGTTTATTATTCACTTGATCAATTCATGTTCAACTATTTGATAAACGACTTATTAAACTCTTCATTTCAACCCTTTTTTTCTCTATATTACGAGATGGAGAGGAGGTTGAATGAGAGAAGCAAACATGTTTTAGATAAATTTCACTTATATTATTTGGAAGAAAGAGAGAAGAAACTTGAGAAGGGTATGATTAGTAGAACCTGATATGTTGTGCGTGCATTGATCAAAATAGTTGTATATAATCCTCTTTAGCTAGGGAAAAATGACCTGTAGATAAGAAACTACTAAATAAATGGTTTGATTAGTTAGATAGTAGGGTGGATTGCATAGCAACCTAGATCTAAGAAGCATGAACTCCTTTGGAGGATATCAATCTATGATTTTAAATGATTAAGTCCTAAAAATAAAAGATAAAGTACTTGCATAAATAATAAAAGATACTAAAATGAAATAGAAAAAGTGCTAGATAAATGAATAGTTGAATTTGATTGATTATAATAGTAAATAGATTGATATTAAAGCTAAATAAATCATGTGTGGTCTAAGAAATAGGGTGAGGTTCTATGATCGAACAGGGGGTAAAAAGTTAGATTTGGTAGGTGAAAGTAGCTTTCTATTTATTTGTCACACAATGACCATCAATGGTTGGGGTGATCATTGATGGTTAAGGTGACCATCAACGGTTGGGAAACCATCAAGAATTATGGATAGATTATTAGTGGTTAGGATGATCATTAGTAATTAATATGTTTTTGGTCTAGTTCAAGAAATGGGTCTAATAAGGTTTTAAAATGGGATTCTTGAAAGTGGGTTTGGGTTGGGTTGGTTACAAAAAGAAACAAAGTAACTAATTAGTGAAAATAGATACTTAGCTCATGAGTTATAAATCTGAATGATGTTGGGGTGGCTAAGAACTTGGTAGAGCTTGGGTTAATTCTAGTAGAGTAATGATACTTGGCTATTAGCCAATAGATGGTAGTGCTTTGGATCTTTGTTGCACTTACTAGTTCATAGGAAGAAGACCTACAAAAGGAAGTTCTAGTGTAAGAGGCTCTACTTCTAGATACAGATGATGATGGATTGATTGATTGATTCTAGATCCCTTTTCACCTCCTCCTCTCTTTTTATAGGAAAGGAGGAGAGGTGAAATAATAGGTTAACAAGAGGTTCAACAAGTAGTTTAAATTTAGCTTTCACATGTATTGGGTCATACACAAATTAGACAAGCTAAATATAAAAAAGTAAGCTGGAGTTTGACTAGAGTTGATTGTTAAAGTAGTTGGAACTTGACCATCAATGGTTAAGACAAACTATTAGTGGCTAGGGTAACCTTCAATGGTTGAGGGTAAGGTTAAGTTGGTCAAAAGTTAGCTAGGATAAGTTAGTTAACTTGACTCAAGATTACAATCGAAAGGTTATGGAAGAGTCCCTAGGGGGTCCTGAGGTGGTCTAAGGGTTGGTTCAACATCTAGAACCATTGTGTGTGGTTTTATAGTGTCTACATTTTCCCCCTTTTTGTTATTTAGTTTGTATCAACAAGCTACAAAATAAAAAATGGATTACAGGTCAAAGGTTAGGTTACCCCAAGTGTGGGAGGAGGTGTTCCCCCTCACAATTGGAATTGATAAGGTGAAAAAAAATTTGGTGTAGGTTTGAAAAGTGGGTAAGTTGGTGATGAAGTGGGTGGTAGGTTGGGCACTAAAGTGAAAACACATACATAAAGTTTGACTAATTGTAATAACCAATATCATGCAATGATTAAGTTGCCATGTTTGGTAAAATAAAGGTTAGCACTAGAAGGACAAGTGACAAGTGGACTATGTGACTATATGTGATGGTTGGGCTACACTTGTAAATGCAAGTCTCCTAAAGAAAGTTAGTGTTTTCATGGGTATCTGAGGTAGGAAGTACTCCCATGAAGACATAAGTTGGTCAGGTGTATGTGAGGTAGCGCAAGTTCAAAATTATCAACTTAGAAATTTAGTCGGTATAGTCAAAATGACTAACTCAAGGTCATCATAAAACATGTGATAGTTAGGCCAAAATGGCCAGTGGAAAGGTTAAAATCATTGGTGGTTAAGTTTGGTGAAGAAGGTAATCTCCTTTAAATGGTTGTTGAATTAGGTTTGGGTAAAAAATTATGGTCAAAAATTTGTGGTTAGGAGGGAAAAATCCTTAAAAAAGTTGACTATCGATGGTCATGTTTGACACTTAGGGTCAACCATTAATAGTCATCCTAACCATCAATGGTTACATGTCAACCCTAAAAGGGGGTAGAAAAAAGAACCACTAAGGGCTTTATTGCCTCATTTGGAAACCATCGATTATCACTCTTTAGCATGTTGAGTAAAAGAGTGGTGACAATTGGTGATTTGCTGAAAGGTTGGAGTGAGTGATTGAGTGGACTGATAGATTTGTTGGAGGTTAGATTAGATTAGGATTTAGCATGAATGAGGGAGGGTGTGAGGCCAATTAGGTGTAGCCCCTAAGGTCTGCCTTGATGATAGTAAAGAAATGAGGTAGGTAGTGTTATTGAATTTGGTAGATTAGTGTCACTTGTACAAATGAAAGTTTATTTGAATTTTTGTGTTTGCTGATTGTTTGACCTAGGGCTAGGGTATTGACCTAGGTTTATGTTTTGATAGTTTTTATAGGTGTGAGGTTGAAATGGTAGGTTAGATTTAAAATTGGTGGGGGTAGGGTAGATAAGGGAGGTTAGAGGTAGTTATAGGTAGTTTTAAAGCTATTTGAGAGGTTTGGTAATTTTTTTTAAGGGGTAGGGTTGAGGTTTAATCATCAGTGGTCACTTTACAGTGACCATCAACAGTCATTTCTAGCCATTGCTAGTCACTATTGACCATCGGTGGTTGACTATCGACCATCGATGGTTAATAATCGACCATTGATAGGCCACTATGTGTTAATTATTGATGGTCAATCACCTAACCATTAGTGGTCAACTATAGGAATAGTTGACCATTGATGGTCAATGAAAGGTGGCTAAGGTTAGAGTTTGAAGGATATTTATGAGGGTTTAAGGTTAAGGGTAAGATTAATGGTAATGTTGTGAAGAGTTAAGGTCAAGGGTTGAATGTTCAGGTAATAGTTGGAGGTTATAGGTTGACAGGTAATAGTTGAAGGTTGCAGGTTGATTTTTTGAAAGTTTAGATAAGATAGTTTAAAGGTTTTGCTTTGTAGATAAGCTATAGGTATAGGTTATAGTAGGAAAATTATCTAACTTGAATAGAATAGGAGGTCAGTATGCTAGATAGAGTTTGTAGGCAAAGTATGTTAGTGGAATAAGGTTTGTTTCTATCAAATCTTGTAGGCATAGGAGAGGATATAGATTGTAGACACCTAAATCTAGCCACCAATGACCTCTAACTAAGATTTTGACCAATTTCCACTTAAAATGCATAAGTTTGCCGAAAAACATTAAAACATGCTAAATGATGTGAAACTGATATATTCAAGTGTTGATTTTGGCTAGAGTATAATTAAATGGGGCAATGAAATTTGTGAGCCAACTAACTTTGATCAAATTATTTTGAAGTCAAAATGCCAATTTTGCACCTGGGTTCTCTAGATTGATCTTTTATATTAAGTCTCTTGCAAAAGATGCACACCTTTGTTATTTTTTGTTGATAATATCCTAAATGGGATAACATATCTAATGCATCTAACATTGACTTTCAATTCCAATCCAGTTGAATTTTGGACCAATAACAAGGCATTCTGATCAATTTGAGTAATTTGTGCATAAAGTAATTAATCATGATTAAGAGATAATTAAACCAAATTAGAGCCTAATTAAGAATTCCATGGAAACTCGTTGAGTACTTATTTTTGGAAATGAATATTGAATATCTGCATCATTAGGTGACCTTATTTCTTAGGAAGACATCCTTAGGCCATAAATGCCATAAATATCAAGATTCATTCCTCCCATGCCTCATCAAAGCCCTCCATGCCTCTTAATTGTTCCTCTATCCCAAATATTGATGAGCATATTTATCAATTTTAATTGCAAAATTAGATTAATCCTTAGCCACACATCTTGATCCTGAGATGGAGGGTTCAGGTTGATTATGATCAATCTCAAAAATCTATAAATAGAGAGGCCATGAACATAATTTTTAAAGCTATTTTGGTTGAAAGTTATAATGCACAAAAATCTTCAAGAATCCATTACAATTAGTGTTACCATGCCAAATTGGTTCCAAGCCAAGTCAAGTAAAAGCCACAAGGTGCCAAGGAGAATAGGAGATAGCCAAGCCTCCTTTGATGAATACTTCATGAGCACAAGCCAAATAAGCCACTATAAAAAGAATTTTGGAGCATCCAAGAAAGGTAAATGGGGGGTTCTTTTGCATTTTAGTTGTGTGTTTTATTCATGTTTGTTAATTAAGCTCTCCCTAGTGTCTAGGCCTAGAGATATTATGCTAGTTAGTGTGTTTCTTTCAATTTGTTTTCATTTTGTCACTAACACCATACTAACCATCTTCTCTTGAGTCAAATTACTAGTTCACATAATGGCATGCTTGGTGGGACTAGATGCATCCCACACATGAAGAAGGTCATTCTGCAACTTTAAAATCTTCATTTGGATCATTAAAACTTTCACAATTTGATTTTCTAACTTTATTTTGCCATTTTTATTTGTCATGGGTTAACATAGTAATCATCATCAGTTGGCATGTCCATCATCGATCACTGTTGGTATAACCATTATCAATTAGATAACCATTGTCTATTAGTAAGTGTAATCATTGTCAGTTAGTATAGCTGATGACGGTCAACATGTTTTTTTTACACAAACCTGAGAGATCTTTTTTCTAAGTTTGTTGTTTCATCTTCAATAGTGCTTCTAAGATGAACATCTTGATAACATTTTTTTATAGGTTTTACTTGAAAAATCATCAAAGCATGCTTAAATAGATCATTTTAAACTTATTTTAGTGTGTTTTAAAATGAATCAAACTTTTCATTTTGGTGCTTAAAAGAAAATCATTTAGGGTGTTATTGCTTAAATATTGCTGTTAGCTTTCAAAGTTACAAGTTAAGACCAAGGGGTCAATTGAACACCACCAAATCTTTCATTTGGGCTTAAAATTAAACACACTTGTCATTTTTATCTTCAATAGTTGTTTGATCTAATTTTGTTTAGCAAAGAGATGGGTGTTTCATGTATGCTCTTCCATTTATCCCTTTAGGGAACCTTTGGATTTAAAAGTGCCATTCCTATTTCAAAAAGCCTAGTCCAAGGCTTAAAAAGAATGTCATCTAAAGCACTCCCTAAAAAATTGTCAAATTTTGGGTGGCCTTGAAAATTACCCTAAAGTCTTTCTATTAGTCTTTTATTTCATACAAAATTGGCTTGCAAGGGGGACATCATTACCTCCTGTGAGTTCTTTAGGGAAGCTTTGACCTGGGGTTTCATCTCCTAGCATTGACTTCACTTACTCCTTTGGAGTTTCACATGGGATGTATCTACATTTAAACATCACACTACACTGAGCAAATAACAGGATATAGTGGTTGTAAAAGGACTAGACTTTTTAAAACTAGCCAATGCCGTGGTCACCTAATTTTTGTGCTTATCTTTTGTATTGTTTGACATGAAAGTTATTATGCAATTGATTCCCTTATACTTTTTTGAAAGATTGATAGTTTGGTCAACCCCACATTGCCATACCCTTGATAGGATTTGGATGATTATACTTAGTGTATTTTGGTCATTTTTGCTTGGTATGTTTTGAGACTAAAACTTATTTGTTTATTCATAAGCCATGTCAAAACAATGTATTTGAGTTAAGGAGGGTAGTGTTATGCTGTCCAAAACATGTCAAAACCATTTTACCTTTGTGTCTTTTAAAACATAACATAGATCACATTGTTTGAGCATGTTTATGCCGTTGGGCTACTTAATTTGTTTCAAGACTAGTTTACCTTGTATTAGAAAACATTAATTCAAACCATGTTATGTATACCATTTAGACCTTTGTCTTGTGTTGTCATGCTATCCAATCTTGTCTAGCTTGTTTGGTCAAATCCTAGTTTTCAATGTTGAGTTTTCAATTAGCCTTGTCAAGTTTGGATCCAAACATTATTTGATTTTTATTTAGGCGTCAATTCATGGGGTTGATACATAGATATTTCTCATTTTGGTTACATAAGTTTAATTAATCAATTAGCCAAATTTGGAAACTATTAATGATTTGTTTGTTCAACGCCTATCCTCATCATTGTTTGTGCTTTTATTTGGGAAAACATAATCTTTCTCTAAAAACCTTTTGCCTCATGCCTTATGACAACTAATCATGTTTATGTTTGATTTCATGTGCCGGGTCTATGTCAAAAGTCATTTCCAAAATTGTTAGATTAAATCAAATCACATCATGCCTTTGTTTTAAGTATATCTTTTGACGTCATTTGGCCAAAAGTCCTAGTGTATGCTTATTTTTTTGAGCCTAGATTGTGACTCCGTGTTTGTATAAAAGACCTAGTAACTTAACTTTTCCCTTTCCTATTTTAGACCTTATTTGAAACACTTTGACCTAGAATTTTGACATGCTAGTTTTTATTTAGATGCTTGACCTTTTGTGCTTATGAAATTTAACATTAGACATTTGATGTTAGGCTATTTTATGCCAAGTCTTATCAAAAAATATAATGAAGATATAACTCCACTTTCAGACCACATTGGAGGTACAACTCCACCTTTTGACCAAGTTAGACCAAGCTTGAACAATTTATCCTTTAGACATAGTTTTTTAGAGTTTGTAAAACCCTAAGATTTTTTATTTTTAGAGATTTCATCATTTATGTGGATATGTCTAGCTACACCTATGGTGGAGTCACGTATAATCAAACTTATGATAGAATGGCCACATAAAATGACTTTTATGGATTTAGTCAAGACCCCAATGATGCTAATATGGTTTATGAGATATATTTTATCCACCTCATATTAATCATTTAGGGAAACATATCCATGAAATAGCTTACGATCTAATTCGAGACCTTGATTGGTATGAAGAGGACTTTGAAGACCTAAATACAGATAATGTTGTTTGGGATGTGGATCCATACCCTCTTTGTAATAATTAGTACATGGAACATAGTCAAGAACTAGATTATGTGCCAACTCATGACTGGGATGATATGGTTTATGAGAAAGACTTGGATGATTTGACTTATGCAAGTAATCAGGCCCCACCATATCACACCATTACCATATCAGGACCTAATCCTTTGGCTTATGTGAGTAATCATGCTCCATACCACCCTATTGTTACCATCTCAGGACTGTGTCTTTTGTATTATGCAAGCTATCATGCTCCCTGATGCCCTACCATTATCTAATGATAAGTCATTCCTCATCTGGTACCAATCCCATCCAAACTTTAACTGATCCAATCATTCAAAGACCAAGATGTGTTCAGAACTATTATTTTCCAACTCATTGGAAATGAAATCCAAGACAAACAACCAATCCAAAATGTTTTTTTTGAATCAACCATTTGTGATAAGTCAATCTATGATATATTGCCTATTGATCCTATACCAGTTGTTGAGAAGTCTCACTCTGACGAGCTAGTCTTTGTCGAGTCACTTCTTAATGATTATAACCACTTTTAGGAAAATCATTACCTTGACCATATGCCTATTTTTATATAGCCTCTTATTAATAATCTAGTCTTTGGGGAGTGGTTTCTCAACATTTTTTCCATCCTAAAGGAGTCCCACTCTAACAAACCAGTCTTTGTGGAGCCCATTATGTCATCACAGGTCGTTAGTTGTCTAATACCAATTATTCAACAAGACATCATTATAATAGAGTACCCATTAGATAAAGAATCAAATTTAGAGTCAGGTTATATTCTTGAATTGACATCAGATTTAACATCAGAATCAAATTCAACATCAGTCTCAACATTGAATTTAGAGTCTAGTAAGTTTGAATGAGATTTAGATACATAATATGTTCATAACTATTACAACACTGGTTACACATGCCTTGTAGATCAATTTGAATACATTTGTGATCCTTTTATGATTTTTGAGGCTGAGTACTTTAGATTTGACATAATTTATCCTAGTATCTTATATGAGGATTGTGCAGCCTCTCTCCATTTTATTACCATTCCATAGGCCATTACCATCAACCAAAATAGCCATATTATTGACATTCTACCTACCACAAGTATCGATTGGGATCAATAGAATTACATTTTGTTGAACTACATCTATGGTGACATAATGGTTGAAGAAGAGCAAGGAGGTCAAAACCACATTCATATAATAGAACAATCTCCTAGTGAAACCTTTTCAGAGGTGTTAGGGGAGAATCAAAGTCAAAACTCATCATCTTCTAGTGAAACTTTTTTAGAAGTGCTAAAAGACAATAAAAGTCAAAATTCAACATGTTCATTAATAAAAACTTCTCGAAGGTGCTACAAGACAATAAAGATAACTTCATTGGTGAAAACCTCATTGAGGCACCAATACCTAAGCACAAAAGTTCTTCACTATTTGATGAAGACAAAATCAAAGATAAAATCATAATAGATCCCTATCTACAACCTAATCAGATGGTAGCTACTCTTAAGGTCAAATAATAGAAAATCTAGTGGTTCTATCAAGAGAATAAGTCTTCAGCCCCACCAGAACTAAATTTATGTCAAATTTAGCATCAAAAACATTATGTGTGACTGAAATTCTCTATCTTCATTT
The DNA here is from genome assembly GCA_037957365.1 of Torreya grandis. Classification (NCBI taxonomy): domain Eukaryota; kingdom Viridiplantae; phylum Streptophyta; class Pinopsida; order Cupressales; family Taxaceae; genus Torreya; species Torreya grandis. The sequence continues at coordinate 2,319,736 of JARHVA010001065.1, read as the reverse complement.
ATTTCCCAACCATTCCACATTCCATTATCATCTACCATTCCATTTCACAATCAAACCTACCATCCATTATTTGTCCTTGTTTACCATCTATGGTCACACTTTCCTTTGTAGAGGCTACAAAGATACCTTGTCTTGACATTTGAAGGAATCAAAATTAATGACCAATGAAGATCACAAAAACATTCTCAAAATCACATTTTGCAACTAGTTCTTGATAAAGCAACTATTAAGATGAGGTGTGAGCTAGAAATTAATATGATCAAGTATTTTATTTGTATCATTTGTTGATTAGGACATGCATCTCCATCTCAACAGGAAAAATAGAATAAAAAACACACCCAAACCATTTCATGTACCATACCATTTCATTGCCAAGCCATTACCATTGTTACATATACTTTTACCATTGTTACATATCCCTTCTGTTTACCTTACCTTACCACTTGGGGGCAACCCTCTTACCATTTTACCATTTTATCAAACCATCATTATCCTAGCATAAGACCATGTCATCCTATCATTCCATTCCTATCTAGACCAAAGCCTATTTTTATTCATCCTACCCAATCTTGATTTGATCTTGGTTTATTTAGTTCTTCTTGTACCTTTTGTGAGAGGATTCTAATCAAGTTTCAATAATCAATCTAATATATGTTAAAATGAAAATCTATGAAATTAGTGTGACAATTGATTTGGAAAGAAATATTTAATTTTCCATCCTATATCAAGTTTGTTTATGTGAGCTTGATTATAACCGCATATGGGCAAATCAATGTTTCACTAGTCTTGCTACTAATTATAACTACCTATGGGTAAATTAGTATCATTGACCCATGCCATTGTATCCTAGTTATAACCACCTATGGGAAAACTAGGGGCAACACTATTTTATTATGCATTGCCACATCACCTTGCCATTACTATTTTCATTTGACTGGCCATTTGTTAGATTTGAGAATTTGTTGGGACCTAGTTGGTTTTTCCATACATTTTGTGTGGATGAAATTAATATAAATTGAGGTCATTTCATAACTATGTACATCATGCTTAATTCATGTTGAGGTCATCTCAGTCCCCTTTTCCATACGCTCTCACCATTTTGTGAGTAACCTAAGCAAAACACTCTCACCATTTTGTGAACAGGTATCTTGTCATTCTTGATCAAATTAAGATACCTCAAAATTACAAAAACATTCAAATATTTTAAAAATTCAAAAAATATTTGTCCTATCTAAGCCTAGTCAGTTATCCTTGATCCACCTTACTGGGGCATTGTCATTGTTAGGATGCTTTATTTTGGTTTTTTTTAGCCTTTTTGTTTGTTTGTTTATTTCAAGTTGTTTGTTTATTTGTGTGTTTTATTTATTTATTTGTCTTTTTTCCTGTTTGTTTACTTTCATCATTGTTGCCTCAACTCAATATATATGTATTCATTGGGTGATTCCTTGAGCACATTATTCTTGAGTCTATCCATATTCATATGTCAATATTATCATCATAGTTTTTATCATTGGTGTATTATTTTTGAGTGTTTATTGGATTGAGAGTCAATCCTTATGCATATTTTGATATAGTCTTCATGGTGTTTTATTATGAAGCCTACCATCACATGCTATAGCAAAAATCAGCTTCAAAAAGGTCTATAATGAATGGAGCCACAAAAGTTTCTCCTTAGCACCTTGGCAAATCCTTCCATCCCACCCTTGATCAAATTCACCCATTGGCCATTCTAGTTATATCAATGCTAAATAGGATGAACATCTCCTCATTGGTAGGTACAACTAAATCCTTCTAATGATCAATCTTATTCCTCCATGCATCTCTTTTATAACTTTACACCTACTCATCTTTAATCTATATTCCAGGTTATATCCTTGAGTTATGCTTGCTAATCATCTCTAACTGGGGCACCATCAATTTTAGCCAATCTAGGTGTTCTTAATGATTATAACCACCTATGGGTAAATCATTCTTTTGACTTTTATTCTTCATTATAATCACCTTTGGGCAAATCAACATCTTTTTTACATCAATGTATGCAAGCATTTTCTTATTTAGATTAATCTCAACCATGGGTTAATTTAACCTTTCTTCTTATTTCTTTTTGAGGGATCACCCATCAACAAATGTGATGACCAATCCCTCTAGGGGGCATCATCATTTGCTTCCCAAAACCATTTGGAGCTTTGTTCTTCAACCATCATCTTCTTTTTGGAATACATGCCATCTCTCATTATTTGAGAATACATTGATTTTACTATGGTTTGCAACATCTTCCCCAACAAGGGCAAACTGTAGACACCTAAATCTGCCCACCAATGACCTCCAACTAGGATTTTGACCAATTTCCACCTAAAATACATAATTTGGCCTAAAAACACTAAAACATGCTAAATGATGTGAAATTGACATATTCAAGTGCTGATTTTGGATAGAGTATTATTAAATGGGGTAATGCAATTTGTGGGCTAGCTAACTTTGATAAGATCATTTTGAGTCAAAATGCCAATTTTACACCTAAGTGCTCTGGATTGCTCTTTCCTATCAAATCTCTTGTATAAGATGCGTGCCTTTGTTATTTACTATTGATAATATCGTAAATGAGATAATGGATCCAATACATTTGACATTAACTTCTAATTCCAATCCAGTCAAATTTTGGACCAATAACTAGGCATTCTGATCAATTTGAGTAATTTGTGCACAAAGTGCTTAATCATGCTTAAGAGATAATTAAACTAAATTAAAGCCTAATTAATAATTCCATGTAAACTTGTTGAATACTTATTTTTGGAAATGAATATTGAATAATTACATTATCAGGTAACCTCATTTCTTGGGAAGACATCCCTAGGTCATAAATGCCATAAATATCTAGATTCATGCCTCCCATGCCTCATCAAAGCCCTCCATGCCTCTTAATTTTTTCTCTATCTCAAATATTGATGATCCTATTTATCAATTTTAAATTTTAAAATTAGATTAATCCTTAGCCATACATCTCAATCCTGAGATGTACGGTTTAGGTTGATTTAGATCAATCTAAAAAATCTATAAATAGAGAGGCCATGAACATAAATTTTAAAGCTTAACTTGTGCAAAGTTATAATGTAGGATTGGTTCCAAAAGCTTCATAAAAACTAGTGTTACCATGCCAAATTGATTCCAAGCCAAGCCACAAGCCAAATGTACCAAGGAGAGATGGAGATAGCCAAGCTTCCATTGCTAAGGACTTCATGAGAACAAAACTGAGAAAGCCACTACTACAAAGGCATTTGGAGCATCCAAGGAAGGTGAAGGAATTCTTGTGTTTTTCCTTACTTTTTAGTTGTGTTTGTCATTCATTTTTATTACTAAGCTCACCTTAGTAACTAGGCATGAAGGTGTTAGTTTTGTGTGTTCTTTTTCAATTTATTTTGTGAATTTTATCACTAACACCATACTAATCTCCTCTTTTTAGTCAAATTCCTAGTTTAGATAATACCCAAAATATTAGATGAGATTCAGTGTAGGATGATTGATGATGACTGGGAGTACATGGAAGATGTGGGATTCAGAGGTATGAGGTGTTATCAATATGTACCTCAATATGTAGTGATGTTAATATCACTCATTGAAAGATGGGACCCTACCACTAATACCTTCTTGCTTCCCACAGGTGAGCTGACTATCTTGACTAAGGACATCCATAGGATAGTGCGGCTACTCATTCAAGGTGAGATGATTTAACACATTGAGAGTGATGAGTGGGATGAATAGTTAGAGATATTATATGGAGACCACCTCAATTTTTTGAGGTCGTACTTAGGAGGATTTCACTACATGCCATTTCATTGGAGATATAGGGATATGAGGAGTCTTTTCATTATGACGATGATAATGATTACGTGTTATGCATTATTGGATTCTAGCAATGGGAAGTTCCCATACTTATTATTGGGGGTGATCATAGAGATGTGGTTGGGTTACACAATGTTCACATGGGAACTTATGCTATTGGTTCAAATTTATCAAGATCTATGGGGATTTTAGCCCATAGGAGATACATGATCAGTGTCAAGTTTGTTCTTCATTATTGGGCTTATGAGCACATCACAGTGCTCGAGACCTATGGGGATACCATGAGAGGGATTTGCATAGATGGATTATAAGGTTAGATATATGAGGTGGAGAGGTGAATATGCCCTTTTAGGACTAGGAGGAGGATCACATGACATAGACTGGTACATGGGTTGACTGTATGCCTTGGTCATGAGAGACATGATTTAGAGACCATATGTTAGGTTTTCAAGCTGAGGCAAAATAGAAGAGGCATACACTATCTCTATAGAGTTATAGATGGATATATGATAGGTGAGATCATGACATAGATCTTATTCCATTTGATAGGGTATGGAGGTAGTTTAGCCTCATGTAGGATATACCTAGGTCATTCACAAGATTCAAGAGGGAGGATGCAGAGTTTTCACTACCTACCCCATAACCAGTGCATGATTTCATTGAACATGAGGAGTTACTTATGAGGATATACATGGATGATGTATGTGTTACAAATGGATATCTTGCATGGTAACAAGCACACTATGTTATAGCCAATATTAGTCCTGAGGATAGGGGTCAACAGGTTATGGATGTTGATGTAAGAGGAGATGGTCAATAGGTTTAGATGTTGGGGGTTGCCCTAGATGTAAAAGTAATGACCACAAAGAGGGACCAGGCATGAGCAGCCCTAAATGCAACATAGGCATCTATAGTGACAACACAAGCATCCTTGGTAGTAGTATAGGGTCAGGTGACCACTTTAACATGGGAGAAAGATCAGGATAGGTCTCAGCTAACCTTGGTGACATAGAATAAAGATTCTCTCTAGTAGGTAGGAGGTAGAGTACTATTAGTTATAGGAATAATAGGTACTATCTTAATGCATTAATATGTAGTGACTATGGAGGAGATATGATACTATGAGGCCTTGGTCTTTAGGCATTTGCTAGATGAGCCTTGATGGGACAAATATAAGGCCAAGATTATAGGAGGTGCCAACATGGTGATGCTAGTTTAGTGGGCCACATCTGTAGGTGGACAAGTAGGTATACGAGGGTAGGCTCTAAGAGGTAGTGGTGCCCCAGGTTTATGAGACATGATATTTTGATGTATTTTATGATTTTGATACTAGCCTGTGAGCTGATGTAGTGAGATGCATATTTTTTTTGAGAGACATGTATATTCTATATACACTATGATTATTATTTATGAATATAGATTTGATCCTTTGTTTATGGTTTTTGGTTCATGGTTGTGATGTTCATGTTGATTATTGATGATGTCATACTGATTATGGTTATACTCATGATGATGTTGATGTTGACTCACCTAGCTAGGCATGTGATGATGTGTCTCTTTAATTTATATTCATGATGATGTTTAAAATGGATTCATGTTATTTATGTGATTATGATGTGATGGTTATAGATGACTATGATGATCTTGATATGATCATGTGATGCTAATGTGATGTTGCTTGATGATTAGGATAATGGTTATGACACAATGATTATGGTATTGGATGATGTTGTTTATGGATGTGATCATTTAATTTCATGTTTTGAGATGATTATGATTATGATATTGATATGATTATGGTTATGACTACTGGTTATGATTAAGTAGACAAGGTTATGATGTGGTTATGGATTATGGATCATAGTTATATGAATGTGATAAATGGTAGGATGTTGATGATGTTATGATGATGTTTATGATGTGGTTATAATTATGGTGTTCATACTAAAATTTAATGAGTATATGATTCCTCATTTATATTTAGACATGTGTTGGATATGGTATATGTAATTATGACTTTGTAATGGTGATAGTTGATTTGTTCATGGAGGTGGTGATTATGCTAATGATGTCTATTTTTGTTTATGATGTGATGATGATATTATGTGATGTGGTTATTGTTAGGATGTGGAGCTAAAAGCTTCAATTGGTGCAAACATGGAGGAGGTTGCTGAGTTCCAGGGAGACTAGCGTCAACAGAGTGCAGTGCAGAAGGAAACTGACATCGGCAGGTGTGAGCTGAAGATAACCAGCATCGGCAGGAGGTCGGCCGACATAAGTCACCTCCAGGTAGACAGGGACTGACATCGATCACCTATGGTGGTTTTAGAACTATTTGTTGCACGGATAGTTAGTTTGTTGAACCGAGAGTTTGCATGTAAAGGCTAATTATAGTCTTGAGTTTCGTGTCTAATTATTGTAATTAGGGTAGTCTAATTATTGTAAGCATGAGATCTATATATGGAATCATGGGCTATATTGTAAAGGTAGCTAGGGAGTAAGAGAGCAAATAAGCTCCTTCTGAGAGAGGAGAGCAATGGTGTGTTCCTCCTAGTGCCACAGTACCAAGGTGGGTGCTGGTTTGGAGAATCAGAAGGGTTCTTCATGTTTGTATGATCTTGGTTAGCAGGTGAGCATGGCTTCTTTTGGAGATCTATAATGGTGAGTAAGGTCTAGTGATTTGCAGGTAGCAGCAGAGAGCAGGAGATCTACTTGGAGTATGGTTGTGTACTTGGTGTACTGGCAGCATTGTTTTTGACTGGTGGAGGTGAACATCAATTCTATATTGGAGTTGATTGTTGGGACCGAGAGAGAGAGGGAAGAAGGTCTTGAGGTGTGGCGAGCCTTTGAGGTGGAAGAAGAAGTGGCATCTTCTTTATTGTATTTTCTTTTGAGTGATTATTAATACAATTGTGTATTGTCTCTCATATTATTGTGTTGTTTCATATTTCTAGTTACTTATTGATTCTGGTTAAATTTCGTGTTTAGTTGCTAATACAAGAAGTAATCATATGTGCTCTTATTGGTGGAGCAAGATCTTGACAAGTGGTATCAAAGCTTGGTTGTAGGTTCAAGAGTTGATACCATCAAGTGGTATCAGAGCTTTTGGTTAGGTTGACTAACAGGTGGTTCAGATCTGGTAGTGTTTTTGATTACAGGTCACTCACAGGGGTTTCAGATTGAGTGGGAGTATAGCAATGGTAGAAGAAAGTAAGCTACGAATAGAGAAACTGAATAGCACAAATGGTCTGATTGATGGAAAGAAAGAGTAGGTAAAGGGAGATTGTTGGTTGGTAGAAGATTAGCGCGTAGAAGTAGATGTTGCAGGTGATGTTGCATAGGTTGCTCTAGATAAAGTAGAATCTTTGATTACAGATTCTTTTGCCTCTTTTCATGCAGCCCGAAATAGGGCATCTTTTCATGGGAATGTTTTTGGAGACTTTGGAGAGATTTATTTAGGGGTTGGAGAGCCTTGCCAGATGATTGGCAAAGGGGAAGTGAAGCTAAAATTGTAGACATATATCACATAGGTGTTGAAGGAGGTCATGCAGGTTCTAGTCTTGGAGATGAGTCTAATTTCTTCAAGAAATTTGGGTGATGGGAGATGCACTGTAACTCTCACAGTGGATGCACTTGAATTAGATGGTGGTAAGAAAGTAGGTATCCTTTATCTATCTACTTATATTACTAATTCACCTTTTGTTACAGAGATGTGGCTTTATAGGCTTGGTCACATATGTAGGAGGAGAATGCAAGTTTTTAAGTGGAGGACAGATGTCTTTGACAAACTTAAGAACTGGAAAGCCTTGGTGTTCATGGAGGAGATGGCAGATAGAGATCAATGGAGGGGACTTAATTATTCTGAGCAGGGCTGTGTTGATTTAAATAGGATTTTGATCCATGGAGAGCTCATGGGTAAAAAGTTATCACTCACAGGTGAACACAGGTACTAGCGTCGGTCATACAGTAACCGATGTCAGTAACAGGAAGACCGACATCAGTCAGGCAGAAATTGATGTCAGCAATATGTACACTGGCGTTAGTCAGATAACTGACGTCGGCAGACAAGGTCAGTGCAGAAAATCGACGTCAGTCAGTTGCAAACTGGGAGATGGCTGAGATCGGTCACTAGAATGGATGGTGGGCAGACAACAAGCTGTCAACAAGTCTCAAATGCTCATATGGAGGTTAGAAAGGGTAAGTGAACCTCATATTCATTGTTCACCTTCTTTATATTGCTTATTGATGGTCAAGAACTAGGAAGACGTGAAGAGGCAATGCAGGTAGAATCCAGAAATAGTGGGAGCTTGGCATGGATGAGGAGTGAGTCCTTGGAGAAGAACCAAATAGGTATTTGTTGGCAGAGTTGTCAGCTGGAAGAAAGCACTGGATGAGGGATGAATTCCCAAGTTAAAGAAGAGAGTGGATGGATACGTGAGATGGAAGGCCAAGGAATATGGTCTTGAGGTAACTGTAGGATAGTGGTACAGGGTTTGACAGGTGGATGACTAAGCATGGCTTCAGTCAATGTCAGTGTAACTATTGTGGTTTTGTCTTACCAGGTGGGTGATGAGTCGTGACATTATTCAGTTACTGTATGTGGATGATTTGCTAGTAGGTTTGTACATATGGGGTTTTTTCTAAGCTAAGGGTAAGGTTAGTTTAGTGGCATGTCATGAAGAATTTGGAGTATCAAAATTCTTTGGCATAAGAGACATGGAGATTTTGTCTCCAGTGGGAGCTGGTGTGAAGACGGTGTTGGCAGGGTTCATGATGCAGGATGCAGAATTGGAAAGCACACCAATGGCTAGACAGTTCAAGCTTAGCTTAGAATAGGGTTCAAAATCACATGAGGTCTTGTGTAGACCTAAGTTTTCCCAAGCAGTGGGAGTTGTCAGAAAGTTTGGAGCCAATTCAGGAAAGAAGTACTAGAGGGCAGTTCAGTGGATTCTTAGAGGGACCAGCAGCAGGTGCACATGCTATGCAGGGCCAAGTTCTTTTCTATAGGGGTTTGCAGATGCAGATGTGGCAAGATATTTGGATGACAGGTAGAGCATCACAAGGTGTGTGGTGGTTGGTCTTTAGGATTAAGCTTGAAGAGGGATACAAGCTAGGGAATAAAATTATATGGTGTACAAATATAGGTACAATTGTAGCTATTTATCTCCAAGTGGGAGATTGTTAGGATGTGGAGCTAAAAGCTTCAATTGGTACAAACATGGAGGAGGTTGCTGAGTTCCAGGGAGACCGATGTCAGTGGAGTGCAGTGCAGAAGGAAACCGACATCGACAGGTGTGAGCTGAAGACAATCAGCATCGGTAGGAGGTCGGCCGACGTCGGTCACCTCCAGGCAGATAGGGACCGATGTCGGTCACCTATGGCGGTTCCAAAACTATTCGTTACACAGACAGTTAGTTCGTTGAACCGAGAGTTTGCATGTAAAGGCTAATTATAGTCTTGAGTTGCGTGTCTAATTATTGTAATTAGGGTAGTCTAATTATTGTAAGCATGAGATCTATATATGGACTCATGGGCTGTATTGTAAAGGTAGCTAGGGAGTAAGAGAGAAAATAAGCTCCTTTTGAGAGAGGAGAGCAATGGTGTGTTCCTCCTAGTGCCATAGTACCAAGGTGGGTGATGGTTTGGAGAATCAGAAGGGTTCTTCATGTTTGTATGATCTTGGTTAGTAGGTGAGCATGGCTTCTTTTGGAGATCTGCAATGGTGAGTAAGGTCTAGTGATTTGTAGGTAGCAGTAGAGAGTAGGAGATCTACTTGGAGTACGGTTGTGTACTTGGTGTACTGGCAGTGTTGTTTCTGATTGGTGGAGGTTAACATCAATTCTGTATTGGAGTTGATTGTTGGGATCGAGAGAGAGAGGGAAGAAGGTCTTGAGGTGTGGCGAGCCTTTGAGGTGGAAGAAGAAGTGGCATCTTCTTTATTGTATTTTCTTCTGAGTGGTTATTAATACAATTGTGTATTGTCTCTCATATTCCTGTGTTGTTTCATATTTCTAGTTACTTATTGATTCTGGTTAAATTCCGTGTTTAGTTGCTAATACAAGAAGTAATCATATGTGCTCTTATTGGTGGAGCAAGATCCTAACAGTTATGATTATGGCCATTTTGTTTTAGATTAAGGTGAAGTACATAAGGAAAGCTAAATAAAAAACTAGATGTGAGAAAGAGAAGACAAACTAGAGAAATGTTTAAGGTAATATATCAACCAATATGAGATAATAAGAAGAAGGCATGATGCTTTTTCTTTAGCTAGGATTAAAACAAATTGAAGTTAGATTGGCTTAAGAAACATAATCCCTTTGAATGATTCACATTAACATGTATTAGTTAGTTAGAAAGGTGTCTTGATCACATAATGTCAAGTAAGCTAAAAATCCCTTGCTTATAGAGTGTGTGAAGGGGAGGGAGGTGAAAATGGAACCTTCTTGGGAGACTAGTTTGCCTCATCTATAGGTCACCAAAGAGCTAGTATAAATAAGTCCATGTCATATGATGTGTAGACTAATTGATGTAGGAAGTTTACTATGAAATTTTATTATGGCTTCCAAACTATGTTACTTTTTGCTAATGTTTGATAATGGGTTTTTTGCTATTATCTATTGCTTGGGAAGGTTGGGGAAGTTGATTGATACGGGAAGCTTCCAAGAAATTGCTATGCTTTGACAAATGCTTGGCTCAGCCATCCTTTAAGGGAGTGGTCTAAGTTTTGTGTGCATTTTTCAAAGATTTTTGATAGCTATCCTTTAAGGGAGAAGTCTACCTTATATTGATAAATTTTGATAGGTTTATGTAGTTGTTCTTTGAGGGAGCAGTTTGTGAATGATAGAGAGTGACCCATATGGGTTATTTGAATTTTTGTTTTGATGTTTGATTTTGATGTCATGGAATTTCTTATATAGGCTTAAAGGGTCACATTTTGTGAAGATAAAACTAAAAGCAAAAGAATGTTGATTAGGTTTAAAAGAGGTTTAAGTGACAATGACCATAGGAATCCATCCTATACAAGGGGTGGAAAGTACCATGAGAATCATGCCATGGGTAGAGCCATGATACCCATTGTTCAAGATTAGGCTATGGTTGTGATGGATAATCACATGATTCAATTTTAATTAGTTGTTCCTAAAATAAGGAGATGAATGTGGTTTGAAAATAAGGGATGAGCTTAATTTGGACAAAAGGTGAGTTTGATCCAATTTTAACAAAAGAAAGGATGTAGATGTGAAGCATTGAGGGGCTCAAGTTTTGGGTTCCCTTCAAGAGAGGATAACTGATAAGCTCTTGATCCATACTTGTGTGTTATGATATAAGGTCCAAGCTAATTGAAAGCAAACTTGCCTTAATTTATTTTCTCCATATTGGTGACATGTTGATTTTCCTTTAGAATGAGGTCTTTGATATTGAATTCTCACACTTTAAGGTGTTTTTTTATAAGTGCATTTAATGCATTTTTGAAAGACATGAAGATGAGTGAGTGCTGCTAAATGACATTCATCAAGTAGCTCAAGTTGGGCTAAATGTTCTTGATGATAATCTCTCTCAGAGATGAGATCTCATAGGGATATGTGAAGAGAGGGAATTTTGACTTGGAGAGGCAAGACAACCTCTACTCCAAAAACTTGAGAGAAAGGGGTAGTACTCATAGGGGTTAAAATGCTAGTGTGATATGCCCATAAGTTAAAGGGGATGTGTAAATGCCAATCCTGACTAGGTGCATTAACCATTTTATTGATCATATTATTAAGATTTTTTTTAGAGGGTTCCACCTGTCTATTTATTTGTGGATGATAGGGTGATGAGAAACTTAACTTAATATAGAACGTATCACAAAGACCTTGGACTTGTTTGTTTTTGAAATATTTTCCATTATTGGTGATAATTTTATGAGGGACACCAAAATGATAGATGATGTGATGATTGATAAAGTCAATAATATTTTTAGCTTTGGTTGAGATAATAGGAATAACCTCTACCCATTTGGTAAAATTTTTGGTTTTAGTGATGATAGAATGATTTTAATATGAATAATGGGGGTTAATTTCACCAATAAGGTCTATACCCCATTGTGAGAAGGGCCAAAAATCTTTGGATACTTGAATACTATGGCTAGGTGCGTGATGTAAATTGGTATGTTGTTGACATTTGACACACTTTTTTACATAATCATAACAATCTTGGTTAAGGATAGGCTAGTAATATCCAAGGTGAAGGATGGGTTTAGCGATGGCTAGGATACTAAAGTGTCCCCCATAGATCCCATCATGCATTTCCCTAGTAGCATGAGAGGCTTTATGACTACATAAGAAACAGAAGAGGAGACTATCAAATCCATGTTTATAAAGAATTCCCCCCAGTATGGTATAACATGAGGTACTCTAGATAAATTCTCTTTGAGCATTACTAAAAAGATTAAAAGGAATGATAACAAGGTTGGGATAGTTGATGGTTTGCTGATACCAAAGGTTGGGTTGGGTTTCCTCCATAGATCAGAAGGAATGATGACAAGGCTGAGATAGTTGAAGGTTCACTGATACCAGAGGTTGGGTTGGGTTTAATCCACATTAAAGATGGTGGAAGAGTCTAATTTGACATAAGAGGGCTAGGTAAGTTAGTGGATAATGATAAATAGCTTAGATTTAGAGGGTGTATATGGGATCTGAGAAGTGAGGGAAGCCATTATATCGACAAACTTATTCATAGATCATGTTGTGGTTTGGATATGGTAGTGTTAAAATGATGCTAAGAGTATATCAGATAATTATTTGTACTATTGCAAAACATCATTCTTGAATTAATAAGAGCCATTGATTTGATTGACCACAAGTTGGGAGTCACCAAAGATGTTGATCATTTTGACTCCTAAGGCTAACACAGTTTGGAGGCCTATCACTAAGGCTTCATACTCATCTATATTATTTATACATTCAAAATCTAGATTGAAGGATAAAGTAATAGGTTCACCATGAAGGGGAATAAAGATGATCCCAACTACCCTACCATGGTGACACTTTGATCCATCGAAAAACATGGTCACTTGATAGGTGAAGTTTAACTGAGAGAGGATTATGATGGACTCATTTAGAAACTCAAGAGGAGGAGGTTGATTATCTACTAATGGTGCATCAGCCAATTATTTAGTGATGAATTTCCATTTAATTTACTTTTAATAAATAAACTCAAGGTCAAACTTATCTAAAAGCATGAGCCACTTGGCTATACATAGGTTTTGGTATGGCATGGAGTGTATATACTTGAGTGGGTCAATATTGGTTATGGCGTAGGTCTTGTGGTTAAAAAGATAGTGGAAAATTTTGGTGGCCACAAAAACTAAGGCAAGGTAAAGTTTATCAATATAGGTATATTGAGTCTCATACTCTACAAGTGTATGACTAATGTAGTAGACATATTACTCTTTATCCTACTCATCTTGATGAACTAGCATTGCACCTATGGAGTGGTTGGTAGTAGAAATATAAAAGTAAAAAGGTTGATCTTCCTTGAGAGGAATGAGGATGGGTAGAGATAGAAGGTATTATTTAAGTGAATCAAAGGCATTTTGATAGTCTTTACTCCACTTGTAAGACACATCATTCTTTAGAAGGTGATGGAATGGTTGGCAAGGATTAAAGAGTTGAGAGATAAAGTGATGAATGGATTGTAGCTTCCCCTGCAAGATACGAAGTTGTTTGAGGTGGGTAAGAGGAGGCATGCTGAGGATCACTTTAATTTTTTCTAGATCAACTTCAATTCATAGAAGAGAAATGATAAAGCCAAAGAGATTTCCTGACAAGACCCCAAAGATACACTTCTTGGGATTGATGCAAACATGGTAATGGATGAGTCACTTAAAGATAATATTAAGAATACTAAATTATCTTTACGACATTTAGATTTTATAAGAAGGTCATCAACATAGTCTTTTATGATTTTGTGAATAAGGTCATGGAAGATGTAAGTTATAACACATTGGTAGGTTACACTAGCATTCTTTAATCCAAAAGGCATGACCCTATAGCACAAAGTTTTCCATGGGGTGATGAAGGTAGTTTTGTATTGATCTTTAGGTGTAATTAGGATCTGATTATAACCTAAGAATCCATCCATAAGATCTAACATCTCATGGATAGCTATAAGATCAACTAGATAGTTAATGCTTAGTAAGGGAAAGTCATCTTTTGGGCAAGCAAGGTTGAGGTCACAAAAGTCCACACAAATACATAGTTCCACTATGGCTTTGGTGATAGGTATGCCATTGGAGACAAATTAGGGATAGTCAATGGATTGAATGAAATTGATAGATAAGAGATGCTGAAGCTCTTCTTTGATAAGAAGGGCTATGCGAGGGTGCATTCATCAATTTTTTTGCCTAATAAACTTAGCATCATAGTTGGTGACTATGTTGTGAGTAGCGATAGAGGGGTTGATTCCTATCATGTCACTATAAGACCAAACAAATGATATGATTTGGTATTACAAGGAGGGGAAGTCTTGAAGCTCCTCAAAATTTACAAATTGGCTAATTTTAACAATGCATAAATTATCTAGAGTGCCCAAGTTGATATCCATGGTGGATTCATTCAACATGGTCAAAGTCTTAAGAGGAAGAGATTTGTGGATAGAAGAATCTTATGCACCAAGATAGGTGAGAATGGAATCATCATCCTGACATTGAATGATATTAGTGGTAGGAGAGTAATCTCTTATCATCTTAAGATGGGTCAGAGGAATGGTTACAATCACGCGATCCTTTTGATAACTCAGGGGTTTAAGGCTAATCATGTTGATGAAAAAAAATGTTTAGGGGGATGATGTTGGAATCCTCAGGTTTTGATGGTGAGGGGATCAATGGGGATGGGACTTCTTCATCAATGATGGTGATGGGAGGTCGGTTAGTATGCTTTTTTGGTGGAGTGAATCTGAGGCCATGTTTCTTGTGGGGTTTTTAGGTCTAGATTGGAAGCAACTTGTGCATCTCATTTTCATATTGTCTAAGACCACATCCATTCCAAGCACACCTATGGAGGTATGTCTTGGAAAACTTTGACTTATCTAGATAGGATAAACTAGAGGTGAATGGTCAAGGCAAAAAAGAGGTGGCAAAAGTGTCAAGGGGTTTATCAAGTCCCCCATAGATAAAATTGGTTTGATAAGTTGAGGGCCCAAAAGGAATAATGGTTCTAATATTGGGGTCATAACTAGGTTGTTGGTAAAGATTACCATACTCTTGAGGAGTAAGAAAAGTGTCTAGTGTCAAAAGGTGATACTCCCCCAATGAAAGACATTTGAAAGTTAATTCTAAAGGGTTTATTATGGGCATTTAGGTGAAAGGGATGGAAGAACTGGTGGATGTTTCATTAGAAGAAGGAGATATGGATTCATCTATGACTGATGAAGGCTTGTTGGATGGAGGAAGGAGAACATCATTGGGTCAGTATGTCATGTTGCATGATGTAAAAGGACTCAAGTCAGCTTGTACGTTAATACCTTGACCTTCATTCTCAAATTTGATGCATTGGTGTAGGGAGGATGGCACACAACCCATGGAATAGATCCAACAGTATCCTAACAAAACATTTTACTAAAAATCTCCTTCTAATACATATAAGAGTTTAAGAAGCATGCAGGGTCCTAGATGAATGTGAAGGACAACAATTACTAGAGTTGTGGCTATGGTAGTCATTAAATGATCAGAGTACTAGTAAGGTTTTTGACATGATGTTCTCAAGTAATTTGAGTTGTTTATATGCATGGGAGGATATAATGTTGATGCTATCTCCCCCATCAATCATAACCCTTTTGATCAAGTTTGGTTGATGTATGTGATAATGAAGAGGGGAGGATCTAGGTCATTTGGATGGATGGAGGGTATTTTTGAATCCTTAAAGGTAAAAAGGTTAGAAATATGGAGAGCTTTGATGAAGGTTGCTAGAGGTTGTGGGTCTTCTAGTTGGACCTTTATGGATTGCAAAGCCTCTATCATCACTTGGCAATGATGGGGTGATGTATTGATTAGTTCATACAAACTCATATTTACCAAAATTTGGTGAAGTTGTTTTATAACTACTCATTAGATTGATTTAGATGGATTAGAGTGAGAGGGTCCCAAGATGGACACTTTGGGTTTGGTTAAAGGTAAGGTGCTTGGTGTGGGCTAGGTGGTTGGTTATTGGAAGAGGTATATTTCCATGAAATGGACACCTTTGTCATTCCATTATCCTTTGGTTGGACTTGTGATCATGTGACCACATGGATGGTCTAGATTGGGGGAAGATTCAAGCTAGAGGATTGCTTTGGTTTACCCTCTTCACTCTAAGGTGAGAGTAGAGGAGTAGGTAAATGTTGGTCGATGGCTCTTGGTTCTTAGATTAGTGGTGAGATCATGTGAGGCTCATCTAAAAATAAGTCATCTTTATGATATAATTAATGGGATAATACTTGGAGAGCCTTGAAATTTTAAGTATCATGCCCATGTGTTCTATGGTATGAACATATGTGTTTATTATTATACTAGGATGGTTTAGGACTATGTGGGTCAAATGGTCTGATAGGTGGAAAGGTTAAGCAAGATGCTTGAAATAGCCTCTATAGGATGGTTGAATATGATTAAATAAATGGTGGCAAAGGTATAGGGGTTTTGGTTTTGGGAGTTGAGGTGGAAGCCCTTTTAGGATCAGGGTTGGTGGTAGAGGGTTTGGGTAAATGAGCATTCTTGGTGGATGGTTTCAGATTTAGTAGAGAGGTTGATAACTTATGGTTAGAAGGTTTTAGGTAGATGTTTGAGAGGTAAGTGGTTTGTTTATAGATGATTGAGAGATAGGAGGTATGTTCATGGGTGATTCAATGAAAATAGGTGTGGACGAAAGTAGGAGTGATGCTATAACCAAAATTGGTGGTTGGGTTTTGATTGGGATGGTTGGTTTCCTAATTAAGGTAGAGGGATGCGGTCCCAAAATACAAGGCAAAGTACAGAGGGGAGGTAGATTTTTGGTTTTTGGGTGTCAAGGTGGTTTCACTTTATTTGTTGGCTTAGCTTAGGGTTTGTTTGATAGGTTTAGTGGGATTAAATACAACTTTACTGATGAGGGAGTAATGTTATGAGTAAGAAGTGTGACAAGGTTCTTGGTGGGTTTGCTTAGAATGGTAGAAGGTGATTTGGTTACTTTGGGTGAGTTTGGTTTGGATGGTCTTGTTATAGTTTGATGGGCAGAGGTGTCCAATGGCTGGGTTGTGATGATAGTGGATTTGATAGTGGGAAGGATAAGTTGTTATCATAAAGAAGGCTCTTGCTTGGTTTTAGAAGGGAGCCCAAGCTTTTACCAAAAGGTGGCTTGATCTAGGTTAGGGTCAGATATGAATTATAAGTTTTTAACTAGTCTGGAGAAAGGTTTATAGATGGGATTGAATCCATTAATGGTGGATTAAAATGATAGACCCAAGGTTTAAGGGGAGGAATGGTTACCTCATCCATTTCTTGATTACCAGGTTCTAAGGTCTGGGAAGGTAATTCTTTTGTGGGAAGTGTAGGCAAAAGGGTTGCTTTCTTAGTTGTGATCAATAAAGGAAGAGTGGATTAGTGTATGATTGAGGAAAATAATAAAGTGGGAATGATTTCCTCCTCTGATGTGCATATCATAAGAGAGGTTGTTGAATCCACTACCTTAATAAGTGGAGTAGGGAAAGAGGTGATTCAGTTGATGGTCTCCTTAACAGTAAGTTCACCAAGAACCATGTTGAAAATATGGGACTCATGACTATAAGAGGATTCTAATTTTTTTTATTTGTTGGTAGAAGGAGCATGGTTGGGAATGGCTGTCTAAAAAATTCAAGTGATTGGTTCAAGAGTGCATTGGGGTTACCCAATACAAGTTCCCCCTTGTCAATAAGAGTTTGGACAATGTTCTTGAAGGTATTACACCTACTAACATCATGTCTAATGAATTTATGGAAGACACATAATTCATTCTCCTTTTACAAACTAGGTACAAGATGAGAGGAATCAAATTGATGTGGAGGTTTGATCAAGAGAAGCTATATGATATTGGGTTTTAACAATTTCTCCAAGATCGAAGCATATGACTCTCCAAGTGGAGTAAATTACTTTTGGGTGTTACGATTTGGGTTTTTGGTGTTTTGATTAGATAAATTGGAAGAGTTATATTGGTTAACAATGGGTGGAGGGGTAGTATTAAGGACAACCACATTCATGGTTCCCTTATTTTTAGAGTTAGTACTGGTTTGGTTATTGGGTTTAGAAGAGGAAGCCTCATTTGATTTAAAGGTAGAAATTTTGATTCTCAATTTCAATTTTCCCTCATTGATGGATCTATTTTATATTTTTCATGCCATGGTAAAAGCCTCATAAAACTTCAAAAAGCTCTGAACTTGTAAGGTAGAATAAATGTGTTTGGAACATGCTCGAGCAAAAAGTTTAATTAGCTCAGGTTGGGGCAAGGAGAAAGAAAGTTGGTTTATCAAGATCCTCCAATGGGCCACAAAATCAGAAATATATTCATCATCAAATTACCATATGGAGTAAAGATCGATGATGGAAACCTTCTTAGAGATGTTTATAGAAAAGTGATCCAAGAAAGTTTGAGCCAACTGGGTGAAATAAAAGAGGGAATGCTTTGTTATAAAACTGTACCAATCTGGCATTGGACTTGATAAAGACATGGGAAAGGTATGAAGAAGGAGAACATCATTGTAGGAAATCAAATAACATGAGTGCCTAAATGCTCTTAGGTGCTATTGAGGGTCCTCCTTACTCTAAAACTTTGAAAACTTTGGAATTTCCCATTGAGGAGGATATGGTCGAATGGGGATAGATGGGTCAATTGGTTCATTACAGATTTGGTCATCTGATAAAATATTATGAGCTCCAAAAATAGAAGAATCCAAAGTAGTCATTTGGTCCATTAACATTTTGATGAGGTCAGTTTGGGGTTGTTCACCCTCATAGTTTTAAGTTAGATTGTGTTGGGTTTGGGTAGCTATAACATATATATAGTTGGTGGGGGGTTGAGAGGTTGCCACATATTAGTATGTGGATATGGGTGGTTGGGATGATGCCACATATGAATAAATGGAGATAGGTGGTTAGGAGGAAGGTAGGGTTACATACCCTTATGAGTTAGGGATGAATCTCAGGTTTGGTGTGATGGTCACCTATTGAGAGATTAATGTAGGTTGGGTAAGAGGTATGGTTTGGTTTGTAGATAGAGGGTAGGTGGTAACCTTGGTATTGATGGGTGAAAGCGTGGAAGGTATGGGAATCACCAAGATCTGGAATGGAGTGGAGGTAGGTAGGTTAGAAATGAGAGGAGTGGTGGTGACACCAATAGAGGGTAATCCTATGGTAATGGAAGTGTTGGAGTCCAAAGGTTGGGTTAATCCTATACTAAGAGGGTTATTATTTGGGGAAGAAGGTGTTTGGGTGTTGCTTGGTTGGGTGGGTTGGTTTTGGATGGTAGTACCAGTAAGGTTATTGGTAGAGGATGATGCCTAGGTGATTAAAATTTGGGTGGAGATGGTGGAAACATAAGTATCACCCATAAGGTGGGATGACATGCCATAGGATGGGTCAATAGGTGGATCTAAAGTAAGGGTAAGGTGGGATATGGTGTTGAGGTAATGATGTAGGGATATGGGGTTGTTATCTAGAAAGGTGGAAAAATCCACATCACCTTAGGCAACTATCTAAGGGATGGTAGGAATCCCAAAAGCATGAAGATAACTCTTTGAATCTAATATGTACTCCATGGATGAGGGAGAAGAGAAGGATGGATGATTAGGATGTGGGTCTTGGTTTGTTTGGTTTCTTATTTGTTGCCTAGTTAAAACTATGTAGATAAGGAAATGAGGAAGACACAAAAAATCTCACAACTCAAACAAATATAAGACAATAAAAAGTCAAGGAAATAAAACACATGCTAAAACACGTTAAATCCTAGGGTTTTTTTAGTCTCTCTTATGGCTTATGCCTTAGGCTTTAAGAATTGTGTGACTTAACTTTAGCTTGTATAGCAGGTACTAGAAAAAAATTCTATGGTTAGTCTCAAGTTGTGTTTAGGCTCTTAAAGGGATCTACATTGGAAATCAATATGTGGCTTGATATTGGGGCCTACCCCCTCACTTCACACATTGCAACAATAAGGGTGTTAGGTGCTTAGCTAAGATATTATGATTACCAAAAATTATACTCAATCAAAAGGTTAAGTTGGTTCTCCCCTTGGTGATGAAATCAAAGTAGGATAGTCGAGAAAGGTGACTGCTAGGTGCTAGAATCTTAGTCGAGCCTTATGTCAATGTTTTAATGCTAGTTATGTGTAAGTGGTTTGGTATTGTGTATGTGATAAGAGTGAAACTATGATTACTTCACTTGATTAATTAAGCTATGTGAGTTAAAAATAATCAAGAAAATAATGGATGTAGTTATTTATAATCCCAAAATAAAATTTTGATTTCATAGTATGAGCAGAAAGATAAGAAGTACCTATATGCAACTATGAACCCAAGAAAAGACTTAAGGGTCCCATCGGGCAATGCAAAATGTTTCAAAGAAATTTTTCTTATTTTTTTTGGAAGAGAGAAGAAACTTGAGAATGGTATGGGTATTAGAACCTGATATGTTGTACACATGTTGATCCAGATCATTGTAGATACTCCTCTTTGGCTTATGATGAATGATTTATAGATAAAAAATACTAAAGAAATGGTTTGATTATTTATATAGTAGGGTAGATTGCCTAACAGGTTAGATCCAAGAAGCATGAACTCCATTAGAGGATGTCAATCCAATATTTTAAATGATTAAGCCCTAAAATCAAAATATAAAGTGCTTGCATAAATAATAAAACATACTAAAATGAATTACAAGAAGTGATAGATAAATAAATATGTGAATTTGACTGATTATAATAATAAATAGATTGATATTAATGCTAAATGAATTAGGTGTGGTTCAGGAAATAGGGTGAGGTTATGTGATTGGGCAGGGGGAAGAAAGTTGGATTTGGTTGAGGTTTGGTGGGTGAAAACAACTTGATATTTATTTGTCACATAGTGACCATTGATGATTGGGGTGATCATCGATGGTTAGGGCAACTGTCCATGGTTGGGAAACCATTGGTAGTTATGGATAGACTATCGAAGGTCAGGGTGACCATAAATAGTTACTATGTTTTTGGTTTAGTTTGAGAAATGGGTTTGATGAGGTCACAAAATGGGATTCTAGAAAGTGGGTTTAGGCTGGGTTGGTTATGAAATAGAAACAAAGTAAATAATTAGTGAAAATATATACTTAGCTCATAGGTTTTTGATCTGAAGGATGTTGGGATGGCTGAGAAGTTGTTATTAGAGCATGGGGTAATTTTGGTAGAGTAACGATACTTAGTTGTTGGTTGATAGATGGCAACACTTTGGATCTATATCACACTCACTAGTTTGCTAGAAGACCTACAAAAGGAAGTTCTAATGCAAGAGGCTCTACTTCTAGATCAGATGATGATGGATTGATTATGGATCCCTTTTCACCTCCTCCACCTTTCTTTTTATATAATGGAAGGAGAGGTGAAACAATAGGCTAATAAGTAGTTTAAATTTAGGTTTCATATGCATTAGCTCACACATGAATTAGACAAGCTAAATATAAAAAATCAAGATAGAGTTTGATTGGAGTTGACTATTCAGGTGATTGGAACCTGACTATCGATAGTCAAGCCTAATCATTGGTGGTTAGGGTGACCATCAATGATTGAGGGTAAGGTTAAATTGGTCAAAATTTATCTAAGTTAAGTTAGTTGACTTGACTCAGGTTTGTAATTGAAAGGTTATGGAAGAATCTTGAGGTGGTCTAGGGGTTAGTTCAACATCTAGAACCATTGTGTGTAGTTTTCTAGTGTTTACAAGGTGCAAGAGATTTTGACTCCTAGGTGAATCCAAAATCTTCCCAATGAACCAAGGATTAGGTTAGAGGCTTAGGGTACTTCTACAACTCACTATCTTAAACCAAGGTACCATCATTTTGCTAACATTACTCTAGGATCCACAATAGCTTTCAGACAACCTCAACATTCTTTAGATCATCAAAACCTAAAAGCTAAGTATCTATGTTTTTTATCAAGATTTAATAATTAGCTTTATTTATTTGAGTGCTTGGGTCATTCCCATTTTTTGCACTTCATTCCCTGTGTTGGAGTTTTGTAACTCCAAACACTTCGTCTCCTACCTAAAACCACCCATAGCCTATTCTAATCATCTAAACACCCAACTCTAAAACTAGATACCTCTGAGCATTACTCTCTATCTTGTAACCAACATTCAACCCAAACACCACTCCCAAAACTTCTCCATAACCATCTATAATTGACTTCTTTTCCCAAACCAATTTACATAGTAACTATTGATGGTCTTACCTAACCACCGATAGTCTTACTTAATTGACAATGGTTAACAACCATCGATGATCACCCAACCACCGACAGTCATACCCATCACCAATGGTCACTATGTGTCATTATATAATAACAAGCTAATTTGACGCATCTACCCATACCCAAATCTCAATTTATGAGTTTCTATTTTATCACAAAACTTTAACTTATTTTTTAAATCAAGTTTGAGTGATTTATCATTAATATTCAATCATTTATTTTTATTTTTATTTTTAATCAAAATCACTTGTTTTTTCAATCATTTCTTATATTTGATTTCAGCACCTTTTATTATTTCATGCAAGCATTTATTTTTAGTTTATTAGAACTTAAGTGTTTTAAAAGTGTGGATTGACAACCTCCAAGGAAGCTTGTGCTTTTTGGAACTAGCTCATGCTAGGTAGTCCACCCTATTATCTCACTAATCCACCATTTTATAGATTGCTTTCTTATCTATAGGTCATCCTCCTCAGATAAAAAGGAGTATCGATAATCGTCTAGATTCACACATGTACAACACATCCAGGTTCTAATAACCTCACCCTTATTTTAAGTTTTACATCTTTCTAAACAAGAAAATAAAGCAAAATTTTAGTGAAACAAATGCTTTCATATTATGTTTATATTTGAATTCCTTTGTCACTTCATATCATGGTTTGTGTGTCATTGTTATAGCCTATCCTTTATTTTATTATTCTAGTTTCTTTGCTTATAGACATTACCTTTGATTATTGTCTTCTATCCCAAAACCCTGTATAAACTTCCCCATGATGACAACATAATATATATCAAGGTCTTCTACCCTAATGTACACACAATTCTAAAGTAAGTTGTAGGTCAGTATGACCTCTCCCTTGTTTATTTTTATTTCTTCCACCCATTGGACATATTCTTATTTTATTAATTCCTTGAATGTTTTGCAATTTTCTAAAATTTATTTGCCTTTATCTTTGAGTGTTACATGGTCACACAACATAACATAGTATGATTATCTACCTAGTGAAAGAGGTCATACATTATCTATACACGTGATATTGATGGTATTATTGAATTATATGCAATAAATACATGTTTATAAATATTATTATGGATTTAGATTTTAATGATGAAATCCTCATGCTCACTCTGGGGATGACTTATAATATACTTCTTAATAGTGTTTCAAATTTTATGTTTCTTAGTTTCCTTGATTTTATTGAGCTTTCTATTTGATTATATATTCTAATATATCATAGGTATTGTATGAATAGTGTGGTGTTTTACTATTTCTTTGTGTTTGTTATATGAATACTTTACATTGGCTATAGAGAATTTGATGTAGTTTATATAATACTTATTATTTGGTATGTATTTATCATTTTCCCTCTACCTTATATGTGTGTTTGTGCTTATTGATTATTGTTCCTCACTTGTCTTCCCTATGGTGGATGTTTTAATTGCATACTTCTATGTTACATGTGTGTGATTTATTTATTTAATTTTGTGATTTGATTTCTCTATCTTCTCTATGCATGATATGGCTTGTATTATTTTTTTTGTGTAAATTTGTTTGACTTGTATACTATGTGTGACACGAATGTACTTATTTACAATGTGTGACATTGCTTGAATATCTATTATACAAGTGTAAAATTGTTTTCATTGTTTACTTTGAGCATGGTATATTTGTTATGTACTTATTGTGCTTTCCTTTCTTACTTTATGTTGCTATATGGTTGGCTAACTATATGCTTAATGGTTATATTGTCGTAGTTCTTATCAAGGATTATATTAAGGCATACTATTTTTATTCTTCATTAATTATATATTTCCCATTAAGGGTATGATACACCTATGTGTATATTAATTTTACATTACTTATATTTTAGCATGTTATTTCCATGCTTCTTACTTATATATTGTCCACATTGAAGATACTATCACTAACACTTACATTGATTACATCTTATCCAAATTGAAGATACTATCACTATCACTTACTTTGATTACATCTTGTCCACACTGAATATACTATCACTAGCAATTACATTGATTACATCTTGTGCACATTGGGGCATAATATTTTTTGTGACTTCATTTCTTATATATTTTCCATATTAGGGAACCACCCATTGATTGTGCTTATTTTTTAAATAAATTTCCCATAAAGGGGAAAACCATTACCACATTTTCTTACATTGCTTCCACTCATGCATATATGAGTCAAGTCAACTATTATACATCCATTTCATGACAATATTTATATGAATTAGACCTACATACACATAGGCCAAAGTACCTCATTACATATGAGATTTAAAGATGATATCTTTCTATGATTATACCAAAATATGATATAAATTTGATTTAATGATGATGACATATTATGAATATATATTAAAGCATTTATCATTCCTATTTTATAAATGTTATGTGTAATACATGTGAAATATCAATATACGAGTCATGGTTAGGGGTGAAATGGCACTTGAACCCAAAGCTCGTTGATCCTCCACAAAATGCATTGGAGATCAAGAATTTTTCAGTAACATACAATGTATTCACTAATGAGGATTACCCTACCAGAATAAAATTTGAAATTGGTATACTCAATGATATAAATCACATTCAAATTAGATATTTAGACACTATATAAGATTTATTACATGTATTTATTTGAGATATTTGATTCACAGTTTCATTCCACACCTCAAAAGGGGGGCATGCGATCTGATTATTCTATCTTTAGTTACATGATGATGCATAATAATTCTAGAGAGTTATAAGGTATTTAATCCTATATTTGGAGGATTTCACTAGAGAATGATAAGGAATTCTTATACTTATTCATACATTTAAAGGTATTCACGAAAGAGTTACAAGGAATTCTTATACTTGCTTCTACATTTGAAGGCATTCACTAGAGAGTTATAAGATACTAGAGTTATAAGACATACTTCATTAGGTATCCTCAATAAAATGCATATTTAGAGAATACAATTATTCTATAGAGATAGATTCACAACTTACACACAATTAGGTGTATTTTTTCCTACTTTTTATTTTTATAGAGTGATTTTAGTAGTTCCTTAATTATTAGTTTATATAGACATTGATCTACTTAAAAATATTTTCCTTATGTATGTCGGTACCCTATATTTTTATATTTCAAATACAATATCATGGATACTTGTTCTAGTATGTTCATGGATTTTTATAGTAGTAGTCATAATTCTCATGTAGATAGTAAGGAGTACATGATTTATTTTATTCTTCAAATTTCAAGGGATGGAATATATGACAAGGTAACCTCTCTCCTATTTTTGACTTTAAGATAATCATCATTTATTATATTAAATTTGATAACTCTTAAAGGTTAAGGCACAATATATTCTTCAATACCTTCCATATACACTTGTTTATTTTAATTTTATATACACACACATACATCAAAGAGGAGAATTATGTAGAACCTAATTTTAATCCACATGTATTGATTATTGATTCATATTAGGATCTAATTGATGCATTTTACATTATGTGCTTGGCCTTGTTGGATCCCTAAATATCCTTAGGAATTTAGGGTCCCTTATATTCTAAATAAGGTACAAGATATCAAATTGTGGTAATATGTGGCACGAAAAATATATGCAAAAGAATTTACAAGTTATCTATTAATATATGATACAAATGTGTTATGGTTGCTACATCAACCTCATGAACATTTTCAATGAAAAATAATCAATTCATTGAAAAAACATTGATGAACACTATATTTTAAAACTTGAATTATATATGAATGTGATTCTCATTCATGGAGACCTCATGTTGAAATGATCCAAGATATATTAGTGGATGACAATACTTTGGGCACAATTAGAAGTCTTATATGTGGTTCTCATTATAAATGGACATATAGTAATGAAAGGTAACAAGTAAAATCACTTCATATACTTAGTAAAAATAAAATATATGGGAAAAATATAGGTTTAAGGGGAATGCCATAAATTAGTTTGATAATTGCATTACACATGGGGGATCAGTGAACCACTATTTTGATAATTGGATTCTTGTCTATATTATCTATTTTGATCAGTGGGTTCTTATAATATCCATTTTTTTTGTTTTTAATGCCTAATGCGGTGCCATATGTGCATAATTCACTGTCAACCTTAAATAAATTATGAAAGTTGACAAATCAATGTATGAAGAGTATGTGAAAATTGACCAATCAACTATGCACATATGGCACCACATTGTGCATATGTAAATTTGAGTCAACCCATAGGGGTGATAAGGACAAAAAAGAAGGATACTAATCTGTACATATATTTGTAAATAATTTTATTCTCATTGATGTGCATGTAATGAAATTTTATAGCATGACTCAAGTACCCAATGGATCACATGTTGGGATTACACAACCTGCCCTCATGTAGTACTAAGGAGAAGAAAAAGATACCTATGTAGATGTAGAATATGATCATGGAGAGAAAGCGATAGATTATTATAGATGGGAGTCGTCAACAATAATAACAAAGGAAATTTGTGGACTGTATTTACTAGGTAAATTTTTAGAGGCTACCATAAGGTTGATTTGAAAGTGGAAAATAATTCTGATAATTTATTGAAAGATATGGCCGTGCAAAAGCACTCTATTAAACATATTTTTAATTTTTCATATGTAGCCAATATTTTCACATTTATTAATTAAAAAAAAAAATTCTTGTAAGTGTTATTTTGGAGGAAATTTTTCATAGTCAAATTAGGTCTAATAAGTTTCAAAACTTTTAGGAATGATAAAAAATGTGTGGGTAACATAGTGATTTGGGTGATGATTTGTTAGTTTTGTATTGGGTTGTGGGGTATTGTCAAAACTCTCTTTTTATTATTATTCAAATAAATATTTATGGTAAAAAATCTTTCAATTGAAAAATACTACCATGCAACCATGCAAATTGCCCTCATGAACACATTTGGTAGTTTTATACTTGATTATTTTTCTAAATGTTTTGATTTCACCCTAAAGATTTTTCATATAAATAACTCATACCTGATTGGGAAAAAAGGAAAGGTGTATTTTGAGATTTCACCCTTAGTTTAAGGAGACCCATAAGAATAAGCCTAAAGGCATGATTGAATATTTATATTTTACTAAATTTTAAATGGTCATGAATAGATGGTATTTTTCTCATATCTCAAGACATAAATCCAATTTTTGAACCATTTATTGTATTAAAATATCTCACTGAGGGCCACACAACCTTAAAAAATTCATGGGAAATTAGTGTCTGGTAAAAAGCTTGTCAATATTCAAAGTCTTCAAAGTCCATGGCTTTGTGGTTATTTATAGTGAAATGGTGGTGCAAAGGGGTCCATAATTGAGTGAGACGAGTTATCAAGAAGAAAACATGCATTTTTATTTCAAAATGAGGTGCTTCTTTTTTGGATCATGATTTTCCTTATGTATGAACGTAAGGATAGAATGCAGGGTAAATTACATAATGAGATGATCTTAATTGATTTTGCATGTTTATCTTCTACTAGATGCCATAAAATTCCCCTTGATTAATTTTAGTAACCTTCACTCATGCATTAAGAATCTCTAATTGGTCATTTTCTTGAGTGTGTGAATCTATTGCCACTTGTTTCTACCTTCCCATGATCTCTTTCAGATTAGATATGCTTGTACATTATCAAAGGTTTTATGTTTCTCATCTAGGAAGGAATTTTATTATGTTTATTCCAAGTTAGATATCTTTTTTATTAGATGATTCTACTTGAAGATCATATTCAATTTTCACTTATCTCTAGATGTCCCAGAAAGTATGTGAGTAATCTATGCATTTTAATTAGCTAAGATAAATATCTTTTCTATTGTTTCCACTTGATATTTCCTCATATTTATGATATAATAAGTTTTTAGATGCCCCTGAATTCCTTCACTCACTTGAGAGGAACCCCCCACTACACATTTTATAAATTAATGAACCAATGTTTCATCTAGATATTTTTTTCACTTGGAAAGTGCTTTTATCTAAAGGAGTATAATAGACTATCTACCCTATGTATTTTATGAATTATTATACTTATTTTAGAAGTATAAATATTAGTTTAAGTCAAAAATAATATTGATGATATGGAGTAGAGCTCATAGAGATTTGAGGTCTCACAAGGTCAATAAAAGGTTGTCACTTTACATTCCCATGTGTAATAGGAATTGTAGGATGATTGACAAAATCCCCTAACTATCTTGTGGTTAGACATCAGATTTAGTCTTTGTAGAATATTTGAATCTTTAAATATATTGTTATATTTAATTTCTCTTGTGATTTTGTAACAATTCTCCCAATGAATAATGATAGTTTTGTATAAATCTTGAAATTCATACATATCAATAATTTGGTCTACTTCAGATCACTGTCGAGTGTGTTTTATATATTTATTTAATTAATATTTCATAACTAACGTGAGTATGTGATTCCAATACGCAATGGATAACAATGATTTGACATGCATAATGGTGGTCTCAAATTATGACCCACAACAAAAATAGTTATTGGACCAACTATTTTGATGGGACAAAGAGAGATAAAAACATATAGGACAAAATGTACCATCATTTTTAGGATTCAGTTGGTTGAATCCAAGGGCCAAGAACTTTTCAATAGTTTAGCTGGGTGATTAATGGATATTAACCATCAGAGGTTCAATCCACTCCATGTCATCTGAGAAATACTATTGATGTTTGCTTAATTCCTTTACTTCCTCATTCACATAGGTATCACACTATAATATAATGGGTAGAATATTAATTATAAAAAAGGATAAAAAGAGATAAAGAGTAGGGTAAGAAAGTAAGTGGTTCCTTGACTAGAACAAGGTTATTAATGTTAAGATTCAAAAGCATGCCTAATCATAATTATACCATTGTGTATCAGGTTTAGCTATAGCACAAATTAAAACATCTCAATGGATATGATTTTGAGGAATTAGCTATGTATGCACCTAAATCTACTCACCCTAATAATCGTATTAAACCCACTAATTTAACCCATTAAAGCATATTCCTATAAAATTAACTAATATCCTAATTCCTAAACAAAATTCCCTACATCCCATGAACCTTACCATACCCTTGCAACTAATTAGTCACTTCATTGACTTACTAACTAGCCTACTTAGCTATTAATCTACCCACTAACCCACTTGACAATTTAAAATTCCTTTTTATTCACCTACCGCATAACTACTCTACTACCCTAGCCTTTCCTACACCCCTAGTCCTTAATTACCTACCTAGTCCCTATCATAATCTCTCACTAATCCTAATTAATCCTTAAGGAGATTTTATGATTCTCCAACTCTAGAACCTCCTCTAACTTAGAACCTTCTCTCTAGAAGCCTCTATTCTAGAGGTTTCCAAGGAATTTTTAATTCCTTGGAAATTCCTCCACCCTTGATCCTCATGGCTAAAGTTTGAATATGAGCTATTGATTCCCCCCCTTGAATTATATATACAAGCCATTCCTTCATGGCCAACTTAACTTAGAAAGCCATAAGCCTCCAATATACCTTTATTATTATCTGTTATCAAAGCATTCCCATACTCTTGTCAAGATATCACACAAGTCAAAGAAGCCATTAAAGACATTTGAAAGCTCAATCAAGAAATCCAAAGTCCAATCATTTTACACTTAAATTAGCTTTAAAATATTGGAGAGGATCTCTAAGGGATAAAAGGATGGTAAGAATCTTATTATAATTATTTGATTGTTCCTTTAACCCCTCCTTTGATGTTGTTTGTATTCTTAAATTTTTTTTTACTAAATACAATAATTTTGAGAATAATCTAAAATGAGATCAAACATTGATGATTAGGATAGGACATACCCCATTAATATAACATCTTGTTCTTGTTAGAAGTGATTTGGTGACTTACAGGTGTGATTGGATGAATAACAAGCTCTGGAATCGGTCAAAACATCATGTACAAGCCATCAATGATATTGACCTACAAATAGTGATATTATAGTAGTGATTTTGACTATATTTAAGTGATATTACTTTAAATATTAATTTAACCACTAAAAATCTATCTTTCTAGCAAGTTTTAACTCTTAGGTAATACTACTACTTCATGAACCATGATATTGTATTAAAATCAATGATATTGTCTTTTTAGTTACAATTTCACAGATCTCTATTTTAAAATAAAAATAACTAGGTCTGCATTAATTCCTATCTTTTATCAGTAGTTTTCACCTATTTTTATCTTGCATGAGCAATGTTTATATTTTCTATTTGTAAGAAATTTGAATTAATCAGCGTCAAGTTACTAGGGTGTTAAGGCACAATACCACCATTTTGAGAATCACAACTTTGTCCTAAAATTAGCAATATTGTAGTCGATAATCATGATATTATGTTTTCCTTAAAATCTTTAAACTAATATGCTAATGTCTAACCTATAAATTATCTGATTGATTGGTCTCTATCTGTAAAAAAAAAAACTGATCATATAAAACCCTTTCATACAAAATTATAGCTAATCTAAATACTAGGAATTGGTGCTAACCCTAGTTGTTAGCTGATTTTTGTGTGAATCTTGTTTGTTGATAGGGAAAAAATAATAGACAACTTTTAAGGAGAAACCAAAAATTTTCATCCCTATCCCTTTTGTTATTTTTTGCAATATCGCTACTTTCAAATATGTAGTTTTGTAGTTAAATAAGGGATATTGTATTAAAATAAATAATATTGTAATTTGTTAGTTTTTTGATATTATCTATTTTTGGTAACTATTTATAACTAATAAACACAAGTCTAAGGACCATTCTGATAAATAAATATCCTTTTGTTTTGCAGTTTTGAGTAGTCTTGTCCATTTTGGCATTAATTCATAAAAGGTCAAAAGTCTTATATTTGTGTCTTTTAAACAAGTTTTTTCACATGCAATTGTAAATGAGTTTGATGTGTGTCTTCAATTAACCCTACAACAAACATGTCCTAATTTAACAAAATCCAAAAGTATTAATAATTTCTTTACTACAACATCACCACTCTCATAATTGTGTTATTGTATAAAAAATTGTGGTATTGCTTAACCATCTGTAGTGTTGTAGGGCTTGTACAGATAACTATCATGGTTAACTAATTATCCACAATATCACAACTCACAAATATTAATTTTGCCTAAAATTCATGGTATTATAGTCTATGGAAGGGATATTGCATTACATTGACTATTTTTTGGAGTTTTACAAGAAATCAGTGATTTTGCTAAAAATCAAACTACTAAACCCTTCCTTGTAGGACATTTTAAGGTGGAGGCACTAAATTTGATTTTCTAACCCTTGTGCTTTTAGGAGTGCCTAAATCATATATTTTTATCCTTTTACTTGTATATATCTTGTCTTATGTAGCTTGTTTGTTCACTTTTTATCTTCCTCACACAGGTAATTAATTAGGTAAATTGATCTTATTTTCATATGTGTTATCCCATTGAGTTTAGGATAACACGTGATGTCAAATTCATCCCCATGCATGGGCTTAGTCACTAAGGATTAGTTTCATAGATTTCATCACCATACATTCATCCAGACTCTTTTTCTGATAGAGTATAAATATTAGGTATAATTGTCATTAGGCTAAGCAGTTCAACCCATACAGGTCATCTATGAAGGGGAAGAGTTAAATCTTTGAATCAGTTATTAGACATCATTATATATGGATTTAGGCCCAATGTACCTTCAAATATCTCAGGGAATCCCTTAGACACCCTTGTGAAAACCTAGTATAGGACCTATTGACAGTAATAGGCATTCTAATATTAGAGTTAGTATTAGTTCCTAAGTGATCATCAAGTGTAGATAGGGTTAAGAAGGTTTGGTTGACTTTGTAATGGGTCACCAACCTACAACCTCATTTGCAAAGCCATTAGACAGTGTAGAGATTAGGTTACACACTTATTTAGTTCATAAATTAGGGCTTGTGACTGAGCGTGTTGTATTAAATCCCATGTTATTTGTGAACCAAGTCAGACTATCCTATTTTTGTCATAAAACACCTAGAGACACTTAGGATAAATCCCATTTTATAATAAAACAAACCACCCCTTTCACACTCACTATTCACATATTTGGATATAACATTGGTCTTGAAATCAAACCTTAGTGGTCACCCATCAATTTCTATATTGACTAAACATTACCAACATACATAGCCTCATAAAATTTTTAGTCTAACACCCATCACTTCATCATCACTACTTCATACCTAGCATCCATCTAATCATCACTTTGCTAGTGTGAAGGGTATTTAGTCACTTCATCTTTTTGGTGTCTTTGTTATATTAAATATTTATAGGGTTTTGGCTTTGGTATTATTTGGTCATTCTAATATTCATATCCCCCCAAATATAAGTCTAAGTCACATCTAAATCATCTCTCTTGACCCCTCTTAGTTTTGGATTTTAGACAAAATTAGTATCCAAAGTCATCTTCTCTCTCATCACCCCACATTACAAACACATCTAATCATATTTATTACATCACCCCCATCATCCATCATGCCTATACAAACCCATGCCCAAATTATTAGAATGGGACAATGTTCCAACTAGGAGATTGAATTCTTGGGAAACCTAAGTGATCAAAACTAAGATAATGATGATACACATAGTGACATGTATACTCCTAGAGAGGAATACTAATTCACAAGTGAATTATTCCAGAGCAATGAGGTTAGAGCACAATTTAATCAATATATCTATGAAAATCATGCCAAATTTTATTCCATGTCATGGAAATGGGGGTACACTACCCCTTAGCTTTGATCAAAACCTTTGACAACACCTAGTCTACCCATCCATTCAGCCTATCACTTCCCATCATCACATCAATACCAATCAAGAGCTTGAAGTGGATAACTTTGTGGATCATGAACAAGAGCTTGAATAAAAATAACACCAAAAACCACTCTAGAATGATCACATTAAGGATAATAGGAGATAAAACACTTTGAAGGATTGGTTAGATTAACTAACCCAATAAATAAACTCCATATCCTCATAATTTTGAGCATAAAATCAAAGAATTTCTTCTCCAAGACAAAACATCCACAACACTAACCCTGATCATTCTAGACCTCACACTAGTCACACTCAAAATTACAATCCCCTCATGGACCCATACTTTGCTCAAGAGTGAAATCTAATGAAGGAAACTCTTCAGTAGATTGATCCTCGTACACAAGTAATGAGGTACAAGTATGAATATTTTTACACCTCCCCTTTGTATATGAGCATTTTACAAGTACCTTTCCCACCACATTTTGAGGTTCCAAAATTTGATAAATATAGAGGGAAGGGGGATCCCTGGGATCATGTCCAATTATTCTATGTATCATGCCACGAGGTTGCCTACAATGATGCTTATCTCCATAGACTTTTTCCTAAAAGTCTCATGTGACCTGCATTAGAGTGGTTTATTATTTATTGAAAGGGTCCATATCTAGCTTTGGAGAATTGATTGAAAAATTTGTGAGACACTTCTCATTAAATATTGAACATGATATATCCATCATAGATATTTAAAATACCAAGCAAATAAATGGGGAAAGTCTAGCCTCTTTCCTACAATTATGGATAAGTTTGGAAAGCCGATTCCATTATACAGTCCTAGAAAAAGAATTGGCCAAAATATTCATCGATAATCTCAACACTGAGTTGAAATATCAATTAAAGCTATAATACACTAAATATTTTTATGAGATCATATAGAAAGGGATCCAGATTGAGAAGGCTCTCATTTAAAAAGGAGGAATCAAATTATATACCCAAAATGAACAAAACCATAATCAAGACAACTCCTTTTTGAGTAAGCCAAAAATATTTAATAAAAATAAAAATGTCATGGGAGATGGAGTTATGTTTTCTAAATAACATGTCTAAATAGTACAGAAAAGGACTCCTACTAATAAATAGACTATCTCCTCCATCAAAGTACCATGGGGAAAACCAAAATCCTAAATAGGGAAAAGGCCTCTTACTAGTCTTGGGGTACCTGTCAAAGTGGTCCTCTAACAATTAATAGCTACAAACATGATTACTCTCCTCAAAATTTAACCTTTGGATGATAACAAACCTTGATCTTATTGGTATTATGAAGATGAGTTTTGCCAATATCATAGAGTTAAAGGTCATGAGACTTAAAAATGTATGCAATTAAAACATTATTTCAAGATCTAATTGAGAGGGGGGACATTAAAGTTGAAGGAGAGAACACTACTAATCAGTCAAAGAATCAATAGCTTGGCATTTATTAGGACCCATTGCCCAAACATGATTAGAGGCAAAAAAACCACCCAAAGACTAGGGTTAGGCATCCACTTCCAATCATACTGACTACCACACCATCCTATATCATTATGTTAACACCATCAAAGTCTATATCCCTCAAGAGCCCACACCATCACCATCCACCATACTTAAGATCAATCAGGCCACAATTGACTATGTAGTAACTACATGACATAAAAGGATTGTAATTCCTAGAACACCACCAAAATACCCATCCACATCAATATCCCAAAGGGTCAATGCCTATAAAAAAGTATCTACATCTTTCGATAAACCATATGACATAATCTAATATCTCAAGAAAATACTAGCCCAGATCTCACTTATGAATCTTCTCAAAACATCATCAGTGCATCGAGAGATCCTTAATCAAGTCTTGAATGATCTTAAAGCCCATTGAGATATTGACACTAGCTAATTTCAAACATTGGTGGGTCTTCACTTATATCCCTCACAATAAATAACTTTTAGTGCACATGACATGCCTCCTATTAGCACACATCACAATTATCCATTGTTAATATAAATTTCCATTACCATCAACATAATCCCTTGGGTGCTCATAGATGGAGGTTCCATATTGAATTTGTGTAATTTGGATTTTCTAAAGAAGATGGGGTACTTTGAGGCATCATTAGGGCCTACTTTAATCATGATCAAGGCATACAATGATAATGAAAGGCTATCTAAGGGCACCATTTATCTTCTTATTTATGTCAGACCTGTCATCCATTAGACCTTAATTCATGTTATGGATGTTGATCTTCCATATAATCTACTTTTGGGACATCCATCGATCCATGAAATGTAAACAACCGCTTCCACCCTCTATCAATGTCTACAATTCCCTCATTATAGCATGGAGGTCACAATTATTAGAGAAATAAAACATTTCTATAGCCATCAAATGAATCAATCTCATCCTGTATGCTATTGCCCTAGCATACATAACTCTAATCCTAATCCAACAACTTCCAAATATGTCCACCTAGATGATCTAGTCCCTACTTCAAATTCATCCCCATATGTCACCCACCTTAATATGACATCCATAAGTTGTGGGGAATATGAATACAAGACCTTTTGTGTAGGTTATTTACCTCTCTCCCCATGTAGATATGGGTCGCCAACTATGAGGAAAGATAACCCTATCAGATAGTAGTTCATACTAACAACCTTTACTAGTATGGTTCTTATATTAGAGGAGTAATTTAATGAGCCTAATGATTTGTGGCTTATTCTAGATAATGAGGCCCTTACATACCATAGATAAAAGCATCCCCAAATTCAAAAAATGTTACAGAATATGAATTATCAAGGAAAATGACTAAGGAGACATGAACTAGGTAGGTTTGAACCTATAGAGGTTCAAGAACATCGACAACATCTTAGCCTGGGTCATAAACCTCTTGACACTAACCTAAATAATATAATTTTAGATACTTCTTCAGTTCTTGAGGAGTCTTATTATAATGAAGAAGTTGAAATAGGATCCATTTATAGTCTTTATGAAGAGCTTGCTACAACCAACCTCTTTCATGATACCACCATATCCATCATTAATATATCCCTCCATTACCTTACCTTAATAAACTGGGATATAAAACATGAGCCTTCCTTCAACATGTTTTAGAATGATGTGGCTATTATAGAATACTTGGGAGTGCAAGACTTTATGCCTTTCAAAGATCACAAGAAGGATTTTTCTATTGATCTTAACAAGTCCTCCTATTTTGGGGAAAAACACACATCCCTCAATAAAATTGAATAAAAGGAGTATGAAGATGAGAATCCCTCTCAAAATCTAGAGGACTTTCTACCCACTCCTGATGAATTATAATTCTATACAAAATGAGACACAGAGCTCCTAGATGATTCTTCTTCATAAATCCAAGATCTATCATCACCCCCAACCTATCTTCAAGATCAATCACCCTCCCTTATTTAGGAGTTTATTTAAGTCAATATTAGAACAAAAGAAAGTCCTAAAATTATCAAAATGGGGGTAATCCTTACACCTAAGGAATTATAAATTCTTATTGAGCTGCTCAAAGAGTTTATAGATGTCTTTGCATGGTGTTATTTAGACATGCAAGGTCTTGACCCATCCTTGGTAGTTCATCCTAATTCAAAACCAATCAATTAGAAAATTTGTAAGATGCACCCCAAGGTGGCTTTGATAGTCAAAGAAGAATTATGAAAATTCCTAAAAGCTAGATTTATCTGAGCTATTGATTACTCTAACTGGATATCTAACATTATTCCTGTATCCAAGCCACAAGGTGGAATCCTTATTTGTACTAAATTATGGGATATTAATAAATCATGTCTTAAAGACAACTTTACCCTACCAAATATATACATGATCATGGATTCTACTATGGGTATGATATGTTATCCCTCATGGACAACTTTTTGGGCTATAATCAAATCAAAATTTTGCCTGAGGATCAACATAAGACAACATTTATTATTTCATGGAGAACTTTTTGCTATCAAGTAATGCCCTTTGGTCTCAAAAATGTAGGTGCTATCTACCAATGGAAAATGACAATCATCTTCCATGACATGATACATGACATTGTTGAAGATTATGTAGATGATATTTTGGGGAAGTCAAAAGTCTGATTAGAGCATCATTTGATTTTAAGGAGAATCATGTGGTTTGAGAGAATATATGAATATAAGGTCATATTAAACTAAAATAAATGTGTGTTTGGAGGCACCTTGGGCAAACTATCAAGTTTTATAGTGTCCAAGAGAGGCATTGAGGTTGATCCAATAGAAGTTAAAGCTATTATGGAAATGCCTCCCCCTCTAAATCTAAAGTAACTCATGAGACTTCAAGGAAAGTTACAGGCCATCCATTAGTTTATTTACCAAATAGGAGACACATGTCACCCCTTCACTCATTTGTTAAACAAAGGGACCCATTTCAATTGGAAATCTGAATGTTAGCAAGCCTTTAATAATGTTAAATAATATCCAGTAAAACCTCAAGGGTTATCACCACTTGTCATGGGAAGGCCTTTTTTTTTATATATATATCTCCAACACCTTGTGTAATATGGGCCATTTTAGCTCAATACAATGATGAAGAGAAAGAGAGATCAATCTATTATCTTAGCTAAACATTGATTCCCTATGAGCGTAATTATACCCCTATCAAAAATCCTTATTTGGCCATTTTATTTGCATACCAAAAACTTCAACATTAAATGCTCAATATCCAAGTTTAGCTTATATCCAATGTTGATCCCCTTAAGTACCTATTATCCAAATCTTCTCTCATTGGTAGGATGGCTAAGTGGATAATGTTGTTAAGTGAATTCAATATAGAGTATACCAATCAAAAAGATATCAAAGGATAAGAAGTTACAGATCAACTTACAAAAACACCTCTGGTAGATACCAAACCCCTTATCACAGCCTTTTTGGATGAATCCATCTTGATCAATGAAGAATCCAATAGCTAGAAATTATATTTCGATGGCTCTTTCATCACACATGGGTTGGGAGAAGGTATCTTTTTGGTAAACCCATAAGGTGACCTCATACCTAAAGCTTTTTGTCTTACTTTCCCATGTACCAATAATATTTTTGAGTATGAGGCCTTGATTATTGATCTCCAATTATCCATCCAATGGAACATCTAGCACCTTCAGGTATTTTGTGATTCACAATTAATTATCAAACAAGTGAATGAGGAGTTCCAAACCAAGGATGAGAAATTACTTCCCTATAAATGTTGAATTATGGAGCTAAAAGCTTCACTGAATGTGCAAATGTGGAGGTTGCTGGGTTACACAGTAACCGACATCGGTCAGGCCAACCAACATCAGTTATCTCTAGCTACATAGTAATCGGCATCAGTTAGGGATCAGCCAGCATCAGTCACCTTCAGACCGACATCGGTGGTTTGTGTATTTCCAGAACTATTCTAATTTTAGGAGAATAGTTAGTTTGCATGTAAAGACTAATTTTAGTCTCGAGTCTACCTTTCTAATTATTGTTTGGTTTGAGATCTATTTAAGAGACCCATGGGGATGTATTGTAAGGTAAGCAAGATCAATTAGATCTGCAAGGTGTAAGATCAAGAAGATCTGCTGAGATCAGAGTAGGCAACAACGGTTGAGTTGATTGTCACTTGGAAGGTAGGTAACAACAACCATTGGCTTGATTGTCACTGGAGGGAACAACTCAGTGTTTGAGTTGGTTGTAATTTATTGAGAGAGAGAAATCTTGAGGGAGAATTATTGTACACCCAAGAGGTGTGGGAAGAAGAGATTTCTTCATTGTATTTTCTTCTGGAAGAGTTTAATACATATTTTATTATTTCTCGTATCTCGTATTCTTTGATATTTCTAATTTCTAGTTACTTATTACTTCTGGTTTAATTCTGTGTTTAGTTGCTTATACAAAGGTAATCAATTTTACTTTAAGGAGGATCCTAACAGTTGGTATCAGAGCTTGGTTCACTGACAAGTGGTTCATTAGAGTGGGTTAGTGTTTGTTGATTACAGGTTCACTCACAGGGGTTTTTGTTTGAGTGGGAGTAAAGCAATGGCAAAAGAAAGTAAACTAAGAATGGAGAAATTCAATGGCAAGAATTATCAATTATGGAGAATGCAAATAGAAGATTATCTGTATCAGAAAGATCTATACTTACTGTTGGGTGGGGTTTGAAGTAAGCCCACATATATGCAAGATGAAGAATAGAATGTTCTTGATAAAAAGGCTCTGGGATCTATAAGGTTGAGCCTGACATCATCTGTGATTTCCAACTTATCATAGGCAAAGATAATGGTAGAGTTAATGGATACTTTGGCAAATTTATATGAAAAATCCTCAGCTTTGAATAAGGTATTTCTTATGAAGCAATTATTTAATTTGCAAATGCAGGAAGGTGGATCAGTATATAGTCATCTTAGTGATTTCCATGGATTAGTAAATTAGTTAATTTCAATCAAAATTGTTTTTGATGATGAAATTAAGGCTCTCTTAATCTTATGCTCTTTACTTGAAAGTTGGGATAGCTTGGTAATGGCAGTTAGTAATACTGCGTCTACTTCAAATATCTTGAAAGTTGATGATGTTGTTATTGTAATCTTGAATGAAGAAATTCATAGAAAAAGCACAGGGGAAACATCAGGTAATTCTTTAAGTGTTGAAAGCAGGAAAAAGCAAAGAAAGAAGGGCAAGCAAGGGAAACCAAGGTCAAAGATAGGCAGTAGATCCAAATCTAGAAATGGAGGTATAACCTGCTGGAATTGTGGAAAGAAAGGACATGCAAAGAAAGATTGTTGGTTGAAAGAAGATCAACATGAAGGTAATAAAGAAGCAAATGATGCAAGTATTGTTGCACATGATGCTCTTATATTTTCTTTGGATAGTCAGGTAGAATCATGGGTTTTAGATTCTGGTGCTTCTTTCCATGCAACCCCAAATAGAGAATTTTTTCATGATTATGTCCATGGAGACTTTGGAAAAGTTTATTTAGGGGATGGTGAGCCTTGTCAAATTGTTGGCAAAGGAAAAGTGCAGCTAAATTTTTTGAATGGCAACACGTGGGTGTTGAAGGATGTCATGCATGTACCCATCCTGAAGAGGAATCTAATTTTTGTAGGAAAGTTGGGTGATGAGGGTTGCACAGTAAATCTCACAGCTGAATCTTGAAAAGTTTCCAAGGGTGCACTTGTATTAGCAAGAGGTAAGAAAGTAGGTACACTTTATCTATCTACTTGTATTACTAATTCTCCTTCTATTTTATCTACTTCAGATGTAGATGCAAAGATGTGGCACTATAGGCTTGGTCACATGAGTGAGAAGGGAATGGATGTTCTTAAGTCAAATGGTAAGCTTTCAGATTTGATATATCTAGATTTCTATGAGCACTGTATTTTTGGGAAACAGGAGAAAGTGAGGTTTCTCAAAACTGGGTCAACAAAGAATAAGCACAGGTTGGAGCTTGTTCACACAAATGTATGGGGACCAGCTCAGGGAGCTTCTATTGGAGGATCACAGTGTTATGTTTCTTTCATTAATGATGCTACAAGAAAGGTATGGGTTTATTTCATAAAGAGGAAATCTAATGTTTTTGACACATTTAAGAAATAGAAAGCCTTGGTTTTCAAGGAGAAGGTGATGGATAGTGATCAGACTCAAGAGGCTGAATAATTTTGAGCAGGGCAATATTGATTTGGACAAGATTATGATCCAAAATGAGCTCACGGGTAAAAATCATCACTCACAAAAAAACATAGACACTGACATCGGTCAGGCAGAGATCAATGTTGATCAAGCAGGAACTGACGTCGGTCTGGTGAAGACCAAAGTTGGTGATGTCAGGTAAGTGGAAACCGACGTTGATCAGGTGAGAATTGACATCAGTTAGGTCAGGTTGGGCAGGTGGAACTGACATTAGTCAGGTGCAGACTGAGAGATGACCATGATCAGTCACTTTTAGAATGAAATTTAGGTAGACAGCAAGCTGTCAATGAGTCTCAAATGACCATGAGGAGGTCTGAAAGGGTAAGTAAACCTCAAATTCATTATTCCCCTTCTTTATACTACTTGTTGCTCACTGATGGTGGAAAACTAGGAAGTTTTGAAGAGGTAATGTAGGTAGAATCTAGGAAATAGTGGGAGCATGGCATGAATGAGGAAATTGATTCCTTGGAAGAGAATCAAATGTGGGATTTGGTAGAGTTGCTAGCCAAAAAGAAATCATTGAAAAATGAATGGATTTACAAGTTAAAAAAAGGAGAGAATGGACAAGTAAGACATAAGGCTAGGTTATATGGTCTTGAGCAAGCTCTAAGACAATGGTATTTGAGGTTTGACAGGTTTATGACAAAGCATGGCTTTAGTAAATGTCAATCTGACCATTGTGTTTATTTTACTAGATTGGATAATAGTAGCTACATTAT
This sequence comes from Torreya grandis, assembly GCA_037957365.1. Taxonomy (NCBI): domain Eukaryota; kingdom Viridiplantae; phylum Streptophyta; class Pinopsida; order Cupressales; family Taxaceae; genus Torreya; species Torreya grandis. The sequence continues at coordinate 2,278,181 of JARHVA010001065.1, read as the reverse complement.
CCTATTACTATATGTAGATGATATGCTTGTTGCAAGTTCACACATGTAGGGAATTACTGAGCTAAAGGTAAAATTAGCTTAGACATTTGCCATGAAGGATTTAGGAGCAGCAATCCTTAGCATGAGTATTTCTAGAGACAAGAAAAATCACAGGTTGATTTTGTCTCAAGAGGATTATGTGAATAAGGTGTTGGAGAGGTTTAATATGCAAGATGCAAAATTGGTAAGCACACCTATGGTTGGACAGTTCAAGCTGAGCAAAGAATAGTGTCCTAAATCACATGATGAGGTTGAGTACATGGTATGTACTACACCTGATATTGTCCTAAGCAGTGGGAGTTGTCAGCAAGTTTATGGCCAATCTAGGAAAGAAGCACTGAAAAGTAGTTCAGTGGATTCTCAAATATCTGAGAGGGAATAGTAGTAGGCATTTATGCTATGCAGGGTCAAACACTTCTCTACATGGGTATGTAGATTCAGATATGGTAGGTGATTTGGATGGCAGGAGAAGCACCACAGGATATGTGTTCACTGTTGGTGGAATGGCAGTTAGGTGGATTTCAAAGTTGCAGAAGGTTGTTGCCTTGTCTACTACAGAGGTAAAATACATTGTAGTCATAGAGGCTAGTAAGGAAATGATATGGATGACTCGGTTCATGGAAGAGTTGGGAAAGGAGCAAGAGAGTTAAAGATTGTACAGTGATAGTCAAAGTGTAATTCATTTGGCAAAAAATTCAGCCTTTCATTCAAGAACCAAGCATATACAGCTTATGTACCACTTCATTAGATAGGTATTGGAGGATGGTCAGTTGAAGCTGGAAAAGATCCATATGGATAAGAACCTTGCTGCTATGCTAACAAAGCTAGGAACAAAGGAGAAGTTGAATCTTCATTCAAATTTTTTTGGTCTTCAAGATTGAACTTGAAGATGGAGAAACAAGCCATAAACAAATTAGAGGATGTTTCTGTATAGGTACAGGTATAGGTGTAGCTATTTATGTCCAAGTGGGAGATTATTGAGTTGAGGAGCTAAAAGCTTCACTAAATGTGCAAATGTGGAGGTTGCTGGGTTACACAGTAATCAACATCAGTCAGGCCAACTGACATTGGTTATCTCCAGCTACACAATAACTAGCATCGATTAGGGATTGACTCGGCATCAGTCACCTTTAGACCGATATTAGTCATGTCTGTGCATTTCCAAAACTGTTCTAATTTTAGGAGAACAGTTAGTTTGCATGTAAAGACTAATTTTAGTCTTGAGTCTGCGTTTCTAATTATTGTTTGGTTTGGGATCTATTTAAGAGACCCATGGGGATATATTGTAAGGTAAGCAAGATCAATTAGATCTGTAAGGTGCAAGATCAAGAAGATCTACTAAGATCAGAGTAGGCAACAATGGTTGAGTTGATTGTCACTTGGAAGGTAGGTAACAACAACCATTGGCTTGATTGTTACTGGAGGGAACAACTCAGTGTTTGAGTTGGTTGTAATTGATTGAGAGAGAGAACTCTTGAGGGAGAATTACTTGTACACCCAAGTGGTGTGGGAAGAAGAGATTTCTTCATTGTATTTCCTTCTGGAAGAGTTTACTATAGATTGAATTATTTCTCATATCTCCTATTCTTTTGCTGTTTCTGATTTCTAGTTACTTATTACTTTTAGTTTAATTTCGTGTTTAGTTGCTTATACAAAGGTAATCAATTGTAATCTAAGGAGGATCCTAACAATAAATAGTTGGTAGATTAATTAAAGTAAAATTTTTAGTCCATTACATTTTAACAAGTACCAAGGGGAAATAATAAGACAATCCACTCTATGAAAAATATTGGGTCTTTGATTGACCTTCCAAAAGATGTCCTTGAAGGTAATTTTTTAATTGAGTATTGATATTATTGAGTCATCAATCCATGGCTCATTTAAAAATTCATGCCATCCCTGATCCTTGACTACCATGGTATCATGACATATATACCTATCTCCATGATAATATCCTTCCATTCAACATAAATCACCACTAATGCAAAGCCCTTATCCACCACACATCCCATTACACCATCCTTCATAGCACACTCTATCAATGAGGCTATGATGGGACCTTGTTGAGATGCCTGACCTTAGAGGAGGCTAATTTTATGATCAAGGAGGTTTATGATGGTATTTGTGGAAACCATGTCAGTGGAATGACCCTAACTAACAAGTTATTTAGGACTAGATAATATTGGCCTATAATAGATCAGGATGCCTGCCAATATATATGCAAGTGTTTATCATGTTAGAGTCATGATAATATTATTCATGTCTCTACACAAGAGTTGTAACCTATAATGATCCCAAGACCATTTTATATATGGGGATTAAATTTAATTGGCAAAATAAATACAAAATCATCTGATGGGAACAAGTGTATAATCATAACTATGGATTTCATAATAAAATGGGTTGAAGCTATGTCACTTATCTACACCATAGGTCTCCAAATATCAAAATTTATTCTAAATTAGATCATTTTCTGATTTTGGTATTCTAGCCAAAACATTATCTGATAACAATAAGTATTTTAAAAATAAAAAAGTCAAATATATGTGCAAGCACTATCACATTGACTAATACTTTTACACACCCTACTATCCCTAGGGGAATGGATAAGTGGAATCCACTAATAAGACACTTCTTAAGATTCTAAATAAAATAGTAAATGATAGGATAAAATTAGCATCTACAATTATATCCTACACTTTAGTATTATAGAACTAATGTCTAAACACCAACTAGGGCTACTTCATACTATTTAGTGTATGGAACAAAATAAATCTTGCTCATGAATGTTGATCTACCCTCCTTATGCATCTCCTTGAAAGGAATCATTACCAACCATAATCTCAGACAAGAAAGGCTATAAGATTTGAAACTTTTGGATGAAAATTGTCAGAATTCTTTAAATCACCTTCAGGCATATGAAAATAAGCTAAAAGGTTAATATCATAAAAAGATCAAGTATTGATAATTTAAAGCCAGTGATCATAGACTAACAAAAAGGATATACAAACTAGGTATATAAACAACTTGATATGATTGTCTTCCTCTTTAATTTGGTTTTTAGACTCAACAAAGACAATATACAGTGTCCCAATATGGATATTATTATATATATATATATATATATATATATATATATATATATATAATATTAACATAATATCCCATCATAATCATAACAATAAACTAATCAAAGGAATACTAATGCAGACTAGGACAAAAAGGGGAAATTTTGAGGTAAACTGGCTTAGGCCCTATGTAATTATTGAAAAATTTAGATAATGAGCCTATAGGTTAGCCACACTTGAAGGTGATGAACTTGATAAACCTATGAATATCATGCATTTGATATAATTTTATACTTGAAAGGCTCTAAAAACATCAATCTATGATTCCCCACTCTTGGGGGCATATCCATTCCCATTCTACATTTCTCTTTCATTTCATTCCATTCCATCATTCTCCAACTGACCCTAACCTTAAGAGTGGGTGTATATTACATTCTTAGGAAGAATAAGGAGATAGGAACTTCAAGTTGAGATAAGCATTTCTAGTCGTGTAAGGGAAACATTTATTGAGGAGTTTTTTAGAATATCTCCATCTAATTTTGATATATCCTCCATCCTATTTACAGCCTCATACATATCCTAATCTCATCCTCCTTGATGATAATGTCTCCTACTAGCATCAAATTTCATCCATCCTCATTTGTCTGTATCCATCCCTAAGCCATGATCCACAACACCCCACTCATCTCATCATTATTGAAGGGTCACATAATAGTCTTACTCTAGGATCCATCATTCACTCTGTAACTAAATATTGATCATTCATTTTAGGCCCTATAAATGGTTTTTCTTGACTAGATTGGATGCTTATCTTAGTCATGATAAAAACACTTTTGGGCACAATTCACCCTATGTACACATTTTATTTTATTATTAAGCCCATTTTAAATAATCATTTCCCTAGGTTGTTTATTAAGATCCCATGTCTATAAATCAATCCTCATTACCTTAGTCTATTTTGACTTCCATGATGTGTTTTGTTTTTATCTTTTTATGTGTGTATATGTGTTATTATTTGTCATTGAGTCTTGTAAAAAATTATTATAGTTCATAAATTTTATAGTCTTGTTATATCATCATTTTATATTTTGTCCCTTTTTGATCAAACAGGAACAAGGATGGTCTAAGTGACTGCCCAAGCTTAATAACTTGGGCAAGTCACCCAAAATGGAGTTCCCACACACTATGACTTCCATGTGCCCTCAACCACTATCATGTTAGTGACACACATCTACTCACATATGCAATATCAAATTAGATTGCCTTCATCTTTAATGGCTTTAACATTTCCCCATCCCATCCCCCTAATCAAATTGTTATCCAACCTAATCATCTGAACCTAATATCCCATTCCACCCATCTCCTTAGTGTAGGAGGATTTTTTTCCAACAATAATTAGTGAGACATAAAAATTAAACCTAATAGATTATTTTATTATTATAATAATCAAACCTATTTCATGACATATAATCTAAAACATCTCATTATCAAATCACATCACATCAATCCATAATTACTCAACACAACATAATCACATAATGATCATATTCCCATCACATCATCACATAATCAAAATCCTAAATATATTACATCAATCTCTAATCATGACTCATATAACACCATAATCATAATCATCAAATCACATAACTCAAGCATAATAATCAAATCACATACATCACACATGTCTAATAATCACATCATCTATCTTAATACACAAAAATCATAATGTATCCAATCATATATCACAAAAATATCACAATCATATATAACAGTCCGTAATGTCCACATGAAGTCCATGTCAAAATATATGGATACAAATATGGCCCCCATGGGTATCAATGTGCTACCATGTACAAATATCCATCATATAATACAAGTCTCAAAAATCCTGACTATGGTCCAGGTGGTCCCTTGGGAAGCTAGTGCACTGACTATAAAGAGTTGGCTCTGAATGTAGTGGTACATCACTCTGGTGGCACTACTAACTCATATAGATCTTTATAATATTACACCTCCCATGTTAATTGCATTATTTTCCTCATAACCCCATCTATCCCCCTCGCTGTCATATTTACATCTTCCTCTTCCTTGGCCTTCTCGACCACCTAAAACTCTCCCATCAGATCCCTGACCTGAGTTTACAACTAGCCAATTTGACCTTGTAAACTCATAATTTATGCATCTCAACTCTGGATATGACTTTAAAAAACCACTATTTAGGCCTCTCTACTCTAGATCTAGGTATATCTACTTTGGATGTGTCCCTACAAGGTAGCCACCTACCCTTGTAACCCTATGATTTGTCCCTATGCACTATCCAAATGGCCATCCCTCTATGCTAGATATCCCTATAAATGTGCACTAATCCTATCAATCTCTACCATGATCCCTACAATCTCCAAAACTCAAGCCTATACCTCTCTCTTGAACCACTCTAATAATGCTCACTCATCCTCTATCAAGGGTGGTCAGGATGGCCCTGCCTCTTCTCCCCCTTTGTTCTCTCTAGCCTATCCCTCAACCATTGTCTGAACCTAATCTAGGCCTCCCTGATCTCCCCCACCTACATCTATGGCATTGATACCCTCCTTCCAATCATGTGGATCCTATACTGGGGCCTATCATATCCTCAGTCACATCCTCCCAAGTCTCACATGTTCCTATATAAGTCTTTGTACTGCCTCCCTCCTCACTCTAGCCCATCATCTTAGTAGCCTAAGTTTCCACCTGTGTCCACAAAGTAGCATACACTAATCTAACACCATGATTCATGATTAGTGTATGGTAATCCCATGCTACTAAGGTAATTCTATCATAGTCCACATGTGCTAGTACCCCATCTATCAATATTTCCCATGGGGCCTCTCCCTGTCACTATGGGAAAATAGGTGATCCTCACCTCACACATCTTATGGTCTCCCAAAATACCTCTACATATAATTAGGACTATAATTATTAGTAATATAGTCTTTACACCCTATAATACAACACTTTGTCAACATATAATGGGTAACATTTGCCTCCTCAACCCATCCAAACTACACCTATCTATATAACATCAATGTCATATGCTCTAGTCATAAGCTATCTTATGCATGCCTATATAATTGAATCTCCCCCATATGACGTTTATGTACCCCCAAAATGATGTACCAACAAAATACTATGGACTCATGTAGCTTTTTGTCTGTAGGTGTACCTAGGGGATGCTCTATAACTATATGTTCCTAGCTCCATATTTATATTATTAAAGATGGACCTAGGATCATAGCTCCCCTACATGCTCCCATATGTATCTCTTAGTATAAATTTTCTAATACCACTATACCCCAAGAAATCATGCTAGTCCTACACCATGTTTGAAACCACATTTCCTAGCCCCAAATGGAACTACTGTTTGCTCTTATCTAGCCAGAGTATGCTAGTCACAAGAGACATCACCACTAATGTCAATATGTAGATAGTTCCCTCCATCAGACACCTATCAATGTCTACCCATGTATTTTTTAATCCAATATACAACCTCCCATCCATCCTCTAAACTATAACACTAAGAGTGTGAGACCACCAATAGATCTTATGGCCTCTCATTAGAAGCTAATTTTTTTGAAACACATCCTCTATGGTGATGGTCATCTCTCCCATCACAAATTGAAAGGTACTTGTATAGAGTTACATTTCTCCACCAAGGCCATGTTTAAAGCTCTGTTGATCCATACTATTGGCATTGTCATGACATAATACAAACTGATCAACTCTAGCATGCTATACTCCCCTAGTGTCAATAAATGCATCTCATGTAAAACTTGGGGATGCCATAGTCGAGATGATATCACTCTTAAACCCTACTACACTAATCATGAATCCTATCACAATGGGTTTATATCATCACATTTATCCATAACATATCCTTCCTAGTCATCCTAATATATTACCCAACCCATCTATTCATTCCCTAACCCATATGCCTCATCAACTAGAACCACCCCCTCAGCTCATTACCCTAATCCCTAATTTGTATTTACCTAATTCCATCTATCCCCCTCTATCTTGTCCCTACACCCTTCAACCCTTTAACTTATACTACCCAACCTAATTTCATTTATCCTACCCTTAAGCCCTTCAGCCTATTCACCCTCTATTTCCTAACTTATTTAACACAATACTATCCATCCTAACCCCTATCCTTTTGATGTCCATCTTAATATTTATTAACTAAATCTCACCAAATCCCATCTCGACTAACTCACTCCCTAATTCTAACCAAATCCCTATCCAACATAATATCGATAATCATGAATTAATCTTTACTCACAATAATGATAATTTCATAACTTTAGTTCTATAGTTTTTCATAACCATAACTATAACCTCATAGTTTTAAAAAACCATGATTCACCCCTTATGATATTATGATATTGATAATCATTCCTTGTAGTATTACAATACTGAGTCACTTGTCATGGTATTGAAATACCACAAATCATGACCGTAATATCATGATTCATAGGCATAATATCATAATTAAGGGCATTTCCCTTAGTCGTGGTATTGTTCCTATGATATGTATGAGCTAGAAATGTTAAAATAAATACAACATAAAAATTGACAAGCTAGGGATTGACTACATACTAGTGGACCCATGATAGTTGGCCTCTGGAACTCTTTGACCCTCTCTCTATAATGTGATGTGTGTGAGATATGATCCATGGTTTTAGCTCTATAATACTAATCTCACTAAGTATAAAAGTTAAAATGACCCTTTTCACCCCTCTTTTCCTATTTTACCCCCTCTTTTACCCCTCTTTTATCCTCCATCACCTATTTCACCATCACCTTTTCACCATCACCTATTTCGCCTTCACTAAACCCATTATCTTACCTTGTCAACTAATTTTAATCCTCAAATCTTATTTCCTAACTTATTATCACATTTAATCATCAATTATCATCCCTAAGTCTTTTAGGGCATGGCCTTCTATCTTCCTATTATTCATCCCAATCTTGAGTCATAACTACATTGACCTGAAGGTCTCCTAAGACTATGTAGGCAACACATGGATGCAATTTTATGCCCATAGATAGTTTGACCACTATTAACCCCCAATCTTGTCCGATCCTAGATGGATCCCTTGACATTATTACATCATTTTAAGCTATAAATCTAACATAATGTGGATTATTATCCATAATCACTCATCTGATATCCTCTATAAGCATCTAACCATCTTGAACATGTATCTTTGCTTCAAGACTTATCATTAGTTTATGACCTATCCCATCTCTTTATTTCCCAAACCATGTTTACATCTCAAGAATTCTAGTCTTATCATCTTAATCAACCATAATTCCTTATAGACATTTGTCATTTGTTTAGAACTCATCTCTCAAGGATAAAACACTTTATCCCATTGTATTTATGCTTGGGGCATCTCAATCATAGCTACATGAATACTCGGGGCATTCCAACCTTTTATCATCATCCTAGACTTATCCCACCTTGGGGATTTCTATTTGAGTGACCATCTGGTTCTTTTCTCCTCACATGATCCCTTGAGGGGAATCACAATTACTAAAAATATATTCATTTATGACATGATTTTTATTTTAAAGAACATTACTCCTTCCACTATATCCAATCACAGTGGCATTTCAAAGAGGGAAAAATGTATGCATATACATTTGCTCACCCTAATAATCCTATTATGTCCCCTAATTTAACCCATAAAATCATATTCCTAGAAAATAAACTAATATTATAATTCCTAAAAAAAATTACCTACATCTCATGAACCTTACCATATCTTTTCAACCAATTAATCACTCCATTAACTTACTAACTAGCCTACTTAGCTACTAATCTACCCACTAGCCCACTTGACAATTTAAAATTCCTTTTTATTCACCTACCCCCTAACTACCCTGCTATCCTAGCCTCTGCTATACCCCTAGTCCCTAATTACCTACCTGATACCTATCCTAATCTCTCACTAATCTTAATTAATCACTAAAGAGATTCTAGAATTCTCCAACTCTAGAACCTCCTTTAACTTGGCCTCTCCTCTCTAGAAGCCTCTATTCTAGAGGCTTCCAAATAATTTTTTATTCCTTAGAAATTCATCCACCTTACCTTCATGGCTTAAGTTTGAATATGAGCCATTAATTTCCCCCTTGGATTATATATACAAGCCATTCCTCCATGGCTAGCTTAACTTAGAAAACCATAGGCTTCCAATGTACCTTTATTATCAACCATTATCAAAGCATTCCCACACTCTTATCTAGTTATCAAATAAGTCAAAGAAGTAATTTGAAAGATCAATAAAAAAATCCATAATCCAATAATTTTGTACTCAAATCAGCTTGGAAATATTGGAGATGAGTTCTAAGGGACAAAATGATGGTAAGAATCTCATTATAATTGTCTGATTGTTCATTTATCCCCTCCTTTGATGTTATTTTTATTCTTGGGTTTTATTTATAAATATAGTAATTTATAGAATAAGCCAAAATATGATCACATAAGTTAAACATATTACTCTAAAATTATATTAAATAAAATAATATGAAATATTTGTAGCAACTACACACAATGGCTTGACACAACTTCAATTTAAACAAAACTGAAATTTAGAATCAATTAGACTAACTATTGCACAATCTAACTACATATTCATTATTGAAAAAACATTGTAATCTATTATTAACATTAATTTATTCTATTCCCTCAATAAATGAAGGGCGTTACTAAATAAAAACATGAATTTCCAACTAGACTAGTATCTATTTTATTATCATTACAAAATCATTTAAGTATGCCATCTAGGTAGACAATCGCAATCTAAAACAAAAAAATAAAAAGAGAGCACCGAGCCTATTATAATTTCTATAGATTTTTGGTTCATAACATCTCCCCCATTTTTACAAGAACATGGACTTCCCATTATAGAAAAGAGAAAGGTACTTGTTTCTAAGTAGTGCAAGGCTCCCATCCTTGGCCATGATTATTGCTCCAAACTGCTATAACTATATTTGATTAGAATATTCCATCCATTCTCAATGGAAATAAAAATTCTATTTGTATTTTATCTATGGTTGTGACACCTATCTAACTTAAATGATATCCACACTTATCCATTTTAAACTAAGTATTCTGAATGATTCTTTTATTCGGCCCACCTAGGAGAATATTTAGGTCAAAAATATTCCATCCATTCTCAATGGAAATAAAAATTCTCTTTGTCTTTTATCTATGGTTGTGACACCTGTCTAACTAAAATGATATCCCTACTTATCCATTTTAGGCTAAGTATTTTGAATTATTCTTTTATTCAGCCACTTGAGTAGTTAGACCCCTTAAAATGCAACCTGATTAATTATTCTACTATTTCCCTCAATTTAGGCCATTCTAACATTTTGACAGGCCACCAAATTTAAGCCTATGCCTTTTATGATGACTCAGCCAATTGATGTGGTTTGGGTCCATCTTTTTTTATGATTTTAGGCTCTCTTTACCACTTGGCACTCATCTGCAATCTCCTAAATAAATTCTTTGGCCATATTAGCATCCTCTTGGGTCCCCAAATTCTTTTTCCTTTGCTAGGCCATTGGGTTTGCCCATGGAGTCCCACTGTACCACTTGGTAGCTTTCCATTACACCTGGGCTTTAATTTACCTCCATCATCACCATGGCCATGTGTCTCCTTCTTAGATTCCCTAGAGGGTTCCATTTGAAATCTTCTTAGAGCCTCAAGGACATAAACCTTTGAACTAATGTTGTAATCACTCCACACTCTTAGGATTTTAGGAGGGTGCCATGTGGAATGTTTTTGGGGATTCAAGGCCATGGGCCTTTGTTAATTCATTTAGTCCTCTAAGGTTTTGAGGTTCTAAGATATTTACCTAATGCCTTCAATGTTCTGGGCTCTTGAGATAGTGCCACATGGAACCATCTTGGGGCCCATGGCTTTAAAAGATTTAGTCAAAATTTTAATTGGTTTGAATCTAAAACTGTATGTTGACAAGATTTAGATGCATGGAAGAATATGGAGGGCCTTGGGAGGACTTTAAATCCTAAAGAAAAGACAAGGCAACAAAATAACTAAGTCAAACAAAAGAATTAGTAAGTTAGCCAAAAAATGAGAAAATCCACCAAGGCATAAATAAAAGCCAATTTTAAATTTTAGACACAATATTATTCATCATTTTGTAGTGATGAATGTACATCATTTTCAAATCTTGAATAATTTATAAATAACCAAATTAAAAAATGAATGTCGATTGAGTCTTTATAATGGGAAATTATAAAGTCTTAGTCATTTTCAATTGAAATAAAACATTCTAGAAGTACAATTAGACTGGGTAGATCAAACATGGAACTTTTTATGTTAAAAAAACAAGACTTTAGACTTTTGAAATTTTAATGAAGCATTAAAATGATCAAAATTCAAATCTATAAACCTATAAACTAAAGACCAAACTAGAAAAAGAGGGTCCCCGATTGAAATATGAGAATGCAACATGTTGGACCCAAAAAATGGTGACCTATGTGGGGAGATGTTGGATCAATATTTAGAATATAGACTATAAATATTCATACCTGGACAATAAGTACACACTAAAAATAATTTGTTAGACAAAATTAGGAAGTGAAGGAACTAAATTCTACTTTAACATGTGACATACTGAGTTCCAATTTAGATCTAGACTATCAATGTGTGTAAAAATGATTGATTCTTTTATAGCTCTTAAATTCACATGAAATAATTCAGACATGTCTAAGCAACTAGAACTTCTAAGAAGGAAAATATTGGTTACTCAACTTGGTGGGAAATGGCATGGATATTTTTCTACTACCAACCATGTTTCTATAGCCCTGACATAGATACCTTTTGTCCCACTCAAGGCCTTGCTCCACTACCATTTAGGCTAGAAAGCCTATGATGGAGATTAGTTGAATCACCCTTTCAAAGAAGACTTAGATTTTGCATTTTTATTTAATTTCCTTAAAAAATTTCCTTGAAAATATTTTTTAGTTATGTCCATTGAGGGTTAGGAAACAAGCCATGGGTATAGTGATAGAATCAAAAAATTCAGATCACGAAGACAAATTCAAACTAAATCAATGTTTCCATTTGATTTATATGTTCAATTATGTGTAATTAATGTTTTAGACAAGAAAATAATCTATTCTAGTTTCACAAGTTTTATTTTGAATCACTAGCCTTCAAAATTATAAAAATATACAAAATAATTGCTTCTAATTTATGAAGTTGTTTAAGAATGACTAATTATTATCTAAATTCTAAAATTTGAATGATCCTCATGCAATTACTCACCATTTGAAGTGACTAGCCCAAAACAACCCAAGAACACCTCAATTTCAACATACTAATGTTCTGTCTTCTATTTTTTCTTAGACTTAGTTTTGATGTAATAATGGATATGCACATGATTTATTTTCTAGACAAAATTAAAATCAATTATATGCAAGAGAAGATCTCAAATAAAAATGCCAAGATTCCACCTCTAACAGAACTAATTTCTCATGACATGGAAATTAAATAGACATAATCAATTTTACTTTAGAGAAAAATGTTGAAAGGACACTAGGGGCTTAGACAAAATAAGCCAACTCAAATAAGTTAGGGGGAAAGAAATAGAAAAGGGTAAAACAAACCATACAAATAAATAACATAAATAAAATAGAATCTAGTAAATCATGAAACACTATATAGTATATACATGCAAAAAACCTCCTGACTCATTCTAAAATGGTGTTGGATGGAACAACTAAGAAGTGATGCTTCAAAAACTATTTATTGACTGGAAGATGTAGGTTATTCCCTGTAAATCTTTCAATTTGAAAGCATTCTATCCTAGAAATTTTACAACTTGATAAGGACCAGTCCAAAGAGGACTTCACTTAAATTTTTGACCTTTAATTTCATGGGCTTTGTCCCATAATAAAACCATGTCCAAAATGTGAAAGTAATTCACTTGTGTTTTTTTTATCAAACCATGTTTTAACAACTACCTGGTGCTTGCTAAAATTATACAAGGCTTGATCTCTTATATCATCCATATGATTTAGGTCTAATAGCCTGGATTAGCCTATTTCATTTGTTTCCATATATTAATTGATGAATTGATATGTGGGTCTCTTGATTGTCATTGGAAATATTGGCTCTATACCATAAACCAACATGAAAGGGGGCCTCTTAAGATTTTTCTTGTGTTTTATTTGATCATCCCATAAAACATACTTGATTAGAAGATGCCAACTATGTGGGTTCTTCTCTACTAATTTATTAAGGACATTCAATAGGTTTTTATTTGTGAACTCATCCAAACCATTTCTCTTTAGGTAATAGTTTGGAAATAACTTCAATGTAATTCTATTTTGATATGCCCACTCAGTCAACTCAACTAACTGGAAGGCAAGCACATTGTCATAAACAAGGGTCAAAAGGGTGTTGAATCTAGTTATAATGTGTTCTTTAAGGAATATAGTCATTCCTTAGTCATGCTATTCTTAGTTGCTTTCACTTCAACCCATCTTGTGTAATAGTTAACCACTATAATGATGAATCTATGGCTGGATGAAGAGTTTGGATTCATGAATCCAATGAAGTCCAGGCCCCATTGAGCAAATGGACACTCCTTAATTACTAGTTAAAGGGTCACATCAACATGGTTGATATGTTTCCCTTTTAATAAAGGTTTGAAATAGATGACAAGATATCATGAGTATGAACATCCTTGAATAATGTTAGCCAATAATAACTAGCCCTTAAAATATTGTGGGCTATCACACTACCAAAAAGATGGATGATGCCTAATTTATTATGGAAATAAGTCATGAAATCTAGTGATTCCTCTTACTTTAATCATATTAATAAGTTCCCTTCATGATTTTTTATTGCTTGCACAACACACCCCATTTTTAGTCTGAAAATGGGGATGCTCTTTTTGCTCTAGATTTTAGTCTTATAGCTTTTAGGAGTTCATTATGGTTGTTAGTTCAAATTATCCTTCTTTTAATTATACTAGATGATTAAATATAAGTGAATAAATGGGTTTAATTTGATGTCCTTGCATTCATTCAGTTCAGTCCAAGCTTTTATCTAAGAGTGATTTGATTTTAATATCTAAATTTGCATAGATCTACTATGTTTTAGTCTATTTATCTACTTATGTTTTGAAACACATTTTATAACTTACTCTTACACTCTTTCTCTTTAGGTTTGTATAAATCATCTAACTATTCTAGAGTATTCTACCTCTTTTCTTAAACAATTTTGTCCATTTATATTTTAATTTCAGTGTAAATGACTAAATGTTTATAAGGTTTTAATTTTTAACTTAGTTCATTCCCATTAAATTGAGGAAATTGTCTTTGGAATCAAGCAAATGACTAAGTCATTGCACAATTTTTAGTTTATATTTAGTTATTTATTAGATTTTGCCTTAGCCATTTATTTTCAAATAGTTAGTCATTTATTTTGAAATAGTTAGCTATTTATTTTCAAGTAGTTATCTATTTATTTTCAAATTCTTAGCTATTGGTTTTTTAAACCAAAGTCATTGACTATACCTTTTCATATTATGCTTGTAGGTGCCCAGAGAAGTTAACATTTCTGATTTTTGGTAAAATATTAGTCAGAATTTTTGAATGAAGAAGAGTCTACAAAAATCCAAAAGACTTCACTATAATTGGCTAAGTATTTTACTTTATAAATAAAATTTTGTGACTTAGTCAAAACAATTTTTTTGAATACTTCTCAAGAATTTTTCAAGTATTTAGGTCTTTGAGAAAATTGTTTGTGACTAGTTAGAACTTTTATGGGGACAAAAATTATGAAGGCTTGGACCTTTAGCACAAAAGTTTCAAAAAAAAGTAATAAAGAAGGAAGATAATATAGAGAAATTTCGTAATAATTTTATGAGTTTTTTGATCATTTGAAAAAAGTGTTGTCAAGACTAGTTAGAACTTTTATTGTGAACAACAGTTTTGAAGACCAATGCCTGGAAAAAAATTGTAAACAAATGTTTTAATGATAAAATTTGTGAAGACTTGGGTCTTAGAAAAAAATGTCATGAAAATAGTCCAAGGAAAAAGTTGTGAGGAAAAGAAAAGAGGCTCGTACTTTCACAAGAATTATGTCACATTTTTTTCATGAAATCTCAAAAAAATAAGTCTCAAAGGTTAAGGCCTAAACATAAATCATGACAACAAAAGTTTCAAAGGCTTAGGTCTTTAGAATAAATGAGTCAAAACTTTTTCATGAAGGCTTAAATCTATTGACCATTGCATTAAAGTGCAAAGAGTTGAGGAAGTGATATATGGTAGAGCTAAAACCAATGGATGATGAAAAACTACCAAATGTCAAAATGAGCCCCATAGAGGTAGAGCCAATAGTGTAGTGAGGAAAAAGTAGAGGGGAAGTGAGAAGAATCCACATGGAAATAACCCATCAGAGAAAAGGACACATCAGTTGCATAGCCAACAAGGTATGAGATTAAATTTGATGGCCCATCGAGCCATCAAAATCATTAAAAGATTTAGAATGGATTGTGCATCTAATTTGATACATAAAATGAAATCATAGTTTAATTGAATCATGAATAAGGTGGACCTACACATATTTTAGGGTGAGTGAAGGGGATTTTCTCCTTTTTTTGAATTATGTAGTTGTAATAACTAGGATTGGACATCATGGCCTAGGATAGGAATCTCACATCTACTTGTAAGTGAATCCCATCCTCATATATGCAACTAAATTATATTTTGAAGGTCGATAATTTTTAGCTCAAAAGTGCTATTAGAATCAAGCCAAGATTTCACTTGTAATTTCCTTCGCTCTTTTGGACTGTAGAAAGTTGGCCATGATTGATACCCTTGTAATATAACTTATTGTTTTTAATGAATATAATTTTAGCCTTTATGAAAAAAATATTCTATCTATAAAAGTATCTATCATTTTAGTTTTAAATGAATGTTAGTGATCGTATAATTTTTTTAGTGCTCTATCATTTTATGAATGTAATGGTTATGATGTGCTTATCTGTTATAACCTCTTTATGAAATATTTTTATTTTCCTTATAATATTTAAAACTTGTGTGTTAGTCTACAAGTTATCTTGGAAGTTTACATGTCATTTACTATGGACTTATAATATTTATATTTAGTGAGGGTTCATAAATTAAGCATTCTTCACTATTTCCTTAGACGCTTCTCATTGTGCTCTTAGAGTTAAAACCTTCAATGAAAACTCAACACATAGTGGTATAACTATGGTAGATACACTTAGCTTGATTATTTAAGTGTTAATATCATTTTGGTCTAGAAACACTCTTCCTACATTACTCTTCCCTCTCTTTTGTGTTTAATTTGGAAATTGAACTACCCTCCCCTTTATCGTAGAAAGTGGCAAAGCAAAGTGAATGAACATTAGAAATAGACCCAATTAATTAACTCATTATTCGGGTAATCAGTATTAAATCTCTAGTGGTGGTACTACATCTCTCAAATATTATTCCACATAGGCTCCATTGTGAAATCAAATACCTTGAATTGTGCCTTGGGATGATCTCACATCAGTCCTAAAGTAGAGGATGAACGTACATCATTGTTCCACTATTTTGTTTCAAAATACCCAATTTCATGAGTATTTTGGAGTAGGATCTTAGACCCAATAATAGGTTCATGGTATGATCATTCTGAGAAAGCAAATCAATGAGAGCTATCCATGTGCCATCATCTTGCTAACCTAGAGATGATGTCATTAGAGTTAATTGTATAATTAATTCAATAAAGTGGAGAAATGTGAGCCATCCATGTGTCATAATATTGCTAATACATATATGACATAGTGCAAGATAATGAATTTTAAATCCTAGGCAAGCATATCACCAAGATCATTACAAATGTCATCATCCCACTAACCATGACTAAGAGAATAAAGTATAATAGGCTAGAGTCTAGTTATGGGTGGAACAATGATAAACACCCACATGTCTCTTAGCCACATAAAAAATAGACAAGACATGAATTCAAAGTCCAAATACATGAAAAAGGGACATCTATTAGATTAATCTGACAAGGCACACAAGAATAGGGAAAAGAAGCCACAGGGTAATGAAATCAGTAGAAATTGCCATTTTAAAATCAAAATTCAAATAAGAAAAAAGATATGGAATGGAGTGAAAGTCATTATTGCCATTAATTCACATAAGTTGGTGACTTAGTGCATTCAATTATAAAAGATAATGAATCTAAATCAATATTATTTGATTGCCAATGCTTGATTTGATCACATTGCCTTCTATCTGCCAAGGGATTACTATGAATTTGAGATCTACATTGACCAAGGGATTCTATTTTTTTGAGAACAAACATATCTTTACCTAAGTTTCAATGGCCTCATCATCTCATACCTTTCCTCATTCTTCATATTTAATTATTGGGATAACTAAATATATAGATAAAATGTTTAATTCAACAACTCTTAATCAAAATTGCAAATGTTATTCAAAAATCTGGAAGGAAGTCAAGGTTGTAAAATTGTATGGGGTAGAAGATCAGCTTTCTATTTTCATATAAAAATATAGAGATGAAATTTTGGAGATAAAAACAATCATCCTATACAATGTTTTATCTAAAACATAGATAATGTCCTATATAAACTTGCTCATATGTTTTATTTGTAAATGGGAAAATCTATAGAAAAATACTACATTTATAACTTAACAATACTCCTATAGACTACATAATTGGGAATGCATTTGAAAGGTATTATAGGCTCCCTATTCTAGAGATGACATACGGGTAGGGCATGCTCAATTCATGGCTACTTACAAAAAACATCCATGAAAAATTAGAACAATGGGCCAGTAACCCAAGTAGCTTTATGATTTGGGGTCTTATTTCTTTTGTTCCTATAGTCACCTTTAGACTAGGGGTAAATATTTCTATGGCTTTGTTTAAAAAAAATGGATTCCAAAGTATTTCTTATGTTAATGAGATATGGGTTCTGTTACTCTATATCATCCTAAACTCTAACAAAATCTTTGATCTAGGGTAGATAATTATCTCTAATGTCATTCATCGAATCAAAAATTTAGGAAGCCTACCAAATGGTAACTTATACATGATGTATTATTTGGTGGATGCTGTAACTGTAAAAATACATTCAACTTATGAGGAGCCCTAAAAACCATCTATAAATTATCCAAAGAATAACACGTGTGATGAGTTTAATGTCCTCCATTTTAAAAAATTTAGGAAACAAATACAAAGGTTAATAGAGACATTTTACCCTATCGTGTACCAAGATATATATGGAAAGAACATGCCTAGACTATCACATCCCATAAAAAGAACTATTCAAAAAATGGGTGATTATTGGTTCTATCCTAAGTGCACCATAATCAATATATAAGGTACTAAGGCACAACCCTTGTATTTACCATGAATCATTCTTGAAAAAGTGGCTGAACAAGAAATTACTTCTCAATTGGCTAACATTGTGGATGTTTAGTTACATAATGCTAAGCAAGAAGTCATATACCCAACCCCTCTTAGCATTGATTGAATGTAGTACACAAAGTGGGAACACTTTCAATTTGTGGCAAAAATCAAGGTAAATTATGGATTGAAATGGGCACCATTTATACATTAGGATCCTAGGAAGAATGTCAGGGAGAATATAAATAAATATGATAAGAAGGTAAAAATCAACTACGGGTACCAATATT
Source organism: Torreya grandis (assembly GCA_037957365.1). Classification (NCBI taxonomy): domain Eukaryota; kingdom Viridiplantae; phylum Streptophyta; class Pinopsida; order Cupressales; family Taxaceae; genus Torreya; species Torreya grandis. The sequence goes on along the minus strand of JARHVA010001065.1, from coordinate 2,259,314 downwards.
ATAGTCATGATATTTTATTCATGAATGTCAAGGATGATACTGAAGTTGCTACAAGGATGCACAAAGTAAAAATGTTAATTATTGTATCCCAATGGATCCAATATGATCCTACTATTACTGGGAATATGCCAAGAGAATCAAGGGAGAACAATGGGTTTCTACACCTATTCATGGGCCACCTTCTCAAATAAAAGCATATATACAAAACAAGCTGGCCCATCTAGGGAAGAAAATGTTGAAGACAGAGCTAAGGTTGCCTAAGGATCCATTGCACATTCAATTACTACTACCTCTTCTCAATAAATTCAACAAGCATGCAAGATCCACCTTTGAGAGTTGCCACATCATAGGTGTATTTTAATATGAGTACATGTTGTGGTTGTAACAAAGTTTATTTTTGGACCGTAATATTTTCTAGAGTTATTTTGGTAAAAGTATTATTTATAATCACATTGTAAACATACATGATGTACATGTATTTTTACATACAATATATTATTGGACAATGTAAATTTAGACTTTTCTTGAGGGATGAGGCATATCCATCCCAATATTATATATACTTGTATCCTCCCAATTCCAAATGGAGGAGAACTTGGGCTATTAAGTTGAATAATAATTTTTGAGGATTTTTTTACAAGTTTATTTTGATGTGCAAATCTTTTTTCTTCTCCAAATTCTATATTTCATTAAATAAATTCCCTTATTTTGGTAATATAGTATGTGGGTTATGTATGCACATTTATTTAATATAGTTATTCAAGTTGTGATATAAATAATTTGAATGCTCTTTTATTTAATAATCATAATCTCCATTTGAAAAAGTGCAATTGTAATCTTACATCGACAACCACCTTTGGTTATAAACGTTAAAGTTCAATGTGTTCTATTTCCTATGACTCCTAACTGTGTTCATTTATTTTGTGTGTCAATAATAAATTACATTGAACATTGGTTCTTATTCATATGTCTAGCCTATAATACATGTCCTAATATTGAAGGGTTTCATATATCTTTGGTCTATAAACCTTCTTTTTTTCCCTACCTTCCCTATTTTGTTTAACCTTTTGATCAGGTCCACCTAAGGTTAGTCTCCACTCAACCATATCAAGTAGAGTTTTAGATTATATTATATCTTATACATCCAAACCTTTCAAGGTAAATAACCCATTTCTCATTGCTATTCCACCATTAGGTTATTTATAAAACTAAATATCTCATAAATCATGCCTTAGAGTGAAGCTTACTTCATCATTACTAGAATGTTAGAGGCTACCTCATTAAGATTATCTAGTGTGCATAAAACCCACATTAGCAAGGAATTATTTTAGTGGTATAGTTATGGCCTTTCATTTTATGAATGATAATCACTTGAGTTGCATTGAATATTCCAAGAAGATTAACTAGGGCCAATTCTGACATTGGTTTACTAGTTTCACATTTACGGTTCCAAAGAAGACCTAGGTTGGATAAAGGCACCTCAAGAAGATATCAAACCCAATCATTCTCCCCAAATAGGAGTCCACTCTAAAAAATCACTATGGCCCTAGCTTGGTGAGCTAGTTATACTATTACTATTCTTAGTGATGCCCATGACCTACATAGAAACCTCAAAAAATATCTTCCCACCTTCTCTTCTTATGGAGGATAGACTACTAGAGAACACCTAAGGTATTTTAAGATTGATTTAGGAATAATGAATGTGGTTCATGAATATGTGACATGCAAGAATTTTTCCATCACATTACAAGATTCTACGTATGATTAATTTTTGAACCTCCCATAGGCTTCAATTATCTCTTGGGGCTAGTGTGAAGATACCTTTTTAGTCCATTTTTGGAAAGTTACTAGTCCTAATATCATATACCAAAATTTTGAAAGCATGAGGAGAGAGCCCATTAAACTAATCAAAACCTTTAATGATAGATTCCAAAAGATGTTTCACTGAGTAGATGATGTATACAAACTAATGATGTGTGTTTTAACCTTATAAGACTTAACTAGTGTAAATCTTATGTTGTTAAAGGGATGGGTATGAAAATAATCTAGAACAAAAATTAGAATTAAATGATTTAATTAATCTTTCCCAAAATAAAAAGTGAAAAGAGAAAGAGTACTTATCTAAAAATAAATAGGTATTTATATGGATCAAGGAACTAAAATAGGTTGGAGAAATAGGTAGACACCTTCCATTTTATAACTATGGTTAAAATCTAGTCTTGGACAATAGTGCCAATATCAGGATTGTAACACCATATAGTGCTAGTGTCCAATTATGGAGCTAGAGTCACTCATAGGAAAAGTGCCTACAACTTTTAGGGAAGTTACGAGAGGTTATAGGGGTCATATATATGGTTTTGTGTCATTTGGAGGATCACCTATGTCATTATTTTAGTTGAATCTCTTTAAAAACTCTAATGAGTACCTACACACATGAAACAACAACTGGATAAAATGTAAAAAGGAAGGAAAAAAATTGGTTGTGGGAGGTTATGACCATGTGGATTTTAACCCATATTGTCCTAGTCATTGCTTACATTAACCCCAATGCTAAGGGTCTTAAATCACATATAGTTCTCCCTTAGAGAATGTGCATAATCAACTTGCAGAGTATGCTATAATGAATTTTGCTTAATACCTTCTTTGATTAAGCATGAAATGTCTAGATGTGATAGCTGAGTAGTATGTAGAGTATTGAGATGTACTATTGATTGATTTTATGTAATCATGTGCCAAAATAATAAGTGATAGATGTAAAATGCCTTGTGAGGCTCTTTATATAGAAAGAACTTGGATTTGAATATAAGACCTTATTTATTGGCTAAAAAGTTATAAAAGAGGGATAACAAGATAAGAGAAGGCTCAATAAAGGGTTATGACTTAAACATGGGAGAAAAAGCTCGTTGGAAACTATAGGTATAGTTGGACACCTACACCACATGGCACTACTATCCTTAAAATGGAACTAGTGTCCTAAGGCTTAAAATAGAGTTAAAACCAAGTAGGATAGGATAGGGGACCTTGTGACTAGGAGAAGGTGACTTAGGACCACAGGGTGTATAACAAGTAGGGAAAATAAGACATAAGAAATATTAAAAGACTCAAAATAACCACATGAACAAGGACTATATTCATCACTAAGACCTTCATGTGAAAAAAATGACAAAATACATAGTACTTGTGGTTGCTTGATTAAGTTAAGGTGTTTACATTTCCCCCCCTTTTATTCTATTCATGCAATGAAATGAAAGTACTAGAGAAAAAGAAAAAAAGGAACACGTACCAAGACTTACCTATGTGAATGTTTTCTAGACCTATCCCACTTATTGGTTAAAAAAGTGGATAGGAGCTGGAGTGAAATATGAAAAGAGGAAATACATAGTGTGGATGTCATCTATACTAAATTTAAAAATTGTACTAAATTGTGAGGAAAAAATCCTATTTACCCCCACCTTGATATTTGTACTAAATCTAGGTATATAAACCAAATTTTTGGATAAAGAAGGCTTGATTTCCTCCACTTTGATATCTAAACTTAATTTGGGTATGTAAATTGAATGTGTGGAGAAACAAGGCTCACTTACCCCCACTCTAGTATATGAACTAAATCTGGGTATGTAAACTGGATATAATGGAATGTTATGGATAAACCACTATAAATGGTCTTGTGACCTAAGCTAGTGAAAACTTGGTGATATCCTAGTGATGATACTGGGTGTAACTTGATAATCTAAAGATAGAAATCAAGGATGTGTGTTCTGCATCATGCCCCCTAATCTTGATATCAAAGTAATGTAGTTGTGTATCTAAACATCTATTTATTTGAGTAAACCTATTTTTTGAGTAAAAATTGTATATTTGCATAGCTATATCTAGGTAGACATGTGCATTTGAATATCTATATATATACATAGCTATATCTAAGTAGATTTGGGTGTCTAATAGTTATATCTAAGTAAACCTATGTATTTGTGTGAACTTGTGCATCTGAATATTTGTATATCTACATAGACCTATGTGTCTAAATATGTATTTGAGTATACTATATATTTCTATGAACCTATGCATTTGAATATATTATATTTGCATAGACCTATGTGTCTAAATCTATATCTGAGTGTACTTATGTGTATGAACCTCTATATGTTTGAAGCAATCTATGTGTATTTACCTCCTTTTTGGTGAGAGTGTTGAGACTATGGTGAGGGTGTCTAACCAAAAGTGGTAATGATCAATTGCATTGGCATTAATTAATAGGTGTGATATTATTTTTATTTTTGAATAGTTTGTATGTTGTGATGGAGTTGGTTGTTTAAATTGGTAAAATGATAAATGTTTTATCTATATTGAGTTTATTATGGTAATATCATTTTTATCATTTTATAGAGTTAAAAGTGATTAGGGCATCAGTTTAACCAATATAGGGCAAAGTACATTGATGTCAAGTCCTACATGCAAGAAAAGTTTCATAAATCAGAGTTACAATTCTAAAGATAGCGTGCTAGCAAGAAATTGGTATTATTTGGTGAAACTGGTGTGCAAGGTCAACCTTAATAAGGTGGAATTTGATAAATGTGACTTAAATAGGTGATTTTATTAGTTTGTCAATCCATTTGAAGCATTTAATTTGAGATAAATTATTTGTCTAAGCTAGAGAATATACCAAGGAGATGAGGGGCTAGTTTGACCTGATATGAGGAGGTGGAGGCACAGATCCAAGCTAGGGAGGTGGTTACCTTGGTAAGGAGTCCATAATTTTTCTTGTTTTTTTCATTTATAATGCATTTTTACTAAAAATATATTAGTTTTAAGGCTTATTTTTTGGAAAGTTGTGCTACTATCTTGATATGGGCACTACTATCTATGACCTGGTGCTAGTGTCTAGGATGTGATGCTACTATCCAATGCTACTGTACTATTTGAAATAGTAGCATCCAATAGGCCTAATTTTTAATGTTGATTATTTATGACTAGTTTTTGATGCATGTTATTATCTATTGGTTTTATATTTTGCATTGATGATGCTAGATTTGGTTGTACTATTACAAGTTGATGCATGTATGCGAGAGTTTAGGACTGGCCAGATGATGGAGACCCTATGGGGTTTACCCATGTATAATTTTGAGATGGCCATGCTTGAGAGATAAGGTCTTAGACATGTGGCATTCCTAGAGTTGATGCACTAGAATAAACACATATATGACTGCACTATGTAAGATATATGATGCTTATAATTACACTTTTTGGTTACCAACTAGGGAGATGACCATTAACTTGGAGGATGTGCATAGGATTTTATAGCTACCTATTTTTAGGTAGAGAGCCATATTACATGAGGAGATAAGTGATTGGTCTATACAATGACATTCTAGGTATTTCTATGCTATGGCTATAAGGAATCATTATATATGGAACCACAATGATATATTATTGATATTAATTGTCACTATTGAGGTTCCATGATTATGAAAGTTCTTAGCTATTTTATTAGCTTCATTTATAGCTATAAATGGGAGAGGGGTATCGATATCTTATAGGATGCATGAGATAATGTAGGATATATAGGATCATGGTACTATATATTCATGGGGTTAGATGATGCTAACCCACCTGTATAGGGACTTATACCATTTCATGTAGGAGATGTGTGGCAGAGGGATTGGATCAACTACACTATTACAATATTGGACATATGAGCACATAAAAATGAGGAGGTTGATGTTACCTATATGAGATGATTGGACCCATCCATAGTTATTTGTGGAGAGGTGGATTGGGATGGGTCACATGCCTAAGAGAAGCATAATGTAGTGTTAGTATGTGCTAGATAGTTTGATAGTTGGAGACATTATTTGGAGGCCCTACAGGGGTAATGAGGGATGTCCTAAGGATGCTATTTAGTTTAGATGGATTTGAGTGAGATGTTGGCTGCATGACCATTCGGTCAATGTGTATGAGTGGTTCTAGTATGAGTAGGTTACACAATAATTCATTGTGGTTTAGGATGTGCCCCCAAAACCACTTGTGTGGTTGAGGATTTTTTGGGATCCTATGAGGCTAGGTAGTAGGTCTAGGCCATAAAATTTTGAGTTAACTTCCATTCCCTTGATAGAGAGATCTTTTGATTGACATACCAAATGTATATTATGTAGGAGTCACTGATGCCTATACAACCTGGTGGAGAGATGATAGATGGGCACCTCTATTTCTGAGAGGTGGGATTATCACAAAGGATGTAATAGAGGTGGAGCCTATTATGGTTGTCAAACTTAAGTTATAATTTTATGTTTATACATTTTGTGTATTTAGTTACTCATTTACTTGGTTAGGGATTTGATGTATTATGTGGGTATGAGTAGGTTTAGGTGATGATGAATATTAGGAGACTGCCATCAAATTAGTTCTCTATATATTAATACAACATATTCTTGATGATTTCATAGAAGATGGATTGGTAGAGAGAGCCACCAATGTTTCCTATGTTCATGCCCATTTATTCAATCAAGCTATGATAGATACCAAAATCTATAGATGAGATATTATGGATAGAGATGAGGTACACACAAAGTTGCATAGATATAACTTATCCATACCTGATGATCTAGGTGGGGATATTAGTTAGATAATAGATGACTACATGCATATTTAATGAGATCATGTAGAGTGTATGACCAAGCTGTGTATGTATCATGAGAGGGAGAATAGGCATAATCATTGATTGAGGTTACAAAGGGAGAGTGGAGCCTCCATTTATAGCATGGATATGTTTGAGAGTGAGATGGAAGGGACTAGTCCTAGTGGCCATGTCCACATTATTGAGTGATGTACTATGCTTGTATTGAAATTATATGTTGAGTTATATATATGCATGTTCATTGTTATATTGGCATTGTGTAGATTGGTATCTAGATTTAGTTATATTGTGTATGTTTATATGTGTTTAATTATTTTGATTTTTTAAAATGGTGATATTTGTATATGGTATTTGTCTAAGTAGAGGTAATGTTTTTTTTTATCTATTTATAAATTTTTAGGCTATATGTGTAGTAGATTAGGAATGTTATTTATTGGTATAGGTTTGATAAGTGTTTCATAAGATATCTTCATGTAGATCATGTGACTGTGGTATGCCCTATCTAAACTTGGATGGCATAGAGAACCAATGACCATAATACTCATGTTGTGTTGGTGTATAAGTAGAATCTAAAATGAAAAATGCATATGATACAATGCTAATGGCTAGGTGTGAATATTATATATCAAATATCTTGATTGGTTGGTGTTCTAAAACTTTAATCTGAGATTTATGATCTTTGACAAATATCTTGATCGATGTTCAAACTGAAGCTATATTTTGATCCTTGTAATTATTTCCAAATATATTGATAGGTGTTCAAATTGATGTTGTACTTTGATCTATATAATTATTTCCAAATATATTGATTGGTGTTCAAATTGATGTTATGATATGATCTCTGTAGTTGTTTCCAAATATCTTGATAGGTGTGTGAACCAATGCTATACTCTGAGCTATGTAATTATTTCCAAATATCTTGATATATGTGGGAAATGATGTTGTGCTTTGATCTCTATGAACTGGATGCCATATTTTCTAAATCTATAATGCATGAGATCACTCATAAATAGGTGTCTTAGAACCATATGGCTCATATAATGAGTAATAATGTCTCCTCAAATGGAACATCTTAGGATAACTCTATCATAAAAGAGTGTGATCTAGGAAAGTATGAATATTTATATATTGGTGCCCCCTATGTGAATGATATAATTACTTGATTGAAATAATAGTCAATATGGGCTTATATTTCATAACAATGATTGTCTGATTGTCCAGTTATCTTATGAAAATTTCAATATGGCTTATTTTGTACACTATGTAAACGATGTGCTAGATGATGATTAGTAGGAGGAAGTGTGATCATATCCTAATATAATGATATAAGTAAGATGTCATGAGGCCTATACCTATTTAAAATTATATATAATCCCTCTATGTTCATCCTATGTTTTACACACTATAGTAGGTTCTTTGTGAAGGAGCTCTTTGCCCTTGTTGTGTATCTTTATCAGTTGTTTCTGTTCTACTAGTTTCTTAATTAGAAGTGGAGAAGGTTATTTTACCATGTTTGATGATTGGGGATCTGAGAAGCCTACATATAAATATGTCTATGAATGTGTAACCACTAGTCCTAAATTTTTCTCTAATCCCAAAGCTGTGTAACATAAATGTGTAAATGACTATGATGTCTTTGTTGGCCAAATTTGGCCTACATACAAAAATTTGCTTAGATCTATTATGTAAGAGGCTAAGTATGACCTAGTTGAAGAGTGATCCATTGGTGGAAAGAAAAGATAGACTTCATGTAGATCACTTGTAAATTTCAAGATTTTTAAACACTTTAATCAAGCTTAAAGTGTGAATTTGGCAATTTTAATGAATAAAACCATCATGACATGCCATGCAATAAAAAATAGGGTAGTTTGGTTGTGCATTTCATTAATACACTTGGGAGGTCAACCACAACTAAAATATGCATAAAGGTGATGTATTCTATGCCATGATCATCCCATATAATTTTTTTGTATTGATGGGATTTCCATCTCAAGATACAATCCTTCAAAGATGATCTAGCAATAGGACGTGCCTAGGGACATCAATTTAAAGCCACAACAAATAGCCATTTGGATTCAAAAATACTTAATGAGCTTCAAATTTGAATGAAAGATTGATAAATGGCATGATCTTGTAGGCTAATATCAAATATTAATAGTATGTGAGCAATCTCATAAAGTCAACAAGTCAAGAATGATCTATGGTGCATGTTTAATCGTGCAGTTATAGATCAACGACAAGCTCAAGGTCAAAAGGTTAGTGGATCTTGAGAATGAATGTGAGGTCTCCACATGGTGTAAGGATGTTAAATCATATGAACTAATAATAGGTCCCATAGGAGGCATGCAAGACCACCAAGTGTTGAGTTTTCAAGGGTTTAGACAAAGATCAACATGAGACTGAAAAGTGGCATGATCTAGAAGGTAGAAAAAATCAATTGCAACGATGAAGGTCAAAGTGATAAATTTTTTGAGAGGATTAATAGAGCATATTTTATTGAGTCCTAGAAGGCACAAGGTGAGGACACATGTCAAAACCAAGAAACAATCATATTTTTAAATATGATAAACAATAACATGGCAAGGAAATGCCATGAAGGTAGACATGTTGGAATAAAAGATTTTGCCACCCCAAGTAGGTAAACATATAAATGCAAGATCAAATATGATCTGGGTTACCAAGAGAAACTATTTAAAATCCATATGACACCATTAAAACTCTACTAATCCTCTCAAAAGATTTAGACGTAAGTTTTACGTATTATTCATGTTCAAGAAACCCTAGCTTATGGATCTTTATTACAATTATGGCTATATGAAAACCAATAGGGTTATTTATTTTCATCTATAATGAACTTACATTTAGGATTTGGGAGTAATGAAAAAATTATGGTTATGCAAGAAATGTCAGAATGAACACCAGTGAACTAGCTCAAGTAACTGTATGATAACGTGAAGAACATATCAAGATCAAACATGGTGCTATAAGCTCATTAAGAGGATGGAGAGTCCAAAGGTTAAATAAAATAGTGTGACATTTAATGAAGTTTCAAGAGTCTTTGGATATTTTTATTTCCTTATAAATCATGAATCAACATCTTAAGATTAATGCTAATCTATCAAGAAGTGGTTAGGCCTCAATTTATTGATTTTTACTTGCTAAGTGCCCTCTTTCTCTTCCCATTTTCTATATATCTCCCATTTTATTCCCCATAGAGACACTCTTGACTCTCAGATATTTTTCTTGGAGTAGAGAATTTTATACTTTTGGCTTGCCCAGGCTATGTCAAGATTTGTATTGTAGAACCTATTTGACATAATAAAAGACTGAATTCCTCCATTTAAAAGCTAAATTAAAATATGTTCTATGAATTCATTGATGTGGTTAAGTGAATGTAAGCTTTCATTTACATCTATCTAAATTTTATCACCTTCATTAAGTGTTTTATAGCCCTCATAGGTCATTCTAAGTTCAATAGATAGTTTCTTGATTATTTTAGAAGTGGACAATTTCCCTCCCATGGTAGATTGATAGCTAGTTAGTGCATTTTTGTGAAATATTTATGTGAGATCTGGTCAAAGAGTGAGTGAAGTGATATCTGTAGTCTTGAAAGTGTTTTATAGTGTATCTTGTGTAAGTATAAGTGTTCAAAACATTGGGGCATCACATCTCTTTACATGTTTTCATGAATTATTATCTATTTCTCTCCCTTTTCCAAGCTAAAGATTAGTTTAAGTGATAGATCCAAGAGGAAGCTGACCTTATCCATAGGTTTAACCTCACCATAGGAAACCCACATCCTAATATTGTTCCCATTTTATGGCTAAGTTGGAGGGATCCTAAATAACTCTTTCTATGGGTGCAAATTAAGACCACAATAGTTTATAGCATGCTCAGTGGGACACATTCTCTTTGGAATCTATGAATTTTGAAGTTGAAGATAAGTATTTGTAGCAGAGGAAGACATCCACCATCATCAAAAGATAAAAATTCTTCAATTTTCTAGGTTTATAGTATAATCCAGGAAACACTCTCATGCCAAAGGTTACTACAAGGTAAAGTAATAAAGGTATTCCTTTTAAATTTGTTGAGTTACCTTCTAATTCATTTAAAAGAACAAGATTTGGTAGGACAAGACCTTATCCTCAAAATAAATATTTATCTCTTAGTCATCCCATTGTCTTAAGTAGTGTGATTCCCACTGCCTAGATGGCCATCAAAAACCAAGTATTTATTCAATTAAATAGAGGTAGTCCACTAAATTTAACCCATTTTTATGAAATTCTTGTATCTTCCCTTAAGAGTATCCCATTCTTCTTAGGAGAGGATCAAACAACTCCTATTGAGCACATTCAAGATGTTGCCAATCTTTGTTTAGTTCATAATGTTATTCAAGATAATGTAATTATTAGACTGCTTGCTATCTTATTTCAAAGGAAAAGTCCCAAAATGGGATATAAACCTTACACTAAATTCCATTACTACCTGGGATTAATTAGGTGTAACTTTAGTCACACAATTTGAAGACAAATCTAATCACTTATCCTTAGTTGAATAAATGACTACTATACAAAGAGCTCCTCATGAGTTCATGTCTCATTTTAACCTTAGATTCAAAAATATATGGAATAAGATACCTATATTTATTATGCCAACCCTAGATTATGCCTTATTTTACTATCTAAAAGCCCTTAATTCTGATATCAGTGTGATGATACAGTCAATGGGTGGTGTTACTTTACCAGATGCTTATGAGGTTGTAACAAGAGAATAAAATAGCTTGATACAAGCTAGTAAATTCTTTCTAAGGCCTCTAATGCCTATATTCATATAATTAAAGTCTATGCCAGTTCCTCAAGTTCTCCAAATTCCATATTTATCCCCTATTCCATCCACTAAAGATAAAGTTACAACCCCTTCTAGTTAAGCTAGTGAGATTGGAGAATTGAAAAGTATGTTACAATATTTTGGAAATGAAATAATACAACTCAAGAGACAAAAATACCAAGGTAATAGGCCTTATGAGAAAAAAATTAGACTTCCTATCATCCATTCAGAGATAAAAGGCTTCCTTACCAAGGGTTTAGAGAAAATAGACTACTCTACCAACCACAAGGAACCATAACTCAGGCTAAACCTTATGCAACTCTTGATCCTAACGTACCTTCTAGTTAAAGAGATATTTTTACCACACCACATTAGAACAACTTTATGTAGAATTCAGGTTGGCAACCATCTAATTGCAATGATGTTCAAAACCAAGATTTAGTGTCACAAAACATTACCATGCCACTAATAACATAAAAATAATTTTTTCTTCAAGGAGGTCAATACCAAAAAACAAGTTTGACATCTTAAGGAGAGACTCAACAAGTTCAAGGGTGGCTTAATGCCATTAATGTGAATTGGTAGATGGGTGATCATGTTGCATTCAATCATATTGGTGAGACTAGAAACATAAATGGCCAAGTTATAGCTCTAACTAGAGCTAAAAGAAGAGCCATTGATGAGGCTCAATATGTGATAAATGATTCTAGTGCTCCTAATATTGTTCTCAATAGTATCAAATATCAACATATTAACCCTATAACACAAAAAAATTAGAATGCAAGGGTTGGGACCCTTAAACACCTCTAGTAATGAGAAACTAGTGGTTCAAAAGGTACAACCAAATGTTAGTGGAACTCCATTCATCATATTGGATTAAATTAAGAAGTATAACATTAGTATTAGTATGTGGGATTCCATCTCTATTCCAGGACAAAAGGATATGCTCATTCAAGAGATTTTAGCTCTCAAATTGTCTCCAAAACTAGCTGAGAAAGAAGGTGTTGTCTTAACTAATTTAGACCAACCAACTAATCAACAACTATAATAGGTAAACAAGGTGGTAAAGTTGGACAAAACTAAGGTGAAATCAAATAAGACTCCTATTTTATACCTCTCTTTGATAGTTGGTGACACTTTGGTTCATAGCTGTATGGTAGATAACGGAGCTAGTAGAATTATCATGCTTAAGTCAATTAAAAATAATCTTGGTCTTATATATGAACTAAATATTAAAGGAGTTTTTTAACTATATGGATCACTAAAAGAGATAGTAGGCATTATAAAATATCTAAAGTTGATGCTACATGCTTGTCTCAATGTTACCATTCAATAAGATGTAGTTGTAGTGGACTTGCCTCCCTACTTTTCCATGTGTATATCAAGGGAATTCACTTCAAATATTGGAGGATACTCTGATTGGACATATTTGATGTTTAGAAATAGGTATGGAACTAAGGTGATAATACATTTTAAACTTATTATACATTTTCATTTAGATTTATATATGCAAAGTGTTGTGAACACTAACTATGTCATCTCAGATGAGGTACTAAAAAATAGTGAAGTAGAAGATGAATCACCTTTAGAAGGATTTCCATATCTATCCCTTGATGAGTGGGCCTCTAATTTTCATGATCATGATACTTATAAACTTACTGAAGAATAAGTACTTGGTTTTTATTTCCTCTATAAGAACATTGCACCAATTCCATCCATAATAAAAGATGATGAGTCTAGTGATGGTCTATGGAAATTATACTTTTATGGATCAAGGAATAAGCATGGTATTAAGGATATAATGATGTTGATTTATCCATACAAGAAAAGGTATTTCTCTTCTCTCAAGTTTTAGTTTGGTTGTTCAAACAATGTTGCTAAATATGAGGCACTAGTTCATGGTTTGTAGTGGGCTAGAAAGATGAAAGTCAACACCTTATAAGTTTTTGCTGATAGTGAACTTGTAGTTCACCAAATAAGGGGTATTAATGTATGCAAAAATACATTTCTTATATATTATAAGAATAAGGTATGGGACTTGAATATTTTAAAGCTTTCAATATTTAGGTAATACCAAGAGATGAGAACAAATATGCAGATATGTTGGCTACCATTAGGGCACAATTTAGTATCTCAACTGATATAAAAAGTGAAAAAATTTAGCCACACATTAAGGTGGTTGTAAGACCTTATATTATAGATAACCATGATAATTGGAAAGCATTTGAAGATGACAACCAAATTTTTAGGTTCTTACAAGAAGAGGCTGAGTTTTCCTCAAGGAATCAAGAGAAGTTTTTGTAGTAGTATGGTGATCAAATTTTGCAACTAAGGAAAAACAAGTTACCCAAGCTATTGGTTAGACTTGAAACATATTTAGTGGTGATGATGACTTGAGGAAGGAAAATTTATCTTTGTCAACAAAGGAATAAAATTATGCCAATATAGAGATTGCAACTGGTAAGAGCTTGAAGTTGGGTAAGGTATGCACTCCTTCAAAAAATGAAGCCTTCATTGAATTATGTTTAGATTTTTTTGATGTATTTGCATGGCAATATAGTGACCTCAAAGGATTTGATCCAAGTCTATCTCAACATACCATTATGTTAAAGTTTGAAACTAAAATGATAAGACATAGACAAAGGCCTATTAATCCAAAGCTTGACCCTATGATAAAAGTAGAGATTAATAAGCTCATTGAGTTAGCTATCATAGTTACAATCAAGCACTCAACTTGGGTGGTAAACCTTTTTCTAGTATGGAAGAAGAATGGTGTTATTAGATTGTGTGTTAACTTTCATGATTTGAATAAGGCTTCCCTTAAAGATCAATATCCATTTCCATATATGGAGAAAATTTTACAGTCGGTTGTAGGTTCAGAGAGGTTCTCTTTGTTGGATGGATATAGTGGCTAAAATCAGATTTTGGTCAAGAAAGAGGACCGATTCAAGACATCCTTCACCATAAATTATGGGACATTTACATATAGAAAGATGCCATTTAGTTTATCTAATGCTAGAGAAACCTTTCAGAGACCCATGGATATGACATTCTAAGGCCTTCTAAATAATTTTATACTTATATATCTAGATGATATAACTATGTTATTAAATAATGCTAGTGAGCACATGGTTCACCTCAAGCAAGTATTTGAAAGGTGCAAGCAATTTGGGGTGTATTTAAATCACAAAAGTGTATATTCTTAGTTCATGAAGGTAAGCTTCTTAGAAATGTGATTTCAAAACATGGCATGAGTATAGATCTTGATAGGATAGATTCAATTCTTTCACTTTCCTTGCCCAAGCACAAGAAGACTTTGTAGAGCTTCTTAAGGAAAATTAATTTTATAAGGAGATATATTTCATATTTTTCCACTTTAGCTAAGCCACTCACAACCATGATAAATAATAATTAGATATTTAGCTAGTCCAAGTAAGGAGTCAAGAGTTTTGAAGAGATTAAGAAGGCCATAACTAGTGCTCCACACTCATAAACCTAGATTTCACAAAAGATTTCATAGTATACACTTATGCTAACATGGACACCATTTCAGGCATTCTTATGCAACAAAGTCATGAGACTTTAGCACAACCAATAGCCTTCTTCAGTCAAGGCTTGGAAGAGCATGAAACAAGGTGATATTTTGTTTAAAAACATGTATTATAGTATCACTTAATGGTTACCCATCCAAGTATCAAGGAACTTTTCTTGAACAAAGATATAAATGAGAAAAGAGCTAGTTGGATAACAAAGTTAATGGATTATGACATGGATATCAAGGTAAAAAATATGATTAGAGGCAAGGGACTTTGTGAGCATCTAGCCCAAAACTTACAAGAAGCCAATGAGGCGGTTATGGTGTCAAATGATGAAGAATTTATAGCTGATCATACCTCACCTTCCATATAATTTCATGACTTGGTAAGATATCTCAAATGTGGTATTTATCCATCTCATCTAAGCCCTTAATAATATATTTTAGGTTTAGATAAATTCCATTTCTTCTTGTTGATGGTGTTTTGTTCAAGAAAGATATCAATGGCATGTTGCTAAGATGTATAGAGCTAGGCCAAACATAGAGATTGATTGAGTAGTTCCATGATTAGAAATGGTAGAGGGAAATATTATACAAGGAACAAAACCCTTAATATCATGACAGGAGGGTATTATTGGCCCAACATATTTGGTGATTATCATGCATGGGCTAGAAAGTGCAAAGAATGTGCTATGTTTATAGGAAAGGTGAAACTTGCAGCCTTGCCTCTCCAACAAATTATAGTAGATTAAATATTTGTACAATGGGGATTGGAATTTATTGGTATCATTAACCCCCCTTAAATTTTAGGACATAAATGGATACTAACTACTACATATTACTTTACTAGATGGACATAAATAGTAGCATTAAAATAACCAAATGATTCCAATGTTCTAGATTTATATAAAGGTTTGTTTACTAGATTTGGAGTTCCTATAACCATTATTTTTGATAATTATATGGCCTTTTTGGGGACTAGGATTATATAATGGGCCATCCAACATGGTGTTTATATCAACACTTCATCAATTATTATCCACAAGTCAATGAACTTGCTGAGTCTACCAATAAGAACTTGTTGAAGATCATGAGAAAGACTATTGTAGATAATCAGAGGTCATGGCATCTCAAGATAAAATCAGCTCTATGGGTTGATAAGACCACCTACAAAATATAAATAACCAAATCTCTATACAAACTAGTATATGGTAAATAAGTAAGATTACCTATTTCTCTTGAGTTTCCTACTTTAGAACTAATGCATCAACTTGAGCTATTAGAGAATGAGCCAATGGAAATAAGATATGCTGAGATTATGGAGTTAAAATAGGTTCTAAATAAATCCATGTTAGCCATGTAAGCCCATCAATTACAAGTGAAGAGGGCCTTTGACAAGAGTGCTTCTTCATGAAGTTTCAAAGAAGGAGATTCATTCCTCAAGTGGGATGAGGATAGAGATAAGCCAGGAAGGCATACATAATTAGATTCTCTTTAGAGTGGTCCATACAAAATCTTGAGCTATAAATCTCATAATTACTTCTAACTTACAAAGATGGATGGTGAGGAACTTCTTATCCCAGCCAATGGGATACATCTGAAACATTGCTATTAAGGAAGCTAAGTCCCCTGTACACAATTAGTTTGTTTGATTTAATCCAAGTGATATTATATCACATTAGTTTGCTTATGTTTTATCCCAAATAAGTTCTCTATTTGCACATTTTCTTTGTTTAGATTAGTTTCCCTGATTTGTGTGTTTCCTCTCTTGTTTTGGTGGAATAGTTGTCTTTTGTTAAAGCTAAAAGGTTTCTTATAGTCATGGATTAAATTTGTCCTTTTTAATAAGTTCAAGAGTTTTGTAAATATCCTAGTTCTTAAGCATAGCAGGCATGCTTCCCAAATGAATTGCCAAAGATGTTGGCCAAATTTTCCCTACATACAAAACTTTGACTAGATAGGGTATGTAAAAGGCTAAGCAGGGCTTGACCGAAGAGTGATCCAATGGTGGAAAGAGTAGAAAAAATTCATACAAATCACTTTTCATTTTCAAAATTTTGAAACACTTTAAGCAAGCTTAAAGTGTGAATTTGGAAATTTTAAGGAATCAAACCATCATGACATGTCATGCAAGAAAACATAGGGTAGTTTGGTTGTACATTTCATAAATGCACTTGGGAGGTCAACCAAAGCTAAAAGTTATATGAAGGTGATGTATTTTGTGTCATGATCATCCCCTACAAATTTCATGTATTGATGACCTTTCCATGTCAAGATACAAGCCTTAAAAGATGATCTAGCAATAGGACATGCTCAAGGATGTCAAGTTTAAGCCACAAAAAATAGCTATTTGGATTTAAAAATATTCAATGAGATTAAAATTTGAATGTAGGACTAACAAGTGGCATGATCTTAGAGGCCAATATCAAAGATCAATGACACATGGGCAATCTCACAAAGTCAACAAGTCAAGAAAGATATATAGTGCGTGTTTAATCATGAAGTTAGAGATCAATGACAAGCTTGAGGTCAAAAGGTCAGAAGATCCTAAGAATGAATGCAAGGTCACCGCATGATGTAAGTGAATTCAATTGTAGGAAATGAAAACAAGGCCCATAGGAGGTAGGCAAGACTACCAAATGTTAAGTTTTTTAGGGCCAAGATAAATATCAATGTGAGACTGACAAGTGGTATTATCTAGAAGGTAGATAATGATCAACGACAATGATGAAGGTAAAAAAAAGAAGACTTTGGAAAGGATCAATGGATTAGATTTGATTGAGTCCCAAAAGGCACGAGGTGAGGACACATGTCCAAACTAACAAACAATAATATTTTTAAATATGATAAACAACATGGAAAGGAAATGCCACCAAGGTAGACACATCAGAGAAAAATATTTTTCCACCCTAGGTAGGTAAACAAATAAATGCAAGATCAAATACGATCTGGGTTAACAAGAACAAACCCTGCAAATCCATCTAACACCAATAAAGCTATGCTAGACCTCTCAAGAGCTTTAAACATAGGTTTTACATCTTGTTCATGTTCAAGAAACCCTAGCCTACAAATATTTATTACAATTGTGGCTATATGAAAACCAATAGGGTGATTGGTTTTCATCTATAATGAACCTACATTTAATATTTGGGAGTAATGGCAAAATTGTGGCTATGCGAGAAATGTCAGGAGGAACACTAGTGAATGAGCTCAAGTAACTATATGATAATGTAAAGAACATATCAAGATCAAGCATGGTGTTGTAAGCTTATTAAGAGGATTGAGAGTCCAGAGGTTGAAGAAGACAATGTGGCATTTAATGAAGTTTTTGTTAGGAAATCTAGATTTTACATTAGTGAATCTAGTTGATTTACTAAGGTAAATTTTTTTTAGTAATTAGTAACCATATGGTTAATATGATAAGGTTGTGAGATGTGTATATCATTGTAACAAAAATATATCAGGTATAACTTATGTGGTTATATGGTTGAGAGTTTGTAGGGATTTGGGAATCCCTTATTATAGGAAACATTATTTTATATATTTGTATGTATATTTGAATGAATTAATAAGAGAATAGAGAAAATTGTAGAATATTTTATGTTGAAATTATGGTTTTTGTGTATGGATTAATTTCTTGTGTTCATCTCTCCTCCAATTCTCAATAGTGGTATCGAAGTAGGCATACCAATGAAAACCCGTGAGAGATAAATCTCATAAATATGGATCTTTTAGAGACATGAAGATACAATGAGCATCTAAATTCATGAGATGGAATTTTGAGTTTATCTATGCATTTGTTATGAGTTATGATGTCCTCAACCAAATTATCTTCACATTTTTTGAATGCTTGTTTTCATTTATTTCATGTTGAAATGGTCCCTGTGTGTGGGTTACTCACCTCAATCCTGAGTCTACATTGAAGATTAATTTACTGAGATAAGGAAAATCTGTTGAACAGAATAAAATTTATAGTTATCAGTGGTGTTTGGTGTATCGAGGTGGCTATCATATACATAGAAAATAAATATGCCCAGGGGTGGAAGACAAGAAAATAGATCGATAGAGTGTAAACAAATCTTCCATATATTGAAGTATTCACCATTCACCTCTCTAAAAAGATCAAAGTTAAGACATCTATCGTGTGGTGTAAGAGATCTATTTGTTTCCAACTATAATTTTTTCATATCAAATGGCATCCTTTTGAATGCATGCAACCATTACCATATATTTAGTCATCTCATGTGGGTCCATTCGTCAATTAAATCTATTGTGTATAGCTTGATTTCTAACCCATGAAGCATTTTAATTAGACCATAATAAAATCAACCTCTCAATATATTAAAGACATTCTGATTGGTGATCCATACTAAAGTATACATGCCTCTTTGTCAAGCATGAACTCCCAATAATAATTCAATGAGCTGGGAGCCTAGCAATAATCTACACCATGGAAATATGCAATAGTATACAATTCATCCTGATAAGTTTGCCTATCCTCCTCAGATATTGAATCCATCCACAAATATTGGCACATTTTCATCAATTTTTTTGGTGTAAGTCATGGTAAATTTTTGGTCAAATGAATAAGTTGTGTCTTATTATTTTTCAAAAAGTCAAAATAATATTAGTCGATGCTTTTAGGTTATTTTAAAGTATTGTGAGTTTATTTAATTTGAAGTCATTTAGTTGCTTATTATTAAGGAAAATTTAAATAGTGAAGTCCATGTCAATATTAAGTTTTTCATGAGGTCTTTTTTCAAAGTCATTTGATGGTTTAATATGTTATCAAAGATTTTTTAATCTTAAATGAGTGTTTTTAGTCGATAGTCTTTTTTATTTTTAAGAAATAATCAAGTTTGATTATATATATATATATATATAATTTTATCAAAGTCATTTAGGTGAATATTATAAATAGGTATGTTTTGTAACCTTTGTATGGTTAATGTCAAAAATGTTAAAAATGAGTCATTTTTTAAGTAATGTTTTTGTCAAAGGAGTCAAGTCGAATGTTAAGAGTTGGTCAGTAATTAAAATTCAATTTTTTTGGTATGAGCATATTATCACTTGTATGCGATGTTTAAGCTATGAAGGGTGTTCCAATTTCTATGGAAGAAATTAATTCAAAACCTATCAAAACCATCAGAGCTCTTTTTGACTTCATCGACTAAGTGAGAAATGACCTACTAGAGGTTAGAGGATACATAGAAGAAAGAGGTCTTTTAGTGACCTATCATCAGTCTCTAAATATGGGGGTGTACCAATGATGTGGTGACATTTTGTGTGGTGTGTTTTTTTATTTTCACTGTGTGTATTTACAAAATAAGAACAAAAGAATAATCCCTATTCATGTAATGTAATTTGTGTGTAAATTCCAAACATGATTTCCTGATGTGAAGACATTGTGAAAGGATAAAAGCACCAATGTAAGTCATTTCATGGATCTTGAAAGGGTTTATGGTAAATCCAAAAAACCATAGGATGTGAATAGTATTTTGGTAACAATTAAAAGAGTAGATACTATAGAGATCCCATGATTGCCTTACTTTTTTATGGAGATGATCCCTAGTGATAAATCTATTGTGGTTATGTAATATAAATGTAGGATGCATTCATTTACATATAGTGGTCATGTGTAAAAAGATTATGTCAGTAGTATATAGACCCATGAGTATGCAGTGGCATATAGTTCTATTCATGCCAATTCTTGGAGGTAGATGGTGTTCCTATTCATATCAAGATTTGTGGTAAACCTTTAAAACTAGTGGAGGAGTGAGGATATATTTATCAAGGTCATGAGACAAATAGGGAATGCTACAAGAGGTGAGCATATTGCAGATAAGAGTGTGAATGTTTTTGTACCATGTAAAAATTATGGGAGGAATGTTAGGAAATCAAGATTTTACATTAGTGAATCTGGTTGATTTACCAAGAGGTAAACATTTATTACAAGGTTTATAGTAATTAGTAATCGTATGGTTAATATAGTAAGGTTTTTAGATGTGTATATTTTTGTAACAAAAATATATCATGTATAAATAATGTGGTTATATGGTTGAGAGTTTGTAGGGATTTGGGAATCCCTTATTATAGGAAAAATTATTTTATATACTTGTATGTATGTTTGAATGAATTAATCAAAAAATAGAGAAGAGTGTAGAATATTTTGTGTTGAAATAATTATTTCTTTGCATAGATTAATTTCTTGTGTTCGGATCTCCTCCAATTCTTAATAGTTTCAAGAGTCTTTGGAGATTGTCCCTTCCTTGTAAATCATGACTCAACATCCTCAGATTAATTCTAATCGATCAAGAAGTGGTTGAGACTCATTTTATTGATTACTACTTGCTCGGTGCCCTCTCTCTCTCTTTCCCTTTTTTATATATCTCCCATTCTCTTCACCAGGGAGATGCTTTCGACTCTCAGATATTTTTATTGGAGTAGAGACTCTTATGATTTTAGCTTGCCTAGGCTATGCCAATATTTGTATTGTAACACCTATTTGACATAATAAAATATTGAATTCCTCTATTTTTAAGTAAATTGAAGTGTGTTCTATGAGTTAATTGATATGGTTAAGTGAATGTAAGCTTTCCTTTGCCTCTGTCTGAGTTTTCTCACCTTCATGAAGTGTTTTGTAGCTCTCATAGGTCATTCTAATTAAAATCTATAGTTTATTGATTAGTTTTAAAGTGGAAAAATACCCTCCCATGCTAGGTTGATATATAGTTGGTGCCTTTTTGTGAAAGACATATGTGAGAGCTAGTTAAAGAGTGAGTGAAGTGATATTTGTAATCTTGAAAGTGTATGATAGTGTGTCTTGTGTAAGTATAAGTGTTCAAAACATTGGTACATCACTTATATTTACATATTTTCATGAATTATTATCCATTTATCTCCCTATTCGAAGCTAGAGATTAGTTTAGCTGATAGATCCAAGAGGAAGCTGACCTTCTCTGGAGGTTCAACCTCACCATAGGAAACCCACATCCTGAGGTTGTTCCTATTTTATGGAATAGTTTGAGGGAGCTTAAATAACTCTTTCCATGGGTGAAAATTAAGACCACAATAATCTCATATAATAATTTATATCGAATAGGGAGAATGATACCTCTAGAAAAAAGGTACTGTACCTCTAAGTCCATTGTCTTGTAGATCAATTGATCCATACATGTTTTTAATCTTAGAATATATTCATTGACTATTTTTTATTGGCCCTAGTGTAATGAAGGAAAAATCTCATATGTAACCCAAGCTACCTTTTTTTGAATGTAACACATGAGAAAGACCTTTTCTAACTCATTGTATGTGTATAGTGAACCACTAGGAAATGAATGATGAACCCACTCTATTGCCTGACCCTCTAGAATTATAAAAAATAGCTATAAAAGAGTTAAACTACTAGTAACATGTGCCATAACTTTCTTGTAAACTTTGAGATGCAAGTATGGATCTCCATGTCCATCAAACTTTGGAAAATATAGTATATGTAGTTTTAATGGTAATGTTGCATTGAAAATGTTACACAAAATATGGCATTGAAATCCACCCATCAGTGGTATGCTTTAATTTCCAATGTGAGATGATTTACTTATTGTTGTAAAGCACCCAAAAGATGCATTAAGGAGATTACCACTTGTGAAGGTATATTATCATTATCAAGGGGTTCATTTAACTTTTAAATTTTGTTATTTAAATTATCCATTGGTATATTGCATTGAGAATCATTTTTAGGGAGGGTTAGTTTTTTCTCTGTAACATTTGGAGGTGTGATAGCTGAGACCTAGTTAGAGGGAACTGAGCTATCACCCTCATTTAAGTTAGTTTGAGAAACTTGTTCTACTCTATTAAGGAGGGTTGAGGGATATTCATTGGTATCTATTATTTTGTTAATTTGTAAAGAAGTATCACATTATAATTGAAAATAAAGTAATTTATTCTCAAGTAAATGTAAATTATGAATATAATAATAAGAGAGAGAGAGAGAGAGAGAGAGAGAGAGAGAGAGAGAGAGAGAGAGAGAGAGAGAGAGAGAGAGAGAGAGAGAGAGAGAGGAGAGAGAGAGAGAGAGAGAGAGAGAGAGAGAGAGAGAGTGAGAGTGCGTGGTGTGTTTCTTTACATGTGACTTAGTATTATTTGAACAAGAGAAATAGGTGAAATAGGAGGAGAAATACAAGCTGTAGATTCTATGTCATCTTCATCATAATAACAATAATCATCATTATCCTAAGGTTAATCAAAATAAAAGTTTAATTCACTTGTAGAAGTAAGAGTAGAAGAAGTAACATCCACATTCTCACTAAGAGAAAGAGTAGGATAAGATTTTAAATTTTTACTATTATGTAATTTGTCATAATGTGTGGGTGTAATGCAATGAATTTTTTCACTAAATATGTGTGGAATGCATGAATGATTATCACTTTCAATATTAGAGTCAAGGGTAGAAAAAGTAGCAATCATGATTTCTTTTTGCATATTGTGACATGTAGGAGAAGAGTTAGAGACATTTGCATTATCAATATGTTTTAAAGAATCATTGCGTTGAGCTTAGAATGTAAAATAAGGTGATAAAATAATTTTTTATACCTTAGTTTGTACATTTCTAAAAGGTGTATCATTGGTACATGATTTTTTGAATTTAACTGAGAAGGGTAAAGAAGATGCATTGTTATTATCTACTTTAATTAAATCATGCAAAAATGGATTTTGTGTATTGTACTTATATTGATTTAATTTGAATAATGAGGTAACAAAGTAGTTAAAAATATAGGATCACATTGGAATAATTCACTACCAACAATAGGCTCTTTTGGCATGATATTGTTAGTTTAATTTTGAAGTGTAAGATAAGAGGGAGAGGAAAGAGAAGATGATGTATATAATATATTCTAATTTACATTTTTATTGTCATGCTCATAGTAATACTCATATCCATCATTATAACAATATTCATCATCATCATTATAATTTAAGTAATTATTATTTTCTAATATACAATCTTGAAAATTTTGTCCATTCATTATTATAATTATGAGAAAAAAAATTTCATCAATTAGGTGAGGGGTAGAAGACTTCTTAGATGCCATTTTAAATTTAACAAAGAAGATAATTTAAACAATGAATAACAAGAACACAAGAGGTAGAATGTAATATAATATAAACATATGTACAATTGAGAAAATTTTAATCAAGTGTGTAAACAAAACTAGGATTATAAGTGAAACCCCAATTGCTAGTATTTAGATGTATAGGGACCTAGTATGTGGATATAGGGTTTTGAATGAGGGTTGTTTTGAAAAAAAATTTAAATTACATTAAATAAATGAAACCCTAATATAGGATTAATTTGAATAATCTAGGTTATGCCAAAAATTAGGAAAAAATAACAGTTTTTAACCCTAATTTAGTGCACAAAAATTGGGAGAAGGTAAACCCTAGGCAAAACTAGGGTTTTAAGCAATATTTGAAGTCATGTTCACCAAATGTTTTAACATTTTAGGACTTAAATAGTGTAAATATTATGTTTTTAAAGGTCTGAGTATGACAATAATATGGAATGAAAACTAGAAATAACTAATTTAATTAACCTTTCCCAAAATAACAAGTGAGAAGAGAAATAATACTTATCTAGAAATAAATAGGTATTTCTCTAAATCGAGGAACTAAAATAAGATGGAGAAATAGGTAGGAACATTTTATTCTATGAATTTGGTTAAAATTTAGTCTTGGATAATAGTTCCAATCTTAGGATAGTAGCACCATGTGGTGCTAGTTTCTAATTATGGTGCTAGTGTTCCTCTTGTAATAATTATCTAAAATTTTCAAGGAAGTTGTGGGTCATTTGATGGCTTGATTGTGTCATTATTTTAGTTTAATCTCTTCAAAAACCCTAATGAGTACTTAAATAAATGAAATACCAACCAAATCAAATGCAAAAAGGAAGGGGAAAACTAGGCTCTATATGTGATAACATAACGAACAAAAATGTAGCGGTTAAAAACGTAGAGGTAAAAGTGTAGTATGAAAAAAATGTAGTATGATAAAAACATCGTGAGAACAAAACATAGAAAATAAAAATGCAATGGTATTGGTAATGTCACAAAAATGTCATGAAGAGAATAATTGGAACATTTTAGTGATTATCACATTATTTATTTATTGTCTAGTTCATTTTAGTGATAGTAGTTAACATTTCATGGTGGAAAAGTAATGCACCAAATTTACAAGTAAAATAATAGAGGAAAATGTGATTTCATGAGTTTGGACCTTTAGTTTAAGGTTATGTCATCTTCTGTGTGAGGACATCCTTTAAAATGTTTTGTTCTTATGATGTTTTATCTTCACTACATTTATTCCTTGCTATGTTTTTCCTCACTACATTTTTCATACTATGTTTTTAACCGCTAGGTTTTCATCCGCTAATTTTTAGTTACAATCATGTAGAGTAAAACCCCTATTATCCTAGCCATTAACTATATTAAACCAAATGTTAGGGGTCTCTTATCACATATAATTATCCCTTAGGGATCATGCATAATTAGCTTGCATAGTATGCTAGAATTAATTTCATTTAGGCCCTTTTTTGATCAATCAAGCAATGCATAGATGTGATATTTGAGTGGTATCTAGAGTATTGAGCTATAATATTGATGAATTTTATGTAATTATGTGCCAAAATAATAAGTGATAGCTATAAATTCTTTGTGAGGCTATTTATATATAATTTTTTTTTTGAATATAATAACTTGTTTGTTAGCCAACAAGTTGTACGAGAGGCATACAAAAATATAAAAGAAGGCTCAAGAAAGGGTTAGGACTCAAACATGGGAGAAAATGCCTATCAGACACTATAGACATAATTAAACTCTAACACCACATGGCATCACTATTTTGAAAATAGTGCTAATGTCTTAAGGCTTAAATCAAAGCTAAAACCAAGCAAAATGGGCTAGGGATCCCTATGATTTGGAGAAGGTGATATAAAAAATATTAAAAGACTCAAAATGACCATGCAAAT
Organism: Torreya grandis; assembly: GCA_037957365.1. Taxonomy (NCBI): domain Eukaryota; kingdom Viridiplantae; phylum Streptophyta; class Pinopsida; order Cupressales; family Taxaceae; genus Torreya; species Torreya grandis. The sequence continues at coordinate 2,233,298 of JARHVA010001065.1, read as the reverse complement.
AAGGACAATATTCATCACTAATACCTTCATGTGAAAGAGCAAAAAAAGTCATAGTACTTGTGGTTTCTTGACAAAATTAGGGTATTTGTAATGTTTTATCCCTTGAGATGTAAAAAAATACCTTAGATCCTATAAACTTAGTATTCATACATAAAGCAACATGTATGATTGATTTGACAAAGACATATGATGAATCTATCAATATTGATAAGTAAATAAACCCCCAATTATAGAGCCTAGATGGACCAAATATCTACCAAAATTACCCAATCTTAAATCCAATTTGAAATTATAAGCAAAACATTGTAACTTACAATTAGATTCAAACACACATATAGTTTTATTTATCTCATGTTGCACCAAATCAGAGTCTAACATTTTAGAGTGACCTTATTCAAACATCCCATAATCATAAAAATCAATCTTTAATTCCAGTCAATACTTCTACCACTCAGGGTGTAAATACAAAATCTAATAAATATTAATTAAACACTATCTTGAGGATGGTATATAAACTAAGAAATAAATTATTGAGCATGCAGAAGTGCATGGGGAACATTGGTGGAAAAAATACCAACCAGAGTTTTAGATTATAAAGGTATAATAAGACTTTCAATAGAATTGAAACTAACACAATAATATACACCCATTAAAGTAGTTGAAATATATACATTAGAAGTAACATTGCCTAATTGGTGTTGATTTCACAATATAACACAACAAGGTGAATTAGATTGCATAGAATTATAGACTAATTTTGAGATATTTTAGAAAGAAATGGACATACAAATACAATAATGGTATTTGAGACATATGACTTACCATTCCCAATGGAAGATGAATGAGTTTGAGGACAACATGGATGATATCCATGCCTTTTAGTAGTTCTAAAGGAATAATTATAACTTGAGGAATAAACAACGTGATACTTACTCAACACCTCTAAATAATAATGTTACTATTCCTATAGGTCCAAAGTTAAATAATGGTCCACCTCATCCAAAGGGAAGTGATCATCAAAAAATTATAGAACCACAAAGTAGAGTTAGGTACAACATAGTTAAAGATATGAAGAAGATCAAGGACAATATCACCCTGCATGAAATAGCTCATATTACTAATAGAGGGAATTATTGCTTAAGGCCCTGATTGGGAGACCATCTACATCTAACAATTCCAAAGCTGCTCATGCCAATGTGGTGATATACAAAGACAAGCTTAAAGTACCACATTTTTACTGATTATACAAATGTTGAGTAAGAACATACATAATTGTTCAGTTGATTCAGATGCCTCTCCAATGTCATGCCTACAACTATATATAATAAACTAGGTTTGAATCTAGATAAGTCCAAGAGAGTGGTCTTATAAATAGATAAATCCTTAGTGTCATGTGTTGGGGAGATATTAAATGTGCATATACAACTCACTTCTAAGCCACTTGTATAAAAATATATAGATATTTTAGTGGTTGAAATTCTTGAAGCTTATGGCCTGCTACTGAGTTGTGATTGGTCTTAAACATTAAATGAATACATGGAAACATATTTCTCACACATGTGGCTACATGGAAAGGAATGGCCAATCAGATTTGAGTGGACCAAAAACTGAAAATGAAAATCCTGATTACAAAATACAATGCCAAAAATGAGAGGGTCAACTTCACATCCTCACATGAAAGTATTTATAGATTAAATATGGAGCATGCACCTTATAAACAAGAATTTAAATGACCTTCATAGTTGCGGACTCTCCATTTTGATAGTGTCAGTTCTAAGCAAGGTTTGGGTGTGGGCATAACACTTGTCGATCCAAATGGAAATTAATATCTTGTTGCATACAAACTATAATTTAATTTCACCAATAATCAAGATGAATATGAATATCTAATTTTAGGCTTATAATTCACCCTAAGACACAATTCCAAGTAACTATTGATATTTAATGATTTAGAGTTGGTTGTCAACCAAATCAATGAGAAATATTAGTCTAAATAGATATACTTGAATAAATATAAGCATAGAGATTAGGATATGATTTAGTCATTTGAAGAATTTAACATCAAAGCTATCTCAAGATTCCCTATTAGCCTCAACTATTAACTTATCACCCCTCTAAGAGTCTAAAATGTAGAAAGTTTTCTATGGAACTAGTTCTTTGCCCTTTAGTTCTAGATAATATTGATAAGTTTTAGGTCGTTGATGATAATCAACATATCATACAATTCATGAATAATTCTAGGGCTTTAAAAGATCAAATTGTAGATGAAAAGGACTTTGATCACATGAACATGGAAGACCTAAAGGATGATGTAATCTTACAACTCAAATAAAATTTAATCCATATGGGAATGTTATCACTAGAAAGATATTTTGACATGGATCCACAAGTAGGAAAACAAAAGCAAGCAAAGATATATCAATCTAATTTTGTCAAAGAAAACCTGGGGACTAATGAATAACCTCAATATGTAAACATTGGCTCGAGGTACTCTGGACTTGAGAAATATAAATTGAGAGTGCTAATAACAAAATATAAATATGTAATTGCTTGAACCTACAAAGACTTGAAAGTTTTTCATCCAAGGGTAATTACACATACCATTCATCTAAATCAATGTAACAATCCCTTTAGACAACATCAAAGGATAGTAAATCCAATTTTAAAGCCTCTCATTCAGATTGAAGTCCAAAAGCTAATAGATGCCAAGATTATATTCCTAATCAGGCACTCCACATGTGTGGACAAATTGGTACCATTAAAAAATAAGAAGGGTGAAATTCATTTGTGTATGGATTTTAAGAATCTAAATAAAGCATTAAAGAAGGATAAATATCTTGTACTTTCCTTAGATGAGGTAATTCATATTGTCAATAGGTCTGAGGTGATGTCTATTTTGGATGGATTCTCAGGCTATAATCAATTGATAATTGAATTAGAGGATCGAATGAAGATTACTTTCACCACCAAATGGGGAATTTGTGCATATAAAAGAATGCCATTTAGTCTAATTAAAGTTGGATAAACATTACAATGTGCCATGAACTTTTTTTCTTAGGGACTCATTATCAAATGCATCATTATCTATATGGATGAGCTTATAGTGTTCTCAAATAATCTAATTGATCATATGGATCACATACAAAAGGTATTTTAGTGATATAAAAGATATGGAGTATATTTACACCCAAAGAATAACATATTTGGGGTTATAGAAGGCAAGATAATAATCCATGTCATTATAAATGATGGAGTTTCCATTTATCCTGAGTGAATCCAAGAAATTTTAAAGTTAACACTTTTGAACAACATAAAAGAACTGAAATCCTTCTTTAGAAATATAAATTTTAAGACATTAAATACCATGCTGAAGAATGATGTGAAGATAAAATAGATAGCTAAACCCAATAATGCATTTTAGGATATCAATATCTCCATTATCCAAGCTTCGGTATTGATCAACCCTGACTTCACAAAAGATTTATTCCTATACTCATTTACTTTGGAACATATTGTGGTGGTAATAGTCACACAAAATATAGATGCCAATGAACATCCAATTGATTTTATGAATTCTAACCTCAAGGATACAAATCTGAAATATTTAATGATAGACGAGCATATATATGCTTTGATCAAGGTAGTAAACAAATTTAGGCATTACATTCTTTGAAACAAAACATATTACATCATTTCAAACCCAACTGTCAAGTTCACACTTAGCTAGAATAAACTAGGTGAAATTAGGGCAAGTGGATGGATAAGTTACATGAATTTGACCTTGAAATTACACCCACCAAGATGGTATGAGGCTAAGGAATTATCTAGCTCAGGTAGAGATAAATCTTCATATTCACATTGAGAAAATTAATGAAGCATAAGTAGTTAGAGGTGACTAATACACCCACATTATCCACTATCTCCTCATAGGTACATGCCCCCTTGAGCTAAATAGATAACAAAGGTGGGCCCTTAGGCTCAAATAGGGCCACTACAAGATAAAAAAGGAGTGTTGTACTAGAATAACTATGAGGGAATCGATTTGATATATTTTTCAAGAGAGGATTCTACAAATGTCCTAGATAATTTCCATCAAAAGATAGGAAATGATTATCCCTATGGAAATGCTACAACTCACAATATCTTAAGTATGGGATACTATTGGCCTACTATTTTCAAAGATGCCCATAGCCATGTTAGAAATTACCATGAATTTCAAGTGTCAAGTGTTTAAAAATAATTGAGGTACACGATGCCATGCCCCTACTTATGATTGAAGGATGCCATTTTGATCAATGGGGCCTTAAATTCATTAGAGTAATTAATCTAAATTCTTAAGCAAGACACACATTTATTCTCAAAACTATTGATTATTATATCAGATGGATATAAGTTATAGATACAAAAAATTCTAGAGCTCAAGATGTGATCAAATTTCTAGAAGAAAACATACTAACTAGGTTTGGAACTCTAATTTCTTTGGTCTATGATAATGGTCTAGCATTCTAATATAAATAATTTACTAAGTGGGCCTAAAATAATCAAATTATCATCAAGTTTTATTCAAACTACTATCCACAAGGAAACGGAGTTACTAAATCTACTGATAAGAACTTAATGGATGCTATTAAGAAATCAACATAAGATTCACCAAGAGAATTTCATCTACTATTAAAATATGCACTATGGGTAGACTGAACAAGGCATAATCAGGCCTTCAAGGCTTCACCTTTCTTGCTAGTGAATGTACAATAACCTATTTTTTATATTACACTTAAGCTACCAAAATATCAATTCATGCAAGAGTATATGGGAGAGGATGATAGAATTTGGTCTAGATTACTTCAAATTGTCCATATGGAGGATGCATGAATAAAATCATTACATAGCTTCAACAATCACGAAGACATTATCAAGATATGGTTTGATAAGAGATCCAAGATCAAAACTTTTAGGATTTTAGACTTAGTGCTTTTATGGGATAAGGCACTGAAAATAAAGGACAACATGATAAGTTCACTCTTTTTTGGATTGAGCCTTATCATATCTTTGAGATTTTGGGTATTAATGAATTTAATGTGAAGGAACTCTAAGGTAATGGTCTTACTTATCTGATAAATGGGTAGTTTTTGAAGCATTATTTCATGGCTATTTCCATTGGAGACACTTTTGAATGACTATGAATTTGATCATGGAGGTAGGAGTATTTTAGATCTCTTATTTTCTAGAGTATATTTCCTACTTTCTATCATTTTCTTCCTTAGATTAATTTCCATGATTTACTAGATTAGTTTCTTATTTTCAACACTTACTTTCATAGTTAGTTATTGTGTTTTATAGGTCAGGTTGATTAAAGTGTAGAATGTTCAAAATAAATTTCTTATGCTAAGGCCATCAAAATTATCACAAAGAGGGAGAATATAGGTACATGCAAGTTGGTATTCATTAAGGATTGCTCAGGATGAATATACAGCTCCTAAATTAAGGTGTGTGTTATGAATATAATCAAGTCCTTATCTAAATTGAATAAGTTCACTAGCTCTATGAAAGTTTATATGATCCCCTCATGCAAATTTTAGAAATAATTTTCATTTTCAAAGACCAACTACAATTTTAAATGCTAAAACTTGGATGGGGGATAATAAACATTGAAATGGATATACTATGACAAGGATGTATTGGTGAAAATAAGTTTTCTCTTACATACACCCAACCAGTGGTGGTTCCCAACCCTTTTTCCATCAGTGTTATATAAAAAAAAATGGAATATGGGTGATTCAAAATTATCTCTATTATGGATATAGATGCTTAGATGACAATAGATAAATGATTTGATTGTAACTAAAGGTGTCTTTGTTAGGGCTATGAACATCTAGCTAGAAACATAGTAATGCCCAATCTTCCTTTACTATTATAATAAAATCAAGACATCAAAATGAAACATATAACATCTATCCACATCTCTATCAAAACTCCCATAACAAGGAGTAAATAAATTCTACATAATAACACATAGATATTATAAATGAAATGGGTTAGTATGTTGCATAATAAGGTTTGAAGTCTCTTTTATATATCTAGTCTATTTATTATTTTATTATAAGATTTGAAGTTTGATTATGATGCATTAACTAAGATTCTAGTTCTTAAAAACTCATGAATGTCTCCCCATTGAGTCCACATTTTTTGTACCCCAACACCCCTTATTTTTTAAATTTTCAAATAGGGACCCATTGCATATCACAAGTATTTATTTTATGTTCCATATCAACCTTAAGAATTTTGATATTGACTTCATAGTCATAGGCCTAAGGTTGATTCCAAAGTATAAATCACATTTCAAAGTTATATATAATCTGTATTCATGATTTATCTTTTACCATTGATTTTCATTTAATTCAAAAACTTATGTACATGTCATGTTTTCAATTTAAAGATTATTAGAATGATGTGTTGTGCTCTATTTTATTCTTTACTTTGACTTTATATTGAATACGCTATTATGTGCATAATTTTTCAACCATATTCACCTATGTGACACCTCTGGGATCATCCAACATTTCCATGTAGCATTTGCCTTCTAACCCATATAATAAGTGACAGGCACAAGTCACTCAAGTAAGTGGATTACTGGGATCCTACCAAATGCCATCATCCTACTAAATTAGAGCTCTTAGATATTTGTTTAGTATACAAAGCCAAATTATCTTCAAGGAAATTGAAGCACTGATAGCTATCCACATGTCATCATCTTGTTAACCTAGAGATGATGTCATTAGAGTTTATGATATGATATTTCTAGTCAAATGAAATAATGAGAACCATCCACATATCATCATCTCAATAACCCAAAAATGATGTCATCAAAGTTTATGGTATGATCATTTTGAGCAAGTGAAGTAGTGACAACCATCCAAATGTCATCATCCTGCTAACTTGGAGATGATGTCATCAAAGCTCATTCTAATAAATCAAAGCAATGAGAACCATACATGTGTTGTAATCCCACTAATCTAAATATGGCTTAGTGCATGATAATGACTTTTACATCCCAAAAAAGTAGATCACCAGGATCATGACAAATGTCATCATCCCACTAACCCATAGATAGGAGAATAAAAAATAACAAGCTAGAGTATAGTTACAGGTGGAGTAATGATAAGAAATAATGTGTGTCTTAGGCACACAATCAAATAGGAAAAACATGAATGCCAAACCCAAAAGCACAAAAAATGGACATCTGTCATATTAAGTTGACAAGACAACTAAGAATAGGAAGAAGAAGCCACATGGCAATGAAATCCACATAAATGGGCATTTCAAAATCAAAATTTAAATAAGAAAATTAGGTATGGAATGCAAAAAAATTCATTATTTCCATTAATTCACATGAACTGGTGACTTAGTGCATTCAATTTTTAAAGCTAGTGAATATAAATCAATATAATGCAATTTCCAATACTTGATTTTATCACATTATAACCTAGCTACCAATATATTACTGTGAATTCAAGTTCTATAATAACTAATGGATTACAATTACTATAGAGAATAGATGTATTCATACCTAAGTTTCAATGGCCTCATCATCTTGTACCCCTTATCCTTATACATATTTAATTGTTGGGCTAATAAAATATATAGATACAATGTTCGATTCAATATCTATTAATCATGATTTGAAACATTATTCAATAATTTGGGAGGAATTCAAGGTTGTATAACCATATAAGGTAGAATATCAAATTTCTATTTTCACACAATGATATAGAGATGGCCTTCTAGAAATAAAAGTAATCAACCTAAATAATGTTGTAGCTAAACTAGAGGTAATTCCTTGTATATAATTTCTATATGATTTATTTGTAAATGGGAAAATCTCTAGAAAATATTGCATTTTTAACTTAACAATACTCTTGTAACTTACATAAGTGGGAATGCATTCTAAATGTATTATAAGATCCCTATTCTAGATATGATGCATGCATAGGGCACATTCAATTCATGACTACTTACAAATAATATCCCTAACAAATTAAAACAATGGGTTAATAACCCAAACAAATTTATGACTTGAGTCCCTATTTATTTTATTCTTATAGTCTCGTTCATACTAGGGGTAAGGATTGTTATGGACTTATTAAATAGAATATATGGATATTATCCCAAACTCTAACAAATTATTGCCTTAGGTGATACAATTAACTTCAATTTGATTCATCAAATCACCATTCTAGGAATCCTACTAGATGGCAACTTTTACATGATGTCTTATTTGGTGGATGTTGTAATTACAACAATACATTCAACCTATGAGGATCCCTAACAACCATCTATAAATTATCCAAATAATACTATTTGTGATGAGTTTAACATCCTCCATGTTTAAAAATTTAGGAAATAAATACAAATCTTGATAGAGACTTTTTACACTATGGTGTACCACAATATCTATGGGAAGAACATGCCTAGACTATCAAATCCCATTAAACAACTATTTAAAAAATGGGTGATTACTGATTCTATCTTGAGTGTACCATAATAAATATAGAAGGCACAAAGTCACACCCAATGTATTTACCATGACTCATTCTTGAAAAAGTAGTTGAACAAGAAATCGCTGCTCAATTGGCTGATAGTGTGGATGTTCAATTAAAAAATTATAAGCAAGTAACCCTACACCCAAACCCTCTCAACACTGGTCAAATGTTGTATATAAGTTGGGAACACTTTTAGTCTATGGTAAAAATAAAGGTATATTATGGATTGAAATGGGCACCATTTAGACATTAGGATCCTAGGAAGAATATCAGGGAACATATAAAGAAATATGAGATGAAGGTAATAATCGACTATGGGCACTAATCTTATAGTCATGATACTATATTCATGAATGACAAGGATGATATTAAAGTTTATACAAGGATATAAAAATTAAACATGTCAATGATTATAGTCTAACAGATCCAATATGATCCTACACTTACTAAGGAAGATGCCAAGTGAATTGAGGGAGAATAATGGGGTTATACACCTGTTTATGGCCCCCTTAATCAAATAGAACCATATATGCAGGAAAAATCTAGCCCATATGAGGAAGTAAATGTTGAATATAGAGAAAATATTTCCCAAGGATCCCTTCCACATTGAATTACTACTACCTCTTCTTATTAACTTTAGTGAGAATGCAAGTTTCACCTCTGAGTGCTACCACATCATATGTGTCTTTTGATATGAGTGCATATTTTACTTTTAAAAAAGTTTATTTTTGGATCATTTTATTTTATAGAGTTATTTTGGTAAAAGTAATATTTATAATCACATTGTAAACATGCATTGTGCATATGAGTTTTTACATATAGTTTATTATCAGACAGTGTAAATTTAGACTTTGATTGAGAGATGAGGCACCTCCATCCCAAGATTATATATAATTGTGTCCTCCCAATTATAAATGGAGAATAATTTTATCTATTAAGGTGATTAATAAATTGTAAGTAAAGTTCATTTTGATGTGCAAATTTTGTTTCTTCTCCAAATTTTATATTTTATTGAAGAAGTTCCATTATTCTAGTAATTTAGTCTATGGATTGTGTATGAATGTTTCTTTAATACAATTATTCAAGTTGTGATATCAATAATTTTAATGATATTTTATTTAATAATAATAATCTCCCTTTGAATAAGTGAAATTTTAATCTTTCATTAACAGGAACCTTTGGTTATAAACATTAAAGTTCACTATTTTCTATTTCCTTTGAATCCTAACTATGTTCATTTGTTTTGTCTACTAATAGTAAATTGAAATAAGCATTATATCTTATTAATTTGTATATCATATAGTAAAAGTCCCAATCTTGAAGGGTATCATCTATATTTATTTTGGAAACCTTCTTTTTTCCCCTACCTTCCCTCTTTTTTTAACTTTTTGATCAGGTCCACCTTAGGATAATCTCCACCTAACCATCTCAAGTAGACTTTTAGTTTCTTTTAGATCCCATACATATAAACATTCTAAGGTAAATAACCCATTGATCACCACTATTCCACCATCAGGTTATTTATAAAATTGAATACCCTACAACTCATTCCCTAGAATGAAGCTTGCTTCATCAGTCCTAAAACATTAGAGGCTACCTCATCAAGTTTGTCTATTGTGCATAAACCCACATCAACAAGTTGTACCTTCTACTTTACATTGGCATGTCAATTTTTTTATGATGGATATTTATATACACACCTTGTTGATAATCAACAATTCAAATATTGTAAAATTATAAAAACTACTATCGATGATAAGTCACATTTAAAATTATTTAAATATATTATAGTCCCTCCACCAAAGATCATACCTATAGATAAAATTAATACATATGAGGTTCATGAATCTAGTAAAAATGATGAAAAGCTAAATTCTATAGATGTTTCAAATATTCACCTATAAATATAGAGAAAGAAGAGGATGTAAATGAATTACCTTTATCAATAAATTTAGAAAATCTAAATTTTATGTCTTATAAAAGATACTAATGATGATTATGATCTCATGTTGATGATGATACAAATGAAATACAAATGAACATTGATGGTTATTTGTGTGGTTTGAGTTTTACCCAAGATGTCCCAGGTGACTATCAAGATGATTCAAAGGTAATAATTCATAATGACATAAATAAAGGAGAAATAATGATTTTAGATATTGGTAAAGGAAAAAAATACTTGTTATAATATAGATATTGCACATAGTGCTACTTTATCAGGTATATCATGGAATAACATATTTTTTAAAATCTAGCATTATTAGAGATCAAAATACACAATACATAGACCAATGCATGACATGTATGAATAGTTTACCTTTGGCATATTTAGTAAATAATGTTGAGTTCATAGATATAAAGCCAATTATTATAATATAAGGTAATAATGCATAAGATAGACTATATATTATCTTACAAATGTTACTTGATAGGGAATTAATGGTTTTGCCTATAGTATGGAATATATATATTAACAAATTATCTAATCAAGGGGGAAAACCATTTTGTCATTTTCACAGAATAACAAGGCATGTTATTGATACTCAAAATCATAATATAAAATTTATAAATATAATGATAAAGGAGATATTTACATTATATAACCCAAATTATTACCTACTATGGCTCAGAATTAAGGTCAAATACATAAAAATTATAAGCATTCAAGAAGAAACCCTTTGACTATTCAATTTTATATTGAGAATGAATATAGAAAACATGTGCAAATAGATGAAAAAAACAATCAAATGTATGTACACTTGCATGTCTTCAACACATAAGTCCTGATAAAGATGAATTACAAAAATCTATATATTTCTAATATTTATTAGGGTATATTATAGTACCAGTTGCATGTAGTCCCAAAGTTATGGACACAGTACTTATTATTATGCAAATAAGAAATCAAATAAGTGTTACAATTGGTTAACAATGGTTTTAAGAAATGGAATCCATAGTTGATAATTTAAAACATTGTATTACATTCAAATTTTAGGGTAGTATAATTTTTATGTTTCATCATGGTATTAATGATAATCGTAAATTATAAAATGATAAGCAAATATCAAAGTTGTTTTTTCCTAAACCAAAATATGAGGTTTCCTAAACAATAGAGCAACATGCTATACACATGCATAAGATTCAAACCAATAAAAAAGGCAAAGCTAAAGTTATAAAAATGAGTGGTATGATGATCACAATGATGATGACATATTAAAATTTGACAAGATTCAATATCTATAAATCAATAATCCTCTCCAAATCTACTGTTCAATTATCCACATCTTATGGATGTGTTGTTATATTTTTAAATTTTTTGCATAAATATATAAATAAATGAATATAATATTTTAAAATCTAAAAATTGGGATATATGCATGATGTGTAGTTCATTTACATTAGTTGATTTATGCTTTTGTATATGCATTACTTATCTATATCCAATTTTGTATCAAATATGCTCCATAAATGTACTTGAGTGAGTTATAGAATATACAGGCTATCAATTTCAGATGTAGATGTTGGTGGTGATATTATCTTAGGCCAAAATTCTTTACATGGATAAAACTACACTTTTCCAGATAGTCATGCATTTCACTCTCGTCCAATTCTAATAGACTTGTCCTAGTGAACATAGGCTCTAGTTTATCATATTTAAAATAGTCACAAGACTTCTAGAGATTGTTTGCATCACAAAAATTCACCAGTGGCATATTTTACATAAGTATTATTACTCTATGACTATCCCTTTTGTTCTTACCATAGTACGTTACATTATGGTAGTCTTTCATTATTTACTCATTTACATTAACATTGTTATCTCACTAGATACCTGAGTTGATGAATATAATGATGTTACAAATTACTTATGTATATTAATTTTTCTTACTCATGCATGCTTATCAATTTCATGCATCATACTCGATTATTTATATATTATTTTCAAGTATTCAACATATGATCATTATTCATTGTGTTCCTAATCTTTAACACATATCTATACATGACACTATGTGTTCTTGGTTTTACATGTATCATACAATAATATATTTATCATATTATCAATATGATGCCATGATTTCCAATATTATCATTTGTACTCAAGATTTCATTCTATAACATCATTTCCATACATTTTTATTTTGAGCTTAGTTATCATGCAAGGCTTCACAACTCACCTCAATAGAGGGGACATGCATAATGGCTTGTATTCAAGACTAAATTGCAATAGTCCACTACAAAAACAAAAAATAATAGTATTTTCATAGTTGAACACATCACATACTTAGTTTTTACTTAGAAAATAGATTTAGACAAATACCACACCATATGGATAATGGCATTTTCATCCCAAAAATTAGAAAAAATGTTTTCCAAAATTCCTATAATCATACTCAGTCTACATAATAGTTTTTAGTGGTTACCCAAAAATAGTTTTAGATTTATACAAAAGATTATTATAGATTTTGCTCAGATTTGGAGCATCATGTGTGACACATGTTCCAAAATTTTACATAGGTTTTTTACTTAGAGATTTAATTGACATTTCTCAGTTATCATAATCAACATGTTCAAATATCAGATTGGGGTATGTGTGTGGCACATAATCACTTTATTGCTCAAATTTTGCATCAATTTTTGTAGAAAGAATGACAATTCATGTCATTTCTATGTTGTATACACTATACTATGTTTATATTGTATTTTAATAGTTTTGCACTAGGTATCTAACCAGTTTTGTACATAAATGAATCTTAATTTGTTTATATTGGTTGATTCAAAATTTTGTATTAGTTTTGTACTAGCTGTTGCACCAAAATGATGCATTAGAATTTAAACAAGGATTCTAAGCTACTATACTACCTTGAGTTGTACGATAATTAAGTCAAGTGCCTCTTGAGCTTTTAATCACAATCTCCTACCAATGAGGATTAGGGCATGCACATTCTAATCTAAGTGTTTCAATGGATAATTATCCAAGGGTTCCCTCTCTAGTCACTAATTTTACACTAAAAAACACAATGGTTCACATACATGAAAATGTGTATTCATTCCTTATTATCTGATATATAATTTTCCTTTATTTAATTTCATATTTCTATCCTAAGTAGGGACTGATTTATACATGTTTAATTGTAGGTAAGCATGGAACATTTTTCAACATGTGATCTACATTCAAAATCATTCTTCACAAGTAAGCTCAGGTATAACACTTTTATTTTTTCTCTAATAATTTCACTTTGTTGTATTACTAGAGTAAAATGGGGGAAAATGTAGAAACTAAAATTAACATTAATATCAAAATAATGCACTTATGACCACTCTTTATGAACATCTCACCTATGCTTAATTCTAAGGTTTTGAATCACCATTCCTCTAATTCTATGTATATGACCCTCTATTTTAAGGAAAATCTAATAATATATGTTACTATTCCTCATTCCAAGTAGCCTAAAATCATTACTTGACCAATTCATTCTTCTAGTTTAGTTATCTCTATTCTTAGATGAAACCACTCCTTTAGGACAATATTATAGGCTGGTCATGTTCGAATCCACCAATTTCATCCTCTCACCAATTAAAAACTAATTTAATAAATTAAAATTCATCTAGATAGGTCATTAAAAACATTTCACAAGACTAATTTGAGAAAATTCTAAAAATCCCACTATATAAGCACATTTCTACCCATTTTTTCACTAGATGACTAAGAGGCTTCAATTATTACAAATACTAGATATTATCTAACTACACATTGAGAGGAAAGTACCCAATCTTCCCAATTTTGAGTCCAAATAATCCAAGTATCCCTAAACTAGGTCTGGATATAACAACAAAATCACATGTCATTGTTTTAAGCACATAATCACACCATGTTTACAACAACATATAATATTTCACTAGTATTATAGACACACCACTATATCATGGTAAAAATACATGGAGTTTGAATCCTCTTTAGAGTATTGGTATGTAGGCATCACTCAACACATGAGCTATTGAGGTAAAGAATAACCACATCCCCATACCCATTACCCACATTCATAACATTTATTCCCTCTTGTCATTAGACTAGGGTTTTGAGTGAATAAGAAGGCATAAAACAACTCTCATAGTGAAGTGAATATATTTGAATGTACAACAAGACCTATAGTCAAAGGCACAATAATCAAAATTTATATAGAGGGAAAAAACCTAAAAGACAAAGCCACACCCTATAGACACCAACACAGGTTGGTGAAGTCCAAATAATGTGGCCTTATCATTAGATAATTCAGAAGCATGTTCTTGATTCATAACAACCTCTCATATTCTCATAGTCAATTTCATAGGCATTGTCACAATCTTGTAGATGTAATTTCCAATTAAGTCATTTACTTCCCAATATTTCCCCTTTTAGCACATATATAAAAATAGTAAGTTACAAATCATCATGTGTATTTATTATATATCTTATGCATTTCGATTTACTCAATAGTTTATATTAATTAAATTAACACCCTGTAATCACTAATTGTGATAAAATAGTTTGGATCCAAATCTGACTGGGAATAATATTGAATCTATAGTCAATGTTGAGAGATAAAATCTATTTCCTCCTTCCACCAAAAGGGAAAGGTACAAATTTAAGCACTAGCAGGTCCTATTTACATTCCCTACCTTGTGTTTTCTCTACAAGTTCACTTTTTATTCATCCAAGGACAATGATAACACAACCCTTCAATGTAACATATTTAAAAGTTAAAAATGACTACTTTTCCTTGTTAAGATCCCATGTGCTCCTATAACATCCAAATCAATGTTTTTTAGGTTTTTTCAAGTTTTTTCCAAGAGTGTCCCAACACATTTATGGTCTTCCATTTTTATGGGTCCTTTGATTAATTCTTATAGTTAATGTGGTTTGCCCCATTTAGCACCTATATCAAAATTTATGTGTTAGTTTATGCACCAATAAGATGCTAATTTAAATTTGAGCAGTCTATATATACACATGTATATTCGTGCATATAGGACAAGATAAGAATAAGAAATTTAATTGTAAAATCCATCTATTAAGAGTTCAAAAAAGGTCTAGAGTGACAAGGAAGAGGAAAATTTAAGAATTAACCATTATTTCTCTATTTAATTTTGATTATTTGTATTGGATCATTGATATAATAATGCAACAAAATATCTTATAAGGATTTAGAGCTTGCATCACCATGATTGCTTGTTAAATTACATTGATTTTTGGTTTATTAATTTTCAAATAACATGGGGTTGAATAAGGCATTCTCCTCATAAATACATCAAATTTTAAAGGTTTTACAAGATTATTTGATTTGATCAGGGTTTCAAGGAAGGAGAATTATTTCCAAGAGTTAAACAATTAATTGTGAAAACTAAGTGAGTTTTCCTAATCCCAATAGAAGATGATCAAATTCATCAAATATGTTTCAATGTTTTTTGTAGTTAATCAATACACAATATGAATGAGATAGTAAATAGTAATCAAGATAATCCCATACCACTCTTGGTTAGACAAAGAGTGTTCTATCCCATAAGTGTTCTAGTCCACTCTTAGTCAAATTAAAAAAAAAAATCATAATTCAAAATAGTTTTGGGTTATCTCCAGATCGGTCTTTGGACTTGTTTCTACCTAATTTCAACCTCTAATAGTTACTATTTGATAAAATTTGGTATTTATCATTAAACCATATCTTTATCAAGATATATCATTTAAATATTTTCTTTTACATAATTAGGGTTGTTTATATTGTTATATTATTGTATCATGTTCATATATGAGTTACACACATGTATATGATTTAGTGTAGGGAATTATTCATTTAAACCACTTAAAATTTTTACAAAATTAAGTGTTCTTTCTCCTAATAGATGCATGATATAAATCATGATATAATAAGAAAAAATGAAACCAATGTGAATGATATAGATCATATAACCATTAAACATACCACTATCTAAGATACAAAAACTAAAAATAAGTAATATGCCATAGTTGTATCCAAGCATGGAGTGAACACTTTAAATTTAAAGCAATCTAACATAGTGAATATTAAATTATAATTAGTGAGAAAGGTCATATTTAGTAAATTGTGCTTTTATGAATTTAGACATTTAAATCAAATTAGGCATCGAGTAAACATAAAATATAGTGAAAGCACATCAATTTTTTTAACAAGCACATCAAACATATTGAATACATACCAAACACATTGAATACCCATAAAACATGATGCAAACAAGTCAACTATTTTACCAAGTATAAAGTTAACACCTAAGACATGAATATATAAAACATAACAAGAATATAAATCCATATGAAAGAATAAATCATATAAGATATAAAAACTTAATTTTGGTATAATACCTTTTTCCATTGTGTTTTTGTCATGATTTACCACATTTAATCTATTTATGTGATTTTAGATAATTTTTAACACTTTCCACCTAAATTAAACTCTTCATGACCTTGAGACATCTACTTTTCCTTATAAACACCTAAAATATGTTATTTGTCAACATCATGATCCTATTCAATCACCCTCTATTAAATTTCATCTTTGTTTTTATAATTTTAGTGTATCGGGTCATAATCAAAACTTCAATGATTCTAACTAGGTCATAATTGGTAGTCCACCTATTTTTATTTTAATCCTTTTATGGGTTATCTAAACCTTGGTTTGATTTAATGATGAATAGTACTAGATAACCTTAGATATATAAGTTTTTCCTTAGTAATTTGAGATAAAGGGGCATAGATCAATTGCTATAATCTATATATATTACAAGCTAAGTCACTCATGAAAAATCATTAGGCCTTATCAAGATTTCTTCACATTTATTCAAGGATCCTAAAAATTAAGCATGCATTGCATCACCATCATTATAAGTCTTGTGACATCACATTTTGTAATAAAATAAGGTCATAACAAATTATATAGTTATATTTGATTATATAGAAAGAGGAGGTGAAGTCCCATTGGGTAGGGAACACTTATAAGAAATATAACTTTATTTAATCCTAAATCTAATACATGCAAGATATGTAGTTAGAAACATAAGAGGGAGTCCAAAACCAATATCCATTACACATATTATTTTATTTAGAAATTATGGAGAATTAGGTCTTCAACAAAGAATATCATTTTGAGACACTTCTACATATCAATGCAGTGAAACAAAGTTGGGATCCTAATCATCTACCTTTGTGAAAGTGATCAAGAAAGTTGTATAGCCAAAAAAATAATTAGAGGTTAAAATTATAGTAGAAGATAAGAATTGAAAATAGAGGGACACAATCAAAAACATATTTTATCCTAGGTTATAATCGATGCTCAAATAATTTTGTGCCTTCTAGATCATAGTCAAATTTTAGGATTTCAATTTGTAAGGCTCCAAAATATAATTTCCAATCTCAAGATCAATTTACAATGCCCAAATGTGTTTGTTTCAGTCTTTATTTACTTTTACTATTTATCAATCAATCAAATAGTATTTACATTCATCTGTTTCAAATCTAGCTATATATGATTGACATAGTCTTTTATATTACACTAGATCGATCTTGTTCCATGATTTTAGCAAGTTGTACATAGTGTAATCACCATTAAACCATAATTTACCAAAACATTTTGATTAACCCTTCATGATATTCAAAAATCGTAATCTCAGGGTTTCATTCTTTTGTTTGAGTTTTTAATTTCAAATTTGATTTTTTATGTCTTAGTTTTCCTCATTGATTTATCTTTGAACTTATGTTCTTTTTCCCATTCACATCTCAAATCTAATTCTTATAAATTTTCTAACCTGATATTTTTGATCATTCAACCTTAGGGTTTCATTTCCATTTACCTTTTTGGGTTTTATTTTCCACCTCTTAGATTTTTTTAAGATTTATAAATATTCCGCATTGATTTATCATTAAGATAACTTATTTCATATTTCCCATGTTTACATCTTATGCTAGCTAATAATTCTATATCTACAATCCCTAGTAGGAGAAGTGATAGATTGAGTGGTGTCACTAGTGATTTGATTTATCTTCCTTTGCTTGGTACTCATGATTATTTGACATAAAAAAGAAAAAATATTAGTGATATTATGAATACTTATATGTTTGATAATTTAAATGATCTAAATGTGAATGGTGAATATTAATGTATTCATGGTTATATTTATTTTGATGATGATTTGGATGAAAAATGCTTGTGATATTAATACTAATTCTTATAATCTTATCTCTATTAAATTAATTTTCAGGGGTTTAATATGTAATTCTACTTTAGAAATGAGAAATATATTTTGTATATTTTTTTTATAAGGATTGTCTATTGCTATGAAAACTATTTTTTTGTATTATAAAGATGATGGCCTTTATGTTGTTTAAAACCTTATGTAATTGATACAAAGCATCACCAATAGATAAAGGCGGTAAATATGTTTAAGAAGTGTTTTATGGCCATATTTGTATTTTAAAGTTATTATAAGTATTATAGGGTCCACTAAAAATTATTAGAGTCATTATAAGTTTTGAAGTCGAAGTGTTTGTAAGCCTTTTGGAGTTTCCCACCAAAATGGCTATTTTAAAAATTTGAATTTCTAAGTTTAGTTTGAGGGAATTTTTGGAGTCTTAGGTGAATTATAATGTTTTAATTTTTTTTTAAAATTATCATATAATGGGTTTTATGGGTATAATAAAGTTATTGACATTTTATAACAATAAAAAAATCAAGAAACATCAGTTATAACTACCCTCCATACGCAGAGTTGGCAAGAATGTAGGAATTGTGCATGTTGGCAAAATAAAGAAGTTGCAATACATGTTGTAAAATAGTAGAGTGTGTGGTAGAAATGATATAAAATAGATAAATCTTAATGATATAGGAGGTAGGTATGTAAAATAAGGATAAAGACCAAGAAATGCAAACAAACTACTTACCTTGTCAATATTCTATGCATGGATTATATAAATGATAAAGAAGATTGAATAAAGAGATGTTTGATGAAGATTTTTTGAATATCATGAAGTGATATAATTTTAAGTGAAGTTTTTAAATTTTATTCATGTTTTTTTATGTTTCTTTTATCAATATTTATATCTCCAAGTGAAAATCTACAGTACAATCCCTTTTGGAGCTATTCTTCCAAATACACAGTCAAGAATGCCATGAAGTTTACATTAGATGTTTATTTGAAGGATTTTTATATGGTATAATCATATGGGATAGGTTTAAATTAATTTTAAAAACCATTTTTAAGGATTTTATGTCCACTAGAATTATAATAGTCTATGAAAACCCTTAATACACAATCATTTTTCAATACCCTGTTTACGTAGTATAAGGAAAATCAATTAGAAACCTTTAACCTTGAATTTTATAGTCATTGTATGATTGATTAAGACTAAGAAGATATTAAATAACAAAAAATATACTAATTTAGATCTAATCCAAGTATCAAAATATTTTTGAGAGTCCTAAAATTCATTTGAAGTACAAATAAACCCTTAAACTATTACACAGTCTTATAAAGAGACCAAAAATAATGTATTTTGGCTTGTAAAAGATAATAAAAGGTTGGAAAAGTGAAAATAAATATTGTATAAGGTGTACTAATGTGGTTAAGACCTTTAAAAAGTTAAAATAAATCTTTAAAGCTTATAAAATTTAAATTGTGCATTTTTATTCACTCTCAGCCTTGCACAGGCATGTGGAAACCAAAACCTAGGGTTTTAGAAGGAAATTAGCATAGCTCTCTTTATAAATAGTCAAAAATCATAAAATTTGTTAATAAATTATAATTTTATATGATATAATATATTATGGTGGTTTTAGGTTGGTACTATATGGTTTTATATGTAAATCTTGTTGTGGCATTGAACTAGGCCTAATGGAGACCTAATTGGTGAAGGAGGGTGCTGAATTGAGAGCGTTACCTTAAGAATTAGACTATGAAACTTTTAATGAAGTAGGAATGGATTAATGGGTGAAAAAATATGTATTTTTATTTTTTATATAATCTATTTATTTTCCTAACCTATGAGGTTTGTGTAAAAATAGGGCTACTAGGAAAATAGTACTTAAAGAAGAAATGTGGGTTAGAAGGAGAGTTATTATTTATCATTTGTGCCATTGATTTGGATATATGAGAGTGATAAAATATATATCTATAGGGTCTTAATATTAATAATAAAGGGTTAATAACATTGTATTTTTGTTTTAGGCTTTCAGGCCCATGAACCTACTTCAAGAAAAGAGCTAGTTTGAACCAAGGTTGAAGGGATGAAAGGTGTATGAGAAGATGTTGATGGTGATAAGAAGAAGAGTGTAGATGTATATGATGAAGTGATATTGATATTTTTTTTTGAAAAAAAGGGTAAAAACTTTATTAATTTCTAAAAATATTACAATACAGCAAAGGGCCAAAGCCCCCAAAACCCAAGAAAACCACAAAAACCAAACACCAAAAACCGTCACATCCCAACACCATTTCCATCCTCTCTAAGAATCTTGTCTAGGTTCCAACCCACCTCCTCAGGCAACAATGCCAATTCATCCACCCTACAACCACCAATATCCTCAGAAGCTCACTTTGCCAAGTAATCTGCTGCTCCATTCCATTCCCTCAGAACGTGAGCAAAGGACACGGAATCCATAAGCGAACTAATCTGAAATATCTGCTACACTATCAAAGATAGTTTCCAGATCACATCATTAAATTTCCTCTCCTAGATCATATTAATCAAAATTTATGAGTTGGATTCACACTTCACCCTTCGCCAGCCTAACTCATAAGCTCTCTTTAACGCATATAGAAAAACTAATCCTTCCATCCTGTTGACCATCTGCTCTCCCATGTGGGCTAAAAAAATAAAAACAACAGCTCCAGAGGAATCCCTACCAATCCCACCTATCCCAGCCAGGCCAAGATTACCTCTAGAAGAACCATTACTGTTAATTTTCAAAAAATCTTTAGGAGGGGGTGTCCATTTCCCACTCCTTTAAATTTTTTGCTTCCCACATCGGCCACGCCTGATGCAAGCAGAGGCCAGAGAGATACTCTGTATGCCTAACCTTTTAACCAATTTTGCATCTCCTTATTCCAGAGGTAAAATGATTTCACTCTTAGCTTCCATAGTCTCTTATATCATTCCAATAATTCTACTCCATACCTGGTGAATCACCAACTTTTCCTCTTTAAAAATTTGGTAGTTTTGCTCAAGCCAAACTTGCCACAGCAAAAAAATGGGTCCAGCATACCATGCCTCCTATAGGAAGTGAGCAGCAAAAGGTGGCTTGCCCAATTTGGATCAAAACTCAACTAGGGAAGAGGCGTGCAAGCATTGACACCTCCACATGTCCCACCAAGCATGCCACAAATGAAGAGTGAAAGGGTAACTAAAAAATAAATGAGATGATTCCTCCTCCGCTCCATTACTCAAGACGCAACATGAAGGGCCAACAAAGCCTCTCTGTCTAATATTCTCCCAGGTCAAACAATGATTCTAGGTCAATGTCCAAATGAAGCAATTGCACTTCAGCCATGATAAGCTACTCCACACTCTTTTCCACCATGGAACTTCCCCTCCAGCTCCACATTGTTGCGTTATCAACTCTTGGTAACCTGTCGAGATCGTGTATTTCCCCTTAGGATGAGGGGACCAAGCCAGCAAGTCATTCTCCCTGAGTACATAGTAGTAATGGCCAATAAGGATCTTATGAAGCTTAGCGTACTTAGCCTCCATACCAATAATTAGCCACTCTTCCTACTCCTTCCACCTCACCTTCATCAATTGACCATGAAGAAGGAAGGATTTGTAATCACACACCTTAATCCATCCTGCCTCACTAAATATCTATGCAAGACCATTAAGATGTGGATACTAAGTAACCAGAGGGGGAAAACTGTCCCATAAATCATGTCAGAATTGCACCTCATTACCCCTTATAGATCTAAAAAAGACCTCTCTTGATCAAAGCGACTCCTTTTTTAAGAGTATCCCAGATCACCGATCTATTACCTAACAAACTGTATCCGGGGATATCTTTCGTAGGAACCCAAAAAAAATACTTATATGACAAGATCCTGGCCCACACTTGATCTTGTTCCTCACACCATATCCAATATAATTTTGCTGCCAGGGCCGTACCTACCAGAATTGACTGCCGCAGTCCCAGGCCACCAAACCTTTTTGGGCTGCAAACAACCTCCCACCTAATCAAGCTCCACTTCATCGAAGACAAGTTACCTGCCCATAAAAACTATTTTGCCAAGGAGTCAAGATCCTTAACAAAACTCATCAGTGCCACCTAGAGCATACACCTGTATAGAGGAAGTGCCTGCACCACTGACTGGATTAGCTGTACCTGACTAGTGAAGGACAACCACCTATTGGTCCAGTAATTCACCTTAGCCCTGAACTTATCTAGAATCCCCTACCATGATTCATTGGATTGTCTCCTAGTAGATATAGGGATACCAAGATAAAGAACCAGAAGGCTACCAATTTGGAATCGAAGAATGTCAACCACTCTTCTTTGAATGGGTGGCAGAGTGTTGAAGAAAAAAATGGATGACTTATCCTCATTAATTACCTATCCCATGGCAGCCAAGTAAGCATCCAAACCACTATGAATATTGTCTGCCTCCTTCATAGTAGCCATTCCCATCAATGCCACATCATCTACAAACTGAAGATGAGAAAGAACTGGAAGGTCACCTTCCTACCTCCATCCCTGAATATCACTTTCACCAGTCTTTTTTCTAATCAACCATCCAAGACCTTCCGCCAAAAGAAGAAACAAGTAGGGAGATAATGGATCCCATTACCACAGGCCACGCGAGGCTCCAAAGAGTTGTGAGTGCTCCCCATTCACCAAAATAGAGAATGAAATTGAATTCACATAGCTCATTACCCATCTAATCCAACCTTCCTCGAATCTAAAGGCAGCCAAAACCTTTTGAAGAAAGGACCACTGAACCCTGTCATATGCCTTAGACATGTCCAGCTTCATGAACAATTCCTTCTCCCTAGACTTGGACATGGAGTGGATAACCTCAGTAGTGACCACAATCCCATCTAAAATTTGCTGCCCCTCCACGAAGTCACTTTGTTCCTCTGAGACCAGCACCCCTAGCCACTTTTTTAATCTTTCAGCTATCAACTTCAATATAATTTTATATACAACATTGCAGAGGGAAATAAGCCTGAATTGACTTAAGTGATAAGCCCCTTCTCTCTTGGGAATGAGAGCCAAACAATTTGAGTTCAAGGCATGAAGTATTTGTTTGCTAATTTGAGACTCTTGAACTATAGCCAACAGATCTAGTTTGATGATTTCCCAAAACTCCTAAACAAATTCAATCAAAAATCCATCTGGGCCTGGTGCCTTACATTTTTTCATCATGAAGACAATCTTTTTAAGCTCCTCAATGTTAATTGGATGCATCAGTTTCTCCTTCATCTCCTGAGAAACTAAATTGGGAATACATGAGAGTATCTGATCCTCAACAGTAGTTCCCCTCTATCCTTCTTCTCTGAAAATAGAAGCGAAATACTATACAGCTTCATTACACATATCCCTCATAGAAGAGAAAGTCTCTCCACTATCTGAAACCAAAGAAGTTATCATACTTCCAGGTTGCTTGGATCTAACCGAGTTGAAAAAGAAGGCTATATTCCTGTCACCCTCCTACAGCCACTTGACCCTGGCTTTCTGCTTCCAAAAAATTTCCTCCCTCAACTCCCATTCTTTCACCCTCTTAACAGCCCTCACTTCATCCCTTAATAAAGATTTGGACAACCCCTCCTCTCTAATCATCCTGGTAATGATATTTAACTCTTCTTGTGCCTCTTTCTTTTCCTAAAAGATGTTCCCAAAACTCAAAATATTCCACCTTTTGAGCTGATACTTCACGAACTGGAGCAGCTTAGCAAAAGTATACATTGCTATACTAGCCACCAGCCTCCCAATTCTCCACCAATTAGCAACTCATCCAAACAAAGCCTAGTCCCTAAGCCACATGAGTTGAAATTTGAATGATGGTTTCCTCTGCATATAATTTGAAGAAATGTGAAGCTTAATTGGCCAGTGGTTGGAGCCTCTTCAATCTAGGATCTCAAAATTCAAAGACCATAAGCCACCCACCCAATAACAAGAAGTCATGAATCTGTCAATATGCTCAGCAATAAATTTATCTCCCATCCTCCTATTGTTCTAGGTGAACCTCCCATTGCAAGGCTTAATATCCACTAAGTTGAGCTCTGAAATCTTGTCTCAAAGTAAAGAGGAAGATGGTTACAATCTAGCATTCCCTCCCTTTTTTTCCATTAGGTCCAAGACAGCATTGAAATCACTAGCCATAATCCATGGCAGATAAGGAAAGCCCCTATGAACTAAGTGGATGTTATTCCAAACTTGAAGCTTACCTTAGAAGTTAGTGGGGGCATAGACATTTGAAATAAGAATGTACTCTCTTGACTTAATGCATAAGGATACCAAATAAAGTGAAGACCTGAAGGCGATCCATGACACTGGATGCACCTTGCGTGGATTCCAAAGACAAGCCATGCTTCCTGTAGAACCTTATGCCCCTATGCATTGACATAAACCTTGCCTCCATAGCTTAGGTGCATGACTCAACATATACTCCACTAAAACCTTAGTTTCCTGAAGAAAGAGAATATCCAGACAATGATTCCTAACCAAATCCCAAACAACTTTTTGTCTAGGGCCACTGTTCAAGCCCCTAACATTTCAAGATATAACAATAATTTTGGAGGAGACAAGAAGTGGGAGTCTAAGGTCTTGACTACCCCTGACTCAACCAGATTTTCCCCAATCATCTTTATCCTCTCCATGTCTTTCTTTCTCCCTAGTTTAACATTTTTTTTAGAAACCCCTTTTTTCCCCTCCTAAAGAATTCCCAGGTGAGTAAGAGCCTTGCCTCTCTTCTCCACCTCTAATGCCCTTACTTGTGTGGGAAGAGTTCCAGCCTCAATTTCTGGAACCATATTATCATTTGATTCAATATCCTTTTGCTCCTCAACCTGCCCTTCCATAATCATAGGTAGGATAGCTTCCACGGGAGGCATTCCATGGGAGCATCTCCAACTGTTCCAGACCCTCCCACAACCTGCTCTTCATTGACTAAGCTTGGGTAATCCTCCTGCTATCCTAATTCATCCAGAACCCCAAACCTATTAACCAAGTCCTCCTCCAGATGCTCCATTAGGGACCTCTTATGGCCCCTATTTCAGCCTTGAAACTTAACCTGCATAAAGCCTTCAGAGTCCTTGCCAGTGCTTGCTCGAATCTTCTTCCCTTTGTCCATTCCAACAACACTACTCGGTGGAGGTGGGGGGCGAAGGCTGCTGATCACTTAATTTTGCCTTTGGGCATCTTCTCACCAGGTGACCATACTCATGGCATAAGCAGCATCTGAATGGGAGTGTCTCAGAGTCTAGCTGCTGTACCCACACACAACTCTACTGCATCTGGCAAAGGCCTACTCAAATCAATTTCCACACAAATTCAGGCAAAGGTCATGATTTTCTTACCTAAAGTTTGTGTGGAAGAACCCACAAGTTTTCCTAGCATTGAAGCAATCATCTGAAGAACATCCTCATGACAACATTCAATAGGCATTCTGGGTAACCGTACCCAAACTGGAACTCTATTTGGTAGTTCCTCAGTAGGGTTAAATCCAGCATGCCAAGGTTTTACAAAGAGCCCCACCTGATTATAGAAATAAGGACCCCCTTCAAAGACCCTATTCCTATCAGCCAAACATATAAATGTGACCATGAAGAATTTATTGGCCAGCAACGTAACCTCCATCTCACCCTTTGGCTCCCACACACGTCTAGCCCAATTCTCCAAAAAAGGAAGGGAGATGTGTAATCCCAAGAATTTGCAGTATAGTGAATGCTTGGAGTAATACTCCACATCTTCAACAATCATATCGAATGGGATAACCAGCTTTGGTCTTTCCTTGCAAGGCTCTAAGCAACCATTCACCTTGGTAATTCATGATCCCTCAGTTGTGCTTGTGTTAAACAGTCCTGGAATTTGATTAAAGTCAGAATTTACCTCCATTTTGGGGTTTAAGCCTTGTCTATTCTTCCCAACAGCTTCACTGTAGCTCCTTTCCAACCTGGCCTGAGTCAACCCCTGCAAAGCCATAGTCACTTACCCCTAATCTATGCCTTCCCTTATGAAACCTCCTTTTGCTGTAGCTGCCCACCCACACCCAACTGACATCTCACCCTACGCAGACCACAAAATAGTAGAAACAAGCCAAGGCCCGATGCCCTAGCTTGGCTATGAGTCGCAGCACTCGACCATTCCCATTCAAAGTCCAACTCTAAGTGATATTGATATTTCAATAGCATATAAAATAAAATTATGCAATCAAGAAGTTATTTGAGGCAAAATTAATCAAAGGAGTAAAGAAGAGGTAGAGGATTTGTTTCAAGAAGACTATCATGGATTAAAGACAGGTTATTAGAGATAGGTAAAGGCTTGACATCAGTGGAATATTTAATTATTTCAAGTTTATATGGTTTCCTCTTAATAAATAATTATTTTTATGACTTTAATATATTTGTGAGGGACCATTTAACCTTATTTTTTAGCAATAAAAAATATAATATTGATGCTTATAATGTTAATATGTCTATTAATATTGAAGTCCCAAAGTTTGATAATATGATTGAAATTAATTTTGAAAACTATTTTCAACAATACCTATGGAAATTTATGATATGATATATGTTGTTATTAAATAAAAAAATAATATAATAATATTTAAGGAATCTAAACATGAGATTGTAAATTTACCAATGATACTTTGAATGCTTATATTCTGCCTACTAGATGCTCTCCTTCTACATTGGGTGGTAAGTGTCATTACCATAAATTTTAACCCAAAAAACCAAGAAAAAAATGTATAATTTTTTTGAACATTACATTTAGACAAATGATGATGTAGAGGGAGTGAGTTAAACTCATCAAATTGTAAACTTGTTCAATTAGGACTAGTTTTTGTAGCCCTTCCAAAGGACAAATCCAGATGGTTTGAAACTTTTACAAGGTTTCAATAAAAAATAGGAATATTTTAAACTACCCATTACCTTATTACGACACCTCATAAATTTTATTAAATATACTCTAAATGAAAACACATTATCTCACACTTGTCTCTCATAATTAGGTCTCCTCCTTTTAGCTCTCCTAGATTACCTTTTTGGGTTGTTAGATAAATATACAATTTTTTTGGGTTAAAAAATTATATTTTTAGATATGAATTAAGGTAATTCATCCTTATGCAAATTTTTTTGGCATAATTCTCAATGTAAGTGTATTAACTTGACTTCTCGAAACTAGGTTTCCAATTAGGTCTCTTGGCCTTCAAAAATGAGTTTTGATTTATAAACCCTTCACACATGAAAATAATCCAAATAAATGTTTGATTAAACTTTAGGAAACTAAAAATAATCTACAGGTTAAGTTTTAAGCTTTGAAATAAAGTGGAATTAGACAAACCTTGAAATGACCAAAATACCCTAAGCTAGGTTCTTACACACACTAAGAGGTGTACATTTGATGTTTTGAAGTGAAAACCAAGGTTTAAAGGGATTAAATTATTTTATAGGGTAATTTAAATCGTAATACACCTTATAAAATTGAAATAACACTTATTTTAATCCAAAATCAACTCAAAAATTACAATTTTCACCTTAACTATTCACAAAGAAGATAGTGTTCTAGACTGTGTAAACAAAGTTTGAGATTGGAATAAAATTAAAAATTCATAAGAGTTTTAAGAGATATAAATACATTTAATTAAAATAATTAAAACTTACAAACACAATATTAATCATTAAAGTTCTTTCCTTGGACAAGAGAATCCTTTTTCACCTCTTATACTTGACTGTTCATCATGAAAATAGGGTACATAAATAGTGATATAATTTTTTTTGCTTGGATGGAAATTTTTGTCTTATCATGGGTTTTAAAATGATTAAATAATTTTCAAAAACTTTATAAAAACTTTATAACACAATTACATTCATCAAAATACTTGAAATCTATCTAAGAGACCCTTCTCAACACTAAAAACTGGACTGTGTAATACACATAATTCTTGAAGACTGTAAATCTCCTTTCTCTAGCCTGTTTATCAATGATATAGTTAAAAAAAACACAAATTAAATAATTTATATATATATTTAAACTTACCAAATTTTTTAAAAGCATTCACAATAGTCTTCAAATGCCTCTTTCATAAATAAACACTCTTGAATTCAAACAATCATACTCTAAAAATTGTGATGTACAGTCTCTCTTTTCAAGATTTCTCACATTTATTTATTTATTGGAGATAAACCTAGTTATATAAATTTTATAATCACAAATTCAAACCTATACATTCAATATATCATCCTAGAAACACTCTAACTATTTCTCGATTGCCTCCAACATAGGCTTGAGTATGACAACTTTGCATTCTTGGACATTACATGAAGTTTGGATATAAAATATGAGACAAAAAAGGTGTCAAAACACAAATAATCATCTTAATAAATATAATAAATCTAAATAAATCAATATACAACTTTATATTCTAACAACAACATGAATTATCCCATAAAACTATGCTTAGAGATTCAAAAATTTAAATTTGGCATTTTGGTGAGAAAATGTGTAGATGTCTTAAATTCAAATTTTAAGAACACATAGGACATATAAATGATTCATAAGTGTCCTATAAAACTTATAATACATATAATAACTCAAAAAATTGAAATAAAAAACCAAAATTGATCAAAATGGTGATGTTCTTACATCAAACTACTAGCCTTGAAATCTTTCATGAGCTCTTGCTCATAAATCATCCTTTACTACAGATGTTTCCTAATATATTTTAATTATATTTAAAAATCCTTATATTATATTTATGCCTTATGGATCCCATGGTATTCTTATAAGTGATAAGGATTGGTACAATGTTATATCTTCTGCAAAATTACATCTTTCTTCTTTGATATTGATCAATCTCATCTCTAAATCTTCTTCTATTGTACCTACACATACAATAAATTCATTAAATAAAACTAATTCTATATCATATTATTTTCTCCACTCATTTCTACTTACTCATCTTCCTTGTTTGGATACATGAAATCTTTCTCACCTATCAACAACACTTTAGAACCTCTTTTTGATGCTACATCCTCTTCATTCAATGGTAGAAGTGTGTGCTTATGTCCTTTCTCAAAAGTATAATTATTTCTCTCTCCATAATTAATGACCCTCATATCATACTAACAAGGTCTCCCTAAGAGCATAAGGTACACATCCATTGGTATTATGTCACATAGGACTTTGTATTGATATCTTCCAATCTAAAAATTGACCCAACATTATTCATTGACAAGAAATTTCTTCCCATTTTGCAGCCATGAGACCTTATATGGAGTTGGATGTGGTATCCTTTTCAAACCAAGATTATCTACCATTTCAATAACCACTAGATTATTTTTACTACCTAAGTTAATCACCATCTTATAACACTTACCTTGACTTTTGCATGTCATCTTGAATAAATTTTTTCTTTGTGCAATCTCCTTCTCCTTAGGTGGATTGATAAACACTCTCCTCATCAACAATGACTCACCAATTTTTGGATCCTCTATGTGAGATTGAGACCCCACAATTTCATCATATACTTGTACCACTTGGTTTCTATTTTTAATTTGAAAACCACTACCTTGAGAGTCCTCTCGACACTCCCAAAACCTATGAATAGTAAATTTATTACATTCAAAACACTTACCTATGAATTGATTGAAGCCTCTTCCTCTTGGTGTGTATCCTCCTCTAGAGTATGATCTCCTTCCTTTGAATCCACCTCTTGGATTGAATACATTCTCTTGTATTTGTGAACTAATTTTTCCTTCTTCATATGTTTGTAGCTGAATTCTTTATGCATAATCTCATCTATCTCTAAGAGGTTTACTTCTACCCCTTGAGTGTTGGTTTTATCTTCTATTCAAATTGTCTTCTACTTTCAAAACATACTGATAACACTATTCAAGTGTTCTTGGACTTTCCAAACTAAGTTCATCCTAAAAATTATACCTTAATACATTTGGATACCTTGAAATATTCTACAAATCTCCTTCCACATGACTTGATCTAATGGTCAACCTATAAAACTCTTCAGTATACTCGTTGACACTCTTCTCTATTTGCTTCAAATTCTCCAACTTATTGAATAAGTTAGTGTGATAATCACTAGGAAAGAATTTTGAATTAAATTTAGATACCATCCTATCTAAAAATTTAATCTTGGCCTTACCTTTATTTCTTCTTTCATCTTGTACATAGTCCCATTAAAGGACTACATGTCCTTTTAATTTGGTGCAAGCAAACATCACCTTATTCTCATCAGGTACATTCTCATAATAAAAATATTTATCTAGTTATTTGATCCAATAAATATACTATTCAACATATAGGTTGCATGCATATGTGGGAAGTTATATTTTGTGTTTAGACCCTTGTCCTATGAATACCTTCAGTAGCCTATCTATTCCTTCTTCATCTTGCTCAACTTATTTTTATTCTTCTTCTAGTGCATGTGGTTCTTCATATTCAATATTATTAACATCCCTTGTTACCAATCCTCTTCTTTGATTTACCTTTAATAATGTCAATATTGCATTAAAACAAATCCTCAAGTTTATTAACTCCTATAGGATTGCATCTCCCATCTGAATACTTGCTCTTCTACCTCTTCTTGCATTTCTCCTAAGTGAAATTTTAACTTATCAATCAAATTGACTATCAAATAATTAATTTAACTCTTACCTCAAAGAGTATCACCTTTCTTAAGTCTTCCTTTAGGTATATAGCTTGATCTGATACCAATCTAATGTATAGGGAGAGAGTTAAACTCATCAAATTACAAACTTATTCAATTAGGACTAGCTCTTGTAGCCCTTCCAAAGGACAAACCCAGATGGTTTGAAACTTTTACAGGGTTTCAAGACAAACTATGAATAGTTTAAAATACCCATTACCTTATTATAAAACCTCAAAAAATTTCTTGAATATAATCTAAAGGTAAACACACTATGTCACACTTGTCTCTCACAATTAGGTTTCCTCCTTGTAGCCCTCTTAGAGCACCTTTTTGGGTGGTTTGACAGATATACAAAATCTATGGGTATAAAATTATATTTTTAGATACCCATTAAGTGAATTAATCCTTATACAAAGTTTTATGTCATAATTCTCAATAGAAGTGTATTAACTTGACTTCTCCAAACTTGGTCTCCAATTAGGTCTCTTGGCCTTCAAAACTGAGTTTTGATTACAAAACCTTTCACACGTGCCAATAATCAAAATAAATAGTTTATTAAAATTTAAGAAATTAAAACTAGGATATTGGTTAAGTTTTAATCTTTGAAACAAATTGGAATTATGCAAACCATGAAATGGATAAAATACCCTAAGTTAGGTTCTTACATAGGTTGATAGGTGTACATTTGATGTTTTGAAGTGAAAATGGAAGTTTAAAGGGATACAATTATTATATATGGTATGTTACACCATAATACACCTTTTATAATTTAAATAAAACTTAGTTCAATCTAAAATAAACTCATAAATTATAATTTTCACCTTGACTATTCATAAGGAAGACATGGTTCTAGACCGTGTAAACAAAGTTTGAGATTGGAATAATATTACACATTCATAAGAGTTTTTTGAGCTCTAAAAACCTTTAATTCACCTAATTAAAACCACATAACACCATATTAATCATTAAAGTTCTTTTCTTGGACAATAAAATCCTTTTTCACCTCTCATACTTGATTGCTTATCATGAAAATAGGGTAATAAATAGTGATATGAAATTTGATTCTTGGATTACACTTTTTATATTATAAAGGGTTTTAAAATGATAAAATAATTACCAAACAATTTATATCAAATTTATAAAATATTTCCATTCACCATAATACTTGAAATCTATCTAATAAACCCTTTTCAACAATGAAAATTGGACTGTGTAATACACATAATTCTTGAAGACTATAAATATCTTTTCTCTAGCCTATTTATCAATGGTATAGTTATAAAAACACATAGGAAAAACTGTATATATATTAAAACTTATCAATAGTTATAAAATAATTCACAATAGTCCTCAAATGCCTCTTTCATCAATAAACACTCTTGAATTCAAATAATCATACTTAGAAAATTGTGATGTATAGTCTCTCTTTTCAAGATTGATCATATTTATATATTTATTGAAACTAAACCTCATTATATCAATTTTATTATCACTAAATAAAATATATACATGAAATATATCATCCTATAAACACTCTAATTACTTCTTGATTGCCTTCAATGTAGGCTTAAGTATGACAACTTTGCATTTTTGGACGTTACATGAAGTTTGATTATAACATATGAGACCAAATAAAAATAAACATAATAATACCTATAATACATCTAACCAAACCAATATACAAATTTATATTCTAATAACAACTTAAATTATCCCATAAAACTATGTTTATAATTTCAAAAATTTGAATTTGGCATTTTGGAAGGAAAATGCGTAAATGTCTCAAATTCAAAATTTAAGAACACCTAGGATCTATAAATGATTCATAAGTGTACTATAAACCTTCTAAGACCTCTAATGACTCAAAAAATTGAAATAAAAAACCAAAATTGATCAAAATGGTGATGCTTCTGCATCAAATGACATTAGAATATAATTTATATAAATGGTTACCCATAATTTGCAACATGTTACATGATTTATCCAACTTAAATAACTCACTCTTATATTTATAACTATAATTAGTAGAGTATATAACTCACATAAATTTATTAATGTAATTAATAATTGAATTAAATATTTTAAAACTACTTAACAAGATATATTTATGGGGATGTAGGGGGATAACACATATTAAACATTTGACATATGTTCAATTTAAATTTCAAAATACTTATGTATTATGTGTGTGTATATTCCTGAATGCTCATGTTTGTATACCATTAGAATAACCACACTTCATAAATATGAACCCATACAATGAGTATGAATGAAAAATTAGTTATTTATTATGTTCAACAACTAAGATCATGATAATAATTTTAAGACATACGTTACATTTAACTCATATATAATAGACATACATCTCATCAAAATTTACACATTATTCTCACAACCCAAATATATTCCATTTACAACTAGTTATTCTTAAAATAAACATGCTCAAAACAACCAAGGGTTATAAAAAAGATAAATTTTTTGTTTTAAATGTTTTTTTTTATAAAATAAAAAGGGGTAAAAACTTTATTAAATTTAAAACATCAAATTACAAAAGCCTCCAAACAGCCCAAAAGACAAGCAAACCAAAAATAATAGCCTCAAACCTCAACTCCACCAATATCTTTAGCAAGAATGGGTTCCAGTTCCTGACGTAAATTGCCAGGCAGCTGCTCCCATTCATCTGCCTTATGGCCTTCTCCCTCTTCCGATGCCCATCTCGCCAAACAATCAGCCACCCTATTCCACTCTCACAGAATGTGGGCATAGGATACCGACTCCATGCAAGAATTCACCTGTAAAATCTACTACACTATTGTGGCCAAGTGCCAACTCACATTATAAATTTTCCTTTCCAGGATCATGTTAATCAAGACTTGAGAATTAGCTTCATAGATCACCCTCCTCTAACCCAAAGCATAAGCTCTCCTCAAAGCATATAGGATAGCCAAACCTTCCATCTTATTAATCATCTACACTCCCTGATATGCCAAGAAAATAAAAACCATAGATCCCAAAAAATCTCTAGCAATCCCACCAATCCCAGCTACCCCTGGGTTGCCCCTAGATGACCCATCTGTATTAATTTTCAAAAGCCCAATAGGTGGAGGCATCCACTTCCCAAACCATTAAACTTTCCACTACCCCTGTGTACCACATCTGACACAAGCTGAGATCGGAGATAACTCTCTTATGCCAAATCATTCTAGCACCTCAGCATCCCCTTTTTTCAATGGCAGCATAACCTCGCTCTTCACTTCAATAGATTCCTGGATCATTCCCTTAATTCTTCTCCAGACCTGCTGAGTCACCAATTTTTCTTCCTTAAAAATCTTCCAATTTATTTCTAGCCAAACTTGCCAGAGTAAGAACACGAGGCTAGCGTACCACGCATCCTGTAAGAAGGAAGTCAAAGAAGGGGGACGGCTCACTCTAAACCAAAAATATACCAAAGAGACAGTGTGGATGCACTGACACTGCCATGCGTCCCACCAAAAATGCCACAAATGAAGAGTGAAGGGACAACGAAAGAAAATGTGAGAGGAGTCTTCCTCCTCTTTATTACAGAGCACACACCTCGAAGGACCAAGAAATCCCCATTTCCAAATATTGTCCCATGTCAAATATCTATTCCACACTAAAGTCCATGTAAAATAGTTACACTTCGGCCATGAGAAACCATTCCAAAATTTCTTCCACCACTGAACTTCCCCTCTATCCTCATAATACTGGGAAATCAACTCTTGATAGCCATAGGACACTATATACTTCCCCTTGGGGTTTGGGGACCAGGCTAACCCATCGCTATCCATTAGTGCATTACAACTATGTTAAGATATAATATTCTGTAGGTCCATACACTCTACCTCCAAACCAAGAATCGGCCACTCTTTCGGGGACTTCCATCTAGCAACTGCCACCTGCCCCCAAAAGGAAAGGGATTTAAAGTCGCACACCCTTTTCCAACCAGCTTCATAAAACCTCTGGGCTAGATTACTTAGCTGAGGATATTAGCAAATTATAGGAGGGAAACCATCCCATCAGTCATGCTAAAACTGGACCTCCACCCCACTATTGCATATCCAAAAAAGACCCCTCTTAATCAGTGTGGCTCATTTCTTGAGAGTCACCCAAATTGCCGAGCCTTTACCAACCAAATCATACCATGGAATATTCCTCCAGGGAATCCCAAAAAAATACTTGTGGGACAACACTCTAGCCCACAACCGATCTTGCTCCATGCACTAGCGCCAGTATAGTTTGGTAGCCAAAGTAGTCCCAAATTAGCACAAATTACCGTAATCCCAGCCCGCCAAACCTCTTTGGGCTGCAAACTGTCTCCCACTTAATTAGGCTCCACTTGGTCAAAGATAAATTCTCAGCCCATAAAAACTATCTTGTTAAGGATTCTAAGTCCTTAACAAAGCTCATCGGTGCCACCTGGACCATACACCTATAGATAGGGAGAGCCTGCACCACTGATTGAATCAGTTAAACCTGACTTGTAAAGGATAACCAATGATGGGTCCAATGATTCACCTTGTCTCAAAATTTGTCTAGGATCACCCACCATGACTCCTTAGCCAGTTGGCCAATAGAGATAGGAATCTTGAGATAAAGCAATGGGAGATTCCCAATTTGAAACCTGAGGATAAAAGCCACTCTTCGCTATATGGCTGGAGGAGTGTTAAAGAAAAAAAAGATGATTTTCCCTCATTAATTACCTATCCAAAAGTAACAAGGTAAACATCTAGGCTCTTGCATATGTTAGATGCCTCCTTAATAGTATCCCTACCCATCAAAGCCACATTGTCCACAAACTCGAGATGGGATTGTACAGGGATTTCCCCTCCCCATTGCCAACCCTCAATAGCATCATCATCGACATTTCTTTTGATCAATCGACCCAAGCCTTCCACCAACAGAAAAAATAAGTAAGGAGAGAGAGGGTCACCTTGCCTTAATCCATGAGAAGCCCCAAAGAGATTAGAGTGCTCACCATTAATTAGAATAGAAAAGGAGGTCGAGTTCACACAACTCAAAACCCAATGAATCCAATCCTCTACAAAACCAAAGGCACTCAAGACCTTCTGGAGGAAGGACCACTAAACTCTATCATAGGCCTTTGACATATCTAGCTTGATAATTATTGCCTTCTCATTAGACTGGGCCATGGAATGTATAGTCTCAGTAGCCATCACCACCCCATCCAAAATTTGTTGGCCCTCCACAAAGCCACCTTGCTCCTCTGAGATAAGCACAAGTAACCACTTTTTTAACCTCTCATCGATCAGCTTAGAAATAATTTTATAAGTGACATTTCAGAGGGAAATGGGCCTAAAAAGACTCAGCCTATCAGCCCCAACACCCTTAGGAATGAGAGCTAGGAAGGTGGAGTTCAAAGCCTGAAGCGTTTAGTTGTTCCTCTGGGATTCTTGAGCAATAGCCAGGAGGTCAAATTTAATAATTTCCCAAAATTCCTAGAAAAACTCAATCAAGAAGACATCTGGACCAAGCGCCTTTCCTTTCTACATCATAAAGACTATCCTCCTTAACTCCTTTAAGGATATATCCCTCATCAAATGTTCATTCATATCCCTAGTCACCAAAGAGGGAATACAAGACAAGATCTGGATCTCTTCAACCTAGTCTTCCTGTGCTTCTTCCTTGAATAATGAAGCAAAATAATGTACTACCTCATTAATGATACCCTGCATAAAATAAATAGTCTCCCCGCTGTCCAACACCAAAGAAGTAATCCCCATGCCATGCTGTCTATCCCGAACCGAATTGAAGAAGAAGGCTATGTTCTTATCCCCTTCTCTAAGCCATTCAATTTGGGCCTTTTGTTTCCAAAAGATTTCCTCCCTTAGTTCCCATTCCTCCAAAGCTTTTAAGGCCCTAACTTCCTCCCTCAACAAAACCTTAGTCATTCCCTCATCTCAAATGTATCTGGTAATGACATTCAGCTCCATCTGCGCCTCATTTTTCTTTTGGAAAATGTTCCCAAAACTTTTTTAGTTCCACTTTTTGAGCCGGTACTTAACAAATTGGTGAAGCTTAACAAAAGTATATATTGTTATTCCTACATCAGGCCTGCCCCTCCTCCACCAATCCGCCACTCATCCAAACAGGTCCAGGTCCTTAAACCACATAAGCTAAAACTTGAAAGGCACCTTCAGAGGCTCACGGGAAGAAGAAATGACCAATTTTATTGGCCAGTGGTCTGAGCCCCTCTAATCAAGAATCTCAAGGTAGGAAGACCATGGACCCCCCCAGTAATAGGAGGTCATGAATCTATCTATACACTCTGCAATGCCCCTGTCCCCCACTCTTCAATTGTTCCAGGTAAAGCATCCATTAACTGACTTGATATCCACTAAATTGAGTGCCTCAATATTATCCTAGAGTAGGAGAGAAGAAGGTTCTAGCTATGAATTACCTCCTCTCTTCTCTGTTAAATCAAGAATATCATTAAAGTCTCCCACCATAATCCAAGGCAAATAGGGAAATAATTGACGAATAAAGTGGATGTTTTTCCAAACAAGAAGTTTACCTTGGAAATCTGTAGGAGCATAAACATCAGAAAAAAGGACTGATTCACCTGACTCAAAACATGAAGCCACCATAGATAAAGAGGATTTAAATGAAATCCAAGACACAAGTTGGATCTTGCGTGGATTTCGAAAACAAACCACACCCCCCGAAGATCCATGAGCTCCAATGCACTTCCATGAACCATACCTCCATAACTTTGGTGTGATATTCCTCATATCATCCATAGAAACTTTAGTTTCTTGAAGAAAGAGAATATCAGGTACTTGACATCTAACTAATTCCCTAACATTCTTTTTTCTGGGACCACTGTTTAGTCCCCTTGCATTCCACAAGATAATGATCATTTTGGAGGAGTTACAAAGTGCGAGTCTAAAGTCTTAACCACACCAGACTCCACCAAGGTCTCCCTAATCATCTTGAGTCTATCCATGTCCTTCTTGCACCCCACTTTAGCACTTTTTTCTAACATCCCCTTCTTTCCCTCCCTTTGGAGAATACCCAAGTGAGGAGAAGATTTTCCTTTCTTATCTACTTCTATCCCCACCACCCTTGTCAAAGGGTACAAGTCCTCTCCATTCTATTCCAGGTCCCTATCTGTCACCTCCCCCCCAATTCCTCTATCTACCCCTCAACAACCATGGGTAAGGCTGACTCTTCCTAAAGAACCACCATAAGATTGGCTGAATTAATCTCTGGTACTGAACTTCCCATGAGCTACTCCCACTCATTAATCCTAGATTTACTTCTTGGTAGCCCAATTCATCCAAGATTTCAAACCTATTGAAAGAGTCATCATCCTGCCTCTCCTTGAAGGTCCTCTTCTAGCCCCTATTATGGCTTTGAGCTTTCATTTGTACAAAACCTTCAGCATCCCTGCTCTCCCCAACCCCTAATTTCTTCCCTTTATCGGTGTTGGGAATGCTGCTCGGTGGTGGTTGGGGATGTTGCTCCATTGTCTTAGCCTTTAAACATCTGCACACTAGGTGTCCATACTCATGGCAAAGGTGACACTTGAAGGGAAGGGTCTCATAGTCCAATTATTGCACTTAGGAGTATGAACCCGCACTCATCTCCAGCGCATCAGGCAATGGTTTGCTTAAATCAATTTCCACACAAATTTAGGCAAAAGTCATGACTTTCTTACCTAAAGTCTGAGTAGAAGACCCCATCGGCCTTCCAAGCATCGAAGCTAACATGAAGAGAATGTCCTCATGATAGCATTCAATAGGAAGTCTGGGGAGCCTAACCCATACCAGAACTCGAGTTGGTAATTCCTCAGAAGGATTAAAACTAGCATGCCAAGGTTTAACAAAAAGTTTGACCTGATTGTAAAAGTATGACCCTCCCTCAAAAACCTTGTTGCAGTCAGCTAGACATACAAATATGACCATGAAGTAGTTATTTGCCAATAACGTGACCTCCATTTATCCCTCTGGCTCCCACACTCTCCTGGCCCAACCCTCTAAAAATTGAAGGGAAACTTTTAGACCCAAAAACTTGCAATATAAAGAATGCTTGGAATAATATTCCACATCCTCCAAAATCATATCAAAAGGAATTACCAATTTAGGTCATTCCTTGCATTTCTCCAGGCAACCATTAATCTTCATAATCCTGGATCCCTTGGGCAAGCTCCAATCCATTGCTCCTAAATTTTGG
Organism: Torreya grandis; assembly: GCA_037957365.1. Taxonomy (NCBI): domain Eukaryota; kingdom Viridiplantae; phylum Streptophyta; class Pinopsida; order Cupressales; family Taxaceae; genus Torreya; species Torreya grandis. Next base: position 2,193,666 of record JARHVA010001065.1, on the reverse strand, counting down.
GAAGAAAACTCTTGACCTACTATTTTACCTTGTTGTTCCTCCCTGTTCATGCCCACAGCTACACTAAAGCTTTTGCCAAATGCAATTTTTAAAGGCTCTTGTTGAGCCATGATCACACCCTCCTTGGTCCAGCATGACCCTACGATGCCTTTGCCCAATGCCTCAGCCCTTCAACACTCCCTCGCTCCCACAAACTACACCTGCACGCACCAACCCACCGCTTTGAACAGGCTAGGGCATGGCTGCCCTAGCTCGGTTGTGACCTGCACACGCTGCAGCCCATCATTCTCTATTCCTATTTTAAATGTTTCAAAGATATCCTAATTGATGATTATATACCTCTAACAATGTAAATGTGAATAAATATAATCCTTTGAACATGAATAAGGATACCTAGCTGATAGGCCATAAATACCTAATTCCCTAGACTTGCACTCAAACCACTGAGCTACGAACATATCCAACACAAACTTAAGATCAAATGTAGTTATGGTTGTTTAACAACCTAGTGCATACAAATAAAATGATGCATTCATCATTAGGATACCATTCAATAATTAATGGGGCTCAATCCATTTGAAAAGGCATAACCTACCTAACAAAATCTATTCATGATCCACTTATCATATACCATAATAATAATGGTATTTTGATACTCTAATCATTCTTTCCAAAATTTTAAGGATTAAATTACCAGTCACAAACATGGTTAACATCAAAGGATAGACCCTAAGTGTTAGTATTTAATGTTCATGCTCACTCCCCAGGCTACCTACTTATTAGATCATGTGTTCTTGTTGTTTTATCTGAAATTGATTTAATATAGAAATCTCAATCCTAATTATATAAATGGAATAAAATAGTGCATGGTAATGTAAATATAGTTTTAAATAGAAAATTGAATATAAATGACTATAATTGACTAAGTGAAACATAAATAAACAAGGATAAACTATGAAAAGGAGAGATAAACTTATATTTTTGAGTCATTAGTTGACTACAAAATAAAATATAATGTAGGAAAAATATAATATAGAAAACCCATAAATCTCTCAGAAGATGTACATTAGTGATTTGATAGACATGAACACCTAGTGAGGATAGGAGTGACTACTGCTATTATCCATTTTAGTTGATTCTATATTTTTATGGGAAACTATAAATTATAGAATGATCTAGTGTAAAAATGATAATTAGGTCTTTTTACACTGATTTGATCTTCATAAAATTTACAGATACATATATATGACTTCTTGAAGTTGTAAACCCTAGATTGTGCTACAAGGAGATATACAAATGTGAATGAGTAAAATGGGTAGTGGTTGGGATTGTGATAGACCTTAACACCCCATTTTTATAAGTGCTACCTACTTATAAATACTATGAAGAGGGATCAAATAACCATGCATTTCTCCCACCTCGGTTCTTTATGAAATTATACTCCTTTGGACATATTAATGCACACACACACATATAACTTGAATACTTGATCTTTCATGGTTAGGTATGCATAAAACCAAATTCATACTCAACTCATGACTTCTTTAAGTGCTTGTAAATTTATTTTATAGTAACTAGGACCCTTTTTTCAATGTGAACTTATGTGAATAAGCTCTTATAGTAAAATTGATAATCTTTGCAAGATATATGAAATAAATGAATTGAATGTGCTTTTATATTAGTTCATGTATGAAAAATACTTGTTAGAGAGTTTATAGATTTAAAGGTTAACCCTATGGAAAATTTCCTTTTTGAAATTTTGAATCTTATGAGGGAAGGACAAGATTGATAGATAAGGACATGAATGCTAGGTGTTCCTATCCCTTCAGGAAAGTTACTAAGTTTGGGGTTTGAGTCAAAGCATACAAATGCATAAATATGTTTTCAAAAATAATTTAATTTATGTAAATGATAATAGATGGCCTTATAATTAAAATGGGTCTCTTATTATGCCTATGGTAGTTCAAATTATAAAAATAGGTGTCAATTAAGTGCACATGTTAATTAATGGTAAAAAGGGATATAATAGGCATGTTCAAATATTATTGACCAAATTTAGGTTTTTACATTTCATTCCCCTTTAGTCTAGAAATGAAATTATTAGATTAAAGGAAACCCATTACTTAGTGTGCAATTCAAACTTTATATTTGAGATGTATAATTCAATCGTGCAAGGTAGTGTACAATTTAGTGAACCCTAAAAAACACATGAAGTAGTCATTTTGTTCCTTTGTAAACAAAACTTTGCAAAATTGAATTTGAACATTTGAATCTTTTATTAAACTTTAAAAATTTAAAATTTGAAATGAAATTTGATAAATAGGAAATTGATTATGTTTGTATAATTTGAAAATTGAAATGAGAGTATGGAATGAATACATATGTATGTGTGATATACATGACGATTTTATGACTTTGATTGGTGATGATGCTTCCTTGAAGCATTGGATAATTTGTGCCTCCCATGAAGCACTTGGAGAAGATTGTTCCTTAGCCAAAACATTAGAGAAAATTAGGGGTGATCAAACCCAAACTTGCAGTTGCTATTTTGAAGTGAAAATATTACTTATTAAAGAATGATGAACTTGACACTTACAATAATATTTTAATGCCTTTATTTTGTGTTCTTACTTGGATGTATAATGGTAGATTTTATGTGACCATATCTTGGGTTGAAAACTCTTTATTACCAAAAGTGATTCTTGTGTTTGCATCATTGAAAGCATTCACGATTGAAGCAAATGTAGTGGGTTATGTGTAACTAAGAATAACATTATCCTTAATACAACATAATTAATATCTTTATAGACTAATGAGGTTTTGAATAAGTCCAAAATTGAATTTTTGGTAGGAGTATTCTTATTTTATCAATAATATCATATCCTTTAGATGCTTTACTTGTCATGTGGGAGGAGGAAGAGGTTGAGGAGGAACATACTGACTACCTCCATGATGTGGTGGCCTACCTTGTTGATTATTAAAAACATGGACTGTGGTACCTAATATAATCCATGATTGAATAATGGTAATGAAATGATTATTATTATAAACTTGGAGTTTAGGTGGAGAAATGAAAGGTGTCATAGATGTCATTTATTACCAAGTTGTGATTGGTGACATTTATGATTGAATATTGAAACAATGAGAATCTAGTGGCATTTTGGATTTACTTTGAGCAAGATCAATAGTATTAGAAACACATAAGTCTTCATTTATATAGGTTATGCTTGATTTAACAAAGTTTTCTATTAAGGATGTTTGCATTTTATCTATTATAACCATATGATTGTGAGCAAGAGAGATGAAATTGATTGAATAAAATATGAAACCCTAGAAGTTTATAACCCTAAGGAAAACTTAGGGTTATGCAAGGTTTGATCAGTACATGAGTTCACTAAATGTTTTATCTATTTTTGAAATTAATATTACAGTTAATCATAATTCATATAAAATGTAATAGACTAGTGCATGGTACCATAAATAAAATTTTAAACAAAAAATTAAAGATAAATGATTGAAATTGATGAAGTGAAACTAAAAGAAACAAGGATAAACTATGCAAAAGAGATGTAAAATTATATTTTTAATTCATCAAGTGACTAGATAGGAAAACATAATGTAAGGATAGATAGAATGTAAAAAAGCTAGAAATATCTTAGAGGTTATGCTTAAGTGCTTTGATGGACAGGAATGCCTAGTGAGGACAAGAGTGACCACCACTATTATCCATGTTGGTCGATTCTATATTTTAATGGAAACTATAAATTTTATAATGATCAGGTTTGATCATGATAGTTAGGTATTTTTGTGCTAATTTTATCTTTAGAAACTATTCAAAGACCTGTATGTGCCTTCTTAAAGTTAAAAACCCTAGATTTGTATATTGTGTTATAAAGGGGTTAATGGTTGGTATTGTGTTACACCTAAACACCCCATTATGTTGAGTGTTGACTAGATACCAATTCTCTAAAGAGGGATCAAATTTCCATGTAGTTCTCCCACCTAAGTGCTTTGTGCAATTGTGCTCCTTTTATTGGGTTGGTTATGATCCAAAGATGTTTTACTTATTTAGTTTGTTATTAGTTTTGTAAATAATATGTTTGTTCAGGTTGGCTAACTAATTAGTTGGTTTTTATAACCAAATATAGTAATATTTAAAAAATGTTTTGATTTTGAACATGTTATTCATGAATGATTATATTGAATACATTTTGATTTATATTCCTCTACTATTAGATCTCATTAGTGGTATTAGAGTGAGTTTGCTCATAGAGGAGTGAAGATTGAAAAATGATTTTTTACCACCATTATTACCACAAATGACTCTACAAGAAATTCTTCATCCAAATTACCATAAAGAGATGTAAGCCTAAGACACACTATGTTTACCTAGAGAGGATGAATTTGATCACACCTATATATACTCGTATCTTCTTAATTATGTTTGTATACTAGTGTAATAAGAAAAGAGTTGGAATGTAGACATTGAAAAAGAATGACACATTATTCACCAATTGATTCTAACATTTTTCAACTATAAGAGGGGTTTTTGTTTAAAGTAGGTCATCAATTATAGGATCCAAATCTGGGTACTCTTATAGAAAGCTTTAACAGATATTTTATTACACTAATGCCTTCACTTGATTATAAGAAGAGATTTCATCATTGAAATTAATTTTTATTTGTATGACAACCTTCCTAAAAAAATTAGTGATTTTGACCTATACAGCATAGTGTAGTAGTTTCAGTAAGATGCTTTAAAGCTAGAGACATGTACAATACTTTTTGTAGTGTGATGGATTAAAAAGTGGTGCAATAATTCCAATTTAGTGAAATAGGTTTGATTAGGTTTTTTTTTTGTCTTATTTTTTTCATTGTGGGCTCTATTAGGGAAGCTAATGCATTTTATTCAATGCAAGTAAAAAAGGCAAACATATTCTTTCATGCAGGTGAAATATTAGGTAAAATATTTTTTATATACATCATTTTTTTTTCACAATCCTTAAAAAAAGAATACATATTTTTTTTCCCCTTTTTTTAATCAAATTGATGAAAAGCATGGTGGTTAATCAAATTTTGTTCGTCATTTGGTATAGGGAGGTCAAGGGTTAAAAACCCTTTGGTCTTATATTTTAATCAAAATTTATTTTTTATCTCATTTAAACTTGTAAAAGAGTTATAAAGGGTGGAAAATTTAATTTTTGGAGATATAAGGGTATAATTATTTCATATTTTTGACAAGTTGTAGAATTGTCACATTGTAATCATAAGCTATTTGGTGGTAAAGGCCAAATCCCAATAACATTCACACTTTTTGACTTGATTGTTATTTTTGAAATCCTCATGGCTAAATTTTAAGTCTAATCTATGAAAATATAATATTAACACATAAAAAATACAAGAAATGGTCAATGAATATGGAAAACATACTTATTTTTAATGATTTATGGGAAATAACAAAAAAAGAGACCACATCGCCCATTAAAGCTACAAAATTGCTTGAGTTTTAAATGATCCAAAAATTAGAAGTTTTGATTGAAAAATATTTCAAGAGCATGAAAATAACATAGTAACAATGAATTCTCTGAGAAGAGATGTTTTATTACTCAAAATTGCAATATATCTATATGCTTATCTCTGGGAAGAGATGCCTGATTTCCATTTCAGGTTACATCTTCATTTATACACATTTTTAAAGTAGGATGAGGATGTGTAAGGTCATAAATATTGAGGGAGATTAAGTGGTATGACTTTGATGATTTAAAATAATACAAAATTTGAGGAATTACTAGTTTTATAAACTTATTATTTTTAGACTACACTACTAAAAGTGAAATTTGGGGCACTTCCATTGGGTTTTAGAGGGTCAAAAACCACTAAGAAAATATTAGTGCCATCTCACCACATTATCCTTGTTATTATATTTCTAATGGTTCAAACAGGGAGTCAATTGGAGATACGGTGCAAAAGTTATGGCTCCCAGAAGTTCCATCATCAATTGGGGTAGAACCGTCACCCGAATTATCGCCTGAATTGTTACCCAGCTCATTAAAAGTGTGATAAATATATGCTTAATTTTTTAAAATCATCATGTTTATCTTATTTAATTATCCACATTTAATCCATTAAAATTAATGTTAGGAAGACATTAAAATATATAAATGAAAAAAAATGTACTTATAAAAATATTGACCTCTTAATATAATTATTAAATAATAAGCTTAGTATTGAAGAAGTTTCTGAATATCTCTCTCGCATGAAAATTCTAAAATAAGAGTATTGTAATATAGATAAAAAGATTGATGATGACATGATCATATCCATAACTTTAAATGGTGTTAGTTCTATGTATACTAACTTTGTTGAAATGTTGAAACTTAGTGATAAGCTCAATGGTGCAACATTTGATTCTATTTGTGAGTTATTGACTCAACATGAGTGATAATTTATAGAGAAAAAGAGTATGCCTACTAAATAATCTCACTATACAAAGTATAGATCACATCAAATAGATCATCACCATGTATAAGGGTGGCTTAAAAATGATTCTCTGAAATACTGTCTAAGACGTTCTCTGAGACACTCTCCACATCATTCTAGATAGTCTCCACAACATTCTAATCAACACTCTCTAGGATCTTCCAAAAACATACATCACTATAAGCACTCTTTTCATTCTAGTGGTTATTTTAGTGATTTATCTTATTTTAGATCTCACTGACACATGAAATATTCTATGTGTTTCAAATGTGGTGGTATTGGACATCTTGAAAATGTATGTCCTTCTCGATGACCCCACTCTCCACACAAAAATAACGTTAAAGAAACTTATGTGGGTCATTATAATGGTATATATTCTAGTTATTACATATCTTTAGGTTATTATAAAACTTCATATGATTAGGAGGCATCTTATATGGCTGAGATATAAGGTCCTAATTGACTTAACAACCTATTTTGAGTGATTAGTGATCTGCTCATCTTATGTGAACTACTAGGCTCAAGATTGAGATCTATTATAGTAGCATTTTTTGGATTGTGTTCTTGATTTATTCTAGTTTTGAATTTTGATCCATGTTATTCATGACATGGAGAAAACATGATTTTTTGATTTTATTTCTCTTGATGCACAACTTCTCACCTCTCTCTTTATAAGGGGATAAGATATAACATTGGTTGGTCTTCAATTAGTCATTGGTGATAATACGAGTTAACAGGGGTTGATATCACCTTTAATGTTGAGCAAAGGTTGTAAACATTTATTAGACATCAAGGACATGGCCATACACATTACAAGTTGGTCACTTTTATGGGTTTTTGTGTGGAGCCTTATGTGAATTGTTGTAGTTGGATAGGCTTTGATATGGTTCTACTATAATACGGTATGGATGATCATAAAAGACAAGCAAGCCTTGACCATGTTCTTTAGCCTTTTATGCCATAACTCACACGATGGGATTATTTATGGAGCACATCATTCTTAATCATTAGCAAGAGGTATAGTGCACCAATTTTAGTTGTGTAAGATTTTATTTTATGACTTTAGAGTTATTACTCTAGTTATTTCATCTTATATACCTCTTTGGATCAAGGGGAAGTTTGTTGGGTAAGTTATGATCCAAAAATGTTTTACTTATTTAGTATGTTATTAGTTTTGTAAATATTATGTTTGTTTGGGTTGGCTAACCTTTTAGTTGGTTTTTAAAACCAACTACATCAATCTTTAAGAAGCATACTAATTTTGAACATGTTACTCACAATTTTTATATTTAATAATTTTTGATTTATATTCCTCCGCTATTTGATTTCATTGCCTTTGACTATGTGAATGCATCTATATTTGGTTTAAATATTTCATTATGTTTGGTTAGGGATACATAAAACTAAATTTATATTTGGCTCATGAATAATTGAAGTGTTTGGAAATTAATTTGGGAATGATATGGACATTTTTTTCAATGTACACTTATGTTAATAAGCTCTTGTATTAAAATTGATAAGCCTTCAAGGATATATGAAATGAATGAATTGAATGTGCTTTTATAGAAGCTCAAGTGGGAAAAATACCCATTGGAGAGTTTATATATCTAAATTCTGACTCTAAGGATGCTTTATTTTTCAAAATTTTTACTCTTGTGAGGGAAGAACATGATCAACATATAGGGACATAAACACTAGGCATTCCTATCCTGTCGGGTGTTCTTATCCCTTCAGGAAAGGTACTAAGTTTAAGGTCTGAGTAAGAATATACAAACACATAAAGGTGTCTTGAATAGTAATATCATTTTTGTAGATGAAAATAGATGGCCTTGTAATGAAATTAGGTCTCCTCTTATGCTTAAGATAGTTCAAATTGGAAAAATAGGTGTCAATTAAGTGCACACATCAATTAATGGTAAAAAGGGATAAAATAGGCATGATCAAGTATTTATGACCAAATTTAGGTTACTAAACTTACATAAGTGGGATTAGAGCTAGCTATAGTTCATCTCACAACTCATAATGTTAGATCTTATAGCTACCCCCATGGGTAAAATTATGGCCAATAACTATCCCACACATAATTAGTCCTCACCCTGACAACTCACCCATGAGTATGAGACCTAAAAACAACCACTTTCATGACCCAAACACAAAAAAGAGAGGCATGAATAGAATTATAAATTTGAGAAAGAAAATGGATGTGGTTCTCTATTACATGAAATTTATTTAACACTTTATAAAGGTTAAAAACATTTGAAAGATAACATATTGCACATATTTGATAAGAAATTATACATAGGTAAACAAAAAATAGCTACATATTTATTTATTAAAAATAATCCTATTAAAAATGGTAAATGATTGGTATGCTCAGAATCTATATTATTATTCACATAAAAGCTTAAGCTTATGGGACATTATTTGCACATCAGACCCAATGTCCAAAATACTAACTAAATACATGCCTATACAATTACTCATATAACTTATTAACATAAGTTATTAATGAGTAAAATAATATTAACCCTATAAAGTAATCTAAATAACTATATTAATTCTAAATGGGTGCCTCACACATGAGATGGAATCCTTGACTAACTAATAACATATTAACAAAAAAATATAATTTAGATCACAAGACCTAACAAACTCACCTGATCCAAAGGGGACCAAAAGATAATATAAAGTAAATGATCATGAAGCCATCTAAAAATATCTATCATAATCTATAAATTATCCACCTTTACATCTAGTAATTATCAACTGGTATCGCTTCTCCAAAGGATGATATAACATGAATATGAGCATAATCTTGGACATATATTATCCCCTCTAATCATCCATACTTGAAATGTAGTACAGACATCATCATGAAAATATTCAACCACATTGATTCATATCTCAATGATAATTTGGTACCTATGTATGCCACATCTCACCAAACACCTAATAACACTAGTCAATTTTCAAACACTACTGGTGCTAGTAAACCCTATCATCTATGTATGCATTGACAATAGATCAAAAAATAATACATTACCTTCCCCATATTATATGAGAGGTGAGAATTATATGTAGTAAAAATGAGTAAGATCCTCATCAATGATATCAAATAAATAAAAAATTAAAAAATGGATATAAAATAATATACTCCTATCGTCTATCTAAAAATGCCACTACAACAAATCTAAATCCCAGTGCTAGCAGTGAACTCAAGATTTGTGGGTTTCTATCTATTATGTCGATCCTAAGGGTCTTATAAGCCTAAAATAAAACATATTTATTTCATTATTATGGGTGACATGATAACACAACGTTATACTTATGGTTTCCTCATAAAATCAACCCGTTTTCAATTTCCAAGAAATATTAAGGTGCCATATATGATTGAAAATGCACTAGTTATAGATTTTATACTCCTTATTTCTCCATTTTTAACATATTTTGAATAAAATCATAGGAAGGAGACTCTAAATAAAGTCACTAAAAACCTAAAAATAAAGTGGTTATGTTCCTATCTCCTTATAAAAATATAAAATGCCAAAAATAGCTTTTATATAGGCTATAACACTAAAAATTATAGAATTTAATTGTCTTTGCACCTTATGAGAATTTAAATCATAACCTCCTAAAATATCAAATTATTATAAATAACTTATTTTCCAACTCATCATAATAATCACTTCATAAATAGAGTTTCTAGTTTTAATATAACTCATATTACATGTTAATTCTAGAAATTGATGAACTGCATTCAAAAAAGGAACATGCAAAGTATTGAACTTGAGACCTCATTTTACTTTATGGATTTAAAAAATTTATTTAAAAATTCATCTATATTTTCAATTGAAGTGTGTATTTCAAATATTATAGATAAAGAATATTTATTAGCCACACAAAAAATACAAAAATAAAAGTATAAGCTTTTAACTTAATCTGGTAATGCATAAGCACTACTAACCTTTGTAGGATTCATACGAAAACACATTTTTCTAACAAAAATTTATTTTATGTAATTTTTTTCGCCATTGGATAATGTAACTTTAATCCAATTAAATTATCCTCCATCAAATGATGCTGCATGTCAAATAAAAAACACGTCCTTCAAGTAATAGTTTCATAAAAGTTTGAGGAATATTTTTGGAAGGATTATTTAGTAGAGCTATAAAACATATAGAAGATCATAATGAAAAATCTATATTTATTAAAAAAATGTAATGCATCTCTAGGTTGATATAACACATGATTCTACCTTCTTGAATAACATGTTAAGGTACAAAAATTCACACCAATGCAAAGAACACTACATGAATAAGAGATATGTCCATTCATTTTTTGAGGTATATAGTCGACACTTATACCAAAATATTGTAGAAGCTATAAGATTAGAATTAATCATATATAATAGACGTGAATATAGAGAGTATATTAGATAATATAGAGTATATATGTGATAATAATATTGTAACAGAAAGAGTAGAGGTATAGAGTAAAGAACATTATAAAATGTAATAAATGTTTTATACTTATATTTGATTAAAGAGAAGTTAGAGAAGGATAAATATGTGTATAATGTATATTAATGTATGGATAACAATAATCATAGTTTAAAATTTTATTAATGAATGTATTAATAAGGAATAAACACCAATACTAATCTCTGCACAATGTTATCTCTAATTGAAGTCACAATGAACCCATACATATATTACATAGTAAAATATTTTATGTCAAAATTTAGTGGTGCCACCTTAAATTTGGCTAGCTTATGTATAAGGGAGATTAACTCACATTAAGGAGACCAAAACATTTTAGGAATACAATATCTATTAAAAAATTACCATGCCTAATAGAGTGAGGAAGATATTAAAATTGTGTGTTATCCCTATCTAAAGGGATAAGAAATTAAGTGATGGTGCATGAGAAGAGGATGATAATTGAAATAATTTAACCAATTTATAAATCAAATATGAAACTTGAGGGGAATAAATAGATTTAAAATTATAAAGTATGATAATGCTAGTGGATTAATAAGAGTTAAAAAATAAACTGTAATGAAATTATAAGAAGAAAGGATGATGAGGATAAGCAAAAATAAGAAGAAGAGAAAAAAAGGAAGAGGAAGAAAGAAGAAAAAAAATAAGGAAAAATAAGAAAGGGGAACCAAAAAAAGATATGGAAGAAAAAAAAAGGAAGGAGGAAGCAATAAAAAAGGAAAGTAAAGAAGAATACCTAGAGAAAGATGAAAACAAAGGAAAAGCTGGCATAATATAAATTTAGGAGATCATGTCTAAAAGATCCAAAAAGATATGATAATAGTTAGAGGGATAAATATTTAGTGTGTTTGGAGTGATTGGATCTATCTCATACCCTTAAATGACACCTACATACCCTCTTAGATGTGTTAAATCCTAGTTGACCAAAAATAATTAGTTAGCCTCTAGCATTATAGTACATCCTAGCCTACTACAACATACACTAGGAGGCTAGATTGGAGTGGCATTGCAAAAAATATGCCAACTAAGAAATATAATATTAAAGATACTTTGATTAAGAACATTAGGGTGGAATATATGCCTAGATGAAAGATTATGGAAGAGAGGATAAAGTAAGTACTTAAGGCCCTAGTAACTACAAGACTTTGGTATGGCCCTGATGACACTTTTATAATAGAATAATAACTAGAATATACAATGGATAAACTTATCAGTAAATATACAATGGATAAACTTATCAGTAATGCTAAATTAGAAGTATAAAAATAGGAAATAAGGGGAAATTCCATTACAACACATGAGGTAGAGTTATTAGGCCCACTTAGAGAGAAACACATAAGATGGAGTGCAAAGTAGAATTTTACAACTTGTGGATAGTGATGGGGGATGTTAAAACATATTTGGTATACTTCATTCACTAGAAAATTTCAACTCAAGAAAATAAAAAGGAATTTTATGACTTTGAGAGGCAACTCACTATATCATCTACGAGCTATGACTCTAGTAAAATTATCCCAAATAAGAGAGATAAATTGATTGATTTGGAGGATGAATACAAAGAAAAGAAAGCATAAATAATATTTATATTTGAAGAAATGGAGGACTATGGATCATGTTAAAAAACCAAATGAAGAAAATGGAGGAGAAGACTATAGAGCATGATGCTTACCCAAAAGTTTTAGAGGCTACACCAACTCCAAGGGACATTATGAAAACAACCAAGGAGGACATTACATTGGATTGTAAAATTATGAAATCGAAAACACTATTGTTGAATTAGAAAACCTTATCTAATACTATGGTGGATAAATATGAAAAATACCTTTCATAGGAGGGGTAACTACTGCTAAATAAGGTTTTTGAAGACAAGGGGTGACACTATCCTATAAAACCAATCAATAAAGTTGAGAAATTATAGTGTGGTATCTTATTTCAAACATCTAAGTTTCTGGTTGTTGATCATGTTACCCTTTCATATCTAGTTTTGATTAGTTTTTACATATACCAATAAATGAGTTGTTTTGGATTGAGCCTACCAGGATTATTCAAGGATGTCTGTAGGATGAGACAAGAGAATGAAATCCATGTAAATGTTGGTAGAAGTATTCAACAAAGATATAAAACATAAATAAAATCACTTCATAAAATCCATCTTTACCTTAGTAGTATAATATATCTCTAGGTAAACAAAATAAAATATTCTACCTTCTTGGGTAACATAGTAATGTACAACACTTGGTACACTACATGAAGAAGAGACATGTCCTACAATACAAGTCCATTGGTTTTGTATAGGTATTTAGTCAATACATATACTGTAGTATTATAGAAGGTATAAAATCATAAGTGATCATATATAATAGAGCTGAATATAGAGATTATATTGGAAAATATAGCGTATATATGTGATTATAATATTTTAACAAAGAGAACAACGATATAGAGTAAAGAGCATTAAAAAATTTAATAGATGTTTTATAATTATATATGAATAAATAAAAGCTAGTGTAGGTAATATTTGTGTAATGTGTATATTCATGTGTAGTTAAGAATACACATAAAAATTTATTAATGCATATCTTAATATGGAATAAACACCAATACTAACCTTTGCATAATGTTATCACTAATCGAAGTCACAATGACCTTAAGTATTTGTACATAGTGATAGATTCTATGTCAACACAAATTTATTATGCCCAATAACTACAGGTAAACTTTTACTAATTGGAATGATTTTGTCCACTTCTAAAACCATTCTGAAAAAAGATTCATGCTTTTTAGGCTAAAAAACCATAATTTTTATTAAAATAAATATTGATGTTGAATTCTCAGACTAAACCATGTTTTCAACATTTTTGGTCAAATATGGTGCCCTCAGATAGATTTTAATGATTTAACAATATTTTTAGCACTTCAAATGATCCTCTAGGTAGAAATAGCATGTTTTATAAAACATTAATCACACTATTTATCAATGCCATAATGTAAAATAATAATTTTCACAACTTTTCAACATTTTGAGGCCATATTCCATTGCTTCCAATATGCCCATACAAACATTAATAGATTACCAATGCCAGATACAACTTATAATGCCTTTATAGGCTTATGTAGCCTTTATTCACCTCTCACAACTTTGTCAGAGGACTTCAACATGCCCTAAAAATTTATAAATTTGATCTCTAAAATTTGTTCTAAAGTATCTCTACAAAAAATTGCTTTAAAAAATTATCCAGTCAATAAAAAAAATTGAACCTTCATAGTTTCACTTCTCTTCTTCACAACTTTCCATGTCTTCCTCAAGGACATAATACCATCGAGCTCGAATATCACTACTATCAACTTATACACAAGTAAATATGTAAAAATAGATACGTATTGATTATTGAAAATAAGTTTATACAAAATGGTAAATACTTGCTATGCTCTTTAATTACATTATTATTTCATGCTCAAGCTTCAATAAGAGTATGAGACACATTTTTCATATGGGACTGGCAATTAAAACTACTAACTAACTACATGCCCATATAATTATCCATAAAACTTATTAATGTTATTAATGAGTAAGATAATATTAACCCTATAAATTACTCTAAATAAATTTATTATTTGAAAGGGGTCTCTCACACATGAGATGCATGCCTTGACTAACTACCAAGATATTAATAACAAAATATAGTTTGGATCACACAAATCAATAATATTTTAAAGTTAAATAAATGCATTTGAGACACATTTTGATTATTTAGAAAACATGATTAATAAATTTATTTGATAGCTTAGTTTTATTTTCTATATTAGTAAAAATATATTGACTGTATTTACATATTTTATTTACCAAGTAAACTTGAATAAAAATACAAAAGAAAAATATGGAAGTAAACCATTGTTTAAAATAAAGTTTTGCACATTATTTCGAACCTAGTTTAACTAAAATGGAAGTGCTATGTAATTTATTCACATGACTAAAAATAAATTATTATGACAATTTATTTATATTTTTTAAGTTATTAAAAACATGATTAAATCCTTATATATTTTTTTAAAGTATAGTTAAGATTTACCTAACATTTTGAACAATTTTTCTAAACTAGAAAAACACTAACAAAACTATTAGAAAAAGTGATTTTGATTTCTATTAATTTTTTAATTTCTAAAAATAATAATCAAATTATTTTAATATTGATCTTATAATTATAAACCATTTTAATTACAAGTTAAATATTATATTTTATAAATTTTATCAATGAGTATTTCTTTTGCTCAATTTCCATACTAACTTTACTAAGCTATTTCTAAGCTACGATAACAACAATTAAAAAACATGTTTCAAAGAAATATCAAAAGCAAGGGTTTAATTTTCTCATCTTTCAAATGATATTTGTGAGCCTAAATAAATGTTAATGAAGACTTGTTTCATAAAAATATCCCAAAAAAATATTTATTTTTCTATGTTTTCAAAAGATATTTCTAAGCCTAAAGAACCATGATTGGAAACTTGTCTCAACAAAATTTATTGCACATAAAATTTGATGGCTGGATATGTTTATCTATATGGGTTCATTTTTATATATCTACAAGGTTTTTATTTGTAAGTTTATACTTTTTTACATCTTATAGTCTACACACAACACATTGAAAAACTTGGTTGTCCCAAACACTAAATAACTAGACATATTCCAACATGTTATTTTTACACTTTTAGACAATGATTAAAATAAAATGGTTAACTTGGGATCAAAAAGGTCAAGTGGGTTTTGTAGACCCATTTTTTAGGTATATTTTCTCAAACTTTTAGTTTTTTATCAATACAATTTTCTCCTTTTTAGGAGTTGAATAAGGCACATTAATATTTTTCAATTAGTTTCCAAATTAAGGCAATTTTATATTTTAAAATCAATAATTTATATCTTAAATATTATGGGTTATAGAGTGTTAATAACCATTTCAAAGATATTATCGAGACAACTAAACTATAAATATTACTTTTTAGGGTAATTTTCATCAACTCATTTTATATGAAGAATTAATTCATTTTACTTTTATTTAATAATATTATTTCTTTTATGTATTTTTTTGATTGAAAGTATGTGATATATTTAATTAGATATAACATAATACATGCTTGATTGATCAAAAAGGTAGTATGAACACACATAATGATTAAAAAATAATACAAAAAAGGGACTTGACAACTCAAAAAAGTACAAATAATATCATACATTCACCAAATAAATATTTTTAGTGGAATGTGTGACCCACTTAACCCAATTGGGATGTTGATCCTTTGGCGTGGAATGAACATCTAAGTGTATAACTAAAAACCATGGATCTTTGTTATTGCTAGCATGCCAATTAATGATAATGCCATGAGGTGTCTCTGAGGAGACCCTATTCAAAGGTTCCACTACACTTTTAGGCTGGTTGACATGGGCCAAAGGGGCCCATATCTAAACCCTAATCCATACATTTATAAATAGCATAGGTAGTATACTCATAGAGTTAATTCATAGATTCCTTAATGGGATTGGAAATTACTTTGAGAACTACGTTGTTATTTTTGTTCTTCATATGTTTTGATGAGGCTAAAAATTCATTACCTTCATCATCTTATTCAATGTTTAACTCTAAAAAATAGTTAATACTTAACCCAACTTGATCACTTTCCTTCCATTTAAATTTTATCTTGGGAGTTTTCTTTCATTTTATAATGACTACCTAAAATTCTTCTTTTTCTCTCTCATTTTTAGTGACTACAACTAAGGGTAAGTTTTGAGCTAAATGACCATGGTTGTGTCACATCAAATAATGGAAAAAAAGTTATCGTAATATAAGGTTTTTTTGAAAATATCCCCCTTTGGATCTTTTAACCATAACCTTATATAAATAGGTTTTCTCACGTCCATTTGAACAAAATTTTTGGCATTGACAATATGCTTCTTGCTATGAACTTTAGAAGAAATACAAATCATCTCCCCAAGGGATTTTTCAATCATTGAAAGAATGGATTATACCAAAAAATGTCTTGAGATTTTTAATACTATTACCCATATTGGAGCTACTTTGTATCCTCTTGTGAAAATTCAAAGAAAGGGCTCTAAAACATCATGAATAATCTCAATTTTCCAAAAAAAAGGTCAATTTTCAAATACATTTACTCAATCTTATTCTATTATAAAAATAGAAATGAAGAATCCTCTTTAAAAAATGCATAAGTCCATAAGAAATTTTACATTTTAATGCATATCCCAAGCTTGCTACTCATTTTCATGAGGATGATGGCTGAAAAACATGCATAATAAAATCCTTTTTGTCAGCGTATCCATTTGTTTCTTAATCTAATAATGATCAAATTAGTTAATCAACTCTTCCTAGACTAATTTTATGTACCTTGAGTTCATCAAAAGGATCTTATTCCTTAAATTTTTAGCATCATATCTTAAATATTATCCTTTTTGTACTTTATAAATCACTTTGAGTATAAAAGAAAGAAGCCTACAAAATTATCTTATAGTTCTACAACCCTACAAAAGATAAATGATTGATTAACCTTTTAGGGTTTTACAAGTGTAAATCCTAAGTTATATTAAAGGGATAAGATGTCTAAAGTAGTTAAATAATGTGAAACAATTAACCACTAATTTGTTATGGATTTTGAATTCTTTTGACTTTCTAAAAATAGTAATAAATATGCATAAAGAGATACTTATCTGGAAAGTGATTTTCATGGAAGATCTAGGTTCTAGATAGGTCTGAGTGTCATCAATAGGGTCCCAAAATATATTTACTCACTATAATTTTAGGGCCATTCTTATTTTTTGGGATCACCTACACCTATGTTTTTGGGTTCTATTCCTACACACATGAAGTTTGGAACTCTGTATTGTGCTTGGAGAATCTAATTTAGTGTGCAAAACCTAATCCTCATTTCAAGTATGGAATGATCTAAAAATGTGTGATCATTATTAGGATAGGATGCACATCCTCAACACCTAAATATGAATATATTTGCCTACATACCAATACTCTAAGGAGGGATCAAACCTGATGTCGTTCTCCCACCTAGTGCTTAGTACAAGTGCAAGTAAATGCTAGAATGAGAGTCGTCTTGAATGCTTTGAAAGTGCTTGAGATTTTAAATATTTGAAATCTAGGCTTAGGGAAACTATAGATGGTAGTATTCATAAGTAGGGAAGAATAGGGATCAAATATCTTATTTTTTCTCAACTTGTTTCTTATTTAAATAGTCTTTTTCCATTTATTTTCAATATAGTGAATAGAGGTCAAATAATCTTATATTTATAAATATTTGTAGCTTGTGCCAATAATAAAATGTACTTAGGCTGGCCTTAAGAGGGGCACACATTTGAAAATATATCTATTCAGGAGAGTTAGGGAAAGGGACACTAATGCTAAGTTGGGGACACTAGCGTTGTGTGGCTCTAGTGTCCTTAATGTGGTGCTAGTGTCCAGTTGGTAGATTACTGGGTATATTAGGTTGGGAACTAGAAAAGCTATTCTGGGATTGTGTTTGAGCTAATGTAATATGTATATGGTCTACCCAATGATTGAAAAAGTATGCTAAAGGCTCTAGGATAGGTCTAGGGCTAAAATAGGCATCAACTATCTCAAGTAATACTCTTAGCATTTAAATACCACTTTTAAGTGATTACATTTACCCCCATTTATGCTAGAAATGTATCAAAGCAAAATGACTAGTATAAAGGAAAAATAAGTGTACCTAGACTTACCTAGAATATGAAGCCTATGTAGCTGAGTCTGATTATGTGAAACTAGGTCTACATATGTGAAACATGATCCAAAGTAATGACCTACAATGAAACATGCAAAAATAAATCCTTACTTAAGATATTATCAAAAGAAAAAGACTATGCTAAATAAATTAACTGAGTAAAGTTGAGTAAAGAGATAGGAAAGAGGAAAGGAATAAATACCTCATTTAGTATGTGAACTAATGCATGAACTTAGTGACAACCTATGTGTGTGAGTATACATAGTGATCAAATTATTGAATAACTTGGAAAGAGTTGATAGCTTGCTCAATTATCATATGTGGGTATCTCAATAACTTAATCCAATTTTGAATCCATCATTGCCCACCCCTACTCAATAGATCATGAGTTGTGAAAAGATTGGATAAGACTGTAAGTGTGTCTAACACTCTCATATAAGTGGTTTGAGAACTCAAGTAGGATACGACTCCACCATTTACGACCCATGTAAAGTAGATGCATCTGAAACAAAATTAGAAAGTGTTGAAAGTATCTAAATCGGTATATTTAACTGTGTATATTGGCTTTACAACCACTTAGGTACATTAGGTAGCTCTGGGCCACTCGATAATGCCAACCACTATAGATGGAGTAAGGCATGAAATTGGAAACAACCTATAATATGATATCAAATGTATATAATGTATATAATGACATGGAATTTACCATTCCATCTAATCAACTTGTGTGTAATTGGGCATATGGAAATTATGTGATGTGTACATGCCCCAAATATATATATGAGTATACTGGTTCTAAACTCTATAATAATTAAATTTGTGTATCTAATAAACTCTATAATAATTAAATTTGTGTATCTAAACTAAATTCTAGAGTGATTATGCTACACATGATGGCCCCCAAATCTAAGTAATTGGTATGAATGTGAGCTAAAATGAGTGTATCTAAGTAAAATTTGAACATAACTATCAAACCTATGACTATACATGTGTAAATATATACTATACTTGGTGTATTGGTCTAGCTAATCTAGACTACCCTAAAGCTAGGGATACTAGACAATAGTGCCATGTAGTGTAAAATAATGCCTTATGGTACTAGTATCCCAATCTAGGCACTAATGTCTATCTAGTCTAAAATTTGGGTGACTGAACTACCTTTTGAGTCCCTACTTTTTCCTATGTCTAGTTTTTAAAACTAAGCCTATGTGCTAAAAATAATATATGAATAGTAATGTAGGATCTTGATTTCTATGACAAACCCTTGTTAATTCCCATATTTTGAAGTTAGTTATGGAATATATGTAAGAACTATCCTTAAAGTAAGTAGCTATTCAAAATGTGTTAGCTATAGCATATATATGATAATGATGTGATATTCCAATACAATGTGCAAATATAACATCAGAATGTAAAAGTATCTAAGAATAAGTAGGTAATGTAAGATGTATGTTGTAATCTATTTCATAAGGGTTTCAAGATGGATTTAACCAATGTATATCAATAAGCATGAGTAGTTACCTAGGGGATGGGGCATAATGTCGATCATGACACCCAAGTAAGAAGGGTAGATGCATGAGGTCCCTCATGGCATCAAAAACTAGCATGTGTGTAACAAGAAGAGAAAAGTGTCATGGTGAATATGAATACAAGGAAGTATATTAAAAAACACATGAGGCATGCAAAGGTAGGCCAAGGGGACACAATACAAGGGACATGGGCCAATGTCACTAAATTTGATAATGGAAGACATACGAGAATATGTTCAAATGTCTACATATATAAGAACCAAGCAATTTGGCTTAGAGCCACATAGAATGACATGTTTAAATGTCCACATATAAAATCAAGAAAGCACACACAAGGGACATGGGCACATGTCCAAGGCATACAAATGTAGAAGTGGTGTAGAGCCAAAGAACAATGGCATATTTAAATACCCTCAAAATGGAAGAAGCATAGGAAACACAATCAAGTCTAAACTAGGAAAGCAAGAAATGAAAGCATGTATAATTGTGTATTAAAAATTTGTGTCAATGCTAATATGTACATATGTTGAGTCTAACTAGTGATAGTCAGAAAAAATTTGATCAATGACTAGAAATGATCAATATCAAGATATATCAATGTGTAAACTGGAATGTATAGAATGTAAGGATAAAACTTGATAATAAAAACTTTATATGAGATGCCCCAAGTAGGTAGATGTATCAAATGAATAAACTTAAATAGTTTTATATGCCCCCAGTGGGTAGATGATAAAAAGTCTGGGTCAGTATAATGGATTAGATTCTTGTATGTAATCTATAAGTACTTAATAAGAATAAGTAAAGCATATGTATATGCTAAAACCAACTATACTAATATAGCTAGCATATGTAATATCTGACAAGTAGTAGAAATGTAAACATACCAATGCATAAAATCTATAAATTTTGTGTTTTTTGAGTAATATTTAAATGTTTTTGTATTTTGACATGTTATATTATTTTTGTATTTTCTATTTATAAACTATATATGAGTAAATAAAAATAAACTATATAAAAGGAGCATGAGAGAGAAGGAAATGTGTATAAGAGTAGGAATTATACTAACCAATGAGTGTCATGGGAGACTCAATACCAATGTGACTTATGTTGAAAATAGGAATGGTAATATCTTATGCAATGTGAATGCTATGTTATAGTTGAATGTTGTTGTAGTAGGAATCTGAGTATTGTTCATTATGGGAATCATAATATTATTCATCATAAGAATCATAGTTGACATTTTTTAATTATGCTTTGGAATATTTATTGTGATTTTTACATTTAAAACTTTGCTTATTATAGACATATGGTGTTATGGAGGCTATTTAGCTAGAAAACATGTTTTGAGAATGCTTGTTGAATTAACATGATTTTGACTTTACAACTGAAGTTATTGCTCTTTTTGTAATATTTACTATGTATCTTAATGTTTTGACTTGATAAAATATATCTATGAATGATGTCCCTTAGGATGTTTAATAAATCCCAAACCTTATTGACCAATATTATCAACTGCTAGAATAGGAAAAGTGATGCCTTTGGCTTGCTTGCCAAAATCTTAACCATGATAATAAAATTTTGGTAGATAATTTTAACCAAAATAATACCATTTTAAAAGTTGAGCCTCATTTTGGAGAGGTAAATTTTCATATTTTACTTTCTTTACATGTCTAGTTATACTATTTTTTGTTGTGATTGTGTTTTTAGAACCTTTTGTTGTTCTGAGTTATGCTTTGGTAACCATTTTTGTACTATTTTTGAATTTACCCTTTTTAAATTTTTAGATGTGCCATTATATTTTGTGTGGATGATGTGTCACTATGTGATTCATTTTTATCTATTATCTATTATATTTTCCTTTTTAATGCTAAACATGAATTGGTGTGGTGCCCATGAATTATTTGATATGCACAATAATATCTAGATCTCATTACTAGGTGTAGAAAGGGTAGGTTGATTAACTTAGCTTTAATCATTTCCCTTACTATCTCACTTGAAGTTTTATTTGACCTTTGAATGATTTTTGAATCACTAGTTATAGATATACTTTATTGTGATTTCATGTTTTGATATGTAACATTGTTTACCACAAACTGACTGGCTAAAGATGCATATAGGCCTTTACATTGTAAATTAATTTTCCAATGTTGTAATATTTTCATGCAGTAGTTGATTCTAATTTTTTGAACCTAGAATTATTTTTCTCATAATGATAATTTGATCACATAGAGTCTCACAAGTGAAAACCCTAGCTATTTATGATTGAACATGTAGGCACACACCTTATAGGGAAGAGGTGTGAATAGGCAGAGTATGGGGAATAATGAGATTATTATAGACTAATTAATTTTATGGAGGAATGTTAACATGAACCTATTTAGAGGGAAAGGAGCTATCACCCTCATCAAGATGAGGAGGATGAGGAGATTCTTTCTTGTGCATAAGATATGACACTAAAACTTGAAACATAATTGTTAGCTCATGTGCTAAATCATATATGTGTGTATGGGTTTGCTTGTTAATGGAATTACACATAGGAAAAATATAAAATGATATGAAATATGACCTATATTTCAATTGATATAAAACATCATCTATACATGTGTTTATGTTTTTTTTTGATTTCATTTTGAATTAAAGGGAACAATCATGCAAATGAAAGTATTAAACTTTGTAATACAAAGTGATTAATTTATTTTATCATTATGATCATGATTATATGAAATATAAGTCAAAAGATATATGGATCTAAAATTTGAGTTCTATAAATGTAAACCCTAGGGATAGGAATTTGAATTAGGGTTTCTTTACAATAATTTAAATTAGATGTAAATAAATTAAAACCCTGATACATAATTTATTTAATTAGCTAGGTTATTTAAAAAATTAGAAAATAAAAAATATACAACCCTAATTTATTGAATTTTTTTTATATTAATGCAAACTAGGGTTTTGAATCAATATTCAAAGTCAGGTTTACCAAATGATTTAACTTTTTTGGGTTTTACCAATGTAAATCCTAAGTTAGATTAGAGGGTTGAGATGTCTAAAGTAGTTAAATAATATGTAATAATTTACCACTAATTTTTTATGTATTTTGAATTATTTTGACTTTATAAAAATAGTAATAAATATGTATAAATAAATACTTATCTAAAAAGTGACTATCGTGAAAGATTTGGGTTCTAAAAACTAGATTATGGATAGGTCTGAGTGTCATCAACAGGGTCCCAAGATATGATTGATCATTGGATAGTAGTACCCCACCTAGACAGTAGTGACATGCTATTTTAGTGTCCTCAAAATTCCACTAGTGTCCTCTTTGTAGGACTATTCATATTTTCTAAGAGTACTTGCTCCTATGTTTCTAGGTTTTATTCCTATGCACATGAAGTTTGGAACTTTGTATTGTGTTTGGAGAATTTGATTTAGTGTGAAAACCCTAATCCTCCTTAAAAGTATGACATGAGCTAAAAATGTTTATTCATTAGTAGGATAGGTTGGACATCCTTGAAACCCCACTGTGAAGAGAGTTTCTTACATACCAATACTCCAAGGAAGGATCAAGCCCGATGTAGTTCTCCCACTTAGTGCTTGGTGCAAGTGTAAGTGAATTCTAGAATGATAGTGGTCTTGAATGATTTGAGAGTGCTTGAGATTTGACATCTAGGCTTAGGGAAGCTATATATGGTAGCATGTAAAATTAGGGTAGAATAGGGATAAAATACCTTAATTTTGCTCAACCTGTTTCTTATTTAAATAGGATTTTTGCATATATTTTCCATCTAGTGAATAGAGGTCAAATAATATTTTATTTATAGAGATTTGTAGCTTGTGCAGATAATCAAATGTAATTGGTTTGATCTTAAGAGGGACAGACATTTGAAAATATATCCATTCGGGAGAGTTAGGGCAAGGGACACTAAAGCCAAGTTGGGAACACTAACGCCATGTAGCTCTAGTGTCTGTAATATGGTGCTAGTGTCTAGCTAGTAGACTATTAGGCACATCAGGTTGGGATCTAGGAAAGCTATTTTAAGATTGTGTTTGATCATATAAAAGATGTTTATGGTCTGTACGATGGCTGAAAAAGTGCTATAAAGGCTCTAAGATAGGTCTAGCACTAAACTATGCATATGTTATCTCAATCAACACTCTTAGCATATAAATACCACTTTTAGGTGATTACGATGATAGTAAGTCCCAAAGAATAACATAATGACAAGATAACTACATCTAAGCCATATATGCAAAACAAATTCCTTGAAAAGGGTCTAAATTTACAACTCTTAGATTCAATTTTTATATTTAAGTGTGTTACTCATGATTTATTAATAACCCTAACTTATTTTATGTTTATGATTTTTGCATCTCATGCCAATTAATAATTATAGATCTATAATCCCTACTAGGAAAAGTGATAATTTGGGTGACATTGCTTGTGATTTAATTCAACTTCCTTTGATTTTTACTCGTGCTTATTTTAAATAAAAAATTACAAATGTTAGAGATAATCTAACTTCTTATTATATGAATGATAATACAAATGATGTAAATATGAATGTTGAATAATGATATGTTGATCATGGTTATAGTTCTTTTAATGATGATTTGGATAAAAAAATATTGTGATAAAAAAACCAATGTTTGTAATAATAGTTTTTGAGCTATTTTAATATATTTTTTTTATATGTATTTCTACCCAAAAAATGAGGTCTGGATTTAAAGTTTTTTAATCTTTTTTATATAGGAATTGGCTATTACTATAAAATATATTTTTTTTCTCTTAAAAATATAAAAGCCTTTATGCCTTATCAAATATTATGTAAGTATTTTTATGGTTTTAAAATACGTTTAAAGGACCATTTAACTCTCATTTTTATTAATTAAAAAAATAATACCAGTGCTTGTAACACTAATCTATCTATTAATATTTATGTCCTAAACTTTGATACCATGAATGAAACTAATTTTGAAAATTGTCTTTCAAAAATCCCTATGGAAATTGATGCCATGATTTATGTTGGTATTGAATAATAAAATAAGAGAATAATAACTAAGGAATCTAAAAAATAATAATGAAAATGTTACAAATGTTCCTTTGAATGTGTCTAATCCACCTACTATAAACTCTCATTTTACATTGGGTGGTAAGTGTCATGCCCATAAATTTTTAGCCAAGCAAAAATAATATATATTTTTGAACACTACATCTAAAAGACTAATGAAAAAATAAATATTATACACATGGTTAACCATTATTTACAACCAGTTACACAGTTTCTATAATTTTAAAAACTCACTCATATATTTCTAACTATAATCAATATAGTTTATGACACCAGTAAATGTTATAATGTAATAAAAAATTAAATCAAATATTTTAAAACTACTCATAAAAATCTATTTGGAGGAAGTGAGAGAGACAATCTACTCAAAATTTGACATAAGTTTGATTTATATTGTAAAAAGATAGATATATTATATATTATGTATAAACTTAAATCCACATGTTTGTATAACAATAAAAACAACCATAATTCATAAATATGAATCCATACATTAAACATGAATGGAAACTTAATTTTTAATTACATTAAAAAACTAAGAGCATGAGATTAATTATAACACACAAGTTAAATTTCATTCATAAATAAAGAAACATACATTTAATCAAGCTTTACACATTATTCTCACAACCCAAATAAATTTCATTTACAACTAGTTGTTCTTAAATGAACATGTTGTATACACCTAATATTTTCTCTTTTATCACATTATTGACACTTTCTATGAAAGTTCAAGTGCATGCTTTAAATGATGAATCAAGAATAGGGTGAAATTAGCTTGTGCTACTTTATGAGAGATGTTTTCATACTATCTTGTCACATCATCACTATATCATTCTTACCTCCTTTGAGTCTCTATCTGTCTTCCCACTTTATCTACTTCTCACCTAGATTTTCTAGCTTCCTTATATCTTAAAGTATCATCCTAGAAAATATAATTTGTTTCTTAATTAATTCCTCCTTATAATATATCAGCTAGACTGATACAATTTTGAGTCTATCTTTTAACATTTTTACTATACCAGCTTGGGGCCAGTACCATATTATGTCAACTGACATCTTCCAACTATATAAACATGGAAAATACCATTGGATTAGAGTTTAGGGTTGGTTTTAAGTATTGAAACCATATATATAGGGATAATATTTCATTTTTAATAATATATCACATTCATGCACTCTGTTTACATTCATATTTCTGGCCCTAAGAAGTATTTGGGAGAGTTAAAGGTTTAGAGACTTATCTTGGAGGTCTTATATTATTGTGTCATTGAATATCAATAGTAGAGGTTATTGGGAGTTCATAATTATGGATATATAAGTCTTCATCTATCCATTTGTGGTCTTCAACATACAACATATATTATAAATCTCCACTTGAGCCAAATGGAGAGATTGAAGTTTCCACGGGTCCACCCCAAGGTAAGTATTTCTATCCATACACTCTTTCCTTTACTTAGTATTGTCACATGATTCTTGCATGTATTTGATTAGATATATGATTTAGTCAAAAAATGAGAACATCTCCAAGGTGTGGGACCTTGGCTCCTTGGGATGAACCTCTAGAGAAGGCCAATTCCTACCTAAATTAAGTGCACCTGATGTGTGATCAGCTTACAAACCTAAAACACTACTAGAAAGGACTATTTACAACCATTTATAAGCCTCTTATCATGGAAAAAGGGATATAAATAAACTAAAATTATAATGTGGTGATGCACCAAAGCTTGGAGAACTCCTTCACTTGATTTAATCAACACAATACAACTTTAAGAATTGATAACTCTTCTACACAATCTTCAAATTTAGACTTATTTCACATAAGTATTTTATATAATGGTAAGAATCCTAATACAACACTATGAGGGATCATAAATCACCTTGAAAAAGGCTCAAATGGTAAAAATATCTAGTTAATTTCTACATAAAACTAATTATACACATCATGCAACCTATGAAATAAGGAGATATACTTATGCATTAAGGTGAGGAAAGTTAGATAGCATTACAAGGGAAAATTACTCATATCCACAAGCAAAAAAATTAGTAAATTCAAGATTACACACAAAAAATAAGTGGTTTGAATAAAAATAATCATTTATTTATTTATATTAAGGCTAAATCCTATATGCAATCCTCAAAAGGGTAGAGTTTTATTATACAAAAGTAGAGGGCTCTTGAAAAAAGTCCCTTTTTAGTCACATATTTAAGTGAAATATCAGTAGATAAGAGATAAACCAGCTATTGATGCTTATTGAATTTATTGAATAATAAAGAGAGAATGAATAGGAAGAAATTGTGTGAGTCATTAGGTTTATTCAATGTTTGAAAGTTCCTTCCTTGACCAAAATAACTCACATGTTTCTAAAATCAAGGGAATTCCCTTATATTCTTGCCTTATGTTCTCAAACTTCCTAATGTCTACCTTTAAGAGCCTCCAACTCACCATTTTTTTTATTATGATGATTATTAAATGGTTGAAATAGTCCCTTTTTTAGTTTTTCTCCCTTGTTTTGATATTTAAACACTTGTCAACACTGATAATAACCTTGGAAATCTTCATGCTTGAGGGGTGGAATGAATCTCTCAAATGTAAGATTAACTACATGTTTCCTAAAATAGTGGATCACCTCAAATTTTAATTCTTTAATATGCTCTTTGGATTCCTTAAGACCTACATGGAGTGTTGAAACACGTTGGGTTTGGATCCCAAATCCTAAATTTTGATTTTTTCCTCCAAAACACCTTATTTACTTGCTAAAAACACCAGTTTGTATTGTGTACAGGTTAAAAAAAAGGAAATATAGATCTAATAATTTGGAGACATGGAACACATTAAAATAAGTCCATAAAAGCTAAAAAATATACCACTATCCTCACCAATTTTGAATTTGGGCCAATTTTGCATTTTAGAGGGAAATTAAGAATTCAAATTTTAAAACTAGGAAATCACTATTTTGAGTGATTTGAAGGCACTTACTCTAATTTTTATCATTATTAAGGATTTTATTTATTTATTTTTACCTTAATAAAATTTTACCCATGATTTTTCATGTGTTGAAATGTTCTGGAAGGGATCAAAATGATAAAAAACATGAGAATGCACCAATATGCCCTAGAAAACTAGTCATGACCAGTCATGGAATGTCTTAAAAATAATGATATAAAATAACCTAAAAATGGTATAAATTTTTTATGAGAAGTTAATGAGAACATGAGACAAAATTTATAAAATATTTGAATGCTAGAAGTGAGTGGAAGGTGCTAGAAAACTCAAAACTCAGACCTCACTACAAACTAAAAAAATAGTTTAATAGTCTAAATTTTGGATTTTTAAAACCACATCCAATGGATTGATTGGCACTTGAAAATTATTTTGAATATTTTTGAGGACCTCCTTTCCAAAATTTTAAAGGGCTTATGATTAGTGGAAGGCATTTAGATCTAGAAAACACTACATTACTAGCCATATTTTCTTCAATTTGTAGTTTTACGTCAATCATCACAAAAGGGGGTAAATCAGATTAAAAAAGAATAAAAATTATATATTAGGATATAATGTCTTCATAAACATATTTTTAAAATTTTAGAATAATCCCATGTATGTAAAAATATAAATCATCAAAATACTGCCTTGTTAGTAATGCGAAATTGGTTTCTTGCCTGTTGATGTTGTAAGATTACAAAATTTTATCTTGTAGATGCTTAAATAAGTTATAAAACCTTAGAAAAATTATTATAATATTTATTATAAACCCTCATAAAACCTTACATACCTATTAAAAACCTAAAAATTTAGAGACATTCGTGGATCATGCTCAAAATCAAGTAAACCTTAAAATTCTATTTTGGTATTCATTGGAAACATCTTAGAAGATCTTTGTAAACTCATTAAGACCTTGAAAACATATTTATATTAAATAATCTTCCTCAAAAACTTGTTGATGCTCTTAGAGGATCTTAGATCCTTATAATATGTGTTAGTTCCATTAAATCATGCTTGAACTTCATGTTTCAACTTTTAACTTCAACTTTCTGACCTTGCAGATGTGTAACCAGGTTTGCAAACTTGGTTAATCATATTAACTTTAAATTTATAACCTTTCAGACCTATAACTATGTTTTAAAACTTTTTTAATCCTATAGGATGATTTAAACCCTATGTATTATCTTTTATCAACCATGAAGCCTTAGAAACATGTTACATGCATACTTATTAGGTTTCATATCTTAATTTTTTTTTTATACCTCCTAAACAATGTTGTAAGTCTGTGGTTTTCTTGAACATGACTAAAAAACATCCAAAACCTTTTAAATTCTATATTTTATCATCATGTAAACTTTGAAACCTAGATGCGAACCTACAAATGTTCTTATACATGCTCTTGAAACCTCTAGTTTTCACTTAATAAGCCTGCAACATTAATAAAACTTGGAAACTTGTGAACATGATTGTAGATTGGTTTAAGATGCATGAAACTTATTTTCTTAGCCTTTTACTATCATAGAAACCTTATAACTTTTTCTTCCTACTGCATACTTATCATTGGGATTTTGAAACTGTGTATAGACTTATAGGTAAAGTTTGAAAATCATAAAACCCTCTATTTCTCTCTTAGCTAATCAAGAAGTATTTTAAACCCTACCTAAAGACTAATATGCTTCTTTCTCAAAATATTGATCTTAGACCCTACATACCCTTTATAAACTTGAAATAAATTTGCTACATGCCTATTACTATCCTTAAATCATGGAAACATTTGGATCTTAGTTGTAGACTTATCCTTGTTCTTATACATGATTGAAACCTCATGTTTATTCATCTTATAATCTTGTAACATGATATAAAGTTTTATCTTATGATTTAAGGAGACATGTAACCTCTTGGAAACATATACACAATTATCTTATGCTTGTCCCAGCCTTAAAAATAACCATAATACATTATCATGGTTTTTACTATTTTAGTGTCTTTTAAGATTGTTTGTAAACTTGTTTGTGGATCCATGTTATTTTAACACTCTCATGAAGTATGTAAATAAACATGAGTTGCATTAATACTTGTAAAAATTCACCAAGAACTTTATCCATAGTATGAATAAATAAAAATTTGATAGAACATGATGGTTGGTCATCTATAACCGCTATAAACTTGCCATAGTTGGATTTTAAATAGATAGTAGACCTCATTATTCTTATTAAAAACTTTCAACCAATCATGAATAGTTTTATTAAACCTTATAAACATCTATTTTGAGCTTCAAATCCTCAATAGGAGCTTGTAACTTTTAATAGACCTATAAATCTTCATTTTCCTAGTTTTTGGCTTGTGGCATGGTATTCAAACTATTTAAAAGCTCTAGAATAGGACTTGAAAGCTTATAAGTTTTGCTTTGATGTTAATTGGACACATCCCAACTTTTTAAACCTTGGTTTCTTCTTTAAAAATAATTAAAAACTTATTTAAGACCTGTAGACACACTAAAAGGCTTTGTTTCCTCATTACACCCTCATGAAAACATGTATTGAACATCATAGAAACAATAGAGAATGCCTATATCTTCTTGAATGAGAGATTAAAGAGGTGAAATAGGATTGAAACTATTCATGAATGATAATTTCATAGGTATAATATGAAGAAGTCCTTAAAGAGGCATAAATAAGAGGGAAACATAAAGTCAAAGATGTTTTGAGCAAGACGTACTAATTTAAAGGAAGAAAAAATAATAAATGTTTTGCAAACAACACTTAAAAGAATGCAAAAAAAATACACTACTATATACAAGATTTGAAAATGAACTCAAAGGTAGGATTTGAGGTGCATCCCATTTATTAGGATATGCAACACTTATCCATTCAGCCTTGAGAGCTGGAAGGTGTTTGCTTGCTTACAGTTGGTGATGATGTATGGGCCACTCCAAATGGAATAAAACTTTGAGTGTCTTCTAGCCTCAGATTTATATTCATCCCACTAGAATACTATATCTCTATATTTGAAGGTCCTTTCAGTAGCTTTCTTATCAAAAATTTTATTCACTTGGGCTTGATGAGACTCAAGGGTGTGCATTACTTGGTTTCTAACTTATTCTAACTCCATCAACTCAGCTAATATCACTATCATTACATCATTTTATAACATTTATAGTTATTTTTCAAGCTCAAGAGAAGGTAAATATAATAACAAAATAATATTTGCCTCTCTCCCATACACCAAAATGAAGGGAGAATTCCTAATGGCTCTCTTGGGCGTGATCCTATCAGCCCAAAGGGATATCTTGAGTTTGGTATGCCAAGCTCTTTGATTATATTATATTATCCTCTTGATAATCCTTATCAGGTTCTTGTTTGTAGATTCAGCCAAGCCATTATCTTAAGGGTAATATTTTGTAAGTATTGAGATAAATTTTGTATGTATACAAGGGAAAGTGAAGCTGATCTACAAATCAATCCTAGATCAAAGAAGATAAATCAATTAGCCCTTCTACTTGTTGGTATATTTAGATAATCAGGGTCATGACCAATATGGATCTATTATAACTAACCAAAGGGTCTCTTACCACATTATATCACTATAAAGGATTCTAAAGACTCTAATAAAGCAATACCACACAATAACCCTTGCTAGGCCTTATGGTTTGTAATAAAGTAAATGATAAAGTAAAGTAAATCTAATCTAGTACTCACTAAAGATTATGGCATAAATAGGGGATAATAAACATAAAAGTAAACATTCAAATAATAACATTACTCAATTCAATGTAGAGGTAATCCTAATACATGGAGAGACAAATACATTTAAAAGCCATTGCTTATGCTACTTATATCAACTAAAATAGAGGAATAAGAGTTATGAATACTTAATTTTAAGATGAATGCATCAAGGCTCAATCTATCCCTTGGCCAATGGTGCTTTGAAAAAGGTTGTTATGGTCTATAATGGTCACAAATATAGGTCATATCTAGGCTATAAGACTTATCCTATGCATACAAGACATTTCCATAAGACATTATTCTTTTCTCTAAGTGTAAACCCTAAGCAATGACTCCTCAAGTAGAATGGTGGAAGATCAGATTGTAAAAAAGAAAAAATGAATGATTATATCTATCTCTCTCATGAAAATGTGGTGAAGGATGTGTTTATATATGTGGCTAACCCTAAATCCTTTCAAAGTTTTATCCAACATAGTCAGCCTAGTTAACCCAGTTGTTTAGGAAATAAAATAGTTAGGTCCTAGACTAAGTTGATTGGGCTAATTTAGTCCCATAATGTGTTCATTTCCAAAAATAGGATTAGCCCATCTGACTATGTTTGGAGGATGAAAAAAGAGGTTTTGTCTTAGGAAGGGGCTATTTGAGGCAGTGAATTACATGGAGGAGTTTGTAAAGGAGGTGTCAAATCTTAGGGAAATGTTTATAAGGGACTTGTGTTGGGGTTAAGTGGTGGTATAGGGAATAATAATCTTGAGAAGCACCAATGGTATACCCACTCCTTTCTTGATGCACCATTTAAGGCATACACTTAAAGAGATTGAGACTTGATGGGTTCTTAAAAGAGAGAAAGCATCAGTAATTGATAAAGTTTAAAATATTATGTGTATATATATACCCCACTTAAATCTCATTACATGTCATGCAGTAATAACATGGGATGGTGCTTTGGGAAAAGAACATAGAAACACATAATGCTGAGCTAAGTAAATTTTAGTATTTAAAAGCATAAAATAAATAAAAGTAAATGACTAAAAGGAAATAACTAAAATTAATAAGTAATATATGCATACCTTACATTTATCATTGAATAGTCATCTATTGTGTCTGTATTTTTGATTATGGAGGGCACAAAGGCTACTTTAGACAAACCCTAAATATAAAAAACTTAAAGAGCAAAAACAAATAAATGTGGGAAAGCTAAGATAACTTAAATGTGTAGGTAGGACATACTTAGAAATTTGGTAAGCTAGGTGATGAATGCTAAGTTAGGACCAAATGACCAAGCCAAAATCTAGAGTAAATTGGGTAACAAAAAGTCAAGGCTACTAAATGATTGTAAAAAATCAAACAAGTGTACCTTAGGTAAGAAGGGTTACAAACTAAATCAAACTAAGGATATAATTAAAATGAAAAATTAACATCAATGTAAAAGCAATAAAAATCCTTACTTAAAAAAAGATGGGAAAGAAATGGTAAAACAACATTGATGAATGATTAATAACAATCCTTAATCATCAAAGGAAAAAGTACATGAAAGGGAAACAACATTGGTGAGTGAGAATTAACAGTCCAAACTCACTCAACAATGGAAAAAAATAGTACATAAAGTAAAAATAAGATTGGTGAGTGAGAAAAAACAACCCAAACTCACTCAACAATGGAAAAAGTATAAAAATATAGAAATAAATGCAGTTGTTTGAAAAAAGGAATGACAATAATTTTATTCAAATGAAAATAAGGAAATTATAGAAATGGAAAGCAATGGTGTAAATACAATAATCCATAATCAATCAATCATAATGTTTTGTTCTAAAGATAGATAAAATCAAAACAATATAGTGTTAGCATGTGTGAAGAAAAGGGAATATAGAAGTGGGGAACAAATTTAGAATCAAACTTTCCTATCTAAGGGGAAATGAAATAGGTGATGGGAGAGGTGTATGAGAAATCAAGGTAGAGAAACTCTTTATCAAAGTCAAGACACTAAAATTAAGTTTGTCAGAACAAGAGGACTTTGACATTAAGGAATTTAAAGAACTTCTCCTAACCACACAAAATATTGTGTTATCAAATGAATTATGAATATCATCCCATGAAGGCTATATGCATGAAAATGTAAAATGGACCTACCTTCCCATAATATGTTCCCCATTCATCAGGATCCATTACATAGCCATCAATTTAATGTTAAGATTGGGTACTTGTGTGAGTAAGTATGTAGTACTATAGATGATTTTGACTTCTCCTATCCCAATCTACTAGCCTACCACACTCTAATGGACCTCAACTCTATTATCAGGCCAACTTTAGAGTTTGAGCTTCGATTAGAGATAAGAGATGTTCTATGAATAATGTCTTTTAGTGTGATGTTGACTTTTTGATTTTGATTTTAACTTTTGATCATTACCTTTTTTAAAATATTTGGATTTTAAATTTTGATGTCTTTTTCTATTCATCCTCCATATAGATTTAGAGAACCAAATGTGGGTGCTAAAAATGACTATCATTTGAGAACTTTAAACTTGGTTGCTAAGAAAGAGAAATTAGAGAGCATGGTGTATGAGAGTCTTATTTATTCATGTGAAATAAAAGTTATATATTGAATTTGACCTTGTTTTATCAAAATTTTAATGAAAGGAAGGGAAATCAAGAGGAAATTAACATGAAACAATTTGAATTACTTCAAATCGTAAAAAAATGTGAAAATTTGAAAAGTGATATAGTGACAAGTAAGTATGATTCCTTATCATAAGAATGTATGTAAGTTTAGGGAAACATTTTAACATAGTTTTTAATGTAATTTTTAACCAAAAAATAAACAAAAATCAAGGTTGATAATATGGAGTCACATACTTGTAACCATTTTTGAACATTCTAAAAAGAACACTTAGTTTTTAAAAATATTTGAAATAATATTTAGGTTTTATAGGGAGATCCTGGTCTTATCCACAGTGTTACACTACAATACATAAAAGATAAACCCAATTGGGTGAAAAAACTAAAAAAATGGTATTTTTGAGGAATACTTGGTCCTATCCATGGTCTTATGATGCAACTCACAAAAGAAAGAAAAAAATGAAAAAGTTTTGTAAAAAAAACAAACTTGTGATCAAAGAGAAAAAGCATGAAACATGAATGTATGAAATAAAAAGGTATTCATGAGGAAAAATGGGTCCTATACATGGTATTAAAATTCAACTCATGAATTAAAGAGACCAAAGGACCGAATGAGGGAACTAAGGTTTGTGCATAAGATAGACTACTACAAGGGAGAGATCATTAGAGAAGTCCTAAAATAAGTGTTAGTAGGATAATATATAGAATTATGAAAAATAAGGGAGATATTTAAGAAAAATATTTCTTCAAAAATTATGCATTGGTGGGTTTTTTTAAAAACATGGCCTTCATTAGTTTGTAGATGATACACACTAGGACCAAAACTGTCTTTTACTAAATAAGGGCCCCACCATTTTTGGGAATATTTTATTTATTTTTCATGTGTGTAATATAATTTGAGGACTAAGTCATCAAAATTAAATGTGCATACTTTGATCTTTTTATTATGTTGTTTGGAAATGTGAGCCTTGTATTGATGGTTATGTTGTAAGGTGGCAAAATGGTGTTCATCAAGAAAGTTTAAGGCATGAAGATGAGTTTCACATAATTCTTTATTAAGAATGATACCATGAATAGATATATGTAAATATGGAAATTATAATTCTAATGGTAAGAATGATTCAAAACCATATACTAATGAGAACGGTGTTGCCCCAGTGGCAATATATATGCTAGTATGGTAGGACCAAAGTGTGGGATATAATTGAAGGTGCTAATTAGTATAAGTTTCTCAAATGGTCTTTTGTAATATTTTATTTAGAATTTTGTTAGTGGCCTTTGTTTGACCATTACATTGTGGATTGTAAAGTTTGGAAAATTTATGGGAAATTTTTAATTTAGCACATAATTATTTCATGTCCTTATTTTTGAAATTGCCACCATTACCAAAGATTATAGTACGAGGAACTCCAAAGTGATAAATGATTTGGTTAAGGATAAATTTATAAATAGTGGTTCTTGTGACATTAGCAATAGGCATGGATTCTACCCCTTTGTTAAAATATTTAGTAGTAGTAATGATAAAAACATGACCATCTTGTGACCAAGCTAATTTACCAATGAGATCTAATCCACACATAGAGAATGGCTAAGGAGACTCCACTATTTGGAACTCAGTAAGTGGTAAGTGGATTAGATTATCATGTAGCTAAAAAGGATTACACTTTTTTAGCAAAATTGATAGTGTTTTTCTCTAAAGTAGGCCAAAATTAACCCATACATAAGTATTTACTTATTGTAGCATGTCTGGTATAGTGACCACCACAAATGCCCATGTGCTTTCATGAGGAGAGTAAGAACCTCTTATCGTATCACACAATAGAGTAAGGTACCTTATGCATTATGGTAGCAAAGGGTGTTGTATCAAAAGACAAAATTAAAAACTTGTTTACATATTATAGTATTATCATGAAAATCCATGTATGGAGGGTAGGTTTGATATTCAAGAAATTGGATGGGTTTTTTATATCATGAGATTTATAAAATAGTGATAGCTTCAATGTCATAAATGAGTGATTCATTTGGTTAGATATAATAAGGTGATTTTATTATTTGGATACGAAATTGGGAATCATTAAGTACTTGATGAGGATGAAATAGAGATAATTAAGAAGCAAGAGAATCCACTATGGCATTTTGATCTATTGGAATTGGTTTAATGGTAAAAAAAATAAATTCTTTGGCAAGTGTGGTAGCCATTTGATGATATGCAATTAGATTTTTAATTTTACATTGATAATCACCATTAACTTGGTGACAAATAAGTTGTGAGTCACCTAAAGCATGTAGATATAGGATATATAAGTCAAGTGTTGCTTTCATGCCTAATATTAGAGATTCATATTTGACCATGTTACTAGTGACATAAAAGGTTAATATAAATGCCAAAGGTATGATCTTACCATGTGGGTTCATTAGAATGCATCCTATCCTAGCTCTTTGGAGGCATTTGGCACCACCAAAGTGGAGGGTCTAGGAGTCTTCATGCAAATCAATGGTAATGTTAGGGATTTATTAGATAACTACTTTGGATTTAGTAGTTTTGAGAATGATATTGGTATCTTATTGATTATTTGGTTCTAAATCGGTAGTGAAATTATGGAAATAATATTTAAGAGAGATAGCCTAGTTAAGATCTTCAATATAAAGAATGTTTTCATTTGGGAGATTATCTTGAAGGTGATTTGTGGCTTGTAAATGTGTCATCACAAGTTGATTGGAAATAACTTATCCTTTGATATATTTTTGTGTAACAATTATAAGGTCAAATTACATAAAGAGGACCATCTATTTGCCAATTCTATCTCTAGGTAAGAATGCTTTGGAGAAGAAATGATAAAGTGTATCTGAGTGGACAATAACATAAGTGGTTTGATAAATCATATAATGATGGAGCTTTTCAGATATGAAATATATAACAAGGAAATCATGTTCTAATTTAGTATAATGTTTTCATAGTCAATGAGGCCTTAACTAATTTAATAAATAATGTACTCTCTACTAGTATAATCTTATTGGGCAAGCATTACACCAACTGATATAGGGGTAAAGGAGGTATATAATATTAAAGGATGGTAGTTTGAATATGGTTTAATAGTTGGAGGATGGAGAAAATATTTTTTCATATTATCAAAATATTTTTGGCATTAATATTTTCATTTTAAAGTGTTACCTTTTTTGAGAAGAGAATTTAAATAGTAGGTATGGTAAGCCATTTCTTGGATGAACCATCATATCACCCTAAGATTTTTAATGTAAGTGCATATGTCAGGAATGGAATGAGGAATAATCATGTTGATGATAGCATTTATTTTGGTTGGATTGACATAAATGCTTTAAAGAGAGACTAGAAACCCTAAAAGTTTACTAGGTGTAACTCTGAATACACATTTGTATGGGTTAAGTCTAACTTTATATTTGATTAGGTGATTTAAAATAATAGATATATTGATGGGGTACACTATACAACTTTTATATTTAGCAATGAGGTCATCAACATAAGTTTACACTATCTTGTGTATAAGATCATGGAAATTATGGGTCATTGCACATTGATAGGTTGTTCCAACATTTTAAAGATTGAAAGACATTTGACATAAAAATAGGTACCCAATTCTATAGTGAATGTTGTTTTATGTTATTCTTCAAGGGATATGTGATTTTTATTATAGCCTAAAAAACTATCCATAAGTGACAACATTTCATATCCACTGGTGTAATATATGATAACATCTATTGAAGGTAAGGGGAAATTATCTTTTGGATACACTAGGTTAAGATTAAAAAAATCAATGCATATAAAAATGACCATGGTGATTTTTTTATGAATGGGAATGATGTTTGATACCCATTCATAATAGTCAATAGGTTTGATAAATTTAGAATTCATAAGTTTAATAATTTATTTTTGAAATAAGTTGGAAATTTTCATTATTTTTGTCTAACATGTTTTGCATTTGGATAAGTGATGATGTTATGTACAATGATACTAAGATTAATACC
The DNA here is from genome assembly GCA_037957365.1 of Torreya grandis. Lineage (NCBI taxonomy): Eukaryota > Viridiplantae > Streptophyta > Pinopsida > Cupressales > Taxaceae > Torreya > Torreya grandis. The sequence continues at coordinate 2,155,001 of JARHVA010001065.1, read as the reverse complement.
TGACATATATTCATATGAGCATACAAAGGTTTCATGGTAATTATCAAATAATAAGCTAAATTTATCATTCTCTTTTAGCATGAGTTCTTTAGAGATAGTGATAGGTATAGGACATGATGGTGTACCATATTTTATTCTTGTTGTTTCTTAGATGAGCATATCATTTCCATCTTTTAAATGATATGGAGTATGAGGAAGAGAAGAATATGATTTGTTTTAGGATACACACTAGAAATGAAATTATTAAAACAAGGATCTTTTAGTTTGAAGTTTCCAAGTTTATGATGTTACCAGGGAAGCTGAGATTCTATAACATAGAGTAACCCAAGTATAGCTTCATCACTAGGAAGCATGGGTAATGGCCAATAGTATTCAACATCTAATTCAAGATCAATGATTTTATTATCATTGTTATCATATTCATAACATATTTATTTTATGTCTGTGACTTTAGAATCTAAGGTAATTTCAAGAGTAGTTTGGATTATAGGTTGAGGTTGAGTGGAGTCAACCAGATTAGTAATAGGTGTGTTAGGTTGTGTTGTAGATGGAGAAATATTTTTAAAAGATATTGAAATATTTTTTCTACTCCATACTCATTACATGTGAAACCATCTTCATTATAAGAAGCTTCATGTGCATTATATGGAGGATAAATTTTAGTGATCTTATTTACTAGAGGGATTGTATGATCACATGGAAACAAAGGAGGAAGCGACTATGAAATATAAGGAGGAAACGTAGTGGTATTACAAGTTTTTTTTAAGTCATTAGGTTTATCATAATCTAAATAAGAAAGAGTGACCTATAAATTTAGATTCATGTTAACGAATTTAGGTAGAGGTGCACTGTTAATGAGTGGAATGATTGGAATCCAATACTGAGATTTGGGGTTGGGTAGTTGGATACTCCATGGATTATGATCATCCTCATGTTTATATCATTTACCATTATGGAATAATTTAATACATTAACTATCTGAGGAGGTACTATCCCTCATACAATGTATCCATGGGAAACCTAGGAGTATGATGTAGCAGAGTGGTAAATCAAGGACCACGATCTTGGTACATATGGACTTGGGTCCAATAGCAAGGGGGAGCCAAATACAACCAAGTGGTTCTTTATTTGTCTTATCAAATCATTGACAGTGAGATGAGTTTATTTAAGGTGATTTTTCATATATCCAAGTTGTTGAATTAACTAAAGGGAGGTAACATTAATTCCCAACCACTAATCTACCAAGACTTTTTAAATAAGGGTGGTATTAATTATAATTTTAATTAAAAGAGGTGGATTGTCAACTTGAAAGATAATTTCATTATTAATCATGTCTTATTCAAGAAATTATATGGAAGGCTTAGAAGAAGTACAAATGGTTTCAATAGTATGTACTTCTACTGGTGAGGGGTCTTGAGGAGATTGTTCCACCTTAAGGGATTATGGTTATTCAATGTCTTGTAATTGTGGCATTAAGAATTTATGGTGATTTGGAGAAGTATGAACTATCTCCATGAGAGGTATTTTCCAAGGCATTGAGTTGAGTTCTTCCAATAAATTTAAATGAGATTTAGAAGATGAAGAACCAACATGAGGTTTTGGAGGTATAATGGTTTTTGTAATAATAGAGGAAGTAGATTGAGGTTTTGGTTGTGGGAGTGTTTCCTCATTTGTTTTAGAAGGTATGGTAGTGATAGTTGTGGTGTATTTAATAATTTGTCCTTCAGTTGATGGTTTTTAGGATTGGTGACAAGATCTTTGTGGTTAGGTTTACATCTATAATTGACTTTGGCTACATTCACATATTGAGAGTTTGTATAATATTGTTCATAATCAATGTCAATTACACATATATCTTCATTTGAATGTTGTGGATTGGAAGTAGAGATTTTTTTTGGAGGTTTAGAGGATGAAGGCTTGGTAACTTGTTTATTTTGAGAGGCTTTGGCGTAATCATGATGACGTATTTTAATCATAGCATCATAGTTGAATGTATTTCCTAACATAAAATAAACAACAAATTTGGAGAGACCATGACATGTTTCATGAGAGTGACCCACATTAGTGTGAAACCAACAAAAAATGTTAGGATCACACCATGTAGGTGAAAGGTTTAGGAGTTAGTAATTGCTTCATTTGTTGAACTATTAATGGTGCATGGGAAGCTTGGAGGTTATCCACTTTGGCTACTCTTGTTTTTGTTTGAGGATGATTGATAGTAATGCCATTAGTGGAATTTTGGAAAGATCCCTTGATGGATTTATGGTTGGGTTCAAATTATTTCATAAGAAAGTCTTGTTGCTTAAATTTATCAATTTCATCATTTAGAGTTTGGGGAGAAAAAATCTAAACCTTATATTTAAGGGAAGGTGCTAAGGCAATTATAAATAGTTTAAATAAGTTATAATTAGTCATGTTATGATTGGATTTATGAGAGAAATATTTACATCCTTTAATGAAATCATGAGAATAATTAGAAGGGGATTGTTTAGCATTGATAAAATGACTAAGACAATTTTTAGGAAGATCATTGTGTTGAAATTATTTTACTATAAGATTGACTAAATCCTTGAGTTACCATATGGAATGTTGAGGGAGTTTATTATACCATTACAATATATTTTCTGTGAATGTTTTGAATAGAATTTTGGTGGTAGTAAAGGTATTTGCTTGAATCCACTTTTTTTAAAGATTACCAAATGCTTTAAATAAATATTCAGGGTGTTTGGTACCATCATATATAATATTTTGATAGATATTTCCAAAATCAATATAAATAGTGAAGGGAGCTAAAGGTCCTTTTTGAATATTTTGGAGCATATTGTTGTTCATAAGGGGTTCGGGGAATGATATTTCCCATGGAATATATAAGAGGTGGATGGATAAAGTTTTGGTTATTTTGAGGTAAGAGAATAAGAGGTTGATTAGCCATGTTTCATTTATAGTTACATCATTCAAGAAGTATTATATGTTTGTATAATATTCATTTGTTAACTATTTATGCAAAAAATTGAGTGGTGTCAATTGGTGGATTGGGGTTATTAATGTTTAAAGGTGGATTGTTAGGGTTGGTAGGAGGAGTATTCCCTATATTGGTCATAGGGAATGGGTTGTTGGGTGGAAGATTGTTAGGTGGTGGGTTATTGGTATTTAAAATATTTCCTATAGGGTTATTGGTTAAGATTGTGTCAATTTCCCCTAAAGTGTAATAAAGTGATTTTGAGAGAGAATTATCTTGAGAAGTGTGAAATGGATCTAATCCATCGATGTCATCATTTGGGTTAATTTGAACCATATTGTAGTCCAAAGATGAAGGGTGAGAAAAGGTGCACCAAGAGCGAGTATCCTCTTGGGCAATAAAGGTAGGAAGGAAAGAATACCCCATATATTGTCTAAATGGATTAAGGTTATCCAAAAACATTCTAATAAGAGATTTCATGATATTTGGAATGAGGATATAATACTAGAGAGAAAAGGTGAAATATAGAAGGAAAGTCAACCAGATATAGAATTAGGTCAACTAAGAATGATTTCAAGATAAAGAATTGAATCAACCTAGTGGTACAGAATCAACTAGGTCGACTGATTTCAAAATAAAAACCAACATAACAAATCTAGGAAATGACATAGATAAATGGGTTAACTATGTTTTATGAGGAAGTGATGAATATCATCTTGTGAGATATTGGGTTGAACAAAATGACTTTGTTCTATGAAAAGGAAAATATGACATCTTGTGAGAGACTAGGTCGGACAGGATGATTGTGTCCTTTAGAAGGGAAAATTTAGGATACATAATTGAGTGAGTTAACTGTAATCTGAGGGTGGAGACAAGTTTTGATAGTTATGACTCTAGATTATCTAGTGTTAATTAGTATACAAATTGAAATAAAAACACATGCAACTAGGTCGAACCAATAAATCTAGTTATGACACACAACACAAAATTTATATCAACACTAGCTAATACAAATTTTATAATACATGTAATTGTCAAAGAGAAAGAAACAAAAATATAAATGCTAATCTATGTGGTCTTTCCTGAATGTTTTAAATTACAATTTTATAAATAAATATGATAGGTTGTTGGCTTTAGAAAGGAACTAGAAAGGTAATCTAAAGATGGTTTGAAGTAGTTAAGGCTAAAAGGGATCTATTTTGGTGTGGTATTGGCTTGGTTGGGACCTACCTCCTCACTTCATAATGCCATAGTGATAAGTGTGTTGGGTAATTTTCCAATATATACCATCAAGAAAATGTTTATACTTGGCCATAAAATTGAGTTGGCTTCCCCCTTGGTGCTAAAATCTAAGTAGGCATTGGCTAGAATTTGTTTAATAATTTTTGAAATTATATGGTTTGGAAGTATGTGAATAAAAGAAAAATTAGTGTGAATAAATCAATAAATTGAATGCTATTATTTTATCTATGTGTGCTACTCTAAGCAAGAAAACAAGAAAATGAAAGATGGATTAATTACTAGAAATGTAAGTTAATTCCTTTGATTGAATAGTATAGGGTCAATAAAGTTGACCGAATATGCAAATAATACATAATATAATTGATTATGTTGATTTTATCTATTAAAGCAAGGGATAAATAAATACAATTGAATGAATCAATTGAGTTTGTTGGGTAAAAAGCAACTATAGAACTAAGTCGATCTAGTTGACTTAGTTCATTGTAGGGTTACAGTTTTAGAGACTAAAAAATATGAAAACTAGGATTGAAATGAAGGAAATAAATGATCGAGATGGTGAGAATGAACCTGATGATTTTAATGATGTTGTATTTTCTATTTTTATACTATGTTTTCTAGAATAATTTTAACTTACTAAAAAAGTCAACTAGGTTGATTGATTTTGAAAACCTATATGCGAAGAAGCAAATTGAGTTGAGTGGATTAATACAGTTACCTATAATTAAAGATGACATGTACAAATCAAAATTACATCAACAAGGACAAAAAAAATGGATTGTATCCTGAAATACCTTTTTTTAGCCTTTTTAAGGCCTCAAGGATACTCACCTATTTGTAAGAAAATAACCATACCTTGAATCTAACTACTTGGAGTATGAAGAGTTGATTGGTCCTATTTTAACATGTATATTGTCTTCCTTTAATATTTTAGGTCTACTACAAGTTTCTCACAAAACACTTTACTTATTACAAGCTTGGTGATTTTGATGTGCATGTCATACTCTATGAATTTTGTGATCCAACCAACTCTCTATTCATTCACATTCCTACTAAAAAGGAACTCTTTCACACTTTTATGAGTCACCATTAACTATATTTTATTATTTAAAAACATGTGCCTAAATTTTTAAAGAGATATTACAACAAAAAAAATTGTTTCTCAATAAAACTATACCTCAGTTCATATTCCTTTAGTGCAGGACTGAAAAAGCTATTGGCTTCTCCATTTGATCATTGTTTTGATAAGTTAGGATGGATTCAATGTTATCTCTTCCTCCACAAGCATAAAGTATGAAGTCCTTGTCATGGTTTTGAATCATGAGAGTAGGAGCTTGAGATATTTCTTGCTTGATGTTTTCAAATCTGTCCTTACCTTCCTTTGACAAGCTAAAAACAATATTATTTTTGAGAATAAAAGTAAGAGGCTTGAATAAATCAATAAAGTTTGATATAAATATCCTCACAAAATTGATTCTCCCCAAGAATATTTGGAGACATTTCTTATATCTTGGGAGAGAAAGAGACAATATAACATTCACCCTCTTTGGATCAATGGTAAGACTATCCTTTAAGACTATGTGACCCAATAATTTACCCTCATGAACAATAAAAACACACTTTTTGGGATTAAAAAAAACTCTAAATTCCCTACATCTACTGAAGACTTCTCATAGATGACTCAAATGCTCACTTGCATGCTTGGAAAAAATAATAATATCATCTAAATAAACCAAAACCATATCATTAATGAGACATTTGAAGGCCATATCCATTGGTATTTTTAAGGATTCACCAAGATTAAACAAACCAAATGGTATCTTCTTATAGGCATACGTGTTAGGATATAATAGACAATGAAAAAATATCCTTCTAAGTTGTAATGAGAGGAAATATGAAATTATAAAATAAACTCAAAACAAATCAGAGAAAAATGCAAACCATAAGATAAGATTTACATGGCTCACCAATTTGGTTACATCCATGGAGAACTAATTAGTTATTAATTTTAGTAGCACTTGGGGAATACACCTATGATAAAACCTATCACTTACACACCTCTCCAATCTCTCACACTCTCCTTGTCTTACTTAAATTACATAAATTACTAAAAAAGTTTACAAGATTTTCCCAAGCATCAACCCAAACATACAAATGATTAACCAAGATTAAACCAAGCTCACAAAGACTTAACAAGTCTTTTATCTACCCATTAAAAATTACCATGGAATAACATACATAAATAGAAAATACAAAAAAGAGAATAATTAATTAGAAAACAATGAGGGAGAATAAAATTTTATCCCATCCCATGTGGAAACACTATTTAGGAATAGTGAAAGTGGAATCATCATCAACAAGATCCACCTTTCAAAGAGCATCTCATGATGGAATGTGGACCTCCTCCATGTGCACTCAAGTGGAATTCCCCACTCTCCCATATGGAATTTCAAGGGTCAAAAGATACCCCAATCAACTTTTAACTTACAAAATAGAAGCCCCACAAGCACATGCATAAATAAAATGATTAGATCCTCTTTATTTATCTCCCACATGCAACCATAAGTCAAGAGTCAAGGATGGTGCCCCACATGCTCCCCATATAGGATATCAAAAAGGTAAACCCATGTGCCCAAGGAGAAATTCATCCCATTTTTCTCTTCTACCTTTCCAACCTTGAAAGATACATTTGCGGGCCATGCTACATCACCTAAGAGCCATCTCACCTGCCCAATCACCATGGCCACCTCATCCATAAATAGTGACCCATGAATAGTGACCTATGAATAGTGAATTTGTGAATAGTGTTTTTGTGAATAGATACTTCACACTTAATAATTATCTCACTTTACGTTAATATTCACAAATTCTTTCTACTACATCCATTGATCTAATTCTCATCTAGATCTTCTTCATCCATAAAGACTAATTGAAGTTAAAAATAATTTCAACTTCACTCTTGTGACCATCTTGGTCATCATACATATATGGTTTTCATCCATATGTATCTTCTTTAGCTTTAATTGATCCTCCTCCAATATTTACTAAATGAAGTCATACATCAACTGAATGTGCTTTGTCTTGGAGTGAAATGCTAAGTTCTTTACTAAGTGAATGACACTCTGACTATCACTAAAAAGTATCCATTCTCCTTGTTGGTGTCCCAACTCCTCTATCAACCTATATATCCATATCATATCCTTTCTTGCTTTTGTAACAACAACATACTCCTTCTTTTTGGTATAAAGTGCCACCATTTTATATAGATGTGCGACCCAATTCCATGTTATATCACCCACAATGAAAACATACCTGATAGTGTTCCTCCTACCATGAAAATCACCTACCTTATCAAAATCAACATATCCTTGTAAAGTAACCTCTGATCCACCATAACACAACACTACATCTAAATTCCCTCTGAGGTAATGAAGAATACAATTCACTACTTTCTAGTGTTCTTTTCTTGGACCACTTAGAAATATACTCACCACTCCCATTACATGGGCAATGTCTATTCTTGTACATACCATTGGATACATTAAACTACCAACTATTTATGATTAAGGTGTCTTAGACATGTGACTTCTCTCTTATTCTATCTTGGGACATTTCTCCTTTGATAACTTGAAGTGGCCTACCAAAAGAGTCCCAACTGGTTCAACATTCTCCATGCTAATCCTCTCTAAATATTTCTTGATGTACTTTCCTTGTGATAGTGTCAAACTCTAATTCTTTATGTCTTTGCTATTCTCATCCCAAGGATATATTTCACATCACCTAGATCCTTCATAACAAAATAATCTCCTAACTTTCTCTTTAGTATATTTATATCCTGAATGTTAGAACCTACCACTAACATGTCATCCACATACAAAAGTAGGATAATGTAGCTACCATTTTTAAATTTATTGAAATATACATAATGATCAGAATGACACCTAGAATAGCCTTGATCCAACATAAAACTATCAAACTTAATATACCATTGTCTATGAGATTACTTAAGGCCATACAAGCTCTTATTCAATTTGCACATAAACTTCAACTTACCCTTGACTTTAAAATATTGTGACTGCTCCATGTATATCTCCTCCTCCAAATCACCATGAAGGAAAGTAGTCTTCATGTCCAACTGTTCTAGATGAAAGTGATCCAATGCATCTATACTCAAAATAGTCTAATATAAGTCATTTTAACCATAGGAGAAAAGATTTATTCAAAATATATACCTTTATTTTGTATAAACACTTTCACCACCAATCTAGCCTTGTATTTATTTTTACCTCCATCTTCCTCCATCTTGTGTACCCACTTGTTTTGTAATTTCTTCTTGCCCTTTGGAAGCTTCACCAAATACCATGTTTGGTTCATCATGAGAGAGTCATACTCATCATCTATAGCCTACTCCCACTTATCCTTGGCATCAACCTGCACTGCTTATTCAAATCTCTCTGGCTCACCATCATTAGTAAGTAACAAATAATTAAAAGAAGGGGAAAACCTTTCAGGTGGTCTACTTACTCTTGTATATTTCCTCACAACAAGAGTTTGGGGTTCTTATTGTTGTTACACACCCTATACTGGTACCTTTGGGACACTTTAATTTTTGATTTCCTCCAACAATGTGTATTCTTTCTTTGCTTCCTCTTACTTATTATCTAACAACTATTTCATGTACATGACTTTCTCATTAAATATCACATCTCTACTCTTAATGATTTGCTTATCTTCCTCATTACACAATTAGAATCCAAATTCATTAGTACCATAGCTAATGAAAGTACATTTATGAGATTTAACTTCTAACTTGGACCTATTTGCATCAATATGTGCAAAAGTTTCACAACTAAAAACTTTTAGAAAAGAATAGTCAACCTTATTACCACTCCGTGCCTCCTCTGGTTTGCCACCATCCAAGGCTATTTAAGGTCCTCTATTTATTAGGTACATGGATGTATCAACCACATCTACCCAAAACTATAATGGTAACCATGAATGCAACCTCATGCTCTTAACACATTCCATTATGTTTTTTTTCATCCTCTCTGACACACCATTTTGTTGTGGTGTTCCTGGAACTATCCTCTACCTATAAATTTTGTTAAGTGAATAGTAGTTATTGAACTCTTTATTGTAGTACTCTCTACCATTATGTGACTTGAGTTACTTAAGATTTAAACCTATTTCATTTTCAACTAAATCCCTCCATCTCTTAAATGTGTCAAATACATTAGATTTCTATTTAATTCAATAAACCCAAACATTTCTAGTTTCATAATAAGTAATTGTAACATAATACCTTGAACCACCAAGTGAAGATACCTCAAACGGTCCCTATACATCTATATGAACAAGATCTAACTTCCTTTTCTTCTTAGCTGGTCTAACTTTTATAAACCACACACATTTCTATTTTTCATACACAATGCTCACAAAATTCTAAGTCTATTTCCTTTAGACCTAGTAATTTTATCTTTGAGTGAAGGATTTTCTTTCCCTTCTCAGTCATGTGGCCAAGTATATAATCACACATAGTTGCATCTCTACTTGAAGTAGATAAATCACAAGATGCATTAGTATTAACAGTGGATAAATATAAGTACCCTCCTTCTCAACTCTTACCACCACTAAAACATCCTTGGTAACCTTCCATGAGTCACCAGTAAAAGTGACCTCACAACTATCACTTCCAAACTATCCTACAAAAATTAGATTCATCTTCAAACTTGTAACTTGCCTAACATCTTTAAGCACCCAAGTGTTTCCATTTTGCATTTTCACACTCACACTACCTTTTTCAACAATAATGCAAGGTTCATCATCACTAAGATACACATGTCCAAAATCACCTTGAAAATAATCTCTAAAATAATGTTTGTTAGGAGTGTAATGAAATGAATCTCTTGAACCTAAAACCCAAGATTCATTAATATTATCTAAAGAAAGAATCAAGGCATATCATAGTACATCACCTACTACATTTTCCTCATTACCTTCATGTTGTTCCTTATCTGATTTTATTTAATGAGACCAACATTCTTTATTTGTATGACCTAGCTTCCCATAGTTACCACACTCCAACTTTCCTCTTGATTTTGATCCATAACCTATCCTTGATTTCCTATGATTTCCTCTTCCTCTATTATTTTATCTTCCTCTAGTTTCCATAGACAATGCATTTTTTGATGTGGATATTTCACCATTGCTTCTCCTTCACATTTCTACACTTAGGATAACACCCACAACATCCTCAAACTTAAGTTTGACATTGTTTGAGACTGAGTTGCTCATCGACATGACCAAGCTATTATAGCTCTTAGGCAAAGAACATAGAATTAGAAGAGCCCTAAATTCATATCAAAGTCAATGTTAATAGAATTTAATTGACTAATAACCATATTAAAATCATTCAAATGGTTATATACTAAACCATTTTCATCTATTTTAATATTAAACAATTTATCAATAAGAAATATTTTTTTAAAGGCAGAGGGTTTTTCATACATTTTCTATAAAGCTTTCATGAGACTTTCTATATTCTTCTCTTAGGATATGTTGAATGAAATTGTAGATGCAAGCCATAAATAGATAGTCTTGAGTGATTTTATATCCAACAACTCCTAACTCTCATCTATCATTGATGTTGCCTTATTGGCTAAACCTCCCAATGGTAAGTAGAGGTCCTTATGAAATAGGTAGTCCTCTATCTCCATCTTCCACAAACCAAAATTTTGTCCATTGAATTTCTCCACCTTTGATTTTTCATCTACCATAGCTCCCAATCAAGTTATAATCCTTAGCTTCCTACAACTTATCCTCAACAATAAACAACCTTGCTCTAATACCACTTGTTAGGATATAATAGACAATGTGGAAATATCATCCTAAGTTACAATGAGAGGAAATATTAAAGTATAAAATAAAATTGAAACAAATCAAAGAACAATGCAAACCATAAGATAATATTTATGTGGTTTACCAATTTGGCTAGGTCCATGGAAAATTGATTAGTTATTAATATCATCAGCACTTGGAGAATACACCTATGGCAAAACCTATCATTTACATACCTCTCTAATCTCTCACACTCTGATTGTCTTCCTTCATTTGCATACAATTCTAAAAAATCATACAAGATTTTCCCAAGCATCAACCCAAGCATACAAATACTTAACCAAGCTTAACCCAAGCTCACAAAGACTTAACTAGTCTTTTCTATACCCATTACAAATTACCATGGAATAACATCCATAAATAAAAAATAAAAAATAGAGAAGAATTAATGAGAAAATAATGAGGGAGAAGATAATTTCATCCCACTCCATGTGGTATCAGTATTTAGGAATAGTGAAAGTGGAATCATCATCAACAAGGTCCACCTTTCAAATGGAATCTCATGATGAAATGTGAACCTCCTCCATGTGCACTCAAGTGTCATGACCCACTCTCCCATATGTAATTTCAAGGGTTAAAAGATACCCTAATCAACTTTTGACTTTCAACATAGAATCTCCACAAGCACATGCCTAAAAATAATGGTTAGATCATCTTTCTTTGTCTCCCACATGCACCCACAAGTCAAGGGTCAAGGATGACACTCTACATGCTCCCCACATGTGATCTAAAAAATATCAAACCCTTATTACCAAGGATAATTTCATGTCATTTCTCTCTCCTACCTTTCCAACCATGAAAGATACCTTTGTGGGTCATGCCACATCACCTATGATCCATCTCACATGCCCAATCACCATTGCCACCTCATCCATGAATAGTGTTTTTGTGTATAGTGACTTCACACTTAACAATAAGTCCCCCATTTAGTGTTTAAGTCTATCTCAAACTAATATGCTTATTTGAATAGGACTTGATTGTACCTTGAATATCCATTTAAGAGAGAAAACCTTTCAACTTCACTTACTATTTAAAGTATTTGTTCCATGGATGGAAGAGGACAATGGTCCTTGAGAGATGCTCTATTTATATCTCTAAAATCAACACATATCCTAATCTCTCCATTTTTATTCCTAACTAGAACAAGGTTTTCCACCCAAGATGTATGTTTGATTGGGAAAATTATGTTTCCCTCTATGAGTTTGGTTAGTTATTTCCTCATCAAGGTTTCAATATTGGAATTAATTTTAATTTAATTTTTTTTAATGAGATTTGCATTAGGATCAAACTCAATGGTATGTTGAGTTAATCCTAGATCAAAACCTCTAATATCCTCATAACTCCATGCAAACACATCATCATAATCTCTACAAAAGCCAATGCAAAATTATTTTTTATATTTAGTACATACCTTTCCAAGCTTCAAGAGCTTATCATTATAAATGACCACTTGTTAAAAGTCTTCCTCATTGATATTCATTTCCATTATTTCCTTATTGAGATGGTCATTTGAGTTAAACATTCTTTCCAAAGTGACCAATCTTTTTGTCAACTTGTTTGTCTTCATCTAAATGATTTGATCTTTATATTGTTCTTGTAAATTTGACTAATTTTTGGAGAAAATTATGCCTTCTCTTGTATAAAATTAATAATTTGCTCATCATTATCAAATACTTACCAATTGGTTACATTATCTAGAACAACTAGTCTAACCACCAACTAAACATGCTAATCCAAACTTTTCATTATATCTTAATGAATACCATATTATGATCCAACTACTGTAAGCCTATCAAAAAATTTGTTTTAATATCTTGGTACTACCTGGATGTTTAAAGCATCAAAGTCTTCATGTAAGTCCCATAATCTATGCTTGTAGGCTTTTAACAAGTTATTCTTTGCTACACTTTGAGAGATAACTTGATGTATAATGAGTTAAATATATCCAAATACCTGTAACACCTCAATTCCTCTCTTTTACACTAATTGGAGACTTTGGATCAATGATTCATATTTAATTACATTATTGGTACAGTTGAATTAAAGCCTAAATAGAAAGAAATATCTCTCTTTTTGAGGAGAGATCATCATAAAACCAACACCAACACCATTTTTTATCATTGTACCATCAAAATAAAACTTCCATGTTCTATTAAGGTCTTCTTGTGGATTCAAAAGTTTAGGTATAATATAATTTTACTCATTTATACAATAAGTTCCCAACCCTATTTCTTCCATATGATCATATGGATCAAATTCATAGTGTTCTTTTCCCCAATCATCAAACAACATGTATGGATCTTTCTCTAAATAGGTGATAGCCACATGTAGAACACCATCATCCTCTATATCATGCATAATGTAATTCATGTTAATAAGACTAGGGATACAAGGTTTAATGTGATCTTTAGAGACAAGTTTAGCATTAATGGTTACCCTTGTCCCATATCTAGTAAAAAGAAGCACATGATACCAATATGAAGATAAATATCCCCATATTTTTTAGTAAAGTATCTAAAAAATAATATTGTAAAATAAGGATGAAGATCGATGATTGAAATGTATTACAAGATAGAAAGGCTTGGACATGCATGAAAGGTAATATTTAAAATTAAAATGACTCCTACTATTTTAATAACAATACCATCTAATTGGACAACTCCCTTAGTGATTGGTGTATATTCTGTTTTTCCCAAAATCTGTCACTTGTTTTTGGGGACAACATATAAACTATTTTGATCTTGTAGGCCAAAATTCTCTCTTCCCTTATCAAAAAATGTTCTGAGCACTCAAGTTCTTCAATTATTCAAGCATTTTCAATCAAGGGACTCACAAGTTCAATGGGTTCAACAACTTCAATAGGCGAGATCTCACAAAGGAACAAGTTCCAAACACTTAGGCAATTTCAAGGTTGGTTCAACATCGAGGTTCAACTGAAAGGTCCATCGGTAGGCTTCAAACAAAAGATTGAACCATTGAACCATGCCTCCAAAGGTTGAAAGGTTTAATGGGTTTAAAGGTTTAATGACATCAGCAAAATTCAAAGAGTTAAGTGCTTCGGCAAGTTAAAATTTCAACTGCTTTAGAAAGTTCAATGGCTTCGAAGGACTTAAAGAAAACAAGACTTCGAAGAAGAAAGATTGAACCGTTGAACTATTGAACCTTGAAACAAAAGAGTTCAAAGTTAAAAGGTTCAATGAGTTCAATAAAGTTTGAGAAACTTAAAATAATAAAGGATTTAAAGAGCTAAGAAAGAAAATTTGAACCGTTGAACCTTGAACCTCGAAAGGTTCAAAGTTCAAATGTTTAACAAGTTTAATAGAAGAGAAAAGGATCCAAAAACTTTGAAGGACCAAAGGATTCTGAGAAAGAGAATGAACCATTGAAATTTGAACAAAAATGGTTCAAAGTTCAAAGGTTTACGGAATTTCAAAGTTCAAAAGGAAGCTTCGAGTAAAGGAAGGAAGCAGAAGATTCCAGAGACAAGTTTGAAGAGATGGTTCAGCCGATTGAACCAACGCGCTGATTGAACCAAGGAGCTGATTAAACCAAGGAGCTAATAGGACTGGCCAAACTATTGAACCAATGCACTCTCATGGTTCAAAGGTTCAAAGTTCAACGTGGTTTAAGTGACCAGTGACTAGTGACGTCCCTATGGAAATTCAAGGTAATAAAATGCCCATTTATTTTCAAATGTGGCATAGACCTAAAAACAAACTCAGTGACTGGCTAAAGAAGAAGCTAAAGGAGCCAGTAGAAAATGAGAAGATAGCTTGAGAGTTTAGATTGCCAAGAAAAGGAAAAAATATGTGGAAAGGAAAGAGGGAAAGACCAAAAATATATGTGTAGGAGTTATTTCTAGTTGGTGAAACAGTCCACCAGGTAGACATCAGAGAGCATGAGCACTCAAGAACACGACCTATTTTTCTCCATCGAGTAAAGGAAAAATGGATAGATGCGCAAATATCAGGAAGAGGACCAGGTGGCCCATGCTTTGGAGGAGACATTTGATATGAATTGATATGCCACAGTTAAGGCTGATGCCCTATTCCAACATGGCCCCTTGACAAAACTAAAAATGCATTTAAGGCATTAAATGTAGCATGGGCCATTCTATGAAATAAAGTGCCAAGTCTTTCTTAACTACTATATATTATAATCTCTTATTTTGTGCAAAGGATATCTTTTTGTTATCAGAAGCAAAACTCTACCCAAATTAAAAGGCATTTCTTGAGACTTTAAGCTTAGATTGTTAATCATATTTTGTTATCTAAATGAGAAAGCAAATGACCTTTCAGACTTTATGCTAGAATAGTTTGCATTGTTGAGGAAATTGTTCTTATGTTTGTTTCCTGAATGCATTCTTATCCATTTAATTAAATAAGTAGAACTAGTGGAAGTAACCAGGAAGGTGTCCTGCAGTCGACTGTGGAGAGACTTTGTGCTGCCATAATTGTCTTTAGTGTGTTTATTTTCTATTTCTATTTAAAGGATCTTGGGATGAATTTGTGCCCCCATTATCCTTCGTATTTCACTCTTTGGTAGCTGAGGTGGAGACTTTGTGCTACACCTCATCCTGTTGGTTATTGTGTCCTATTATATTTACTTATCGGTTACTTTCCAGAAAGAATTCCTGTTGTTTGTTGTAGACCACTTCTAAAAGAAGAAAAGTGCCTTCAGTATTTTCACTAGAATTCTCCTGTCTGTGAACATCATCTTTGAAAAAAGAGAGATGGATGGTGTTAACCTACCCTTGAGTGTTATTTTCATCTTATTTATAGTATATATATATATTATTAAGCACCTCATATTTATAGGGAACCTCCCCTTGATGAGAGGAGAGATTTGTCCCCTTTTGATGTGGTCGACTTGCACATTTGGCTGATAAATCTCCCAATGCTATGGTTGAAACACCTATTTTGGCGACTCTGTTAGGGAAGAATGAGTAGTTTTAGTTCTTTTCCTTATCCATTTTCTCTGTTGTTCCAGTCCTTTTCCATTACCATTTTCCTCCACCTTTGTGCCAACAGTTGTTGGTGACTCCATTGGGGAAGAATGAGTAGTTTCAGTTCTTTTCCTTATCCATTTTCTTCATTGTTCCAAGTCCTTTTCCATTACCATTTTCCTCCACCTTCACGCTAATAGTTTTTGGTAACTCCGCTGGGAATCGACAAGCATTTCCAGTCCTTTTCTAGCCTATTCAAATTGAAGCATTTCATATCACTGGGGAATGATGTGAAGTAGGAAAGAGCACTACCAGCTTCATGCCAACAATTTTTGGTGACTCTGTTGGGGAAGAATGCATAGTTTGAAGCCTCAAGCTTCAAATTGAAGCAATTCTAGTTCTTTACTATTTTTATTCTATAATCTGACAGATCCATGCTATACAAGAAGCCAAAAAGCTCAAGGTGTTGTTGACCCTATTTTTGAGTTAGTGTAGCAGAGCAATTTTTATTTGTTTCCTCCACAACCTCACCTTCAACGAACTAGGAGTCTTCCTCCTACCAACACCAGGTCACCAATATAAGGTAAAGCTTATTTTTCCTCTGCTATTAGAGCTTTTCCTATACATACTCCACCCAGATTTGTTATTTCCCCTTTCCATATTCATATAATGATAGCTCAAGGCCCCTGGGGTAACTCTTTTGGCTCGCTCAATTTTAACTCCACCTCTACATGAGCTACCACGCAGTTCAAGGAAGAATTTCCCCAAATTCTTTGGTGATGTGAGAGGTCATCTTGATGAACATATTGTAGCCTTTAGCATATCTTGTGGCATGATAGGTGTGGAGTATGAGGACTTAGCAATTAGGTTGTTTGTAGAAACATTACAAGGCACAACTGTAGACTGGTTCTATCATCTACATGCCCAGACTGTGACTAACTAGAAAACCCTCAAAGCCAAATTTAAAGCCAAGTTCAAGCCTATAAAAGAGGCGCATGCCCTACTAGCTCAAATCACACAAATGAAGAAAAAGCCTCATGAACCTATGAGGGACTTCATATCCAAGTTTGAAAATCTGAGGAACAGGATTCCTATAATTGCTCAGCCAACAGTTGAGAATCTCAAATGTTTCTTCATCAACTCTCAGCTTCCTGAAGTGAGTTTCTTATTGAGATGGGATGGCTAAATAGACCTTGCTGCTACTCAGGATTTGGCCACTGAGGTGGAAAATGATCTCATCTTGGTGAGGAAGATAAGGAGAGATCCTAACAGAGGTAAATCTTCTTCATCCTCTCAATATCCATCTACAAGCATCACTGATCCAATGGTGCAGAAGCTGGAAAATGAGTTGCTAGCTCTCAGGAAGCAAATAACACAAGGGATGTCTACCCCTCCTTTATACCAAGATATACCAAGGAGGACATTTCCTAATCAATCATACCAATGCAATGCTACCAAAAATCAAGGGAAACCAAATCAGCTTCCTCCCCCATAGGGGAAACTTACCATTGAAGCAACTCTAGTTAACTCAGTAGTTGGATATCTTGAAATAGAATGTGATTTTTTCTTCCAGCTTGAGTTGAACCCAAAAGATGATGCTAATCTCTTTGTAGAAGACCAAGAAGAATTAGTTGGTGACTCCAACATTGGTTTTCTAAATTACCAGGATGAACCCAAAAGTAAAGGTGAAGCATTTGATGGATCATACGCTGTATTTATTCAGTCCCAGAACTAATCAGCCCAACAAGCTAATAAGGGAAAATTAGGGGAGTGATTTCAACCAACAATTTCAATTGATAAATGAGGGACTACTCTACCTTTTCAATCAAAGGACCTGATAATCACTAAAAAAGTAAGTACCCCCAAATGTTCTTACACCTTCTGCTTCAAATTTATAGACTAGTACCCCCTTAAAAACTAGAAGGATGAAATGCCTTCCCCTATTTCTAATTCATTTAAAATATTTGATATAATTGACCATGTCAAGAAAGCCAAAATTCAAATGTCTAAATTTGAATTCCTGTAATCCAACCCTAAGCAGTTGGATAGATTAGTGGAATGTGTGAAGGATAAAACCGTCCATACAGGACCAGCTGTTCCAAAGGTGACTCCCACATCCACCTAGAATAACCTTGTCATTACTCCTCCTACTACTCTTGTAAAGATAGAACCATTTTATGTCTCCCTATTGATAAATGGTCGCAAGCTGACCAACTGCATCATAGACTTAGGTGCATCTGACAATGTCATGCCTGCCAAGGTGGTAGATTCTCTAGCCTTACATTAACTAAAACTTTTGGGAGATGTTTCTCCATGGAAAATAAAAAAGTGTCACTTTTAGGATAGATCAAATATGCCCAATTTGCATTTTTCGCATTTCCAAAAAAGAGAATCAAGATGACAGTCCTAGTGGCTGATGTTCCAGCCTCATACAACATTCTTCTTGGGCAAAATTTTTACAAGGACGTTAGTGGAGAATTGAGCATGGACCTGTCTGAGTGAGGATCCCTATTAAAGGTGTCATGCAGAGGCTACTCCCTAAAAAGGAGGCTAAATATGTTGTCACTCAAACATCAATGCCTAAAGCCCAAATTTTCTTTGATTCTTTAGGTAGGGGTAATTAGTTTTTTATCTACTGAAGATGTTCCTGTTATAGTAGATGAAATTTCTATAGGTGGCAATCCAAAAATTGATTCAAATAAGACATTAGAAGAATTGGTAGGGTGCAGTATAGATGAAAAAGGATTTTCCCTCCCTAATGAAGAAAAATTTGATAGAAGATTAGTTTTTGATGATGTTTGGATCCTAGAATTCAATGGCAGTAATTCTTCTATCGATGTTGGAGTTGGGATTGTGTTGATATATCCTCAAAGAGATATTTTTCCTTCTTCATACAAGTTGTAGTTTAGCAACACCAACAACACTGCTGAATATGAATCTCTGTTACTCAGGTTGAAAGCATCTTAAGATAGATGTGTCAAGCTCCTTCATGCCAAAAGAGATGCTGAGTTAGTGGTTTGTCAGGTGAGGAACTTACATCAAACTAAGAACAAAAAATTACACCATTACCGCAATCAGGTATGGGACTTCCTTGAAAGTTTTGATGCTTTCAATATTTTTGCAGTGCCCAAAGAGCTTCATAATAATGCAAATTCATTGGTTATCTCTATAACCCTTATGGTTCCTCAAAAAGACTTTGAAGAGTAAAAGTACACTATTGAGCTGGTCTTTCAACCAAGTGTGCCTGATAGTGCCAATCATTGGCAAATATCTGAGGGGGACAATCAAATCATGTGCTAGATTGAATCAGAAGAACAATGAATTATGGTAATGGACCATACTACTGCACATCAAAATTAGGTAAATAAATTATTCTATAAGAGGACAAGGATTCATGATTTTTAGATTGGAAATCAAGTCTTGTTGTGGGGCAAGAGGAGAGAACCAAAAGGAATGCACAAAAAATTTGATTCCTGGTGGAGAGGACCATTTGCCAATCACCAATTTGGGGAAAAAATGGTTTCTTGCTAGTTTATTAGGATGGAACATCATTTTCATTGTCTCACAGTGGGCGGCCTTTGAAGCACTTCAATCCTTGAAGTATCAGATAAGATCAACTTGTACATATGTATAATTTTTGTATAGTCTTTAGTTCTATTTGGTGATTTTCATTTTTTTTTGTTTTTGTGCCTTTACTTTTTGGGTAGCATGACTTCGTAGCCCAATGGCATACTTAAAGGCACTGGATATTTTGGATTCTACTCCCTTTGATTGTTTTTACAATCGATGGAAGTTCCTCAATTAGAGCCAGCTATTGTTCCCAAAATTTGTCACTTGTTTTTGGGGACAACATATCAACTATTTTGATCTTACAGGCCAAAATTCTCTCTTCCCTTCTCAAAAAATGTTTTGATCACTCAAGTTCTTCAATTATTTGAGAATTTTTAGTCAAGGGATTTGCAGGTTCAATGGGTTCAACAACTTCAACAGGTGAGCTCTCACAAAGGAACAAGTTCCAAACACTTAGGAAATTTCAAGGTTGGTTCAATGTCAAGATTCAATTGAAATGTCCATTGGTAGGCTTTAAACAAAAGATTGAACCATTGAACCACGCCTCCAAAGGTTCAAAGGTTCAAAATTTCAATGACATCGATAGACTTCAAAGAGTTAAGCACTTTAGCAAGTTTAGATTTCAACCACTTTGAAAAGTTTATTAGCTTTGAAGGACTTAAAAAAAGACTTTGAAGAAGAAAGATGGAACCGTTGAACTGTTGAACCTTGAACCAAAAGAGTTCAAAGTTCAAAGGTTTAATGAGTTTAATAAAGTTTAAGAAACTTAGAAGAATAAAGGATTTGAAGAGCTAAGAAAGAAAGGTTGAACCGTTGAACCTTGAACCTTAGAAGGATCAAAGTTTAAAGGTTTAACGAGTTCAATATAAGAGAAAAGGATCCAGAAACTTTGAAGGACCAAAGGATTCTGAGAAAGAGAATGAAGTGTTGAACTTTGAACCAAAATGGTTCAAAGTTCAAAGGTTTAAGGAATTTCAAAGTTTGAAAGGAAGATCGAGCAAAGGAAGGAAGCAAAATATTTCAAAGACAATTTCGAAGAGATGGTTTAGCTGATTGAACCAAGGAGCTAATTAAACCAAGGAGTTGATAGAACCACCTGAACCATTGAACCATTAAACCAATGCACTCTCATGGTTCAAAGGTTCAAAGTTTAACATGGTTCAAGTGACTAGTGACCAGTGACATCCCTATAGACATCAAATTCAAGGTAAAAAAAAGCCTATTTATTTTCAAATGTGGCACAGACCTGAAAATAAACTCAGCAACCAACCAAAGAAGAAGCTAAAGGAGCCAGCAAAAAGTGAGAAGATAGCTCGAGAGCTCAGATTGCCAAGAAAAGGAAAAAATACATGGCAAGGAAAGAGGGAAAGACCAAAAATATCTATGTAGGAGTTATTTCTAGTTGGTGAAATAGTCCACTAGGTGGACATCAGAGAGTGTAAGCACTCAAGGACGTGGCCTGTTTTTCTCCATCGAGTAAAGGTGAAATGGATAGCTACACAAATATCAGGAAGAGGACCAGGTAGCCCATACTTTAGAGGAGACATTTGAGATGAATTGACATGCCATAGTTAAGGTTGATGCCCTATTCCAGCATGGCCCCTTGATAGAACTGAAAATGCATTCAAGGCATTGCATGCAGCATGGGCTATTCCATGAAACAAAGTGCCAAGTCTTTCTCAGCTGCTATATGATCTAGAGTTCAATCTAGAAAAATTTTCCAAATCATGATGAAACTAACTTCATAGCATAGATCTCATTGAGAGCTTTTTGACACTTTTCACGATTTGTAAAATGGACACCATATGCAAAAGATATGGTTTGTTGAAGATTTCTTGCGACAGGGAAAAATGTGGTGTCGCAAGATGACGTGGCACAATGTGGACATGCCAAGTGGACCAATCAGGTGGTGACACATGGTAGTCAATGGGAGTCCATAGATTTGAAATCATAAAGTCTGTAGATTTGAAATTGCAAAGTTTTTAGAAATTCTCTGATTGCAATGTATTGACAAGTCCGTAGATTCAAAAATTGCAAGTCCATATAAATCTTGTGACAGGTAAAAAAAGGGGTGTCAAAAGTGATGTGGCACTATTTAATATGCCAAGTGGTCCAATATCCATTTGACATGTGGAAAAATAAGTTGATACAAAAATATTTTGGTTTGGTGTTTTTATTCACATGTTATTTGAGAAAATTTCAAATGTTTATCACTTTGAAACAAGGCGCCAAAGGCCAACTTGCACAAGTTGCCATGTCACCCACCACATCACCCCATAAATCATGCAATGACTAAGTCTAAATGGCAGCCTAAGTTAGTGCCTAAGCCTTGGCATTTGAAAAGGGGACTAACTTGTCTATTTTAAGCATTGAAAATAATCATACCCAACACATGTGGGACATAGAAAAGTCAAAGGTGCCCAAGGAGGAAGACCGGAGGTTCTAAAGTGCCTAAAAGGAGGCCGGTGGTTTTGAACCCTGCACCTATGGCACAAAAGGATAAGGCTTTGACCAATTCAGCTATAGAGGTCAAAGTGTTATAAAAGGGACGAAATTCTACTTGAAGAAGAAGAAGAAGCCGACTATGTATTGGAAAATATAGACCCACTTACAGTATTTGGTCATTTTAGAGCCCTTAGAGGCTAAATCAGAGCTTAGAGTAAGCTACAAAGTTTTTTAGAATTACGATACACTTTGTGTAGTATATTCATTTTTCCCTTTTGGATAATTAGTGATGCCTTTTTGAGCTATAGAATTTGCCAATTTTGATTTGGAGAAGCCTTTGCTTGTGATTCAAGAAGGTGAAGGACATGTTGAGTCAGCCAAGGTCTTTCAAAGGTCTAATCACTATTATTTTAGATATATATGATCTTTTTTTGTTTTTAAGTATTATTTAAGCTTAAAAATTTAGCAATAATTAATGGATCAGTTTGATAAGAACCTGGGGACATAGGAAATTCTGAACCTCGTAAATAATTTTTGTGTTTTGATCTTTGGATTCATTTTTACATTTCAATTTTAGTTAAATTATAGATTATAAATTTAGGTTTTTAATCAGAATGCAAAATTTTAATGAATTGATCATTTAAGGGAACTTGGATAAAATCAAGAATTTGAAAAATCTGACGGTTTCAATGGATATTTGATGTGATCTATCAATTCACCTTTATTTCAGTTTTGAAACTTGACTTGGATCAGATTTTAAATTAGATTTAATCATTCCAACATCTTATAAGTTGAGAAATTCAGAATCTATACTTTTAAAATTTCACTTAGAGTTTATCAGTGGAGTTAACGGATCAAGTTGGTATTAGAGCAGTTAGAATGTAGGGTTTGCTTCTAGTTGTGTATTGACAATTACTTCCAGAATATCTAGATTATTGGTTTACAGATTAATTATTATTGTAGTGTGCAGTGTGAAATTAGGTGTTTGTAGGAAACCATGGGCATGTTGTCATAGATTGAGGTCATCAAAGATGAAAATGCAATCTTGAGATGCCAAAAATTTGCACTTGAATTGCAAGTGGCAAAGTTAAAATCAGAGCTTGAATCCAAGGATGAGCTCTTGATTAGATTGCAATGTGGTGAGTGTGAAAAGGTAAAGTATTCAACTTCAGATGTAGAGACTATGACTAAGTGCAGTGTAAGTTTTTCACCATAGGAATCTTCATCTTCTTCTACCATTTCAGATTTAGATTCTAATAATATTGTTTTTGGTGATTTTGAAAGATACACTAAGGGCAAATGATCTAAATTGTTGTTTAAAATGAATTATAATGGAGGAGGACTTGGTAGAGATAGCCAAGGTATATCTAACCCAATTCAAGTTGAGCATAGACCTCTTCATGCAAGTTTGGGTTATACTAGTGTGCAAGTGGATGATGGAGAAGTTTCTTCCATGGCTAAAGGAAGACAAGCTTCCAATAGCGAAGGTTCTAGGCCACTAGTTCAAAGGTGTAAAGGTAAAAGAGATATTGAGATTCCACCTCCTAATTCTTACACTAAATCTTCTGATCTAATTGATATATTTAAGAAGTTTGGATATAATGTACAAAAGATAATGCAATCATTTCCATGCACTTTTTGTGGGATGAATAACCATAGTGCTAAGACTTGTTGGGAACAAAAAGCTTTGTTTAAGTAGATTGCATGTTTGAAAGACCATTCTCATGTTAAGTTGGGAATTGGCAAAAAGGGACCCTCACCTAAAAAGGATGTTTGTACTCATTGTAAAGTGAGTGGACATAGG
Source organism: Torreya grandis (assembly GCA_037957365.1). Classification (NCBI taxonomy): domain Eukaryota; kingdom Viridiplantae; phylum Streptophyta; class Pinopsida; order Cupressales; family Taxaceae; genus Torreya; species Torreya grandis. The sequence continues at coordinate 2,131,142 of JARHVA010001065.1, read as the reverse complement.
ATTGATAGATGTTTTAAGCTTCATGCATCTTCACATTCAAGTAATGTTAGAACTAAGATGATTTACAAACCTCTCACTAAGGTTAATGAATCTAATTCAATCCATAATGCAGTTGACAATACAACCCAGGATAAGGTAAAACCTATAAGTGAAAATCCATTTAAGAGGTTAAGTCAACAATGCTTTTAATTACATACGATAAAGCCCAAATTGATAAAGTAAGCAATTGATAATGAATCCACAGAGACAATAAATTTCACTAGGAATAAAGAATTGGTTAAGTGGATTATCACTACATTCTTTTTGCAAAGCATGGTTAAGAATTCACCTAAGGGAATGAGCAAGCTTTGATAGATGTAGATTAGTGTTGGTGGGAACACTTCAAGATAGGTTTATCATATGAAGTTTTTCAATTCTCACTTTTTGATAACTCTAAGATTTTGATCTCCATAATATATTGTATGGGTAGTCTAATAATGGATAAGCCATTAACTCATTTAAAATAGTTGTGGATATAGCTGAGTGATGTTGTGAGTTGTTTCCTTACAGCATTTGACAGTTAGACTACTATTTTGAATGTATCTATTTTGGCATAGAGATGTTTAGATGCATTTTTTAAGATCCTTTGGGCATGTTTAGATGTTAGGCATCATACACTTTTGGTTGTTTGTATTTGCTTAGCATATAAGTCCCATACTAGGGAATTGTATTTCAACATGCCTACAACATTAATTGTATGTTGTTGACAATATAAAATTGTCTTACAGTTACATTGGGAGTTGTTTCAATTTTTGGCAATTCACCGCTTTACAGGATGTGACATTTGGGCAGGTAGTTTGATATGTTGTAATCACTTTTGTAGTTGCAGATTCAATTAATCATGGCTTTAGATTAGGCATTTATATAGTTTTATTATGAATCATTATAATGTAATTATTTATATCTCTTGCTATGATTGGGTTCTATTTTCATGGATGCAGTAGACCAGTTATAAGATTTTAGGTGATAATCAACTTTTGGAGATCAAAGGCCTCTTTTGTAGGGAGGTGTGATCCAGAGTTTATTCTAGAAAAAGTTTCCAAATCATGATGAAATCAAATTCACAACATAGATCTTGTTGAGATATTTTTGAAGCTTTTTTCGGTTTACAAAATGGACACCATATGCAAAAGATATGGTCTGTTGAAGTTTTCTTACGACAAGGAAAAATGTGGTGTTGCAAGATGACATGGCGCAATGTGGACACGCCAAGTGGACCAATAAGTTGGTGACATGTGGTAGTCAATGGGAGTTCATAGATTTGAAGTCACAAAGTCCATAGATTTGAAATTTCAAAGTCCGTAGAAATTATTTGATTTCAATGTATTTACAAGTCCGTAGATTCAAAAATTGCAATTCCATAGAAATCTTGTGATAGGCAAAAAAAAAGGGGTGTCAAAAGTGATGTGGCACTATTTAATATGCCAATTGGATCAATAGACATTTGACATGTGGCAAAATAATTTAGTGCAAAAAATTTTTGGTTTGGTGTTTTTATTCACATGTTATTTGAGAAATTTTCAAACATTTATCACTTTGAAACAAGGCACCGAAGGCCAACTTGCACAAGCTACCACATCACCCACCATGTCACCCCAAAAATCATGCAATGATCAAGTATAAATGGTGGCATAAGTTAGAACCTAAGTCTTGGCATTTGAAAAGGGGACCAACTTGTCTATTTTAAGCATTGAAAACCATCATACCCAACACGTGTGGGACAAAGAAAAGTCAAAGGTGCCCAAGGAGGAAGACCGATGGTTCCAAAGCGCCTAGAAAGGAGGCTGGTAGTTTTGAACCCTACACCTATGGCACAAAAGTATAAGTCTTTGACCACTTCAGCTATGGAGGTTGAAGTGTTATAAAAGGGATGAAATTCTACTTGAAGAAGAAGAAGAAGCCGACTGTGTATTGGAAAATATAGACCCGCTTACAGTATTTGTCATTTTGGAGCCCTTAGAGGTCGAATAAGAGCTTAGAGTAAACTACAAAGTTGTTTATAATTCTGATATGATCTATGTAGTATATTTATTTTTCCATTTTGGATAATTGGTGATGCATTTTTGAGCTATATAAGTTGCCAATTTTGATTTGGAGAAGCCTTTGCTTGTGATTCAGGAAGGTGAAGGACGTGCTGAGTCAACCAAGGTCTTTCAAAGGTCTGATCACTATTATTGTAGATAGATATGATCTTTTGTTGTTTGTAAGTATTATTTTGGCTTAAAAATTTAGCAACAATTCATGGATCAGTTTGATAAGAACTCAAAGACGTAGGAAATTCTAAACCCTGTAAACAATTTCTGTGTTTTGATATTTGGATTCATTTTGGCATTTCAATTTTAGTTAAATTATAGATTTTTAATTAGAATGAAAATTTTTAATGAATTGATCATTTACAGGAAATTGGATAAAATCAAGAATTTGAAAAATCTGACAGTTTCAGTGGATATTTGATGTGATCTATCAATTCACCTTTATTTCAGTTTTGAAACTTGACTTAGATCAGATTTAATCATTCCAACATCTTATAAGTTGAGAAAGTTAGAATCCATACTTTTAAAATTTCAATTAGAGTTTATCAGTGGAGTTAACGGATCACTATATATTGTAATCTCTTATTTTATGCAAAGGAGATCTTTTTGTTATCAGAAGCTAAACTCTGCCCAAATTGAAAGGCATTTCCTTAGACTTTGAGCTCATATTGTTAATCATATTTCATTATCTAAATGAGAAAGCAAGTGACCTTTCAGAATTTGTGCTAGAATAGCTTGTGTTGTTGAGGAAATTTTTTTTATGTCTGTTTCCTGAATGCATTCTTGTCCATTTAATTAAATAAGCAGAACTAGTGGAAGTAACCAAGAAGGTGTCCTTAATCCGACTGTGGAGAGACTTTGTGCTGCCACAATTGTCTTTAGTGTGTTTATTTTCTATTTCTATTTAAAGGATCTTGGGATGAATTTGTGCCCCCATTGTCCTTAGTATTTCACTCTTTGGCAGCTAAGGTGGAGACTTTGTGTTACACCTCATTCTGCTAGTTATTGCACCCTATTATATTTAATTATTAGTTACTTTCTAGAAAGAATTCATGTTGTTTGCTATAGATCACTTCTGAAAGAAGAGAAGTGCCTTCAGTATTTTCACCAGAATTGTCCTATGTCTATGTACATCATCTCTAAAAAAAGAGAGATGGATGGTGTTAAGCTACCCTTGAGTGTTATTTTCAGCTTATATATATATATATATATATAGCACCTCATAGTTATAAAGAACCTCCCCTTAATGAGAGAAGAGATTTTTCCCGTTTTTATGTGGTAAACTTGCACATTTGGACGATCAATCTCCTTATGCTGTGGTTGAAACAACCTATTTTTCCCATCAGTTAGCTGGTGAAAAAATATTCACCCAACATATTCTATGCCCAAAAAATTAACAATCTTCTTTGGCATAACAAAACTACTAACCCCAGAATGAATCATGTAATTGAGAACAAGATGCTTACAAATGACGAGGGAGATGTAGAAGGGAGGTGGATTGTTGATCTTAGTTGTTATATTTATTTTGGTTAGCACAAAATTGTATGAGGATTTGATGCACCCTTTGATGATTCACTTTCTTGATAGAAGTTGTTCAAGGCCTCTTACAATAGGTCTCTTTGTGAAGGAATGGACAGTGATTCCCATATAGTTAGGTTTAGATTGGTTCTCTTTATTTGCTCTACTATGCTAAATGGGATGTGACCAACCTTTGACTAGAATTTGATATAAGTAACATTTTATTTAGAGTGTTGACCCATTGTAAGATAAATTTTGGACTGAATGTCCCTCATAGTAACCTAATTTATAGTTGTACTTTATTTTATAGCCTCTTGTGGTGTTTGTGAGGTTGATGCTTGATAAATAATGAGATATGTTTCTCCTTTCATTGATCTCTTCTTGGACCTTGTGTTGTATGTAACTGGATTTCTTCCCTTGTTTACTACCTCATTTTGACTCACACCACAAAAGTTATTCTCTTGCTAGTTTACTAACGTAGACTCAAATGTCACCTATTCTTGATATTATTCCCCTTTTACAGTTGATTCCACTTTTTGCGCTTGAATTATTGATGCACTTTAAACCATAAAATCTTGGATAAGAACTACATTTGGATAATAATTTTAGCTATGGGGTTGGCTACATGGGTAACACCAGTAGTATTGAAAAAGGTTATTTTGAATAGGAAAAATGGCCTTGGAAGAACTTGAACAACCAATTTTGGGGTGTTAAAGGGAATAACATAACCTATTTGGCCTTGTCATTGGGCATTACCTTGATAAGGTTACTTATTGGGATATTATACTTGATTGAAAAGTTGATAGGGTTTGTTATGCTGAGATTGCTACCTTTTCAAGGCTATCAATTCATTTCCAAAAATCTATAGTAAGGTCTTCACTTCCTGAAACTCATTAGTAGAGGTAATAGGGGAGGTTGGATGGATGGATCCACTAAGAAGAGGTGCCAAATTGGGATGATTAGGTGGAGGCTCAGGAAAAGGAAGCATTGGTTTTTACATCCTGATTCTCCTCTAGCCTCATTAATAAGTTAATTTATAGATTTTATGGTTAATGATTAGTTAAATTATTATGTTAAGTAGTTGGATTAGTAATATGTTGATTTATGGATAGTTATATATTAATTATGATCATGATCATTAGCTTGTTGTTAGCTATTCATATTTTTTTATGGCATATTATGATCATGATTATTTAATTTGTTTAGTTACAATAATTTAAAATGGATTATTTCATGATATGGTCTAACTAATGTTTATTGCACTGAAGTGGATGCAGGATGGAGTCCACCCTCTAGACTATGAACAAAGGAGGGTATCATTAGAGAGGATGGAGCATATGAAGATGAGTGGAGGATGAGAAAATGAGGCTAAAACCCCTACACACACCACATAGCTTAGTATTCTACTTGTTATTTATTGATTGGTTGATATATATTATTTGTAACATGCATTAAATTATTAATGTGTTTTCTTTCCTTGTATTATTTCTTTGATTGGTAATGTTTGTTTAATATTTATACATATGTGTCATTGTACTTGCATTCATGATATCTTCTGATGGCTGAGATGCTTTTGTGTTGTAGTAAAATAAAAAAAGAATAGGATATATGCATTAGTTAAATGCTCAATAATCTATTCAATTGTATATCTTAGTAAATAATTGGGTAATGGTACCTTCTTGGGTTGATCTTGTATGACTACCTTATTTCATTGTATTAGCACTAATTTGAAACTTGAGACTAGTATTAACTAGTTTCAATACCATAGGTGGCATGTTTAAAATTTTTGATATTTTAACATTGGATATTTTAATCAAAGATGTCAATTGTGTGGCATATATAATCAATAGTTATTAAAATGTTTGATTTATTAATTTAAGGCATATTGGTATGTAATAAAGTTGATGGCTAACTTTAGACCCATTCTTTATTAAATAAAGGCTATATTTTTTAATAAAAGGCATGATTTTTTGAGGTAAAAGGCAATCTTTTTAACCATATTGTTATCATTATTATGTAATTTAGTATATTCTTGGGAATCTATAGATTTGAACTACTTAGGTTCTAGACATTTCAAAGCAATGATATTGGAATCAAAATAGAGAATTTTTTGAACTACATGGCTTTGCTATGATTGCATTTATCTATTGGATGAACTTAACTATTGATGGGGTTATGAATAGCCACTATGCCAAAATTTTGGATAATGGTTACACAACTAGAGATTCATTTATGAAAACCTAGTTTTGTGGGGGTTATTCATTGGTTTTGGCATGCATGACTCAAGAATTTAGAGATAAATGGAGGGTAGATAGTTTTGAAGGAGTACACAGTAGATGAAGAGAGTTTTGGAAATGAAAAAAATGAATTTTCACTATCCAGTTTGCATATTTAGGTAGGGTTTGTTGAAATTAAAATCTATGGGTTTAATCATTTTGGAATGATATATAGAATGCATTGGTTATGTCATTGATTTTTTTGAAATGGGGTCTTGTATTTTTGAGTAATTATTTAAAAAAAGGGAAATATATTTGGTTCACCTTAAGGATGGGTACAACCCATCCATATGGCCAAATACATATAAACCCTACACATTTCATAAATAACTTTGTATTTTGTTACATTCAAGAATTAATAAATGGAACTAGGGTTTGGATTTTTTCTTATTAAAAAAGAAAATTTGAAAGCTAGGTTACAGCTAGCTGTAGGCTTAGTTGTTGATGTATTTGTTCTACTCGAATCATTCAATCATACTTTGTAGAGGTTATTTTTGATGTGATATTTAAATGGGGTCAACTCTATTTCTACCCTAACGAATCTCTTTGCATAAATGTATATCTATTTTACTCTTTTTAAGTTTGAATATGGGTTTCAGGTGTTATAGGGAATATTGTGTTTGATTATGATTTTATTTAGTTTTGGAATGACATTATGAATTATTTGCAAAATAATTATAATTTTTATAAAAAATATAGGGGGATTATTTTTAAATGACCTTGGGGATGGGTTTGGCCCATCCATAGGGCCAAGTAAAAATAAACCCAACCCTTGCCATTTATTGGTTATGCACATTATGAAGCCAATAATAAGTTATACATGGGTTTTATGACTGTATTGATAGAAATTTACTTTTTTCTAAAATCTTTGAGCTATGTAATTATTTAGGACTGGTAATGGGTTTATCGAGTTGAAGGTGTTTATAAATAATTTAGATTTTTTGAACCATTTTAATTATTTGAATTTACTAATATGAATAGGAATTAGGTTGATACTATTTGACTTAACATTAACCTCCATGCTTGAGGGAGTTGGGTGGTTATGAACTTCTAGATTAAATTTTAAATATTTTCATATTGATTATATGATCGTATTTTTGCCAAAATAAAATGACTTATTAAATTTAATAATTTATATTGATATTAATAGTAAAAGGATTGAATTAGATGTGGAAATAATTTTGATCATGAGTCGACCCTATAGCTATTATAAGGTATTTTAAAGATACACTAAACCCTATTGAAATGTTTGGTAATTATGTTCTTAATGGATAGTTAAATGGGAATTTTTAATTTGTGATTGTATGGCTATAAGTATTTTGAACACTGTTTGAATCCTATTATTTTGGGTGGATTGCCTATATGGTTTTCATAAACTCAAACTATGTAATTATATGTATGTATGTACTAGATGGTCAATGGATAATTCCATAGAGACAAAATTACACACACACACACACACACACACACACACACACACACACACACACACACACACACACACACACACACACACACACACACACACAATCTATATATTACCTTATGTTTTAATAGGATTGTATACTCATATATTTTCACATGAGTCTTATCTAGAAATAAACTTTTGTTCGATGTAATTTACACAAATACTTGTATCATGGTATTAATAGATGTAGTTATTGTATGAGTAATTAAATAAAAAATAAAACTAGGAAATTATAACATAAAAGGGACTATTCGATACATAATAATTAATAAAGGTTTTTTTGATATATTAATGAACTATTATATGGTTATTTCATGGGAAAAAGAATTATGTATGTGCATGAATAATATTTTATGGATAATCTAAACATAACTGAAGTTTGGATTTTTAAGTGTGAATCCATTATTTTAATGGAGAAATAATGGATTATTATTATTTCTCATATGTTATAAATAAATTATCTATTTTATTTTAAAATGCTATATTTAAAATTAGTTATCTGATTTATACCATTTAGATGCATGTGATGAAATATACATAATTAAATGATTTCCTTGTATTAATATGTGTTGTGGCAATTTTATATGGAAATCTATTATTTGAATCTTTTGATTTAAGTATTAATTATGTATAAATTAATATGGTATTGATGAATCTAATAAATTAGGTGAGATGGTCTTCACATACTTAGTACTAGTAATAGATATATTGAAGATATCCAAATGAGTTTTGTGTGTGTGAATTTGACTGATCTTAAGATCTATAAAACTATATTAAAGCTTTAGCCAAAGTAATGTTATGGTTTGAAAATTATCAATTCACCTATTTTATTTAGTTTGGATATTTTTCATGATATCATACTAGAATGTATTTCTTTATGATATGTTGCATGTGATAGTTATCTTATAACACACATGTTCTAGTTGACAATCTTAATTTTTGTACCATCATTATTTGTCCATCTATTAAGGGAGGGAAATTTCCTTGTTGGGATATTATGTAGGGGATCAATGGTCTATGGTTGGTGTGAAAAAGCACTCAGATGATTCTTTCCCTGCCCTTTCAATATTCAAATGATAGAGGCTTTACTCATAAATGCTTTTGGATATTAACGAGTTCGTTTAGACTTGTATTTTCTATGAAACATTGGGTACTTGTAATCTGATATTTAGATATGTAATTTTGTATAATAGTATAATTTTATATTGATTATATAATAACATATGGCTATTCATATTTGTATCTATTTTGATATTTAAATCAATAGTGGATGATTTGTTGATTTGGGTAATTTAGTACTATTATATGTTTTAATTGCAAAATAAAATTAATATTTTAACATAGTTAAAAAAATAGTTTAATTAAATGACAAATTTAGTTAAACACCATTAGTACTTGGAATCAGTAAAGATAATTTATTAATGAGTTAAAAAAAATAACCTAATTCTAGTTTAAACTAGAGGGGTTGTTACATAATGGTATTAGAGCTGAGGTTCAAACTCTTAATATCAATGCATCCACTAAAATATTCTTAGTATTATATTATCAGAAAGAATAATGTCATGTTGATGACCAGATGGTGAAGGTACATCAACTGCCAATAATACTAATCCTCAAGTTGATCCAAATCAATTTACCATTAAACAAGTTGCAAAGCTTGATCAGATTATTGTAGCCATGAATGAGACTAGGGATCAAATAGATTCATTTGAATAAAAATTTCATGGCCATGTAGAGTAAAAAAATTAGGATGAATGTAAAGATCATCTTACTAAGCAAGAAGTTCCTCAGGAACCTAGGCAAGAGGAGGTGCCATAAGATGCGAGAACACGTGTAGTTTCATAGCTTATACAAGACATGAATAAAGTTAATCCACCCAAGTTTAATGAAACTATTTTGAGAGATGGAATAAAATCATAGATAACTAAGATGGAGATGTATTTTGAGATACAAAATTAATTTAAAGTCCCCAAAGTAGTTTGAGGAGCTTACTAGTTGGTAGGTGAAACAACAATGTGGTGGGAAAACTAGAAGTTAGAGATGAATATTGACTCTACAACCACCATATGGGAAAAATTTATGACCTTGTTTAGATCACTATGGTTTCTCCAACTCTATTTTGACTAGAAGCTAATAATTTTTTTTGAATGTAAGGTAAGGAAACCTTTTAGTGAATGGATATTGGGAGCAATTCACCAAACTCTTAAAATAGGTTCCTTAGTAGCAGATAGATGAGAGGTTTTGAATTAGGGAATTCAATATAGGATTAAAACCACAAATTGGATGTGAGGTGGATGTGCATAGCCATCCACCATGGATCAAGTCTTTGAAAAACTAATAAAGTAGGAGTAGAAATTGAAGTCACTTGACCACATCAGAGTTAAATTCAAGAAAAAGTTTGGAGGTCCTAAAAAAAAAAAAAAAAAAAAAAAGAATTAGAAAAGGAGTGGAAACTCTAAAAATTAATTAAAGAATTAGAATGAAAAGTTTAGTAGTGATTTAGGGAACATGAAACCAAGAAATAGTTTCAACGGAGGTTTCAAGGGAAATAAAAATATGATAAGAAAGGACCACTTGGTGGATGCTTCATTTGTGGAGGTGATCATTATGTTAGGGAATGTACTCAGGGGAAGTCAGATGGTAATAATAAAGATTATGATTCTAAACAAGGATATTTTCAATAGAGAATTCATGTAGCTATTAAAAATCATCAAGTTGAGTTTTAGGTTTCTCTTATTGAGCTATCAAGTACTTTATTTGGTCATCCAATTTTAATTTTTATTGACATAGGATCTATTGAATCTTTTATTTCTCCTAAAATGATTAACAAGTTATCTAGAAAATATAGAATTATGGAAAAAGCATGTTCAATTCAATATAGGAATAAATCTAAGGTCAAGGTTAATAAAGGTTTGGTCAAAGTTGAGATAAAACTACTTAAATTCACCATGATAGTGGATCTATTTGTAGCACCACTAGGGTCATATGATGTGATCCTAGGAGTAAATTGGTTAGCTCAACATAAAGTTAAGGTAGATTATTTTCTCAAAAAGGTAGAGTGTTTCAATTATTTTGGAAAACAAACACAAATATAAGGAGAAAAAAAAGAGTTAAGACTTAGATAGATTTATGCAATTTGGTGGAAGAAATCACAAAGAAAAGGGTGTCAAGAATTTATTGTTAAGATAAATGAAATGGAAGAATTAAAATAACCTTTCATTGAGTATTTTCCTTTTATTTAATATTTTTGAAATGTTTTTCCCAAATAATTTATGGGTTTACCCCCTAAGAGAGAGTTTGATTTCTCAATTGACATCATTCCAAGGTCTGAACCATAGTCTAAATCCCCCATATAGAATGATGATAACTAAATTGGTAGAGTTGAAGGCTCAACTGCAAGAGATGTTGTCCAAAGAGTTGATTCAACCAAGTGTGTCACCATGGGGTGTACCAATTGTGTTCATTAAAAAAAATATGTAACCCTTCACATGTGTATTGCTTATAATATGTTAAACAAGGTAACGATAAAAAAATGGTATCTTTTACCTCACATTAATGATATATTTGATCAAATGTGTGGAGCATAAATTTTATTGAAGATTGATCTTTGAGAAGGATATCATTAATTAAGGATTTGTGAGGAAGACATTCTAAAAATAGCTTTTAGGACTTGTTATAGACATTATGAGTTCACAGTTCTTCCTTTTGGGATAATGAATGCACTTTTAACATTCATGAATCTCATAAATAATATGTTATGGGATTATCTAAGTTATTTTGTATTGGTATTTCTAGATGATATCCTCATATATTCACAATCTAAATAAGGACATCTAGAACATTTGAAGTTGGTTCTACAATGGTTGTAAAAACATAAACTTGTTGGGAAGCTATCAAAGTGTGCCTTCTTTAAAAAAAATGTAAAATACTTTGGGCACATTATATCTATAGAAGGAATATCTATAGATCCTTCAAAGATTAAATCCATTATGGAGTGAGTGGTTGACACCCAAAAATGTTCATGAAGTTAAGAGTTTTATGGATTTGGATAGATACTACAATATATTCATGCCAAACTTTTCTAAAATAGCAAATCCTATTACCTATCTTTAGTGAAAAAATTAGAAATTTGTGTGGTCAAGAAAGTGTGAGGAAGCTTTTAAAGAACTAAAAAGAAGGCTTACCCCAACACTAGTGTTGAGAGTTTCCAATTCAAATGGCTAATTCTCAATGATAACTAATGCTTCAAGAGAAGGTCTTTGAGGATTTCTCATGCAAGAAGGTTTTATTATAGCTTATGAGTCCAAAAAGTTGATGTTATATGAGGAAAATTATGCCCTGTATGATTTGGAATTGGCTAAAATAGTTCATGCCTTAAAATTTTAGAGGTGCTAACTATTGGGAAAATCATTTGATCTCAAGACTAAAAACTTAGGGCTCAATTATATTTTCACCCAACATAACCAACATACATGTCAGTGGTGATGGTTATAGGTTTTATCAGATTATAATTTTGACATTAACTACATAAAAGACAAATAAAATAGGGTTGTATATAACCTTAGACATAGAAGATATATAGTATATTTGGATACCATTAGGAGTAATTTTTGCAATTAGGTAGTTAAATTCTTTCCAAGAGATGAATTTAATGAATAGGTAAAGGTGGAATTATCTTAGAATGCTCAAGACCCTAAGTGTGATGGATTTAAGTTTGAGATTGATAGTTTGCTAAGGTACAAAGGAAGGATATATGTACCAAATAAGGAAAAATTGAGGAGTGTATTACTCAAGGAACTACACAATATTCCTTACTCAAGTAATCTAGGTGTGATTAAGATCTTGGTAGAGCTATGACCATTATACTTCAAAGGGAATTAAGAAAGAAGCAACAAATTTTATTTCATGATGTTTAAAATGTCAGTGAGTTAAGGTTGAACATTTGCATCCTATTGGGTTATTATATCCACATAACATACTAGAATGGAAGTGGAAAGTTAATATCATGGACTTTGTCCAAAGTTTTTTGATGACTTAGAACTGAGATGACATGATTTTTGTGGTTGTTGTTAAACTCATCAAAGTAGCTCACTTCAATTTATAGTAATATATTGAATGATGAACCTATGATTACGAAGAGATTCATGAAATAAGTGTATATATTACATGGGTTTATTGAAAATACTATTTCAAATAGGGACCCAAAAATGACTTCTATATTCTGGTTGACTCTTAATTTAGCATTGGGTACATAGTAGAATTTTACTACAATGTACCATCCAAAAACAAATAGAGAGGGTGAATTAAGTTTTGGAATATATTTTAAAAATTTATTTCATGCACCATCAATATAAATAGGAATAATATCTTCCATTGGTTAATTTTTCCTATAATAACTCATACCAATTAGCTTTGAAGATGGCTTTATTTAACGCATTGTATGGAGGAAGGTGTAGAACACTAATCAATTGGGATAGGTTAGAAAATGGGGTAGCCTTTGGTACATATATGGTTTTAGAAGTAGAAGAGCAAGTTAAGTTGATAAGGTAAAGGTTGGCTAAAGCTAATGATAGATATAAGAGCTATGCTCATCTGAAAATAATAACACGGTAGTTTTTAGTAGGAGACAAAGTATTTTTGCAGGTTAAACCACAATTTTTTTTGATCAAATTTGGAAAATCAACAAAGTTATCTTCTAGATGTTTGGGACCCTTTGATGTCTTAGAAGTTATCAATAATGTGGTGTTTAGGTTTGTTTTTCCATCAGTTTCAACACTCATGCATAATGTTTTTCATGTATCCTATCTTAAAAAGTATGTTATTGATCTTTATCATGTATTATATTAGAATGATTTACATGTTCTAGATCCTAAGGTGGTCACAATAGAACCAATCAGAATAATTGACACTTATAAACTTATTTTGTTTAACAAAGGAGTGTCATAGTGCAAGGTCTAATGGGACCAATATTCTGAAGATAGTGTCACTTGGGAAGACTATGAAGAGTATTATAAGATGTTTCCACATTTGTTTGTTTAGTATTTTTCTATATGTTATGTTTATTTTTTCTAAATATTGTTTTATTTAATAACTTTTATTGAAATAAGTGTCATCAGGATGATGATTAGCTGTGGGGGGAAGGATGTTACATTTTGATTCTCCTCTAGATTCATTAATATGTTAATTTATAGATTTTATAGTTAATGATTGGTTAAATTATTATGTTAAGTAGCTGGATTAGTAATATGTTGATTTGTGGATAATAATATATTACTTATAATCATGATCATTAACTTGTTTTTATCTATTCAAATTTTTTATGGTACATTATGATCATGATTATTCAATTTGTTTAGTTACAATAATTTATTATGGATTATTTCATGATATAGTCTAACTACTATTTATTACATTGAGGTGGATGTAGGATGGAGTCCACCCTCTAGACTATGAGCAAGGGAGGCTATTATCAAGAGGATGGAACATATGGAGATGAGTGAGGGATGAGAGAATGAGGCTAAAACCCCTACACACACCACATAGCTTAGTAGTCTACATGTTGTTGGTTGATATTTATTATTTATAGCATGCATTAAATTACTAATATGTTTCCTTTATTGGTAATGTTTGATTATTGTTTATACATACATATCACCATACTTGCATTCATGAGATCTTCTAATGGCTAAGATTCTTGTATGTTATATCAGAATAATATAAGAATAGGATTTATACATTTGTTAAATTCTTAATAATCTATTTAGTTATATATATTAGTAACTAATTGGGGAACAATACCTTCTTGGTTTGATCTTGTATGACTATCTTATTCCATTTTCTTGGCACTGATTTGAAACCTAAGACTAGTATTAACTAATTTGAATACCATAGGTAGCATGTTTTAAATCTTTGATATTTTAGAATTAGATGTTTTAATCAAAGGTGTCAAATATGTGGCATATATAATCAATAGTTATTAAATTTTTTCATTTATTAATCTAAGGCATATTGGTATATAAGGAAGTTGATGGCTAACTTTAGACCCATGTTTGATTAAATAAAGGTTATATTTTTTAATAAAAGGCATGATTTTTTTCAAGTTAAAGGTAATTTTTATAACCATAATGTTAACATGATTACATAATTTAGTATATTCTTGGGAATTTAGGGCTTTGAACTACTTGGGTTTTAAATATTTTGAAGCCATGATATTGGAATCAAAATGGAGACTTTTTTGAATTGTAGGGTTTTGATATGATTGCATTTATTTTTAAAATGAACTTGAATGTTGATGGGGTTATGGCCAGCTACCATACCAAAATTTTAGATAATGGTTACAAAATTGGAGATTCATTTATGAATACTTAGTTTTATGGGGGTTATTTGTTGGTTTTGGCATGCATAACTCGACCATTTAGAGATAAATGGTGGGTAGACAGTTTTAGAGGAGCATGCAGTGGACAAGGGTATTTTTGGGAAAGAAAGAACTTAGATTTGCACTACCCAGTGTATGTATTTAGGTGGGGTTTGTTGAAGTTAAATTTATGGTTTTAATCATTTTGGAATGATATATGGAATGCACTAGTTATGTCATTGCTTTCTTTGAAATAATTTCTTATATTTTGAATAGATATCTAAAAAATGAGAAATATATGTAGTTGACCCTAAGGATGGGTATGACCCATCCATAGGGCTGAATACATATAAACCTTACCCATTTCATAAAAAATTGTGTATTCTGTTACATTTAGGAATTGATAGATGGAAACATCATTTGCATTTTTGCTTAGTAAAAGGAAATTTTGAGAGATAGGTGGGGTCGACTCTATTTCTACCCTAACAAATCTCTATGCATAAAGTTATATCTGTTATACTCTTTTTGAGTTTGAAATATGAGTTTCAAGTGTTATAGAGAATGTTTGGTTTGATTATGATTTTATTCAATTTTGGAATGACATTTTAAATTATTTAAAAAATAATTATAATTTTTATAAAAAAATATAGGGAGGTTATTTTTAAACGACCCTAGGGATGGGTTCAGTCCATTCATAGAGCTGAGTAAAAATAAGCCTAACCCTTGACATTTATTGGTTGTGCACATTATTAATCCAAGAACAAGTTATACACAAGGTTTTATTACTATATTGATAGAAACTTACTTTTTTCTAAAACCTTTATGTTATGTGTAATCAATTGGGACTAGTAATGGGTTTATCAGGAAAAAGGTGTTTATAAATAATTTAGAGTTTTTGAATGATTATAATTATTTAAATTTACCAATGTGAATATTAATTAATTTGAGATTATTTGACTTTACATAGACCTCCATGCTTGAGAGATTTGGGTGTTTATGAACATCCATATTAAATTTTGAATATTTTCATGTTGATTATATGACTATATTTTTGTCTAAATAAAATGACTTCTTAGATTCAGTAATTTCTATTGATATTAGTAGTAGAAGTATCGAATTAGATGTGGAAATAATTTGTAGCATGAGTTGAGCCAATATCTATTATAAGGTATTTGTAAGATATGTTAAACCTTGTTAAAACATTTGGTAATTGTGTTCTTAATGGATAATTAAATGAGAGTTTTTAATTTGTGATTATATGACTATAAGTATTTTGAACACTTGTTTGAAACTTGTTATTTTGGGTGATTGCATATATGGTTCATTAACCTCAAATTGTAGAATTACACACACACACACACACACACACACACACACACACACACACACACACACACACACACACACACACACACACACACACACACACACACACACACACACACACACACACACACACACACACACACACACACACACACACACACACACACACACGAGGGTCAATGTATAATTCCATAGGGACCAAATTATCTCTCTGTGTGTAATTGTTATGTATTAAAATAAGCTATAAATTTCTTGAAGTTTTACTAGGATTGTATACTCATATATTTTCACATGAGTCTTACTTGGAAATAAACTTCTATATGATGTACTTAGCAAAAATACTTGTATCATGGTATTAACGGATGTAGTTATTAAATAAGTATTTAAATAAATAAATACAGTTGGAAATTTATAACATAAAAGGGATTATTAAATACATAAGAATTTATAAAGGTTTTATGATATGTTAATGAAATATTATATGGTTATTGCATGGGAAAAAAGAATTATGTATGTGCATGAGTAGTATTTATGGATAATTTAAACACAATTGAAGGTTGGATTTTAAAGTGTGAAACCATTATTTTAAAGAGAAATAATTCATTATTACTATTGTTCATATGTTATGAATAAATTAACTATTTTATTTTAAAATACCATATTTAAAATCAATAAGCTGATTTATACCATTTAGATGCATGTGATAAAATATATGGAATTAAATGATTTCCTTGTATTACTATGTATTGTGGTATTTTTATATGAAAATATATTATTTGAGTCTTTTGATTTAAGTATTAATTATATATAAATGAATATGGTATCAATGAATCTAAGCAAGTAGGTGAGATGGACTTCACATACTTACTTAGTGACACTAATAGACAGATTGAGGATATTCAAATGAGCTATGTGTGTGAATTTGACTGATCATGAGATCTGGAAAACTATGTTAAAAATTTGGCCAAAGTAATGTTTATGGTTGGAACATTGTTAATTCACTTGTTTGATTTAGTTTACATGTTTTGTATGATATCCTATTAGAACATATTTTTGTTATGATATGCTGCATGTGATAGTTATCTTACAACACATGTGTTCTAGTTGACATTCTTGATTTTTACACTATCATTATCTTCCTAATCATGAAGGGAGGGACATTCCCTTGTTAAGAGATTGTGTATGGAATTAATGTTCCATGGTTGGTGTGGAAAATCACATAGATGATACTCTCCATCCCCTTCCAATAGTTAATTGATAAAGGATTTACTCATAAATGCTTTTGGATATTAATGAGTTCATTTAGACTCATATGTTTTATGGAACATTATATAATTGTAATATGATATTCAAATTTGTAATATTGTATACTTATATGATTTGATGTTAATTATATATAAAAAATAGATATTTGTTTATATTTGTATCTATTGTGATATTTAAACTAATAGTGGTTGATTTGTTAATTTAGGTAGTTTAGTGCTATTCTATGTTCTACTTGTGAAAGCAAATCAATATTTTTATATAGCGATCATTGACTAAATGAATCATATTATTAACTTGATGTTTAAGATAATAGTTTACTTAAATGATGCATTGAGTTAAAGATCATTATTACTTGGAATCAGTAAAGATAATTTGTTAATGAGTTAATTTTTTTAAAAGTTAATTCTTGTTTAACCCTAAAGGGTTTTTACATTGGTGGTATAGGAGATATTTTTATAGCTTGTATAATATATTTTTTTAGCTCTTATAACTACCTCATATGCATTAGATAAGATAGTTCCTCCCATGGATTGAATCATAATAGACACATCACTATTTAAGTATCAAATAATACAAAAATATATTGCTTGTGGAAGGCGTGACTAGTGGTGGAATCCTATCCTAGGTCTTCTAAAATCTAAAATTAAAGTCTACCATGACTTCATGAGGAGCTCTCTTGATAGTGGTAAGATACTCAATTATGGATAAATGGTAATTTTTATCCTCAAATTATTTGTATAGCTTATCTCATAATTCATCCCAGTTATTTATAGAGTTAGGATACATACTCTATACCATTAAAGTGTTTTTCCTTTGAGGGAAGATACAAGGAGTCTCACAGCTACATTGTCTACTACAATGTTATGGATGGAACTTATGTTGGAAATATATTGAATATGATCTATATGATAAGTGGAATTTTTAATAGTAAAGTAAGGTATACTCTTTAGGGTAGTAATTAAAATTTCATCACATTGAGCAATATCAAGAGGGCTTCCTCCATTGAAGGTAAAAAAAATTAATTTCTTGATAGAGCCATGAATGGTATTAGAACTAGCCTTTTTCTTGGCTCAGGAAACCTATCAAAGGGAGATGTGGATTGAGACCTTGTAGGAGGTGAGGTTTGGTATCTCGAGGGAGGTGACTTAGATATTATAATTATTCTTCTTGATTAAATGAAGTCAATTCATAAAACTAAAAATACTTACCCCTTGAAGAAGCTTTTATCTCCACTTTTGGCATAAAAGGATAGGTCTAATTTGAAACTAGGAACTTGGGGATTCATTAGGTGCTTGTAGAATGTATTCAAATATATAAATTTATAATAATAACACCAAATTTATTAATTGAAACTCTTCACTCAATGAATTGAGTATCCCACTAGGCATGCAAAAAAACTATTATCATGTGAGTCTTACAATTGTTTGATTAACTAGATGATTCAATGTAACAATGGGGACATATTCAAGGTGTGGGACCTTAGCTCCTTGGGATGAACCTATAGATAAGGCCAAATATTACCTAAAATAAGTTCACTTGATGTATGATCAAATTGTAGGCCTAATAAACTACTAGAAATGATTATTTATAGCTATTATTAAGCTTATTATCATGTAAAGGGGATATAGATAAAATTAAATTACAATGTGGTGATACACCAAAATGAGATAACTCCTCCACTTGCTTCAATCAACATAAAACTACCTTAATAATTGATAAATCTTCTATACAATCTTTAAATTTAGACTTATCTCACATAAGTATTTTATATAAAGGTACGAAGCCTAATACGACACTAAGGGGGATGAAAAATAACCTTAAAAAAGGTTCAAATGTTGAAAATCCATATCTAATTTTTGCATAAACCTGATTATACACAACATGCATCCTATGAAAGAAATAGATATACTTCTGTATGAAGGTGAGTAAAGTTGGACAACATTACAAGGGAAAATTACTCATATCCAAAAGCAAAAAAAATCAACAACTTCAAGATTACATGCAATACACAAGTAGTTTGAATAAAGGTAGCCAATAATTATTTATTGATATCAAGACCAAATCTTGTATAAAATCCTCAAAAGGGTAGAGTTTTGTTATACAAAAGTAGAGGGATCCTAAAAATTCATTTTTTAGTCATATAGAAGTGAAATATTAGTAGACAAGAGATAAACTAGCGACTGATGCCTCTTCAATGAATTAAACAAGAAATTAAAAAGGGGAGGAAATGGGGTAAGTCATTAGGCTTAATAAATGTTTGAAAGTTTCTTCTTAACCAAAATAACTCACATGTTTCTAAAATTAAGAGAATGTCCCTATATTCCTGCCTTCTGTTCTCAAACTACCTTTTGACTTCCTTTAGAAGCCTCCAACTCACCATTTTTTAATTATGGTGAGTATTAAATGGTTTAAAAAATCCATGTTTAGTGTTTTATCCCTTGTTTTTATATTTAAACACTTTTTGACATTGTTAACAACGTTAGAAGTCTTCATGCTTGAGTGGTGGAATGAAGCCCTAAAATGTAGGATTAACTACATGTTGCCTAAAATAGTGGTTAAAATCACATTTTAATACTTTAATATTATATTTATATGCCTTAGGTGTTGCATGGAGTGTGTTAAAATGTTGTTTTTGGATCCCAAATCCAAAAATTTGAATTTTATCTCCAAAACACATTGTTTATTTGATAAAAGCACCAGTTTGTAATGCATACATGCTAAAAATGAAAGGGAAACTAACTCTCATAATTTGGAGACATATCACATATTTTGATAAGTCCATAAAAGCTAAAACATTATCCAAAATCCTCACCAATTTTGAATTAGAGCTAGTTTTGTATTTTGGAGGGAAACTAGGAATTTAAATTTTAAACTAGGAAATCACTATTCTGAGTGATTTGAAGGTACTTACTCTAAGTTTTAAAATTATTAATAGTATTATTTACTTATTTTTATATTAATAATATTTTTACCATGATTTTTTAGGTAGTTTAATGTTATATAAGTGATCAAAACAATAAAAACCATGAGAATGCGACAAAATGCTCTAGAAAACTAGTCATGATGAGTCACAACAGTCCTAAAAATAATGATATAAAATGACATAAAAATGGTATTAATTTTATGATAATATAAAAGGAACATGAGAAAATGTTTTTGAAATTTTGGAGTGCTGGGAATGAGTGGAAAGTGCTAAAAAACTCAATAACTCAGACCTCACTACAAATTGAAAAAATAGAAAAATGTTTATTATTATGAACTTTGAATTTTAAAAACCACATCAAATGGACTGATCAGAACCTGAAAATGATCATGAATATTATTGACGACCTCCTTGACATTTTTATAAAACTTTATATGGCTTGTGATGAGTGGAAGGCATTTAGATACATAAAACACTACCTTGCTAGCCCTATTTTCTTCAATCTATAGTTTTACATCAGTCCTCTCAAAAGGGGGTCAAATAAATTGAACAATACATGAAAATTATATGTGAGTATACTATTATCATAAAAAACATATTTCAAATTTTAATAACATCCCATGTATATAAAAATATAAATCATCAAAATACTAGCTTGTTATTAATGCAAAATTGGTTTCTTATTTGTTGATGTTATAGGAATACTATATTTTATCTTGTAGATGCTTAAATTATTTTATAAAACCTTGGAATAATTATTCTAATATTTATTATCAACCATAATACAGCCTTACATACTTGTAATAAACCTTAAAATTTAGAGACATGCTTAGATTATGCTTGAAATCAAGCAAAACTATGAATTCTATTTTGGTATTCATTGGAAATATCTTTGGATATCTTTGTAAACTCATTAAGACCTTGAAAATATATATTCTCTTGAATAATATGAATAAAAAAGTCATTTATGATATTAGAGGACCTTGGATCCTTCTAATATGTGTATTTGCCCTTAAATCATGCCTGAACTTCATGTTTTAGCTTTTGATTTCAACTTTATGACTTTGCAAACCTTTAACTAGGTTTACAAACTTGGTTACTCCTAGAAGATGCTTGAAATCCTGTCTTCTCATTTATCAACCAATAAGCCTTAAAAACATGTTAAAATCCTATTGATTAGGTTTTAGATCTCAAAACTTCATTTTTTGCCTCCTATAAAATGTTACAAATCTATGGTGTTCTTGATTATGGTTGGACAAACTCCAAATCCTTGTATATTATATGTTTTATCATCATGGAAAAATTGAAACTTGGAAGCATACCTACAAATTTTCTTATACATGCTCTTGAAACATCTAGTTTTCACTTAGCAAGACTACAACATTTAAGAAAACTTGGAAACTTGTGAATAGGATTGTAGATTGGGTTTTGAGATGCATGGACATTCTTGTCTTAGCCTTAAATTATCATTTAAAATTTGTAACTTCTTTTTCCTAATAAAAAATTGTCATTAGGATTTTGGAAATTATGTATAGACCTATAAGTAAGGTTTGAAAATCATGAAACCCTCTATTTCTCTCTTAACTAGTCAATAAGTCTTCTAAACTTTACCTATAGACTTATATGCTTCTTTCTCAAACTCTTGATATTAGACCTTACATACCCTTTATAACCTTTACATAACTTTGCTACAGGCATATTGTTATTCTTAGATCATGGAAACATTTTGATATTAGCTACAAACTTATCCTTGTTCTTGTACATGATTTAAAACTCATGTTATTCACCTTACACGCATGTAACATGCCCTAATTTTGTCTTGTTATTTAAGTAAACCTGAAACCTATTGGG
Organism: Torreya grandis; assembly: GCA_037957365.1. NCBI lineage: Eukaryota > Viridiplantae > Streptophyta > Pinopsida > Cupressales > Taxaceae > Torreya > Torreya grandis. The sequence goes on along the minus strand of JARHVA010001065.1, from coordinate 2,109,088 downwards.
TAAACATATACAAAATTATATTATGCTTATCCCCACCTTCAAAATAACCACAATGCATTATCATGGGTTTTCAGGTTTTAGTCTATTTTAAGATTTCTTACAATTTTTTTTGTGGACACGTGATTTTGACTCTCACATTATGTAAATCAGCATGAGGTGCATTAAGACTTGTAAAAAGTACCTAAAAAATTTCTCCATACCATGCATAAAGATAATGTGATAGGATGTGATGGTTGGTCGACTGCAACCCCTACAAACTTGCTCTTTTTGTCTTGTAAATAGATTGTAGACCTCATGATCATTGACAATTTTCAAACAATCATGAATGGTTTTATTAAACCTTATAAACATATATTTGGATATTAATATCCTCAATAGGAGCCTATAACATTTAATAGATTTGTAAATCTTCATTTTCCTTTTTTTTGGCTTGCGACATGGCCTATCGACAACTTAAAATCTCTTGGAATAGGATTTGTAGGATTTGAAGTTTTATTTTGATGTTGGTTTTACTCCTCTTAGCCTTTTAAACCTTGGTTTCTTATTGAAAAATACATACAAACTTATTTAAGACATGTAGACACATTAAAAGGATTTGTTTCCTCATGACACCTCATGGAAACCTACATTGAACAACCTGGATCTTCTTGAATGAGAGATTAAAGAGGTGCAATAGGATTGAAAATATTCATGAATGATCTTTTCCTAGTTAGAATATGAATAAAACCTCAAAGAAGCATAAATAAGAGGTAAACACTAAGTTAAATATGTTTTAAGCAAGGTGTACCAATTTAAGGGAATTATTAAGGAGTTTCAGACCTTTTAAATGACATTTATCCACCTTTTGGAATGTTTCACCTATTTTCAGGACTAAATGAAATGACTTTAAGACCCTTTTAATCTATTTTCACATTGAAAACACCTTTTTGTGTCTTTAACCATCAATTAGGCCTTGATAAGAGCCACCATGAATATATGAATTCAAAATTCTTAATAAGCCTTATGAAACATGAAATAATGTAAAAAACCATTACTAGTTCATCAAAAACATGATCTTGGTCTGTAATTTATCCCCATGAAGACACTACTAACTCATACTCAACTAGTATGGCCTAAATGTCCTATTTCTAATATATGAATTGATGAGAGATCAAGGTGACTTAAAAAGTCAACACTTAGTAAATTAGATGTTATTTATTACTTTGTGGATGGATTGTGTAAATTTGCTTAGGATATTCCTTATACCAAATAAGATGGTATAGATATAAGGTTTTTTAGGCTTTCCACTTATTACCTTAGGTTGTATAGACCCCCATTTGGTTGAACATTGCACCTTACCTTATTCACAATCACCTACCCTTCATTAAGTTTACTTGTACCCCATCACAATAATTTACTTTACTTAAATATTTACAATCACAGATATAATCATTTATCTTTATTGAGGTCTAGTGAGAGCTATATCCCTATGTCATTGGCTTGATATTTTTAACCTTTTCCTCTTGACATTTGAGTTTTAGGTTACCATCTACTAGATCTACATATGTCATTATTCTTTTCTAACTCATCCAAGTATGCACATAATCTATTTGATTAACCTTATCTAAATCCTAGTCTATTAAGAGAAAGAGGATAGTTGTAGGTTATCTTAGTGTAGACATTAGAAATACACATACCATGATTATGAATGTCATAATTACCTTGACCATCTTGGGACCCTCTCAGGACCAATCTGACCCTTTAATCGCTAACCAAACCTAATCATAGTTAGTTTGACCAAATTGGCTTAACCCTAGATTTTACCTAATTTGACCCTTTACCCTCAACCACCAACAGTTAGGTTAACCACCGATAGTCACCTTGACCATCTACGGTCAGGGTGCACCTTCTTAACCACTAACATGAAAACTTACCCACCTTGATTTTCTAAAAATAACTCATCTAAGTCTAGTTGTGAACCATTACATGTGCGAGTTAAAATTAGGAGTCCCAGTTTATGTCTTGTTTCAACTATCTCGCCTTGCCTATAAGAAGAGAGGAACAAATAGGTGAATATAATATGCAATTATTATCAAGATCTTGTGCATCTATAATTCTCTTTTTATAGGTCAATCATCATCAACAATCTAGAGAACTAGCTACTACATCAAAAAGGACTTGTCACCACAGCTCCACCAAAGCACCAAGTATCGTTACTCTATCAGAATCATGCTAGACTCCACCAATGAGTAAACCATCTCAAGCATTCACACAATATACCTTTTATGAGATAAGTACTTGGTTTCTAGTATTCCATTACTTTATTTTATTTTTGATCATAGCCTAGACCTACCCAACTCCTAGAACCTCATTTGATGATCTCATTAATCAGCCTATTATTAACCTAGATCTACACATAGTAGCCATCAATGGTTATCTCAACCACTGACAGTCTATCCAACTATCGATGGTCACCTTAACCTCTAACATTCATCCCAACCATTGATAGCCACTATGGTAACAAATTATAGTAACTTATTTTCACCCACCTACCCCCAACTAAACTTGAATCTCTGTATCCCTGCCTGTTCACATACCCCTTTCTAATTTTTTGAAGCATACCCTAACCATATAGTATTAGTATTAATTAACCTATCACTATTTTAATCATTTCTAGTCTATTTATTAACCAAGAATTCTTGTGCTCAATTTTAGTACCTTTTGACTATTGATGCAAGTATTTTCTATTCTATTTTATTAACTTAATTGTTTATAATGTGTGGATTGACAACCCCTAAGTAAGCTCTTGCTTTTGGGATCTAGTTATCGCTAGGCAATCCACTAAACTATCTATCTAACAAAAAAATTTACTTTAGTGCTTTCTTATTTGTAGGTCATCCTCCTAAGCTAAAGAGGAGCTCTTCATAATCTTCTATTTCAATGTGTGCATAATCAAATAGTTTTTTAAACCATACCCATAATTAGTTTTTTCTCTTCCTTTTATAAAATAATAAGCTAAAATTCATTGAAACATTTTGGCATGCTTGGTGGGACCCTTGTGTCTCTACTTTGGTTGTTGTTTTCTTGCATTCTCTCTCTATTCTATGCTTATTAATGAAATCAAAAGTTTCTTTTGGGCTTAAAATTGAGTGCATACATCGACTACTTGAAAGTTTAGTTCACATAGCTTAACTTGAAAGCAAAGTAATCTATTGTAGCTTCACTCTTTGTTGCACATGCTCAACCAAACTAATTTCATCAATTAAATATCAAACAAACTTGAGACAAGGCTCAGCTAGGTTTACATCACCTAGCTGTAACCTTACCCTCTCTCGATAATCCCACTTGGAGGTTTTTACCAAGGGGTGAACCAACTCAATGCTCTAGTTGAGTATAAACTTTGTATATCTATATATATTGGCTAAGCATTCAACACCCTTATCACTATGATGTGTGAATTGAGGGGGTAGACCCAAATACCAAGCCATGTATTGATTCTAATATAGATTATTTTGAGTGATTGAACATAACCTAAAACTAAACTTAGACTTCCTCTCTAGTACCTGCTATGCAAACCAATTTTATTCACATAACATTTTAAGGTATAAGCCAAAAATGAGATTAATTAAAAATTTAGGGCTTAATGTATCTTTTAGAGTGTGATTTAATTTCTTTGATCATTTTTTGTCTTCTTTTTTTTTGAGTAGTAAGGCTATTTGTGATTTCTATCTCCCCTATCTTGTATTATTCTCACTCCCCAGTAGAGAAAAGACCCTTGGATCAAAACCCATCACCAAACAAACCTACCTCTTCTATGTCTTCATCTATGGACTATGTTTTTGAACCAGTAGATTTTCCTCATCCCTTGGAAAGTCCTACCTTCCCTTGAGAGGTTCTTTAAGGAGATGTGGACTTTTCCACTTTCCTAGATAATAATCCCATAACCTTGAAATATTATCTTAAAACCATGTCTTATCATATCCAAACTTTGGCCCTGCCCATAGATCTCCCTTATGGCATGCCTCTCCACCTCATGAGTAACACCTCTATTTACACATTTACCACTTAAACATTAACTACCCAAGCTTCCTCATCAACCAATAACCCCTTTGAGACTACCATAGATACCAACCGATCTAAATTACCACTACGCTTATACCTTCCACTCTTACCAACCACTCCTCCACAATAGGATTGCTTACCTCTAACACTACCAACCTTACTTTAACTACCCCTAATCCATTGAAAACTAGTCTAATTCAAATCCTTATGGTGTCCATACACTCTACCTTGCCACTGATCAATACAAGAGTCACTACCCTTCTATTAGTCACCAATCCAACTACCACTCCTATCTAACAAGCACCCCTTGCACCAAACTTTGGCTACATACTTAACCTACAAGGGCATATACCCTTACCTACTACCAAGCCACATACATATACATACCTTTATGTATCTTCCACCCAACCATTGACATCAACTTACCAATATGTGGCAACCTTCTACCCACTATCAATATGTCTGCCAACCATTGCAGTAGTATGCATATTATAACCTTCTAGGTGCACAACCCTAAGCAGACCTAATGAAGATGATTATGGTTAAGATGAACACCTTAGATTCATCCATTTCAGGTGATCACAACATCTTGTCATATGACTAAATTTGTAATGAGCCCATCCATCCATTAATACCTATCAGGCCATATCCTCCCCAATAGAAACTTCCCAAGTTCTCTAAATTCTAAAGTAAGGAGGATCCCCAACAACACCTTAAGGAATTCAAGCATGATTTTTATCTCATCACTTATGATTATTCCCTCCTTATCCACACCTTCCCCATGTCTCTAGCTAGTTTGGCATCGGATTGGTATAGTGCCATACCCAAGCACTCCCTTTTCTCTTTCACCCAAATGGAACAAACCTTCTTAGACTATTTATCAATCAATATCTCTAAGAAAGTTTCTATCACTGACCTCTACTCTATTTGATAGTTTGAGGATGAATCCATTTCTAATTTTGTGGCTCATTGGAAGAGTTTTTTTAACCAATGTTCCTTTTCCTTACCTCAACCCTAACTCATAGAGCTATTTGCTCGGGCATGTGCCAAACATATCTCCTCTACACTATGTGTCCAAAGCTTCCAAAACTTTGATGAAGATTTTTCCATGGAATGCAAGTTAAATAATTGAGCCATCAATGAAGGAAAGATAAAGCTCAAAAATAAGAGGTCAACCTACAAAACTAATGAGGCATCTTCTTCCAAAGAAGCAACCAATCCAATACCAATACCAAGAACAAGGGAACCATGAATGTGGTTATCCTTAAAGCCACTCCTTCACCATATATTAACTAACCAAATTCCTCTAATTCCTCAAAATAAAACATGAGCCAAAATCATAGCAACCAAAATCAATTCACTCTACTTGGAGAATCTTATGCTTTAATCTTGGAGAAGTTATTAAAAGTTAATATCATTCAACTTATTCCTATCAAACCTCCTTAGAAATTTGATGCCTCTCATCCTACACCTAGTTAGTTTAATGATAATGATTTGTGTGCCTTTCATTGGGTACTAGGACATGACATTAGTAGGTGCAAAACCTTCAAGAGCCTTATATAATCCCTCATTGACAAGGGGGATATTTCATTTGAAAACCACAATGCACCATCAAACCAAGCCCTTGATATATTTAGGAAACCCTTCCCAAACCATGATCCTACCAAGAATGAGAGCAATAACATTGAGTGTTCTCATGATACCCATATAGTTAACATGGTCCTTGATGCACTCATTATCGAACCACCTAGTACCCAATCTTCTGATCCTCCACCTTCTCCATCTATTGAGATAGTGGACTTACCTTCCCTTCCTTCAAAAACTCAAATTGAGGATATGCCATATTTTCCCTCTCTACTTATTGAGGTAGAGGAACCACTAGCCTCCATTTCAATTGACATATTAGGACATCCAAGCATTGCCGCCTCACCTTCACCTTTAACTACCACGTAACCCACCCCTCTTTTGGAGATAATTATCAAGAAATAAATCCCCATGTCCACTCCTCATGTAAAGGAACCACCTATCTCAACTTTGCATCCTTTTGTTGAGGAAAAAGGAAAGGTTACCATCCCCCTTTCCCAACCTATGGGTCTATCATTCAAGCTTACTACATAGGGAGCTAAACTGATCTATAAACCATTCTCTAGACTAGTTTAGAGATTATAATTTGTTTCCAAACCCAAATTAGACTAGGATACCTTTTGGCAGAAACTAGGTCTCCCTTATATTACCAAGCCAGAACCTCTAACCCTTTGTTTGGCAGACCAACCCACCACTTATTTTTACCAGCCCACTTCTATATCTACCCAACCAATCAAAACCTCTACCAAACCAACCAAAACCTCTACCTAACTAACCAAAACCTCTACTCAACTAACCAAAACCTCCACCCAACAAAGTAAGACCTCTATTGATCCAACCAACCACAACCACCTAAGTCAACCATGACCCAAATAACTAAACCCTCTTCCATCAACCCAACTAAGTCAAACAAAAGTCTTAGCACCTTCCCTACACCAAGCCTTATTCACCCATCTATTAAAGTGGACCTATCCCTTTCAAACCCATCAACCAAATGCCAAACCAAAATAACCAAAGAAGTCAAACCACCTAAAGGTTTGAAGGCCCAAATTTTACCTTCCTCAACCTTACCCTCCATTTTGGGGCCTCATCCATCTACCTTGAGTAGGAAGTCAATTATCCCTACCAATACCCTACCACCTCTTTTGGTTACACCTATGTAATTGATTTATGATGCACCTCTCTTCACCACACTATCAATACCTAAGCTACCTACCTTACAATCCTCCACCTCTATCTCATCAACCTCTTTGCCTATACTAAAGCCATCAACCAAATGCACCACCTTACCTAAGACACTTATCACCACACCTAGTTCTAAATAACCTTCTACCTCAACAACCAAAGCCAAGACCACTACACCTTCACCACCTTTAGTCAAATATTTCTTGACCATTTTCCATAGGTTATTAAAAATTTCTTGTTTAGCCTTACATCTCATTAGACCCTTTGACCCTCTTACTTCAAAGCCCATCTAGTACAATTACCACCAAGTGTGTATTTATCATAGGACACCTATCCACAATACAGATAACCATAAAGCTCTTCAAACTATTATCCATTAGATTTATGATGAGGATGATCTATTAATAGAAGAACCTCTTATGGGCCTCTTACCAATCCAACCAATAACCATACCTACCTATCTAATTCTTACCTACTCCTCCACTCTCACCTTAGAGTGAAGATGAGTCTGAACAATCTACTGCTCCAACCTCTCCTTCTATCCATACTATTAACATGGTCATGAGATCATAGAAAAAGGATAAAGGAAAGGCTAAGGTGTCCATTTTATGGATGTATTCATCTTCAAATTCTCAACCAACCCCCACCCAACTGTCTCCATCTTTGACCAAATCTAAGGCATCTATTTTAGGTGCCTCTTAATCTAACCCCTCAGAATCCATCAGGGGAGCTATCATTAAGACACTTCACTAGACCTCAATGAAGATGAGTTTGTATGAGTTGATATCTACCTCTCCCCATCACTGTCAAGCACAAAATAGAGGCTTTGCAATCTATTAAGGTCAAACCCAAAGACACCCAACCTCTAATAGCTTTTATTGGTACCCTTTAAACTTCTAACCTTTTGACATTCAAGGATTCATAAATACCTTCCCTCCATCCTAAGGACCCAAATCTCTCTCTCTTTATTACTATTTAAATCAACCAAACCCACATCAAATGGGTCATGATTGATGGGAGAGATAACATTAACATTATTTCCTCTCATGCCTACAACTAACCTAACTTGTTGAATAATGTCATGTCCAAAACCTCAGCTATCTTTCAATCAATCAATGATACCATGGCCAATACCTTGGGAAATATCATCCTCCATATCCATTTAATACCCCACATGCTCCCCAAAATTTTATATGTAGTGAAAGGTGAATTCCAATACAATGTTTTCTTGGGATGACCCTACATTCACTCCATGGGTTGTGTCCCCTCCACCCTTCACCATTGTATTAAGTTTGAGCATGAAAGCTAGGTCATCACCATATAATCTAACCCAAGTCCTTTCTTGACATGAAACATGAACTATTATCCCAATGATGTCCTCATACACCCATCCAACACACCCTCAATAGCTAAAACCCAACCTTTAACCACCAAAGTGGATATCATATCTCCTTCCATTGGAAAAGCATCAACCAATTACTCTATCCCTTCAAACCAAATCCCCACCATAGACCCTTTAGAATAAACATTCCATTACCTTTCACTAGGAGAGTATCACCTTTTAGCCCTTGATGATTTCCCTACTCCTCATGAGTATGGGTAACTCACCAACTAGTTGGGATATGACCATAATGTTAGAACTATCATTCCCTTTGGACCTCCACATCATTAGACCCATTTTTTCTATGGGATACTTGACAAACCCTTTAGCACTTATACCACCTCTCTTTCACCTAGGCCATTTACCATCAGTTTCTCCTACCTAGATAAACTAAGCTTCACCAAGACATACCTCCATTAGTGTGCTTGGAAAGACTTTGGTCTTGGGCACTATGAGCATGGCCCACATGAATTGGTCACCATTTAAACTAGGAAGCCACATGATAAAAATGGCCTTGGTTTCATCTTACCCAACAAAAAGCAACCCAAACCACCTACCACCACCATTGTTGAGGAAGATAGCCCTTCCTTACTGACCTTGTCTCCACTTATGTGTGAGGATGATGATGTCATCCCACCTAACTATTTTTTTTTCCACATGTCATCCTTGGACCCCTAACTTATCAAAAAGAAGGTACAATAATCACCATCTCTTTGACCCATCCTAAGACGATAGGAGAAGACTCTCTTACCATTAACACCATTCTATGCTAGGATGATGATTCCATTCTTACCTACCTTGGTGCCCCAGATTCCTCCATCCATAAATCCCTTCCTCCCAAGACCTTGACCATGTTGAATGAACCCACCACAAATATAAACTTGGTTACTCTAGATAACTCCCACATTATCAAACTTGGCCAATCATTGAATGCCAAGGAACTTCGAGACTTCCCTTCTTTCATCCCACCTAACTATTTTTTTTCCACATGTCATCCTTGGACCCCTAACTTATCAAAAAGAAGGTACAATAATCACCATCTCTTTAACCCATCCTAAGATGATAGGAGAAGACTCTCTTACCATTAACACCATTCTATGCTAGGATGATGATTCCATTCTTACCTACCTTACTGCCCCAGATTCCTCCATCCATAAATCCCTTCCTCCCAAGACCTTGACCATGTTGAATGAACCCACCACAAACATAAATTTGGGTACTCTAGATAACCCACACATTATCAAACTTGGCCAATCATTGAATGCCAAGGAACTTCGAGACTTCCCTTCTTTCATTGAAGACCATAACATAGCCTTCACTTGGTCTTATAGTATCATGCCTAGAATTAACCCCACCATTTCTACCCATATCATAGTCACTAACTGTGATGCCAATCCCATCAAGTAAAATATTTGACACATGTACCCTCACATGGCCCTTTTCATCAAAGAAGAGATTCAGTGTCTTCTATCTATGAATTTCATTCAAACCATTGACTACCTGAATGTTGTACCTATCACTAAAGCCATAGGGAAACCATGCATTTGTGTGGACTTTGATGACCTCAACCTTGCTTGCCCTAAAGATGACTTTCCCCCATTGAGCATCAACCAGCTAGTTGATCTTAAAGATGGCCATGAGATGTTATCTCTCATGGATAGATTCTTGGGATACAATTTGGCATCCCCAAAATTTGACACTTCAATATTTTGGGGAAGCCCTTTTTGAATTTTTTTGCATTTTGGCCTTGTGTGTGTCAATTTTACCACTTGAAGCCAGTGTCTTGAATAAGAACTTGGGTTCTACTATTATTATTTTTTATTTTTTATTTTCTTTCCTTAGTTGCTCTTAATTACTCTAGAGGATTAAAGGCATTTTATTAAAAACATCAATCAAATCCCTTTACTCATCCATTTAAGTAGATAGAACAAGCTCAAAGTGACTTAGCTCATTTATAGTTCAAATCAGGTTTTTAAGTTACTTTACTTCCATTAAAATAAGTTAAGTTATCCTAAAAACTTAGTTCACTCCTCATAAACCAATTAAAATTTCTTGAGTTGCTTTACTTCAAAAAATAAGAAAATTTAAGTAGTATTGAAAACCTAACCAAAAATCCCTAGTTATAATCAAATTTATTAAGTTACTTTACTTTAAAAACTAAAAGGAGTTAAGTATTTTCAGAAATGACTAACACTCCATAGACTAAATCGAGATTGTGAAAGTGCTTTACTTCATTACTTAAAATGAGTAAAGTAGTTCAAAGAGCCTAATTAAAAAGGAAATAAGGGTTGATGTGGCTTTGACACACTTATAATATATGCATTGGCATTTATATAAATTTTATGAGATGTTACCTCATTTCTACCAGTCAGCCAAGTCGTTGAGCTGAGTAACCATGCTTAAAAATCTGGAGCCAAGTTACTTAAATCCTTTGGAGTGATTTTGAGCTATTTTATTCTTGACCCATTTGAATTTGAGGTAAGTAAATAATTTATAGACCACTTTTAATTTCTTGTTTGCTTCTTTTAAGTCATTTTTCCCTTGTGCTCTCTTTCTTGTACCTCCATGTTTTTTTTACTATCGAAGTTATTTTGTTCTCTTCCAATTTCTTGGTGAAAATTGTTTTTTTTAATTGTAAATTTTAAGTTTAAAACTCTTATCATGTTTTATTCATGTTAAAATTTTAAAAAGTCAAAAATATTCATGCAAACCCTGGTTTTGAAATTCCCTTACATCTTCAGGTTTCCCTTCCCCCATTACTTCTTTGGGTTTCTTAGTCTTCATTACTTCAGGTTTCTACTTCCAAGTAACTGGCTACCAAAAACCTGACTCTTAAAGGACTTACTTAGGGTTCTTTAAACCTTATTACTTTAGGCTTTCGAATCAAAGTAACTTGATTGAGAAAACCCAAAGTATTATAACTAAGAAAACCTAAAGTCTTATAATTGAGAAAACTTGAAGTCATCTATTGTAAAGAACCTAAAGTTGTTTGATTTTGTAAACCCAAAGTTGTTCAATATGAGAAGTCTGAAGTTAATTGCCTTTAAAGACAAACTTGGAGTTTTTATATCCTACTACTTAAAAGCAAGTTACTTAATTTTTCAAAAATGTATATTCCTTGAAACTTAGAACTTGTTTATAGATACTTAAGGAGCTATAAGTTAACCCTATTTCTCAAATTTATAAATCAGTTGGAGAAAAAAATAAGTGTTTTAAAGCACTTATTAAGGTCTCTTAGAGTTAAAAATAGTAAATTTATAGATTAGAGGGATTAGGGAGGTCAGAGAAAGAGATAACATAAATAGGAGTATAAGGCAAGATCATTGAGGAGGCCCTAGAGTTAGCACTTGAGGAGATTCTAGAACCAAGAAAGGAGGGAAAATCAAAGGTAAAGAGGGTCAATTTACAAGAACCAAAAATGAAGTATGAATATAAAGGTTACCCTATTGAGTCATTCATATCATCAAAGATGGTAAAAATAAGTGATATAGATATGGGGCACGTATCTATGACTGAGCTTTTGGAAAGATAAAGGGCCATTTAAAAGCCCCCACTTTTACACTCTATGACAAATAGTGGGATTTTTCAAGCTACAAATTCCCCAAGTTTACCCTAGCTTGTTGAGTTTGCGTTAGTATGTGCTAAGTAATATGATTCTTTGACTAGGGTTGTAAGAGATGCTACTAGGAGAGTGGTTATGAGGTTGGATGTTCAATATCTTAACTACTATTTGAAGATTCTAACCTCACCAAAAGAGATTGATATTTCAATGGAGATACCTGAGAAATAATGGGTAACCAAAATAGTAGAGTGTATAAAGGTTATGAAAACATATTACTTGAAGAAGATAAAACAACCTTCAAGGTTCCCCAAGCACATTGTTAGATTAGATTTTGTTCAAGATGTGGATGATATCATTACACTATTATGTAGGATCAATGTAAAAAAGAATGCCAAATGGTTTTCACCTTAGATGTATGCCTATATTAGAACCATTGATGTAACTTGAAGTTTTGCTAAGTTTAACTGGTTAATAATGATTAACGATAACATGGTTCAACAATTGAAGAATGTATTACAGACTTTTGATTTCAAGATGACTTCATAACTTGTATATACAATATCCTCTAGTGGAGCTTTCTCAAGGTTAAGGACCAATGGTACACTGTTAATAGTACCAATATATGAATATTATCCTTAGTTGGTCCTTGAAGAATACTACAAGAATTACATTGTAGTAAATAATGGTTTTTTCTATGAGCTTATTTACAAGTTGGAAACATCTTTGAAGCATTGAAGAGTATCAAATAAGGCATGGGATGTAGTCTCACTATATGGTTGCATTTTCATTCAATTTCTTAATTTCTTATATCTCAGAGTAGGATATTTCTTAGGACCACCTGTCAAGATACCAAGATATATAAGTGATAAGTGGATCCTTATGGAGATGAGTAGGCAATTGGTTGAGTTGCATGATTTGTAGTCTAAGGCTCACAAAGAAGTCATTGATTTTCCTATTGTAATTGGTCACTATCATTTTCCTAGAATTTATAAAGCTAGGCATGTACAGAAAGATATGTATCACCATTACACTCAAACACATTTTGATGCTAGTGCAAATTTTAATTGTAGAGGTGTTGCTCAGAGTATTATTTTTATTGAGTATATGCATATCCCAACACTTAAATATTTTTGGATAGATTGTAGGGATGAGTTTGAAGTAAGAAGAGAAGATAATAGTAGGTTGAATATGGAATATATTTTTGCATTCAATTTATCTTCTATCCCCAAAGATTTGGAAGATGATGGTAATGTTACAAGTGATGCTTTCTATGTAATAGGAGGGGATGGTGCCCCACTTCTAGCAATTATTTTTGGAGATGATCACGATAAGATAATTTTAAAAAGGAATTCAAATGTTTTAGTGATGACTTCTAATTAGCTTCTTAATAAGGGTTATTATATGAATGAATTTATAAGTGAGACTGCACATGTGGGTTAAAAGAGAAAAGAGATAGTGCAAGGAAAAATTAGTCGAGGCCAAGTACATCCCAAGAAGATAAAACTTAGAAGGACTAATGATCACACATTTTCATTAGTTAAAGATAAGGAACCTATTTAGGTAGAGGTTCCCCTTCCACCTGATTCACCACCACCACCTCCTTTGGCTGAGCTACCTACAGTTGAAAAAGAACCTAAAAAGGTAACTTCATAGGAAGCAATTTCCTACGATACTTCTCAAGAAAAGCTAGTAGTTGGATCTAAGGAGGTTGTGAGTGAAAAAGAAAAATACAAATAAGAAGTAGAGTTTGAGAAGGAAGTAGAGATTGAAAATCAAGTTGCTAAATCCCTAGAGAAAGTTCAAATAGATATGGAAACTTAGGAAGTTCCTTCTTAGGAACTGACAATCCAAGGTAGTTAAAAATAGGTAATCATTCATTCAAGCAATTCCATGCCAACTAATTTATCATCTTGGCTGGATACATAAACTACTCTTGGAGAAAAAGAAGTGATAAATCTAGAGGAGATAGATTTGTAATTACTTAAAAGTCTTGATAAAAGAGGCAAGAAGCCAAAATCAGCTAAATTAATTTCAAAGTTACAAATTGAATCTTTAAGACAAAAAAATGTTGAGTTAGCAGTTGATCCACAAGGAATGAGAAAAAAATATGTCACTAGGGGTGAATTAACCTTTAAAACAATACCCATTTTGGAGGTAACAAATAAAAATTTGAAGGACAACACTCAAACTTTGATCAATTCTCTTTTTAAGAAGTTGGATGAGGAAAAGTCTACCAAAGCAAAACTAAAAGAAAAGAATGCACAGTTATGTGAAATAATTGCTAAAATGGCATAATATTTTCCTCAACAAGAAATTACCTTAGGAAAACCAATTAAGCCATAATTAATAGTTGAGGTATAAGAGATAGGGGATAGAGCAAAGGTAGTAGATGAATGGATTGAAAAGATTCATAAAACTATTTAGAACCTATTTTAGGATTTCCAAGAGGCTCATGCAGATAATTATGAAAAGAATAGAATAAGTAAAAACAACAATAAGAGAAATTGAAAAAGAAAATGATATTTTAGAGTTGTTTCAATAGACTCTTCAAATAATAGGTAGTCTGAATGAGAAAATTTGGGTCAAAGAGAAGATTGCTCTTGAAGGATCAGTAAAGAAGATAAAGCGAGAAGAGTAACCTTTATATTTACACATGAAAATTTTAAAAGATATAAGTGAAGAAAATAAAATATTGAAGGAATAAGTGAATGGATCAAAATCAAGACTGGAGGATTTTGTATTTGGTCTCACTGACTCCTAGTTTAACAATGTCCAAAAAAGATCTACATAGTTATATGAATAGTTTAGCCAACTCATGGATAAGGCTACAACCCCTTTTAATAATAAGTCTATTAAGAAATTGATTAAGCTTTAGCAAGAATTGAAGTGGCTTAAACCCAAAATTGAGAAGGTGGAGGTTCATTGTAGGAGATTAGAAAGATAAATGTTAAGGTTAGAAACATAAAGGGAATCACTTGCTATACCTGATGATAAAGCACTACAACTGATAATATCTCAACACACTGAATATAGAGCAAGATGTAGAAGCCAAGTTCATGAAGTAGACTCATTAGAGATAGAGTCTTGAATAAATTCTTCTTCTTCTTCTTCTTCTATTTTCTCATAAGCACTCTATGAATAATATTGTTTTTAGTAATTACTAAGTAAAATTAGTATCATTTTATTATTTACTTGTAAAAGTGAAATTACTTTGTAAATTTTAATAAATTAAGTAACTCAAATAAAATGCCATTACTCAGAGTCATTTTGTAAAAGTGAATTACTTTATCTAACTTTGCATTACATGTAAAGTGTTTGTAATCAATCCAAATAAGGAGTTCAAAAAGTGCTACATGTCATTAATCATTACATGCCATGAAGGAGAGATTTGAGGAAGTGTTATTCAATAGTTTCTAATTTTAACACAACACATATGGGTTGAGGAGGTTGATTCCTATTAGAATTTTATATCTTGGGATTGTATAAATAGATGAGCAAGCCTACGTGCCAAAGGGGGATGACAATTTTTTTAGAAAAAAAACTTTTACAATTGTATAAAAAGCTTAAGAAATCTAAAACTTTGGGTTCAATATAATCAGATTATTTTGTATGAGTTGTTGCCAAGAGTGAATAAGAAAGGGGACTAATTTATAGATAAATTTGTGTCTATAGGAATTTATCTTTGTTCAATGAAGGTGGAATGGTGAAATTTGTGCTACCTATTTTACGTAAATTGAATTCTTCATTTTCTTAATCATTTTGTTGAAGAAATTTTCATAATTACATGCTTATCTACTTTCAAGGATAGAATAGATTCTGCGTAGCTATCTATTGTGAAATATAATTTTATATTTCTCAAGTGTTGAAATCTCTCTTATTTTCCAATTTCCATTAAATTATTTTCATATTTCTAAAAATAGCCACTTACTACAAAATCCCTTTGTTATGGCTCATGAATAGAGTGATTAAAGTAATACCCCCTAGTCAAAACAATTTACACATAATTTGTATATATTGTGAATAAATCTAAAAAGAGAGTAACTAGAAGTATATAAACATAAGCTATGGTAGTTTCACCATTAAATGAAGGGGATTTAATCCCATATCTATATAGGTAGTTTTGACTCCATGAAAAATATCTAGCCAACAATTTTTGATGACTTCACTGGGGATATGAATTATAAGTGTCTGACTCTAAATCAAATCTAAAAGTTACCTCCAATTTTCAAAATTTTAAGTGCTGATCAAAAGCATTACATGCTTTGGGTGATGCACTAGTCTATTTTTAATGCCTAGCTAAGATTAATTACTCCCGATTTAAATAAAACACATCTTTTCAAAGTCAATTTCATGTTTTCTACATCTTCAATCTAAATGCCCAGTTTACTACTATTTCATTTTTTTAAGTTGTATGCTAAGTCAAATGCTGACTAAGATTTTGTCCATCAATTTTTTTATAAAAGCATAATGCTTAGAATATATTTTACTTTTAAAACTAGCCAATCGACCTTTTACCAGATTGAGAAGAGCATAGGGACAAGCAAATGAATTATTTAAGCTATAGGAACACTTTGAATTAAAATTTCCTATTCAAGTTAGGACTAATAGAGCTATACTTTTACTTGTTAGGCAAGTAATATCTCCTACACATCATCTTCAACATAATTCCTCTTGAATAATCTAATTATCTAGTTCTCAATTTTTATCTCCTAGAATAATGGAACTACCACATCTTGTCTTATGGGGACCAACTATTGGTCCATTGAATTTGACTCCTCCTTTGCATGACCTACTAAAAGGCTCAAGGAATAATTTTATTAAATTTACTAGTGATGGTAAGATAAATATGGATGAGCACTTGGCTATGTTCTTTGTGACATGTGGAGTAATTAGTGTAGAACACAAAGATGTCTCTACCAAGCTCTTTGTTGAAACCCTACATGACTTAGCAACAAAATGGTTCTATCATCTAGCTCTAGGTAATATAACTAATTGGGATACTATGCATGATCAATTTGAGAAAAAGTTCAAAGCCATAGAAGATGCTCACATACTACTCACATACCTGACTCAACTTAAGATGGAACTGAATAAACACATGCATGCTTTTATTGTCAGATAAAATAGATTATTTTATAAGATCCCTCAAAACACATTACATACAGCTAATAATAAAAAATGTTTATTCATTAATGCTCAAATTTTAGAAGTTAGTTACCAATTGTGGATAACATGACCAACTGATTTTGTAGAAACCCAAAATCTAGCTATTGAGGTTGAATATGATTTGATAATGGTTGGGAAAATTAATAAAACTATATATAAGGGGGAATCATATATTTTGGCCACACCTTAGACTACATATCCCTTATTTCAAAAATGAGCTAATGACTTACTTCAAGTTAAAAGACAAATTGCTCAAGGAACCCATGCTTCTCTAACTAGGAATGTTCTTGCATGAAATTTCCAAAATCAGAACAAGAATCATATTATTGGTCCTCAAAAAATATTAAAAATTGAAGACACTCTTAGAAATCATGTTGAGATGAGTGAAAAATATCAATTGACTAATTGTATTGATCAAAGCATCAATGAGGAAGATAATTTTATGGATCCTACTGGTGACTCCAACTATTACCTATAATATGAATTAGAAGATGACTATGAATAAATGATTCATGAAGATCATAGTCAATCTTTTACAGTATTTACAAGATCTCAAAATCAACAAGCTACTGAGAAGTCATTGAAAGAACAAGAGAAAGGGAAGGAGCAATCTACTATTAATGTAAGTATTCTTAAAAGAGGTAGTCCTATACCTTATTTTATTCCTAAAGAAAAATATGATTCCTTTAGTTCTCAAAATTATAAGCCATTTTTTCATACATTTAAAGTTAATTATGTCATGCCTATGCCCATTCCTTATTTTGACATAATTGAAAACATAAAGAAAACTAAAATTTAGATGTTAGAAGCTGCTTATTTAAGGTCCTACCTAGATCAACTAAATAGATTACGAAACTATGTTAAAAGTAAGGGGTCAAGAAATGAACCAAATGTATCAAAAGGTATTCTACCTATTCCTAGGTCAACCTCTTCTTAGAATAACTCTATAAATGCTTACCTACATCCACTTCCATATCAAAGAGAATAGAACCATTTTATGTATCCCTTCTAATGAATGGGTATAAGTTGAGTAATTGTATTCTATATTCAGGAGCCTTTGATAATGTTATGATATCTAAGATAGCTAATACCCTTGGCCTTACTTTGACCAAGTCTATAGGAAAATGCTACTCAATAGAGAGACAAGTTCCCTTGATCAGACAAATTAAAGATGCCCAAGCTATTCTAACAGCCTTCCCAAAAAAAATACTTTAAAATGATAATCTTAGTAGCAGATATCTTGGTCTCATACAGAATGCGACTAAGTAGAAACTTTTGCAAAGAGATGGGAGGAGAAGTGAATATGGACTAGTGGTGTGCACATATCTCAATCAAAAGGATGAATCACAAGCTTGAACCTAAGAAGAAGTCAAAATACATAGTTTCTAAATTTGAAGAGCCAAGGTCACAAATTCTATTTGAAGAATCAGACCATGGAATTTACTTTCTTGAAACAAGAAAATAAACTAAAGAGAAAAAAGAAGAAGAGAATGAAAACAAGATATGGATCATGGAATTTGATGGCAGCTATAGTTTTCTTGGTTCAGGTGCAAGAGTAGTGTTGATTTATCTTACTGGAGAAGTTTTTCCCTATTCATACAAGTTTATGTTTAAAAACACAAAAAACACAACTAAATATGAAGCACTCTTTCTATGGATTGATAAAACAAAGGAGCAAGGAATAAAACTCTTTAGAGTACAAGGAAATTCTAAGTTAATAGTCAGATAGGTCAAAGGATAATATCAAGTGAAGAAAGATAAGTTGAAACATTACCATGATAGAGTTATAAGTGCCATGCTTGATTTCTCTACTTTTTTGATCAACTTAGTACCTCAAGATAAAAATTATAGAGCTAACTCACTTGCTACAACTACATATTTGCTTAGGCCAAAGCAACAATTGATAATCTTCAAAGAAGGTAACTATAAAGTAGAAATGGTTTATCACCCGAAAGTCCCAGATAATGTTGAACATTGGCAAGTTTTTAATGATGATAAGTAAATAGTTACCTTTTTAGAGTAGCAAGATAATTTTGAAAAATTATACTTTGAAGGAAGTAGTTCACATCCATGTGAGACAACAATAGGTATCACTGAATTTGAAATCTCCCATGATCAAGCTATAATTTAGATTAAAATGAATAATATTCCTAAATGTTTCATTTCCTTAGAAGAGATATTTGATAAACATGATAATTTTCTAAAGAAAAAGAAAGAATATGGAGAAGCTTCTTCCATAGAAATAGATCAGGTCAACCTAGGCAATAATGAAGAGCCCAAGATGGTCAACATTGGCAAGTGTTACTCACAAAAGGAGAAAGAAGCTTCCACAAAACTTCTTACAAAGTATATTGATGTGTTTTTTTGGTCCTAAAAATATCTCAAGTCCTTTTAGCCAGATGAAGTACAACACTATATTCCACTTTAGCCAGGTATAAAGCCTTTCAAGCAAAAGTTATGACATCATAACCCAACCATTTTAAGTATGATTCATGCTAAGATTCATAAACTCCTTGATGCAAATATCATTTATCTAATCCACTATTCAAAATGATTAGTAAATATTATCCCAGTAAGAAATAAAAATGGGGAGATAAACTTATGTGTTGATTTTTGAAACCTAACTAAAGCCTCTTTGAAGGACAATTATCCATTGCCTATTATGGATCATGTCTTATAGGTAGTTACAAGGTTAGAAATGTTATTTATGCTAGATGGATTTTATGGATACAATCAAATAAAAGTGGCTGAGGAAGATCAATACAAAAATGCTTTTACAACAACATGGGGGACTTTTGCTTATCAAAAGATGCCCTTTGGGATAATTAATGTTGGGAAAACTTTTTAGTGAGCTATGGACCTAGAATTTTCTCATTTGAAGAACAAGAGCATTATGGTATACCTGGATGACTTGACAGTCTTTTCAAAGCAAAGAGGTAATCATTTAGCTGATCTTGAAGAGGTCTTGATTCAATGCAAAAGACATGGGATTTATTTAAACCTAAAGAAATCCATATTTTTTGTAACTAAAGGTAAGCTCTCTGGTCATATAGTATCAAGCAGAGGAACTAAAACTAACCCAAAATGGGTAAAGTCTATTC
The DNA here is from genome assembly GCA_037957365.1 of Torreya grandis. Classification (NCBI taxonomy): domain Eukaryota; kingdom Viridiplantae; phylum Streptophyta; class Pinopsida; order Cupressales; family Taxaceae; genus Torreya; species Torreya grandis. Next base: position 2,089,068 of record JARHVA010001065.1, on the reverse strand, counting down.
AAAGTCTACCTATGCCTACATCCAAGAAAGGTGTGCATTCTTTCTTTAGCAAAGTAAATTTCCTTAGAAGGTTTATTTTTGATTTTTTTGAGTTAACTCACCACATCTCAGATATGATGAAAAAGAACCTAGACTTTAAATGGAATGCTGAAGGAAAATTGGCATTTAAAATAATAAAGGCAACAATAACTGAAGCCCCAGTGCTAGTTTCTCTAGATTTTGATAAAGAAATTATTCTTTAATATTGCTCTTTAGAGCATACTATGTTAGCTATACTCATGTAGAAAAATTATGAAGGAGTTGAATCTCCTATAGCTTTCATGAGTCAACCATTGAAGAATTTAGAATTGAATTACTCACAAATGGAAAAACATGTTGTTGCATATTGTCATCTGATACTATAGTATATGTCCTAGATACTATAGTTGAGTCAATTTTAACTTAGTAAGAGATAGGATTACTCAAAGGTACTTGGGTAGCTAAGGTGTAAGAATTTGATCTTGATATCAAACCCATAAAAATAGTAAGAGGCAAAGGCCTATGCTAGTTGATGATAGAAAGAAATCTTGATGCTGTAGATACAACAACATTTTTAAGCCAAGATGAAACAAAGGAAGAACTAACCATGGTACTCTTCATTGACCTGGCTGATGAATGGTATAGTAAGATTCCTTACTTCTTAACTTATCAATATTACCTAGCTAATTTGACACAAAAATAAAAATGTACCATCAGGTTAAAGTCAAAGGATTATGTTCTTTAATATCATGGGTTGTATAAATGAGGAATTGATGGAATTTTCCTTCACTACATGGAAAAAGAATAAAAAACAAGGTTGCTGGAGTAATTTCATGACAATGCATGTGGTCACTTCTCTATGAGAGTCACAACACATAAAATCTTATGAGCAAGGTATTTTTGGCCTACTTTTTTTTAGGACACTTCATACTAGGTCGCTAAATGTCAGGCCTATCAATTCTTTATAGGAATAATCAAATTATTAGCCTTACCTTTAAAACTAGTAACTATTGATGAGTCATTTCATCAATGGGGCATAGATTTCATTGCTATGTTGAATCATTCATCAAGTGTTGGACATTGTTATATCTTGATGGCTACTAATTATTTTAGCAAATGGATTGAAGCTATTCCTGTCAAACATGCCACATCAGAAGTAGTATGTGATTTCATTAAAGAGAATATTATTGTTAGGTTTGGGGTACCACATAGAATTATGATAAATAATGCAGCTAATTTCTCCTCTGTGGAACTCACTGAATTATGTTACTCCTATGGTATAAACTTAGTTCATGTTTCAAATCATTATCCTTAGGGTAATGGATAGGCTGAGTCAAGTAATAAGAATTTGATGATCATCATTCGTAAGCTAGTGGATGATAACTAACAAACCTGGAACAAAAAGTTGTTTGCTACACTCTGGGTTGATAGAATCACCCCAAATAAAGCAATTAGTATGTCTCCTTTTTAGTTGATATATGGAATAAATGCTGAAATACCAATAAACATCAAGTTGTCTGCTTTACAATTATCAAAAGCCATTGAAGATGATAGTTATCAAGATTCACTTGATAAGAGAATCATGTTTCTCACTGAATTGTAAGAAGTCCATGTTCAAGTTGCTGATAAGCTAACAGATCATCAAGCAAAGGTAAATAATATCTTTGATAAAGGAGCTAGAGATAGGTAGTTTAAAGTGGGGGATCTAGTCCTTTTATGGGATGAGCAGAATGAATAAAAATAAAAGCATGGGAAGTTTGATTCTTTGTGGAAAGGACCATTCACTATACAAAGCATCGCTAGGAAAGATAGTTTCTTCCTAGCTCATCAAGATGGAATAGAACTACCACTACCTTTCAATGGGCAACACTTAAAGCTCTAAAAGAATTGAGCAATAGGGTAACTCTTGCATGTACATAAATAAATATTTTTAGTTTTTCTTTTGTTTTGATTAGTCTTTGTATTTTTATACTTGTTTTTTAGTTTGTGTGACTGAGTTTTTGTAATGAGTCCATACCCAATGAATAAAATGAGAAACTAGAGATACTGAGATCTCACCCTTGTTTCTTTCCTTAGGATAGAAATAAGAATGTCCCTAGTTAGAGCTAGCTGATGTCCCCAAAATTTGACACTTTAAGATTTTTGGGAACCCTTTTTTAAATTTTTTTACATTTTGGCCTTGTGTGTGTTTGTTGTACTACTTGAATCCAGTCTCCTAAATATTGAACTTGGGTTTTGCTAGTATTGTTTTTTATTTATTAGTTGTTTACTTTCCTCAGTTACTCCTAATTACTCCAGAGGATTAAAGGCATTTTCTTAAAAACATCACTCAAATCTGTTTACTCATCTATTTCAACAAATGGAACAAGCTCAAGGTGACTTAGCTCATTTGTAGTATAAATTGGGTTCTCTAAGTTACTTTACTTCCATGAAAATAAGTTAAGTTATCCCAAAAACCTGGTTCACTCCTCATAGACCAATTTGAGTTTCTCAAGTTGCTTTACTTCAAAAACTAAGTGAAGTTAAGTAGTATTAAAAACCTAACCAAAACTCCCTAGTTCTAATTAGGTTTCTCAAATTACTTTACTTAAAAAACTAAAAGGAGTTAAATAGTTTTGGAAACCTAACTAATACTCCATAGACCAAATCAAGATTGTAAAAGTGCTTTACTTCATTACTTAAAATGAGTAAAGTAGTTTAAAGAGCTTGATTAAAAAGGAAATAAGGGTTGATGTGGCTTTTCCATGCTTACAATAAATATGTTAGCATTTATATAAATTTTATAAGATTCCACCTTATTTCCACCTCTCAGCCAAGTTGTCAAGCTAAGTAACCATGCCTGTAAATCCTAAGCTGAGCCACTTAAAGCCTCTAGAGTGATTTAAATAAATTTTATTCTTCACCCATTTGTAGTAGAGGTAGGTAAATCATTTCTAGACCAATTTCAATTTCTTATTTTCTTTTTTAAGTCATTTTCCCCTTGTGCTCTCTTTCTCGTACCACCATGGTTTTTTAACTGTCAAATTTATTTTATTTTGTTTTCTCTTCCAATTTCTTGGTGAATTTTTTCATTTTTAACTATAAATTTGAAGTTTTAATCTCTTATCATGTTTTATTCATGTTAAAGTTCTAAAAAATCAAAAATATTCACACAAATCCTAGTTCTAAAATTTTCTTACCTCTTCAGGTCTCCCTGCCCCCATTACTTCTTCAGGTTTCTTAATCTTCATTACTTTGGGTTTGTACTTCCAAGTAATTTCCTACCAAAAACCTGAATCTCAAAGGACTTACTTCAATTTCTTAAAACATTATTACTTCAAGCTTTTGAACGAAAGTAACCTGATTGAGAAAACCCAAAGTCTTGTAACTGAGAAAAATTGAAGTAATCTATTGTAAAGAACCTAAAGTTGTTTGCTTTTGTAAACCCAAAGTTGTTCAATATGAGAAGTCTAAATTTACTTACCTTTAAATACCAGCCTAGAGTTGCTAGATCCTCTTACTTAAAATCAAGCTACTTAAGTTTTCAAAAATGTCAATTCCTTGAAACTTATTTAGAGATACTTAAAGAACTATAAGTTAACCTTGTTTCTCAAATTTATAAATTAGTTAGAGAAATTAGTAAGTGTTTTTAAGTAGTTATCAATGTCATTTAGAGTCCAAAAGAGTAAATTTCTAGGTCAAAGGGATCAAGGAGGTCAAAAGTAGAGATAGTAGAAATAAGAGTACAAGGCAAGATCATTGAGGAGGCCTCAGAGTTAGCACTTGAGGAAATTATAGAACCAATCAAGAAGGGCAAAGCAAAGGCAAATAGGGTCAATTTTCAAGAACCAAAAATGAAGTATGAATACAAAGGATACCCTATTGAGTCATGAATATCATCAAAGCTGATAGAAATAAGTGATACAGATACGGGGCACATATCTATGACTGAGATTTTGGAAAGATCAAGGGCCATTACAAATCCCCCACTTTTACACTCTATGACCAATAGTGGGATTCTTTAGGCTACAACATTCCCAAGTTCAGTCTAGCTTCTTGAGTTTGTGTTATCATGTTCTAAGTACTATGATTCTTTGACCAAGTTGGTAAGAGATGCTACTAGGAGAGTGGTTGTAAGGTTGGATGTTCAATATCTTAACTTCTATTTGAAGATTCCAACCTCACCAAAAGAGATTGATATTTTAATAGAAATGGTTGAGAAACAATGGGAAACAAAAACAATAGTGTATTAAGATTATGAATACATATTACTTGAAGAAGATAAAACAACCTTCAAGGTTCCCCAAGCACATTGTCAGATCAGATTTTGTTGAAGAGGTAGATGATATCATTCAACTATTATGTAGGATCAATGGACAAAACAATTCCAAATGGTTTTCACCTTGGATGTATGCTTATATTAGAACCATTGACGTAACTCAAAGTTTTTCTAAGATTAACTAGGTAAAAATGATTAGTGATAACATGGATCAATAGTTGAAGAATGTATTACAGACTTTTGATTTCAAGATAACTTCATATCTTGTATATACAACAACCTCTAGTGGATATTTATCAAGGTTAATGACCAATACACTGTCAATAGTATGAATATATGAATATTATACTTGGTGCTTGAAGAATACTAAAAGAATTACATTATTTTGAATGATGGTTTCTTTTATGAGCTTATTTGCAAGTTGGAGACATCTTTAAATCATAGAAGAGCATCAGATGAGGCATTGGATGCAGTCTCACTATATGGTTATATTTTCATTCAATTTATTGATTTTTCATATCTTAGAGTAGGAGGTTTCTCAGGAGCACCTATAAAATTTCCAAAATATCTAAGTGACAAGTGGATCCTTATGGAGATGAGCATGCAGTTGGTTGAGTTACATGATTTTTATTCTAAGGCTCATAAGGCAGCCTTTAATTTTATTATTATAATTGGTCACTATCATTATCCTAGCATTTATAAAGCTAGGAATGTATAGAAAGAAATGTATCACCATTACACTCAAACACATTTTGATTCCAGTGCATATTTTTATTGTAGAGTATTACTCAGAGTACTAGTTCTCTTGAGTATATGTATATCCCAACACTTGAAGATTTTTGGACAGATTGTAGGGATGTATTTGAAGTAACAAGAGAAGATAATAGTAGATTGATTGTGGAACATATTCATGCATTTGATTTACCTTATATCCCTAAAGATTTGGAAGATGATGATAATGTTACAAGTGATGCTTTTCATGCAACAAGAGGGGATGGTGCCCCACTTCTAGCAATTATTTTTGGAGATGATCATGATAAGAAAATTTTAGAAAGGACTTCAAATGTTTTTGTGATGACTTCTAATTGGCTTGTTAATAAGGGTTATTGCATGAAGGAATTGATAAGTGATATTGCATGTTTGGGGAAAAAGAGAAAAGAGATAGTGCAAGGAGAAAGTAGTCGAGGCTAAATATATTATAGAAGTTAAAACTCAGAAGAAATAATGATCACACACTTTCATTAGTTAAATATAAAGAACCTATTTAGGTAGAGGTTCCCCTTTCACCTACTTCACCACCACCACCTCCTTTGGCTGAGCCACCTACATTTGAAAAATAACTTGGAAAGGTAATTACATAAGAAGCAATTTCTCAAGATACTTCTCAAGAAAAGCTAGTAGTTGAACCTAAGAAAGAGGTTGTGAGTGAACAAGAAAAAGATAAAGACAAAGACGTAGAGGATAAAAAGGAAGTAGAGCCTAAAAAGAAAATTTCTAAATCCATAGAGAATGTTCAAATAGATATGGTAACTTAGGAAGTTCCTTCTTAGGAACTAACAATCCAAGGTAGTCAACAATAGGTAATCATTCATTCAAGCACTTCCATGTCAACTGATTTCTCATCTTGGCTGGCTCAACAAAATACTCCTAGAGAAAAAGAAGTGATAAATCTAGAGGAGATATATTTTTAATTAATTAAAAGTCTTGATAAAAGAGGCAAGAAGCCAAAATCAGCTAAAGTAACTTCAAAGTTACAAATTAAATCTTTAGAACAAATTTTTTCTAAGTTAGCAGGTTCCTCCCCAAGGAATGAGCAAACAAGATGTCACTAGGGGTGAGTTAACCTTTACAATAATACCCCTTAGGGAGGTAACAACTGAAACTTTGAAGGGTGACACTCAAAATTTATTCAATTCTCTTTTTAAGACGGTGGATGAGGAAAAGGCTGCCAAGGCAAAGCTAAAAAAATAGAATACACAATTATGTGAAATAATTGCTAAAGTGTAAAAATATTTTACTCAAAAAGAAATTACCTTAGGAAAACCAATTGAGCCATAAGTAATTGCTGAGGTAGAAGAGATAAGGGATAGAGCAAAAGAAGTAGATGAATGGATTGATAAGATACATAAAACTATTTAGAAGTTATTTTGGGATGTCCTAGAGGCTCATGAAGAAATGTTAAAAAGAATAGAAGTAAAAACAACAATAAGAGAAATTGAACAAAAAATGGTATTTCAGAGTTACATCAACAAACTCTTCAAATAATAGCTAATCTGAATGAGAAAATTTTGGTCGAAGAGAAGATTGCTCCTGAAGGATCAGTAAAGAAGATAAATTAAGAAGAGTATCTTTTATCTTTTTGCATGAAAATTTTAAAAGATATAATTATGAAGAAAAATAAAGAATGGAGGATTTTGTATTTGGTCTCACTAACTCCTGGTTTGATAATGTCCAATGAATATCTGAGTAGTTATATGAATAGTTTAGCCAACTCATAGATACAGCTGTAGACCCTTTTACTAATAAGTCTATTAAGAAATTGATTAAGCTTTAGCAAGAACTGAAGTGGCTTAAAACCAAAATTGAGAAGGTGGAGGTTCATTATAGGAGATTAGAAAGAGAAATATTGAGGTTAGAAATAGAAAGGGAATCACTTGTTGTACCTGATGATAAATTAATACAAATAATAATATCTCAGCACACTGAATATAAATCAAGATGCAAAAGCCAAGTTCTTGAAGTCGACTCGCTAGAGCCTGAGTCTTGAATAAATTATTATTATTATTATTATTATTATTATTATTATTATTATTATTATTATTATTATTATATTTTCTCATTAGAACTCTATGAATAATCTTGTTTTTAGTAATTACTAAGTAAAAGTAATATCATTTTGTGATTTAATTTTAAGAATGAAATTACTTTGTAAATTTCATTAACTTAAGTAACTCAACTAAAACACCATTACTCAGAGTCATTTTTAAAAAGTGAATTACTTTATCTAAATTTTCACTGCATGAAAGTGTTTGTAATCAATCCAAATAATTAGTTCAAAAAGTGCTACATGTCATTTATCATTGCATGCCATGAAGGAGAGATTTGAGGAAGGTGTTATTCAATGGTTCCAATTTTAACACAACACATGTGGGTTGAGGAGGTTGATTCCTATTAGAATTTTGTATCTTGGGATTGTATAAATAGATGAGCAAGTTTGCATGCCAAAGGGGGGTGATAATTTTTTATAGAAGAATTTTTTTTTACAATTGTACAAGAAGTTTAAGAAATTTGAAACTTTGGGTTCAAGATAATCAGATTATTTTGTATGAATTGTTGCTAAGAGTGAATAAGAAAGGAGACTAATTTCTGGATAACTTTGTGTCTATGAGAATTTCTCTTTATTTAATGAAGGTGGAATGGTAAACTTTATGCTACCTATTTTACATATATTGAATTCTTCATTTTCTTAGTCATTTTGCTGAAGAAATTGTCATAATTACATGCTTATCTACTTGCAAGGATACAATATACTCTATGGAACTATCTATTGTGAAATGGAATTTTCTATTTCTCAAGTGTTGAAATCTCTCTAAAAATAGCTAATTAATTATTAAAAAATACCTTTGTTGTGGCTTATGAACATAGATATTAAAGTCATACCCCACAATCAAAACAAATTACACATAATTTGTGTATATTGTCAATAAATCTAAAAAAAGAGTAACTAGAAGTAGATAAACATAAGCTATGAGAGATTCACCATTAAATGAATGGGATATAATCCCATGAATACCTAGGTAGTTTTGACTTCATGAAAAATATCTAACCAACACAATCAGATCTTAAATTCTCTTGAATATCAACACAAGACCACCTTTACCACCCCATGGGGAACCTTCTACTATAGAGTCATGCCTTTTGGGTTAAATAACAATGGTGCAACCTAACAACATACCATGACCTATATCTTCAATGACCTTATCCATAGGATTATTGAGGACTATGTAGATGATCTTCTTAGAAAATCCAAACTCCAAAAAGATCACTTGGTCATTATCAAGATCATCTTTGAGTAGCTTATCCATTACTATGTCTACCTAAACCCCAAGATGTGTATTTTTAAGGTCTTATTAGGAAAAATTATTGGTTTCATTATATCCCTTCATGGAATCAAATTTTATCCCACCAAGATCAAATAAATCCTCAAAATTCTTTCTCCTATCAACCTTAAATAAGTATATAGTTTGCAGGGAAAGCTTCAATATATTCATTGTTTTATCTCCTAGCTCTCAGACCAATGCCAACCTTCCCCCACCTTCTGAAGAAGGATGTGTCTTTCAAGTGGAATAGTGACTATCAAAAGGCCTTTGATTCACTCAAAGAGTACCTCTTGTCACCACTTGTCCTCACCCTTCCCAAGGATGACTAACCCTTTTACCTTTATATCTCTACCACTAACCATTCCCTAGGGGAATTCTAGCTCATTGATATGAACAACATAAAGAGCAAGTTGTATATTACATTAGCCATAAGATTGTATATTAAAAGAATAGGTATACCCATACTAAGAAATAACTTTAGTCTTTGTGGCCACCAAATTTTTCCACTTCCTTCTTAACCATAAAACCTATGTCATAACCAACACCAAGCCACTCAATTACATGCACTCCAAGCCATACCAAAACCAGCATATGGCCAAGTGGCTCATTCTCTTAGAAATTTTTTGACCTTGAGTTCCTTCAAAAAAAGTCAATTAAGGGGCAAATCATTATTGACTAATTAGCTGAGACACCTTTAACAGATAGCCAACCTCTTCATCTTGAGTTTCTCGATGAGTCCATCATGACCCTCTCTTAATTAGATTTCACCTATCAAGTCACCATGTTATTTTATGGATAGAAGTGTTAAAATGGTGAGGGAATGGGTATAATCCTTATCCAATTTGATGGTGAATCTCTCCCTTTGTCCTTTAAACTTTATTTTTAATGTACCAATTATATGGTTGAGTATGAAGCCCTAATGATAAGACCTCAAACTACCTTAGCCCCAGGAGTCAAAATAGTAAATATCTTTGGTGACTCTAAAATTGTGGTAAATAAAACTAATGGCTATTACCAGTGTAAGAATGATCTTTTATAATAGTATAAACAACTAGTTGATGAACTTTTAACATCATTTGAACACTATCACATCCAATCAACCCCTTGATCTACTAACAAATTCACTGACACCATGGCTTCCCTTACCTCTTAGATACAATATGCACCCTTAAATTCTAATTTATGTATCATTATTCATAGACTAACCTAGTCTTCCTATGTCAAACCAGATTCTCCCACCATTTTCACTATGGAGGAGACCTAAATTGACCTTTGGTATTAACAGACCTTTGACTATCTTAACCTTGTCATAATTCCTTCTAGTCTTTCTAGGAATGCTTGAAGAGTGTTTATCTAAAATACCTCCTATTATACCATACTAGGAGGAATCATTTATAAATACAACTTTGATGGTCTTCTCTTCCATTGCCTATGCAGTCAAGAAGCCTCTCATGCTATCAAGGAAATACATGATGGTATCTATGAAGGCCACTTTTGTGGCCTCACTGTAGCTAAACATATCCTTTTCCTTGGCTATTACTAGCCTAACCTTAACCAATAATACTAGGATTATGTGAAAAGGTGTGTCAAATGTCAATAACATGCTAATTTGCACCATGTACCTATCCATAGTCTTTGATTTTTCATCAATTTTTAGCCCTTTTCACAATAGGGTCTAGATCTTATTGGTGAAATTAATCCTCATTCCTCATAGAGACACAATTATATCATCATTGTGACCAAATATTTCACCAAATGGGTAGAGGCTATCCCCTTAGTCTTGACCAAAGAAAAAAATATTATCAACTTTATTAATCATCACATCATCTACTGCTTTGGTGTTCCTCATAAGATTATCACTAACAATGGTAAGTATTTTAAGAAAAAGTAAGTCTAGGTATATGTGATGTATTTAACATTTCTTTAATATTATCCTCACCCTATCACCATAAAGTGAATGGATAGGTATAATCCTCTAACAAAAATCTTAATAACATGCTAACTAAAATGGTCAATGTATCTGGTCAGGATTGACATTTACATACCCCCTTCACCTTGTGGGAGTATCATACTAGAATTATAACCCCTATGAGTGATAACCCATTTTATCTTGTGTTTGGAGTAGAGGCCATCTTGCCTCTTGAAGTTCAAATCCCATCTCTTTGCATATCTTTACAAGAGCTCATTTTTAAAGATGATTATCGTTAACACCATTTAGCTCAGCTTGAGCTACTTGATGAGCATTATTTAGAAACCCTTACCCATCTCCATGTATATTAAGAGTGCATTAAGCATGCCTATAAAAAACACCTTAGAGTGTGAGAATTCAAAATCAAATACCTCATCCTAAAGGCAAACCAACATGTCACTAATCTAGAGAAAAACAAGTGGGGCAAGTTTGCTTTCAATCAGCTTGGACCCTATATCATAACCCACAAGTATGGATCAAGAAATTATCATTTTCCTTCTCTCAAAGGCCACTGAGAACTTGATCCCCTTAATTATTCACATCTACATCCATTCTTTTTTTAAGAAGGATCAAGTTCACATTTTGTCTAACTTAAGCTCATCCCTTACTATCTATTTACATTCTATCTCCCTAATTTAGGGGCAACAGATTATAACCAAATCATATAATTATCTATCACTATCATAGCCTTATATTAAACAATGGGTATTAAAACTCTACCCATATCATGGTTCTCATGGTACTTTCCACCCCTTTATAGGATGGATTCTCATGATTGTTGTCACCTAAACCTTTTCACACCTAAACAATTTTCTTGTGCTTTTAGTTTTCCCTTCCTAAAGGTAGATACTTAAGCATATATAAGCATGTTTATGTAAAGAAAAATAAAATAAAATAGAAAAATCCCCATCATTATAATTTTTGGTTCATTCCTAGAATTCATAAACTGCTCCCTTGAAGGATAGCTATTGAAAATTTATTTGAAATTTCCAAAACATAAGGTGGACTACTCCATTGAAGGAAAAATATAAAAAAGCATCGAAAAAATCAAATAAACTTATACCAATCCCTTGAAGGATGTCTAAGTAAAATATTTTGTCAAAAGCATAGCAATTTCTTGGAAGCTTCCTACATCAATTAGCTTCTCATTTACAACAATCAACAAAAGACCCTTTTATCAAAATCACAACAAAAGTAAACTAATATTAAAACCCATAATCATCTCTAAAACAACATACTAAGGTGGAAACCATAGTCAAATTTCACACGTAGACTTCTCACATTGATTAGTATACACTTTACTTGACATAGACTTGTTTATACTGACTCTTTGGACACCTATAGAAGAGGCATGCTAGTCTCACAAGAAGTTTCCATTTTCATCCATCCCCCTTTTTTTACACTATATGCCAGGGAAGGATACAAGGGATTTTTGATATTACTTGGCATTACCTAGTCAAGACACCTTATTAACAAACTAACAAATGCTAATGTAAAGCATTCAAAGGGCTTATGTTCATTAAACCAATACAAATTTGGTTTTGTTTTAGTCCTTATCAACAAAGAATCATCATACCCTCTTCTTATCCTATCATGAATAAGTTTATATTTTCATTATGAAATTTGTCTCTTAATTACATTCGTTAGTCTCCCATCTAGTGTTGTTAATTAAATTACCTCATGTGTTTTATCCAAAAAATTAATAACAAGCACAACCATAACAAGCATAATAAAACCATAACATCCATAAGTAATTAAAGTAACTAACCATTTTACACCACATATCTAAGTCTAAAATGATGCAGTATATACTCATTAATATTTATTGTGTCATAAGCATAATCCATGATCAAAATATAAACATCATGCCATAAGCATTAAACATCAACATCAAACCATAAACCATGAACATGAGGATAAATAACGATCATATATATATATATATAATGAGTCACATAACATAATAATGTGTACAAGTAGATAGACATGTCTCTCTCTTAAAATGTACATCTCACCACATAGACTCACAGGCTAGAATCAAAATGTCATAACCTAGATATATCTTATCTCTGTCCTAGAGGCACTAGGGCCTCTTAGAAAACCATTAGATCCTGGTGCCTACCCCCTACTAAACCTATCGATCCCCTAGCTATCCCTATCTATATAGCTATAGATTTTTCCCACTTCCCTTATGTCACCACACTAATACCACCTACCAAGATATCCCTATACTTTCCCCATTGAGTCTCCTATGGACACTATGTCAAAACTTTGGCCTCATAATACTGGATTTCCTCCACTATAGCTAGGTATCATGTCATAAGGATGGTTCCCAATGGCCCTATCTATGTTACTACTGCTCTTCATCCTCTCTACCTTAGATAGTCCCTCTCTTGGGTCACCAAGCTTAGTGAAGTCCTACCCTGATCCCTCTCAGCTATCATGGTAGCAACATGACCCTAAAGGTAACAACCTAACCCTGTAGTGTAACAATTTGGCCCTATAATGTGTAAACCAACCCCTATATCACTATAACTTATCCATGTGTAGTGGAATAATCCACTCCTACCTATCTATTATGGCTAGCCAAATATATGACCATCAACTTCACACCTTCATCATCCCTACCAATGTCTAAAACTACATATATAGGCTAATACCATGCCATGTACCCATCTATAAACCCAACATCATCTATCTATACCCTAGTTGGTAACTCCTCATAGTCTAGTAAAGTAGGCATAGAATGTGGGACTGACAGTATGATCTCTGACTCCTCTTGCATGTACTTGGGGAATGGACCTAGAATGCCCTATACCAAGTCAAACTACCTCCTCATTATCTCAAATGGGATGAGCTCCACCTCCCCATCTCACTTTCCAAGTATCCATCTATAGCTCTAAAGGGAGGGTGTCTACCTCTTATAGCCTAGCCATACTAAAAACTAGACATAAGGCCTCCAGGTGATGTCTCCTATCACTAGTGTACCTGGTACACCCCTGAACCAATCCACATCATGTGCACCACCTCTTATACCTAACACAACAAAATCACCCCTCTATCACATGCATCCAATGAGAAACTCAATCTATGTGAAACTCACCCATGATAATCCTAATAGCCTCAACACCTTGATATGCTTATAGGCCCAATAATGTAGAACCAGACTAACACTAATACCATACCTCATTTGGGCCTTGAACATGCACAAATCCTTATATATCTATACTAGGAGAATAGGCACCTAATCAAATACAATCTGACCCAACAATATCTTGACCAACATTCCTAATAGAAAATAAGGTAACTTCTCACTACTCGAGTCGAGAAGCATAAATCATGAAATAACATTTATTAGCATGGTCATGAGTCTCCTCTCACTTGGAACCCTCTAATATAAATAACTATACCTAAACCCCCCATCATGTCATCTGACCTAGTCACTCTCATCTCTATATAATAGCTTAATGTGATCATCTCATTCCTCATGCTCTATATGGTGGGTCAAATAGCCTCAAAGTGGAAGTTAGGTGATCTTATGTATGTCCTCAAGCAAGATAGTCATCTCCTTGGTCCACAATAAGAAGGTGTTCATAAGAGATCCCATCTCTCAATAAACATTATGATCATGGACACATATTGAGGCACATGTTGATAGTGCCTCATCACTCCCAAATCCACCTCCTTTATATGGGCATAATTAGTTAGGGTCATCCCTTATTGGATCTCTACAAAGATACATAACACATTGTCATGTATCTGTATCTACTCCCTAGCTTTCACCAATTCATTAACACATAACTTAGTCACCCAAAGCTTTTGCCTACCAACCCCAACCCTACCTTACCATTTCACTTTGTACAAGTGACCTATCTTTATCCTCCTACCTATCTAGACCCTCTGACCTCTTAACCAAGTCCAAACCTAAAAAACACCTTCTCATTTGCCTTACCCCTTTAAATAGATAAATTTTTCCTAGTCGATCATTGATGGACATGGTGACCACCAATGGTCACATGTCTTTACTTTGCTAGGTATCAACCATCGATGGTCAAACTCGACCATCAATAGTCACTATGAGTGTTCTAAAGGTAGAATACCCCAAATCCTATATTACCTATAACCAACCAACATGTAAACCAAATAACCTAATTTGCTAACCTAAACCCTTACCCAACCTAATTTACCTACCTACCCCACCAATTCTTAATTTTACCAACAAATTTACCTAAAACCTACCAAAACCCTACCTAGGGCATTACCCATGTAGATAACCAAAATAACTAATCCCTTAACCATTTTCAAAATATAGCTAAACTATCAATTTCAATGACACCTCCTATCTCATTTTTTGACCACCACCATGGAGTTAGCCACATACTTGCTTGTCCTCATCTACACCTATGTGCTCCCTACATTCTAATTGGTCACCTTAGTCCACCTCAGCTAAATGTCAACCTCCACCTTAAAAATTACCCTCTACAAGCACCTTCACCACAAAGCACCAAAATAACTAGAGCTCCAAAGTCAAACACAAGTAATGGTAATAATGGGTAAAAATTGATTCAATTTTCACATTTACTCCATAGACTTTCAGGGTTTCCACCCTAACCATCGATGGTCACCCTTAGGGAACTTGACTATTGATGGTTAGGTGGCCCCACTTTCTTTTCTCTTATCTTGGGCAAGCTATCTTTAAGTAACATCAAATCAACTCAACCACCCATGGAGAACACCTTCTCCACCTACCCTACCCACCTTGTCATCTCACTGTTGGTTTATTTTAGCCTAACTAGCACATGTTTTGCAACACTTTTTGCCTAGTCCTTTGACCACAATGATAACAATTCCATGTTGAACCTTTTTGAACTAATGCCACCTTACACTTATTTGACCCACTTGTGTCTTATTAGGAACACTTCCTACCTTGAATACCCATGACACTTGACCTATTTGTGTTTTCACCAGGATCACTTCCTACCTTGGATATCCATCAAACCACAAACATCACTTTAGAGACATCCTAATGTACCCAACCACTATGCCTAAATATGGTCATGTGGTTCACTTTTCCATTGTCCTCTTGGCACTGGACTTTATTATTTTTAACTATGGTAACCTCATATTTGAAAAATCTTGGCTATCACACCTTTTATCACACTTTGTACACTTATTTGTGCTTTAGTACCCAACCTATCATCTACCTTCATGATGTCCACCTTCATCATCACCTTCACCCACCTTATCAAATCCACAACCAATTTTGTTTTACCTCATCGACTCCAAGTTTGAGGGGGAAGACCTCCTCCCATACTTAGAGAAACTAGAACTTTGACCAACATCAATTTTTGTTTTGCAGTTGGTTAATTTCAAGCCACATAACAAAAAGGGGTAAAATTTAGACATAAAAAATCTACACATCATGATTCTAAATGTCATAATTACTTTAAACATCTTGGGACCTATTGTCAATTAGAATCGTACCCTTGTGAAGGTAGTTTTAAGCCTTCACAATCAAAATGAAACATGGAAATAATCTTAGGCTATGGGTGGCCTAATTAGTGGATTGAATCTTTATATTCTAAGGGTTAAGTCCTTTTGGTGTATCAATTAGGATCCCAACTCTATGCTACAAACTATCAAGAAAAGGGAAGGGGGAAAAGGTAAGAAATAAAATTGAAGGAAAATACTATCTAATGATGGTGATACACCTATATTTTGGTTCATCCACTCAATTTGAGCTTTTTAAAAATAATGATTAGATAAGAAAAGAACTAAACTTTTAACTCCAATTAACTCCTATGCATCAGTATTTCATGAAAAGGTTTTATCTGGTGATCGAATCTTGATGGAAATGATGGAATTAATCCTATTCAATGCATTAACCAACTACTTACATCCACTATAACTTCAATCAAAAGACATCAAACATAGAACATGGCCTGCATAATCTGATCAACTAGTAACTAGGTAAGAATCAAGACTTGACAAGGAAGAAAATTCTATCACATATGCAAACCATTAACATAAATAAACTATATTAGCATCCTAAAATATAAAAATAGTCCTTTTATTTATCTAAAAAGGTTAAAAAACTCAAATTTTGGTAGAGTTTGGTCTTAACAAAGGAGGATGATCATTCAAGGCTAAAAAATCTAACTTATATAGTAAAAGCATACAAATGCCAAGAGTTTGGTGTAAAAATAGAAGAGGATATCAACTCCCACATCTCACAAGTCAAACTTCAATTATCAAAAGATAAATAAGCTTTCAAATAATATCTTTTTTATCTTATGACTTACATAAAAAAATCTCTTTGGCATAGGAAAAGGATGGTGGGCCCATCTTGGACTAATCTACTATATGCATAGAAAGCTATGCCAAATCTCCAAAGAGAAACTCCACTTGATATGTTTGGAAGTTGAGTTGAAATAAAAGAAAGTCCTTATATGCATGGAAAACAAGGAAAATTCATGATAAGCCTTATCTAGTCAACTCCAAGTAACTCCATCCTGCATGAGATGATGCTATGCCAATCCTTAGATGAAGAACTTTAGTTTAAACAAGTTGGAAGTGTTGAAAGCCTTCAATTAACAAGATAGATCAGAATAGATGTGACACTTTGACAAAAAGTCAACTCAAACTCAAGACCAATCAACTCTAAATGGCCTATAATTTAATGAAAAGGGGCTTTGAAAACTAAAGCATGCATGAAATTTCATGTTAAGATCAAATATATAGTGTTTAAAACTTCAAGTTAGCTTCTTGAAGTTCCTCAGCCTTTTGATCTTAGGCTTTTCATTTTTTCATGTATTCCTTTGTCTGATCTATAATTCTTTTGGGATTTTTCCTTGGTCCTTTCTTAGGGAATTGATCCCTCATTCAGACTTTTTGATTATCACTTTTCTACAAGAATTGTTTCAATCTTTTTTATAGAAGGAATTCCTTCAAAAATTTGTTAAGTGCCTTTGCCTTTGGATTTTTTGGAAAGAAACCCTTCAAGCTTCATGAAAATGCCCTTAAAAAAAGTCTAATGGACCCTTTGGATTTCATGAAAATGCCCCTTGGGATTTTGGAAATGAACCTTTCAGGTTTTTTGAAATGGTACTTGAAACTTTCAAAAAACCCTTCACTTTTGAAATAGTCTTTGGAATATTTGGAAATGACCTTCGGTATTTTTGAAAAGATCCTCAAAAAAATTGAAAAGGACTTTTGGAAAAGCTGAAAAGGTCTTTGGAACTTTTGAAATGGAGCTTTTTGAAGGAAAAGAACCCTTTGGACTTTTTGAAATGGTCCTCAAAATGTTTGAAATTGTCCTCAAGAACCTTGAAATCAACTTTTCCAAAGTAAAAGAACCCTTTGAATAAATTTAAATTTTCTTTATAATTTCCTAAAAATTCCTTTCAAAAAAATTGAAATTGACTTTTCCAAATGAAAATAACCATTCTAAAAAATTAAACTTAACTTTTTGGCTTTTTGACAATGCACTTTAGAACTTGACAAGGACCATTCGAATTTTTGTAAAAATACCCTTTCTTTGTGAAAAATACCCTTTGATAAATCTATCAAGTGACCCTTTAGAAAATTTGTAAATTACCCTTCAAAAAAATTGAATTGATCATTTCTCTAAGAAAATTCCTTTCAGCCTTTGGAAAACGTTCCTTCAGGAAAATTGAAAATGACCTTTTGGGAATTTTTTTTTGGATAAAATGTCTGATATAATTCCCTATACTTAAACAAAAAATCCAAAACAAAACTCTTGAAATAAATAATCATTGTACTTTTTCCATGTGTTTTTTTTCAAAACTTTTGTTGAAGGAAAATTGAATGCTAACACTTGGCTCAAAAGTTGAGGATGTGTAAACTTTAGCTTCTTCTGAACCTATTCTTGCAATTGTTCATCACCACAAAAAACATGCTTGGATCCCTCCACTTATAATGTTGAGCCTACTCATAGCCACCTAATCCATCCATGAACTGGGACCCTGATCATCTATTTAAACCAGGTAGAAGCTTGGTATGTGGGCCAAAATGGCCAACAATTCTGGTGACTCATAGGGAAGCATTCCTGCTATATTTGGAGAACCCAAACCATATACATGATATTTCAATTTACAAAGAAATGATAGATTTGATCTATGATTTCAAATTCTCTTCTGACTTAGCATGAGACAACCTTCATCCTCCAAAACAATAAGGAAAACACAAAAAATAGGAAAACTAACTAAACAAATCAAATGTGCAAACAAAGCACTTATTTGGGACAAAAAACTAAACTAATGTGTTTGAACAACACTTGAAGGAAAATAAACAAAAAAGGAACCTATCTCTTCAATAATAATGCTTAGATGTATCCCATTGACTGGGATTGGAAGCTATTGACCATCCATTTTTACAAGGTGGAAGGCATTATGGGATTTGTAGCTAGAGATTGTGTATGGGCCACTCCAAAGGGAATCAAACTTTGTGTGCCTTCCTAGTTTAGCTTTATCCTCATCCCACTTAAGGACCAAATCTCCTTTAAAACTTCATGAAGAAGCTCCCTTGTCAAAAGCTCTCTTCACTCATGCTTGATTAATTTCCATAGCTAGCATGGATTGATTTCTTATCTCTTCCAACTCCATAAGCTCAACATACCTGATCTCCATGGGCTCATTATACAACAAATCAAGTTGATGCATTAGTTTCAAAGCAAGAAACTAAAGAGAAAAGGGTGACCTTGCTTCCTTACCATATACCAACTTGTATGGCGAGTTGGCTGTTGATCTTTTATAGGTGATCCTATCAGCCCATAGAGATGACTTCAACTTGAGATTACATAACCTCTGATTATTTTCAATAGTATTTATTATGATTTTCAATAGGTTCTTATAAATAGATTCAACAAGGCGATTGCCTTGTGGATAATAGGTTGATGAAGTGCTAAGATAAATTACATGTTGGACAACCCATTGGCTAATCCTAGTTCCCACAAAAGCCATTGCATTATCATAAGTAATAGTTGAAGGAGATCCAAATCTATTAAACAAACCTTCATATAAATCTAGAACATTGGTTTCATTTGCTTCTTTCAATGCCACTGCTTCTATCCAATGTGTGAAGTAATCTATAGTAGTTAGAATCCATTTATGTCCTAAAATTGAAGGAGGATTTATAAGACCAATAAATTCCAATCCCCATTGGACAAAGGGATGATCCACCACAATTGGTTGAATAGTTAAGGCTACAAGTTTCACTTTTCTTACAAAAATAACACACTATTTGCACTTTCTTAACCATGCATGGAAATCACCAAATATATTAGGCCAATAGTACCCACCTCTCATGATCTTAAGAGATATATTTATTGTAGAAAAATGTCCTCCACCATGTCCATCATGGAATTATTCAAGTAATATCTGAGTTTGGCTTGGCTCTATACATCTTAGAAACATGCCATTGATATCTTTCTTGAACAAAACACCATTAATAATAAAAAATAGAATTAATTTCAACCTACAATATTTTTTTTAAGCACTTAGATGAGAGGGATAAATACCATCTTGGAGATATCTCACCAATTCATGAAACCAACTGGAAGGTGAGGTATGACTAGTTGTAACCTCTTCATCATTTGACACCAAAATAACCTCATTAGTCTCTTGCAAGTCTTGAGCTAGATGCTTGGATGAGAAACCATTAGGTGTATTTTATTTTTAAACAACAAGTATCTAAACTTTTTAAGAGACCTTATAATTGAAAGTACATATTTTTTAACAAAAGAATATCTTGTTTCATACTCTTCCAAGCCTTGACTAAAGAAGGCTATTGGCTGCTCCAAGGCCTCATGATTTTATTGCATAAGAATGCCTGAACTAGTGTCCATGTTAGCATATGTATAAAAAATGAAATCCTTTGTGAAATATAGATTTATAAGTGCAGGAGCACTAGCTATGGTCTTCTTAATACATTAAAAAATCTTTACTCCTTTAGACCAGCTCAAGCTTTAATTTTTCCTAAGCATGGCTGTAAGTGGCTTAACTAAAAGGGTGAAATCTGAAATATATCTCCTTATGAAATTGATTTTCCCAAAGAAGCTTTGTAAAGCCTTTTTTTGATTAGGCAAGGAGAGTGTAAGAACGGAGTCTACCCTTTTACAATATATGCTTAAACCATACTTTCAAACCACTTGTCCAAGGATCTTACCTTCATAAACCAAGAAGACACACTTTTTGGGATTTAGAGATACCCCAAATTGCCTACACCTTTCAAACACTTGCTTGAGATGAACCATGTGATCATATGAACTCTTTGAAAACACTATTATATCATCCAAATAAACAAGTACAAACTTGTTAATAAGGCCTTGGAATACCATATCCATAGCTCTCTAAAAGGTTGCTCCAACATTAGATAAACTAAATGGCATCTTTTTGTATGAAAATACCCCCCATTTGGTTGTGAAGGTTGTCTTAAATTGGTCCTCTTCCTTGACTAAAATATGATTGTATCCACTATAACCATCCAACAAAGAAAACCTCTCTAAACCTATAACTAGTTATAAAATTTGTTCCATTGATGGTAATAGATAGTGATCTTTAAGTGAAGCCCTGTTCAAATCATGAAAGTCGACACATAATATAATATCACCATTATTATTCTGTACCAAAAAAATATTTTCCACCTAATTTGAGTGCTTGATTGGAAATATAATAACTAACTCTATGAACTTGTGAAGCTCAACTCTCATCAAAGGCTCAAGCTTAGGATTGATGGGACTTTGTCTTTGTCTCATTGGTTTAGTTTTAGCCTTTAACTCAATGGTGTGTTGATATAAACTTGGGTCAAATCCCTTGAGAACATTATATTTCCAAGAAAATACATTAGTAAAACTTGTACATAACTCAATGAAATATTATTTTGTGAAGGAGTGTATACCCTACCCAAATTCAAATTCTTACTAGCTACAATCTCCACATTGGAATAATACTCTTCTTTTGTTGACAAGGATGACTTCTCCTTCCTTAACTCATCTTCACCACTAAAAATATTCTCAAGTGTGACCAATCCCTTGGTCAACTTATTTGTCCTTAGTTGTACAATCTAATCACCATACTATTTTAAATGCTTTGATTGGTTTCTTAAAGAAAACTCAACCTCTTCTTGCAAGAATCTCACAATTTGATTATCATATTTGAACACTTGCCAATTCTCATGATTATCTAGAATAAAAGGCCTTACAACCACCTTAATATATGACTATTTTTTTTCACTTTTTATATCAGTTGGGATACTAAATTGTGCCCTAATAGTAGCCAACCTATCTACATGTTTATTCTCACCTCTTGGTATTGATTGAATGTTAAAATATTGAAAATATTCAAGTAAGTCCCATATTATATGCTTTTAATATTTAGGAAAAACAAATTTACATACATTCAAACCTCTTACTTGGTGAACTATAAGTTCCCTATCACCAAAAACTTGCAATGAATTGACTTTCATCTTCCTAGCCCAATACAAATCATGAACTAATGCCTCATACTCTATAACATTATTTGAAAAACTAAACTAAAACTTAATAAAAGAGAAATACCTTTGATATTTTGGAGAAACCAACATCGTTCCAACCCTGGTACCATGTTTATTCTTTGATCCATCAAAGTATAATTGCCACAAACCTTCACTAGATTCATCATCTTTAACCATGGATGGAATTGGTATATCATTCTCATGAAGGCAATACACACCAAGTCCTTCTTCTTCAATCAGCTTATAAGGATCATGATCATGAAAAGTGGAAGCCCACTCATCAAGAAACAAATCTATAACTCCATACAACACTTAGCATATATGGCTCCATATGGAAATGTGAAATAGGTTAAAAATGAATAGTTACCTTGGTACGATACCTAGTTTTAGACAATAAATAAGTCCAATCAACTAATAAATATCTCCCAATATTTAAGGTAAAGTCCCTTGAAAGGCACATAACAAAGTAAGGAGGCAAGTCTACCACAACAACATTATACTGAATAGTAACATTAGAATAAACATGTAATGCCAATTTTGGATCTTTGATGATGCCTATCATATTTTTGGGTGGCCCATCAAATTTCAATACCCCCTTAGTTTTTGGCTCATAAAAAAGGCCAAGCTTGTCTACAATTTGCTTAGACATGACTATACTACTAGCTCCACTATCCACCATATAGTTATGAACCAAAGTATCACCCACAATAAAAAAAAGGTAGAAAGGAGGAGTTTTGTATGATTTTACCTCAATTTTTTGTACCTTCACCATCTTATTTACCTAATGTAATTGTTGCTTAGTTACCTGATTTGAATTAGTTAAGACAACACCTTCTTTCTCAACTAGTTTTAGAGACAATTTGAGAGTTGAAAGTTCTTGAATGAGCATATATTTTTGTCTTGGGATGGAAAGAGAATCCCACATGATAATGATGATATTAAAATTATTCATCTGATCCACTATAATAAAATGAGATCCACCAAAATTTGTTTGTACCTTTTGAAGCACTCGCTGCTCACAAACTAGAGGTATTAGATGAACTTTACTAACCTCTATATTCTAATTTTTCTGAGTTGTTGGGGCAACAAGTTGTTCTTTTTTACTCTTAAAAAATAACATTAGGAGTACTTGAAGTATTTTTCACCTCTTGAACCTCATAAATGGCTCTTCTTTTAGCTCTAGTTACAATTGTTACTTGACCACTTGTATAGTTAGTTTCAACATCCTGAGTAAAAGCAACATGATCATCTTCTTGCCAATTTACATCAATGACATCAGGCTGCCCTTGAACTTGTTGAGTCTCTTCTTGTGATGCCAAACTTATATCTTGGTACTGAACTACTTGAAAATAAAACTCTTCTTATGTTATTTGTGGCATAGTGATGTTTTGTGATGCCAAGGCTTGGTTTTGAGCATAATTAAGATTTGAGAACTACCAACCTAAATCCTACATCAAGTATTTTTTAGGTGGGGTGGGAATAATGTCCTTTTAAGTTGAAGTAACATTAAGATCAAGTGAAACATATGGCTTAGCTGGAGTTATAGCTCCTTGCGTTTGGTAAGGTGGTCTGTTCTCTCTGAAACCTTGATAAGGACTTTGATCTTTGAAGGGATGATATGTGGTCTGATTTTATTGTTGATAAGGAATATTGGCCTAAATATGTTGCCTCTTGAGTTTCACTATTTCATTCCTAAAGGATTTCAACAAGATTTTCAACTCTCCTATCTCACTAGCTTGACTAGTACGGGCTGCAAATTGAGCTTGAGGTGATGGAATAGGAGCTAATGGAATTTGAGGAATTTTAGGAACTTGAGGGGTTGGTATAGAATTAAATTCTAGGAATATAGGCATTAGAGGCCTCAAAGAAATCTTACCATCTTGTATCAAACTATTCTATGCCCTTATTGCAACCTCATAAGCCTCTGACAAGGTAGTATCACCCATTTATTGTATCATCACACTAATGTCAAAGTTAAGGGATTTAAAATAGTATAGGAATTAATATTCAAGGGATGGCCTAATCAACATAGGTGCCCTAGTCCATGTCTTTTAGAATTTGATATTAAAATCAAACATGAGCTTATGAGGAGCTCTTGTTATGATAGTTAACTATTTAACCAAAGAGAGGTGATCATATTTGTCTTCAAATTGCTTGAATAAGGTTGAACCCAATTAATTCAAAGTAGAAATGGAGTTCAATGGTATCTTTCTATACCACTACAATGTTTTTCCTTTGAAGGAAGTAATAAGCAATCTAGTAGCAACATTATCTTCAACAACATTATGGACTAAACAAAGATTAACTACATCTTAGATATGCTCAATAGGGGTTGTTTGATTTTTTCCTGAGAAGAATGGGATGCTCTTGAGGGTAGACACCAAAATTTCATCAAACTAGCCTAAATTTAGTGGGTTACCTCTATTGAATGAAACAAACCCCTGGTTTTTGATAGCCATTTAGATAGCAGAGGTTGTAGTGATTAGAACAATAGGATAACTAGGAAATAAATATTGGTTTTGAGGATATGGGTTTATCCTACTAAACCTTGATCTTTTATATGATGTAGAAGAAAACTCAATAAATTCAAAAGGAATACCTTTGCTAGCTGACCTCATATCAACCTTTGACATGAAATAATTGCCTAAATGATGTTAAAAAGTTTGAAACCTAAAGAATCTTTATCTTATGATCAAGATACATATTATCTTCTATTGAAAATGATTCTCCTCAGATCTAAACTTCAAATATGCCAAGGAGTAAGGGTCTCACTGAGCTTACCAAAAACTATTTTCAATCAGACTCACACCCTTGTGAAGGTAGTTTTAGGCCTTCATAGTTTACTAGAACATGGAAATAATCTTAGGTTGTGGGTGACCTAATCAACAGATTGAATCTCTAGATTCTAAGGGATAGCTCCCTTTGGTGTATCAATGAGGATCCCCACTTTATGATACAAATTACCAAGAAAAGGGATGGGGGAAAAGGTAAGAATGAAAATTGAAGAAAAATCCTATCTAATGATGTTGATGCATCTATATTGGTTCATCCATTCAATTTGAGCTTCTAAAAAACACTCATTAGACAAGAAAAAGACTAAAATTTTAACTCTAATTGACTCCAATGCATCAGTATTTCATGAAATTTTTTATTTGATGATCAAAGCTTGAGGGAAATGATGGAATAGGCCTGATTCAAGGCATTAACCAACTACTTACATCTGCTATAACTTTAACCAAAAGGCATCAAACACAAAACATAAATTGCATAATTTGATCAACTAGTAACTATGTAAGAATTAGAACTTGACAAGGAAGAAAATTATATCACGTATGCAAATCACTAACATAAATACACTATACCAACATCCTAGAATCTAAAAACAATCCTTATACTTATTTGAAAATGTTACAAAACTCAAATTTTGGTATAGTCTAGTCTTGCTAAAAGATGATGATCATTCAAGGCTTAAAAACTAACTTATATAGTAAAAGCATACAAAAGCCAAGAGATTGACACTAAAAATAGAAGAGGAGATTAACTCCCACATCTCACAAGTCCAAATTTAGCTATCAAAAGATAACTAAGATTTCAAATAATATCTTTTTGTCTCATGACATACATAAGAAAGCTCTTTGGCATTGGAAAAGGATGGTGGGCCCATCTTGGACTAATCTACTCCATGCATGGAAAGCTATGCCAAATCTTCAAAGAGAAACTCTACTTGATATGTTTGGAAGTTGAGTGGGAATAAAAGAAAGTCCTTCTTTGCATGGAAAATAAGGAAAATACATGATAAGCCTTGTCTAGTCAACTCCAAGTAACTCCATCCTGCATGAGATGATGCTATGCTAATCCTTAGCTAAAGAACTTCAGTTTAAATAAGTTGGAAGTGTTGAAAGCCTTTAAATAATAATATAGATCATCATATATGTGACACTTTGATAAAAAGTGAACTCAAACTCAAGACCAATCAAATCTAAATATCCTCTACTTGCATGAAAAGGGGCTTTGAGAACTGAAGCATGTATGAAATTCTATGTTAAGATCAAATATGCAGCATTTGAAACTCCATGTTACCTTCTTGAATTTCCCTAGCCTTTTGATCTCAAGATCTTCATTTTTGCATGTATTCCTTTGTTTGGTCTATATCATTCAGACTTTTTGATTACCATTTTCCCATGGGAATTGTTTTGAGCTTTTTTCCTAAAGAAATTCCTTTAGAAATCTGTTAAGTGCCTTTACCTTTGGATTTTTTGGACAGAAACCCTTCGGGCTTCATGAAAATGCCCTTAAAAAGAATGTAATGGACCCTTCAAATTTCATGAAAATTAACCTTTCAAAATTTTTGAAACGGTCCTTGAAACTTAAAAAAAAACCCTTCTACCCTTTTGAAATAGTCTTCAAAATATTTGGAAATGACCTTCGATCTTTTTGAAAAGGTCCTCAAAAAAATTGAAAAGGACTTTAAAAAAAGTTGAAAAGGTCTTTAGAAATTTTGAAATGGACCTTTTCGAAGGAAAAGAGACCTTTGAAAATTTTGAAACAGTCTTTTGGAACCTTGAAATTGACTTTTTTGAAGGAAAATAACCCTTAAAAAAAATTGAAATTGTCTTTAGAATTTCCTAAAAAGTCCTTTTGGAAGAATTTAAATTGACTTTTTCAAAGGAAAAGAACCATTTGGAAAACTTGAACTTTACTTCTTGGCTTTTTGACAATTCCCTTTGAAAATTGACAAGGACCATTCAACTTTTTAGAAAAAGACCTTTTCTTTGCAAAAAATACCCTTTGAGAAATCTATCAAGTGACCCTTTGAAAAAGTTAAAGTGATCATTTCTCCAAGAAAATTCCTTTCGGCCTTTTGAAAATATTGCTTCAAGAAAATTGAAAAGGACCTTTCAGGGAAATTATTTTAGATAAAATGTTTGAAATAATTCCCTATACTTGAACAAAAAATCCAAAACAAAACTCCTAAAATAATTCCTTCTAAAATAAATAAGCATTGTAATTTTGCCATGGGTTTTTATGGAAAAATTCTATCAAAGGAAAATTGAATGCTAACACTTGGTCCAAAAGTTGAAGATGTGTAAACTTTAGCTTCTTCTAAACCTATTATTACAATTATTCATCACCACCAAAAACCTACTTGGATCCCTCCACTTGTAATGTTGAGCATTCTCATAACCACCTGATCCATCTATGAACTAGGACCTTGATCATCTGTTCAAACTAGGTAAAAGCTTGGTATGTGGGCCAAAATGGACAATAAAACCCTCTCGAGACCAATCTAACCCTCTAATCCTTAACCAAACCTAATCATAGTTATTTTTTCCAAACTAGCTTAACCCTAGATCTAACCTAATTTGACCCTTCACCCTTGACTACTAACCATCGACGGTTAAGTTGACCACCGATGGTCATCTTGACCATCAACGGTAGGGGTGCACCTCCTTAACCACCATGTAAATTTTCCCAACTTGATTTTATAAAAATAACTCGTCTAAATCCAATTATGAACTATTTCATGTGTGAGTTAAAATTATGAGACCTAGTTCATGTCTTGTTGTAACTCTCTTGCCTTACTTATAAGAGGAGAGGAACAAAGAGGTGAAGATCATCTATAATTATTATCAAGAGATTGTGCATCCATAATTATATTTTTATAGGTCAATCATCATCAAGAATCTGATGAACCAAATACTACATCAGAGAGTTGAATTGCCATCACAGCACTGCCAAAGCACCAAGTACCATTACTCTATTAGAGTCATGCCAGACTCCACTAATAAGTCAACCACCTCAAGTATTCACCTAATTTTCCTTATGTGAGATAAATACTTGGTTTCTAGTATTCCATTACTTTATTTACTTTTCTATCACAACCCATCACCTATCTAACTATTGGAACCTCATTTCATGATCCCGTCAATCAGCCTGTTATCAACCTAAATCTACACATAGTAACTGTCGATGGTTGTCTCAACCACTACTGGTCTATCTAATTATTTAAATTCACCTTAACTACCGATGGTCACCTTAACCACTGATGGTCATCCCAACCATCAATGATCACTATGGTAGAAAATTCAAGCAAGCTATTTTCACCAACCTACCCCCAACTAAACCTAACTCTTTGTATCCCTACCTTTTCACAGACCCCTTTCTAATTTTCTAAAGCATAACCCAACCATATAGCATTAGTATTGATTAGCTTATCACTATTTTAATTTTTTCTAATCTATTTATTAAGCAATCATTCTTAAGTTTAATTTTAGTACCTTTTGACTATTGATGTAAGTCCTTTCTATTCTATTTTATAAACTTAATTATTTAAAATGTGTGGATTGATAGTCCCTAAGGAAGCTATTGCTTTTGGGATCTAACTATTGCTAGGCAATCCACTCAACTATCCATCTAATAAACAAATTTACTTTAGTGCTTTTTTATCTGTAGGTTATCCTCTGAATCCAAATAAGAGCTCTTCATAATCTTATGATTCAACACATGCATAATCAAATAGGTTTTTCAACCATACCTATACTTAGTTTCTTCTCTTCCTTTTCTGAAATAATAAGCTAAAACTCATTGAAACACTTAGCCCATGCATACATTCTGGTGAACTTGACATGAATATTATCTCACATTTGGTTGGATCTATTTCATGTTTTTCCTTTTAAATTCTTAATTACATCATCATATATCTTTCAATACAACTGTATAAGCTAACTCAATACCATTTATTAATTTTAGAAGCTCTATTAGCTAGCCCTATATCATTTCTTATTTTCTATCAAATGTAACATCCAACTTGATACCATTCTATGTCTTTTTAAAAATATATTGGCCAACTCAAAATAATTTTGGCTGTGATTCTAATAATATCAACTAACCTGATATATTTTTATTTGACCAGTTTTTTACTTTTGATTGTATCGATCAGATCAATACAATTTTGAGTGTTTGTTCATTTCATTTCATGTAAATTTTTATTTTGGTTTGAATCTCTTTACTTATATTTTTTATTATGTCTTCCTAGAAATGTGTTCTATTAGTTTTAAAACTAATAAGAACTATTGTTCTAGGCTAAGTAGTCACCAATTTTACTTGAGCCATGATATGATGGGTACTACCCTAATAATCAATCCATTAGAAAGTTATATATATATATATATAATTTAGTTTCTACATATCTCATGGTATATCATAAATTTCTAGGGTTTTATTTTCTAGTACATAAGAAACATTCTAATAGTTTTATTTTGTAATGCATTAGTAAGTAGTTAGCCCTGAGAAGTTACTCTCAACATTCCTTAAATATGTGATAGTACGACTAAGGGATGGTGGAATACTCCATAGTCAATGCTTTATGGGCCTTGTTCAATATTTATGCTTGGGATTAGTGTATCTAATAGCCTATAAGTTAAACACACCCTAATTAGCTATACCTCTATGTTTTGATTTTTCTACTACTCAGTTAAATTCTTAACTTGTTTGCTTTACAAAATGCATCAGCCAATCGGATACTATATTTTATTATGTGATAAATACATCAATAAGACAAATATAGATATATATGTCTTCCTAACCACATAAACAACTCAATAAAATTCACATTTATTTCCAACTCAATTGGCCAACAAGATACAATTATGTTATTTTTACCAATTGCATCGGCCAACTGATATAATTTAACTTTCAAAATTTCCTACCAACTATATCAACTAACCTAATACATTTATTTTATATGACCATATTATATTGGCCATCCATATACAATTTTATATCTCATGTTTCAGTTAATAACTATATCAACTAGCTTAATACACTATGTTTTCAATATTCCTATGCAACAACCAACTTGATATAGTTGATAGTTTATCTTCCATTATGGAACTTTTTTTGGAATAATCCAAAGAGAAAAATCATTAGGACTTTCAAGGATTAAAAAAAATCCTAATGCTATGGAATTAAACAATCCCAATAAATTTTCCAAAAAATATTAAATTATTTATAATTTTTCCATGACTCAAGATCAAATTCCAAGCAATTGTTATGTGGCTTCCACTAGATCTAAAATTTATGAACCAAATGGTAATCTTAAGATTGATAGATGAGGTCATCTAATCTAATACTTAGAGGTCTAAGAGGAATGTGACATAGATTATAAAAATGAGATGATAATATATCTCTATGAACATCCTAAGCATAAGGGCAAGGATCTTATGGTAATTTATCACTTCATAATGGCACCCCACGTGGAGTCTTTTTCATTACCTACTCATATTTTTTATACATAACTTGGGGAAAATAAATTTTAAACTTCCTCATTTCCTTCCTCATCCACTATTCTTAGTATTTTTACTAACATGGTGGGCCTCTCTTTTAATGGGCCTACCCAAAGTTATCACATTAACACCAATGTTAATGCCATGTTTTGTTGTAGAAAATTTCACCTTGTTTAGTTTTTGTGCCTAGTCATGCACTTAGAAGTGAATCCAAGTCAATTTTGTACTTGATATAGCTAGGCAAAATCATAATAAAGTATGTGGTGCACAACATTTAAATGCACTACTACACTGGCATTAATTTCACATAAGGTGCAAACCTTGTGTGCTCACTTGAAGCGCAACAGTGAAGGGACATAGGTCCATGTTGGGCTAGTTGAAACATGGCACAACCTTAGTCTCAAGAGGACTTAGTATTTTTTATAATGAGATTAGAAAATTTCATCATTGCAAGGCTATTCTAGGTAAGATAAATATGCATGAGCCTATTCAAGGGGACTAGTTTTGGCCATAGTGGTGCAAGTTGGTATTAGACTAGTTCCAATTTTATAGGGGTTCAAGTATTTCAAATAGTGAGTAAAGTGCCATTTAGGAACTCAATGTAATAGGGTAATAGATCATACTTATGGGCTCATTCATCTAGCTAACACTCTAGGTGTAGGGGTCAAGGCTCAAATTCATGCCTATCTCAACACTTAGGATAATTTCCAGCCTATTGGGCGATTACTACTTTAAACAAAGAGACCATTGACATCGGGGTTAAAACTTTAGAAGGAAACATGTCCATATATAGAATTTATACTATCATAACTATTATATTTAAGTCAAAAACACAAGATAATGCTATAACCATCTAAAGAAGATCAACACTTCAATTATTCTCAATAACATTCTTCATTCATTCATAGTTTTGGTATATAAAGTTCATAACATGAAAATAGAGCATGTGCTCATCTTTGAAACTAATCATGCCCAATGGCTCATAGGAAATCTTGGGCTATACATTCAAAATAATTAACCTAGTTCATGTATATTGCAATGTAATAATGGTGCCTCTTCATTTTAGCAGAGCTTCATTACCATTAATCACCTACTTTAGCCTTCATGTTCACACTCATTTTATAGATAGAGGGTCATCTTCTTACCAGGTTATATGGGTGCACATCAAGTGTTGATATATTGTTAAGGGTTGCTATGATATTGGCTCTACTACTCTAACATTCATGCCCTCTAACCACCATGGGAAAACACTCAACAAGATTCTCCTTTAAACCTGGGTGCTAAGCAACAACCTACTAGCTGGTACAAGATATTCAAATATTGTTCCAACTAGTGCTAATGGTTTTAAAATGGAAATAATTTACAATGAATACTATGCACCAAGATGTGTTAAGTTGGAATGATCCACTTGGTATCACAAAAAGGGGCCCAACATTACCCCATACAAAATTACTAGTCCACCCTCAGACTAATTCTTCAGTGCCTTTACTATGTAAAATTTGAGTGTGATTTACTACAATTCCATATTAAATTTCTTGAAGCCCAAGATGACAAGATTTATTTCTTCTATGGTTCCTTTTACTTCCATTAATGAAGACTCGAGCATGAGCACATCCAAGATTTCTATTTCTTCTCTAAGGGCTTGCATCCTTTCCTTAGCTTTCTTCACCCCACCATATACAATATCCCCTTGCTCACTCATATTTGTTTAAAAGGCATGGAAGAGAGCTTATAGTTCTTATTTTTGGGTCTTTAGTTGGGCACTTAAGGTATTTACTTTCGCCATCACTTGCACACACTTGATATTGATCATAGTAAATGTATGCTTCACTAAAGCATCCTTCTCCTCTTTTGCCTTATGAAGGCACCTATCGATGATTGATGCTTGAGTGGAAAAGTTGTAAAATATGACATCTAATTCTTCTACACCCTCTTCTAGTTTGGCAAAGATGTCCTCTAATACATCAATATTTTTTTTAGCTCTCTTTTGATGGATTCATAGGGGTATTCCTATTCCTCTAGCACTAGCTTCATCTAAGGAAGCATCTGTTCTACCAACACGTAAACCTTACCAACCTCTTTCATTTGTGAGTTATCTACACCATCCAAAAGGGATGGCTCTACCTCTTTTATGCACTTGACCAATTGATGGAGTTTGAGTTTCATTACTTTTATCTCTTCTTTTGCTTTGAGTACATTGTCTTTCCACTTAGTGATTCAAACATCATTAACAATGTTCTTGCAAGCCACTTCAGAGGCCATTTGAGGAGGGTATTAGCTGAAATCATAGGGTTCATATCCATAGGATTCATGAGCTGGTAGTCATGCCCTTCTTCTAGTTTTTGGGTGATTTGAATCACTTTCAAAGGTACCTTGAACTGAGGCTCATCCATGTAGTAATCAATATCCCAAGAGATTTGATGGTGCATTAAGGTCATGGCAGCTCGAGGGGGTATGTACTCCATCATATATAAGTCATCATCCTAGGTGAACCCTTTCTATGAATTCTCTCTGTAGCTTGAATCATACTCTTCATCCTTGATGGTTACCTATGTATGTTCTTACTCCCCTCCACTAGTGTTAGGGATTTCTCCACTACCTTATCCATCTTTTTCTCTTAGGGGTTCTTCATCAAACTTATCCTTTTGGTCTACCTCTTCTCTCTCTTCAGTGTTAATTTTTCTATATTATTTTTTAATGGGTTATTCCTTAGACATTTCCTCCTTATTCATTTCTTATTCTCATTATGTTTATTTGGCATGAAACTCCTCAATGTTATCCTTACTCCTTTCTTTCCCCAACAGGGTCTCGACTTGCTTCTTCATTTATTTTATTGAGGTACTAGCATCACCTTATTTATCTTTAAGAACCCCTTCATAACTAAGGCATGCCTATTATGTAGATTCCTATGCTAGGCTAGAGTGTGTGCTAGGAACCTCTTCAGTTGCCTTCTCCTTCCTAGGTTCCATGTGAGTGGAAACATTTTCCTCTCTCTCTTTCTTCATTTTGGCCCTTTCTTCCTAGGCCACCTTCTCTTCTATTTATTTATTCTTGGCATTTTTTATTTATCCTTTTTCTTCTTAGCTTTCCTTTTCTTGGCCTATGCTCTGCATTTATTTTCTTTGACATTTTTCTCTTCAACCTTTATACAATCAATTTCAGCTTGGGACATTCCCTTGGCCCTCATGGTCTCTCATTTGTAGTACAAATTTAGTGCCACATCGATGTGCTATTGGTCTAGGCCCATATCCTCCCATTTAT
Organism: Torreya grandis; assembly: GCA_037957365.1. Lineage (NCBI taxonomy): Eukaryota > Viridiplantae > Streptophyta > Pinopsida > Cupressales > Taxaceae > Torreya > Torreya grandis. Next base: position 2,055,666 of record JARHVA010001065.1, on the reverse strand, counting down.
GCTTCAACTCTTCTTTAGTTGGTGCAACTAAGGGTGTTTCTTCTCCATGTGATTTTGCCTCACTAGGATGTTTACCTGTTTCTCCTCCCTTCTTTCCTTTCATCTCCTATACCGTGCACTTCTCTACTTTTTTCCTATGCTCTTTGGCCTCAACCATCTCAATGGCTTATTTTGACATCCTAGTCTTTATCATTTCTTCTCTTCATTCCTCTAGATCCTATGCCCTCTACATCTTGGCTTCAGTAAATCTAATTTTCTTTCATCTTTGCATCTTCTTATCCAATTTAATTTGAGGGGAAAGAGAGGGGGTTCATTCACTTGATGAGGATTCATCTTCCTCAATCATGATGTATATGTCCCTCCCCATTGCTTCTTCCTCCAAATCCTCTTCCTCTATGTCAGATAGGATTATCCTGGGTGTCATAGGAGGAACCTTCCCCTTCTTCTTTACACTAGGGGAAGCCTTTGGCATGAATCACACATGCTTATTTGAGGAGTCCAAAGGAGAGGATTTTTATTTTGAGGCAATCTTGAGCCTTATCTTATCTTTTATCTCTTCCAAAGTCTCCCCCCTCTTCTTCTTGCGAGACTTTTTCTTCTCTATTGGCAATGATGTTCCTTCATCCCCAATCCATATTAGGGGGTATTCACTCTACTTATCACTCTATTTGGTGTTGGTGTCCTTCTTTCATGGATTCATCTTATAGTATAATATATAGTGTATCCTAGTATGGTGACCTCTTAGATAGGATCAATGTTTGGGTGATCCAATGCATCTTTTTCAACCTCGATGGCCTTCCCATATGCATGAATGAATTGGTGCCTCAACTTGTGCCTCTCCACATCCAGTTCCTTTAATGGAATGTCCATCTATTATGCATTAGGGATTCAACATAGTACATCCATAAAGTATCTCATTGAGAAGGCATAGGGGAGATTCACCTAGCCTAATCTATTCTCATCTAGTAGCATAAAGTGCACTACATAATAATATGGCATCATAACAAAGATTGTCATTTCATATAGGCTCTTGGGGAGCTCCTGAGGAATTTGACACTCCAATCTAAAGGCTTCTATGTATTTATCACACCATTGCATCATGTTTTTTTTATTTGGCACTGAAGGAGGTGGGGTGAGTAAAGTCTTTATAATTTTGAGATAGGGAGTCATTATGTTCTAGAAAAACCCATAGGTTATCCTCATCCCCATCTAAAAATCCAGTTTCTTCCATAAAAATTAATATAAGGATGGACGCCCACCTAAAGGTCCCTTTTGTAGTATGGTACTCCAGTGTATTTTTTACCGACTCTTCAATGATGAAGTTTGTAATGTTGAATTGCATTCCCTGTAACATGTGATAGGCAATGCAGACGTATGCCTTTGTCATATCAACCCATTGACTACCAAGGCATATTTTTGAGCTCACAAGGATCACTACTGCCCTTATGTTGAGGTCTTTGCAATATTTTATGAGGAATTAAAAATCCCCCTTTTTGTAACTTAGGAACTTTACAATGCATTCTACCACTTCATCATCATCCATTAACTGGTGGGTGTCTTGGCTGACATCAAGGAACTTGGCTATTCTCCTTATCAATTGCAGTAAAAGCTTCATGCACCTTCTTATGAAATAGATGTAGTCCTCATGGATATGAGAGATTATGAACTATACAAGTTCATCTATCTTACCAAATTAGGGTAACTCATAGAGTTGAGTTGTGTCGAAAGATATCAACTTGTCTTAAATTAAGACATCGAACAGGGCTGCACCTTGCTTCAACTTGTACCCTGTATCTACCATCTAATATTATTCTAGGTCTTGTAAGTGACTTGATGTGTGGTAGTTATACTCCTTTAGTTGACAAGTGTGCATAAATTAGCACTAATATTCCCCCACTATAACCTCTAGAGTAAATTACATATATTGATAGGACATCTTTGTTAGCACCTCAGTGCCAACTTCTGTGATGCTAATTGCTTCGATCATCTATGCCTTTGTTTTGACAACCATCATTTTTTCCATAATATTAACTTGCTTAGGTTCCTATTTCACCTATGTGGAACTCAATACCTTGCATTTCTTCACCATCCTTAATCTTCTTATGTTGATCCTTGGTAAGTGTGGCTTGTTGAAGCCTTGAATGGTGGTCAACACTTTTATAGTCATAGGATCTATGATTGTACCTTCAAATATTAAGATTTGTTGGCCATTAATTATAGCCTAGGTGACAACTTATTGACCTAAATGTATGTTTCCTACACAATTCTTTCTCAACTCCTCTCTAAACCAATGTTAATGCAAATGCAATTCTCTTATTACTCAATTATTCACTTTTGGTGCTTCGAGGTGTTCAAATTCTCACTTGGTATAGGGTTTTCACCTTTGGATCTTTAGTTTACACACTTTGGCTCTCTAGTTTGCACACTTAGTCAATTTATATTAAGATTTATAACCTAATCTTTTCATTTTTATGCCTTTTATATTCTTTTTTTATCTACCATTATTAATGTAGGTCTTTTATGGTGTGGCAACACCTAGATTTCTTTGAAAATGTAACATTTTATGAAATCCATGGAAATACTATGCCATCAATGCATTAATTATATATCTTTGTGCCTTTACCACCAATTCATTGAGTTCTCTCTAATGATAATTTGATGAAGTGACATTTAGTTCAAATGATCACTTCCTACTCAAACCTAGGTGGATGCTAGCGATCTTAGATGATTCTTATCCTATGCTTGTTCACTTGGTGCAGCTTTTCCTTCCTTGTGGCAACTTGGGTGTAGCACCTCACATATGCACAATTCAAAATCCTTAGTTCCACTTTCTCTTCTAGATGTGCTTTCATTTCAAGCACGCTTCTCTATTTTGGTCAATTTTTTATGCTTCATCTACCTTGGCTTATCTTACCCCATACAAATCCTTTATGCTGGCCCTTTAGCACTTTGCCTTTTCTTCTGGTTTTCTTACATACAATCAAATTATGCATCTTCAATTTTTTTCTTACACCTAATTTTTGTTGAGCATCTTCAACTTATTCTTTGGTCTTTGGTACATGAACAATTAATACACTCCTTTCAAATTGTAGCACAAAGGTTACCCTTGAATTTATGTACTTTATCATGTTATTCTCAACTCTTCAAAGTTTGGTAACTTCCTCATGCCTAAGAACTTAAGTATTTGGCCTTAGGTGCTTAGAAAACAAATGGGCTCAATTCACCTAACTATTATTATGAATATAAGCACTAGAGTAGTTCATTCTTGGGCCTGTAAGAGCCTTACAATGTTCACCTTATGCACCAAGATCTTGTACATATTTTATTGGGTCTGGTGAGTTTCACTCACCCACCTCTTAGATGTCTAGCCTCAGGCACTTAAGAAAGCATAAGTTCTACACTCAACTAATTAGAATTATGTATGAAAGGAAAGAGTAGATAAGTCTTTACGGCCATCGTGTGTCACTTATTGCCTCTTTACACTATACAAGGAACAAAAACAAAATAAAGAGCATGGTTTGGCTTGCACCAAACTATATTTTAGTCACCTCAACTTCAAACCAACTAGTGACCAAGAAGTCAATGTTCTTATGGTGTAAGCTCCATCCTACTACCTATATGACTTTAATCAATTGTTATTTAAATGATTTGAGAGAATTTTTTTGAACAACATGCATAAATTGCATGCACCTATATCTAATATATGGTGGATGATGTTGGGTCCCATCCATTTTTTTTGAAATTTTCTTGGGTGCTTAAGGTACTTTGAGTCATAGAGCAACACCAATGCTCCTACAATCAGCTCCTTGTGCTTGATGTGCTTGTCATGCCAAATCTTTTGATGCATTTTTTCAATTTACTAACTCCATCTTGCTTAGGTAAACTTTTCATCCAAGTGATCCAAGTCTTCCAATCTTATATTCAAATATTATTGGTCATATAAGAGACCAATCCATGTAATATGTAAGGATGACACCATGAATTCCATGGTAAGAACTTATTCAATGCCAAACACCAATTAAAAGGGTGTATATTTATTCATGTGCTTATATGTTTTGTGATATGCCCATTATACCATTGAAATGAAATCATCCCAATCATTTTGACCAACATTACATATCTTTATCAGGCATATTCCTAGGATCTTATTGAATGCCTCAGCCATGCCATTTGCTTGAGGATGATATGGAGTGGTCTTATGGTGTGTTACTATGTATTCAGCTAAGAGGATGTGCACCATCTCATTAATGAAATGAGTGCCTCTATTGCTATTAAAAATTAATGGTCACCCATATCAACTTATTATGTTCTTCCAAATGAATCCATGACTATCATGGTTATGTAGTCTTTGTTAGCATGGCCTTGGCCCATTTAGTGAAATAGTTAGTGGCTACCAAGATATACCTTGCACCTATGCACCATGCTATGGGAGTTATTGGTCTAATAAAATTAATGTCCCATTACTCAAATGGAACTTGGGAAATAATTGGGATTAGAGTCATCTCATCTTGATGGTTGGGCTTCCCACTGTGTTGGCATATGTTGCATACCTTGGCATACTACTTTACATCTAGGAACATGCTTGGCCACCACAAGCCTGACTACAATATCCTATACACCATTAAATCTTTGGTATAATGGCCTCATATGATTCCCTCATGCACTTATTGTAAGATGGATTCCATTTCATATTCTAGAACATACCAACATAAGACTTTATATCTACTTAGTTTGTATAGCTCCCCCTCAATGAGATGGAAGGGGGTAGTGAAAAATGCAAGTTACTTCTTCTCCTTATTTGACATGATCTAGGGTGTAAACTTAGATGTCAGGAAAGTGGAAATATATTCCAAGTATTTAGGGATGTGTTGGACTTTGTATAGTTATGCATCTAACATGTCATCTTTAATTGACACTACCACATTACCAAAATTTATGTAGGACAAATGGTCTAGCCCCAAGTTCTACTTCTCGAGTTTAAAAACAATAAAAAACTAGAACTCTTGGAATAGAGCTATCTATATGCATATACACTTATGTAAAATAGGCTTGTTTATAAGGTACTTGAGCACCTTATGATTAGTGAAAAAGATGAATGGGGTCACTAATAGATATTTCCTAAATTTTTGTAAGGCATAAACCATCACTAGTGCCTCATACTTGGTGGTGGTGTAATTTTATTTTGCTTGCATCAATTTCCTACTTCTAAAGGATATTGAGTGGTCCATATTGCCTTCACCTAGTTGTACTAATATGATGCTAATTATAGATCCCAAAACATCAATATGGATGTGGAAAGGAGTAGTCTAGTCTAGGAATTATATAATTGGTGTGCTATCCAATTTTAGCTTCAATGTTTCAAAATCCTCCTCTTGAACCTCACCCCAATAAAATGGGCCATATTTACATAAGATCTCTTCAAGAGGTGCTATGATCTTTACATAGATCTGTATAAACTTCCTATAGTAGCCATAATGGCCTAGAAAGGCATGAAGATCTTTCTACATTGAAGGAGTCTAGAACTGAATTAGGATGGCTATCTTTTTAGGGTCAACAAATAAATCATAGTTGAAGATGATGTGCCAAAGAAATGTCTTGAAAGGGGTTGAAAAAATTAAATTCTTTAGGTTTAATGATATATAAAGCTGTCTACACATCTCAAACATGAGGCATAGATTATCATAGCAATCCTTTACAAGGCCATACACATTCCAATTGTCAAGATAGATTTGGAGGAATCTATGGATGAAGTCCTTAAAATCAGTGATCACCACTTTGAAAAATATGGTTGGCACATTCTTGAGTCAAAAGGGCATCACATTATAATCAAAACAACCCCATTTAGTTTCAAAGGTTATTTTGGGATTATCCTCTTCCTCAATCTACACTTGATGATAGCCTAAGAAACCATCAATGAAAGCACAAACTTCACAACTTGCAATGCCATCCAAGACCTCATTAGTGAATGGGTTTAGGAATGGGTTAGTAACACAAGTAACATTCAGAAGTCTATAGTCAATGTAGATCTATATGTACCCATCCTTATTGATGTTTATGACCATCAAGATTACTCATTCAAACTCTTGTATAGGGTAGATGACATTGGTAGCTAGCATTCCATCAATATCCATTTTCACCTTGGCATAAAGGTTGGGATTCAACCTATATGGGTGCTTCTTGATAGCCTCACACCATTCACCAAATTGATGCTCATTCTTCCAAGGGAAGGGTGGGTACCCTTCATGTACAAATATCTATATGGGTACAAGTCTTGAAATTATTTCAAGAGGTTTATGAATCATTCCATCTATACTTCAGACCAATAAATGCCTATAGTGGCAATCTTCAACTTGCCTTCTATGCTAATGTCTACTTTAGTGGTCTTGAGTGGCATGTAGTAGGGTTTATTCCTATCTTAATAAGAGTCTTTAACTTGCCTTGTCCCCTTTATTATTTCAATTCAAAGATGAGTTGGATCTTATTTGTCTAGGGAGCTATCATCCACAAGGTGCATACATTTTTGTCTTCTTGTTAGGGCCTTCTAATTGTTCTCCTTCTAGGTTTCATCATCCTCCTCACTAGAGTCACTATTGATAACTTTTTATTCAAAAAACATTGGGAGTGATAGCCCTTTCTCACCAAACATGTCCCTAAGGTGACCTTATAAGATGGTAGTGTCCTCAAACACTACCCCGTGAATGACTTGTAGTGGCTCCAATAGCTCTAAGTTATATGAAGAGAAGGAAAAGGTGTGTATGAAAATTTCCTTGAGCACCTCCTAATCTATTGTCTCTTAACACATTTAATTCATAACATACCACTTTCATGCACATGTTTTCAAAATTTTATAGAAGGCATGTGCACATAAGATTTTGGGTGCATTCTTACCATAGATAGTCTAATTTTCTTCACACAAGTGCACATGCATAATTGGGTAAAAATCATCTAAGTAATTAGGTATTTTTAAGTCCTCATTACTCTTTCCAAAACTAGTGAATATTTATACCTTCACATCTTGCCATGTTGGCAAGCTAGGCCTTTGTACTACCCACTAATGAGTGAAAATGCTCTTTAGGGTATGCATCAGTGTACTCATCCTATCTATTTCCTTGAAAATGCATGCTTTAATGTCATGGACTTAATTATCTATAGGTTGGCTCCCTTCATATTTTGGGAGTGTTGCAAGCTTCCCTTTACTTAGCCAAAACACCCTTTTCCCTACCTTTTTGGCATGGGGAACCCATTTATTCTAGGTGTAAATCATCCTAATCAATCCTATTTTGGCTAGTCTTTGCTCAATTATCCACACTAGGTGGCACCTTTGGCTAGTCACTTCATAAGCCTCTTTGACCCATTGATCATAGGATACATCATTTATATCAGAATTTGATTGTCCATCTTCCCATTTGAGCACTCCTTGGTCACTTGGGTTAAGCTTCTCAGTGCCCCACATCATGATGTTAAAAATGTGGTTGATCTCATCTTCAAGATCAACACTTACCACATATGAAGGCCCTTGATCACTTGATAAGGGGGTAACCACCCTCTCTATATTATTCTCAAAATTCATGTAGCACTTTTTGAAGTACATGTCTACGTTATTGGCATAGCACCATGGCATACGTAAGAGCACTAGATAGTTATCATGCTCTATCATTTCAATTACCTCAAAATTAGCTTAGAACTTAGTACACATGATATCAACAATGGTGCCCTTCATGATATTGATAGGTTGTGCTCAAGTTTTGTTGGTCATAAACAACATATGAGGGGAGGGATTCAAGGGTGGCCATCCCATCTTCTCCCAAGAAGTTTTGGTGAGGATGTTAACCTTAGTACCTATGTCCACAAGGACTTCACAAATAGACCATCCATTGATGGTGGAATTTATTAGAAGTTCTTGGTCATACTCTATGTTCTAAGTAGGCCTTACTTCACATGTCCACTCCATATGAAGTATAACAACTTCAATCATCTAAGGTATGACCTCTTCCTCTAGTCTCTTCCCTACATGATCTAAAAGTAAGTTTTTAAGTAGGGGTAACAACCCTTCAGATTGTTAGAGGTATAGGATCTCATTCAACTACTTTATTTTAGCCTTTTGGCTATCTTTATTCCTCCATGAGGTGCTTGCATGTGCCTCTAGATATCTAGCTAGTTGAAGCTCCCCCTAAAAATTTGTATTATGTTCATGGATTATTTTAGGACATCATTCTATCATTCCAAGTCAGGGTATGGTGTAGCCATTGGCTCAGGTCACACTATTTACTTGATGTGGTTTAGCTTGCCATATTCCAAGTGTAGCTCTTTTATCAGTGTAATAGGTGGTTGGGTAGTGATTCCACTCTAATTTATGGCCTACACCTTATGTGGCTCATTACAAGTCTACTATGGCTTGGGAACTGATTTATCTTCTTTTTTCTCATGCCTAACCATGGTAACACCTTTATCTGTACTAGACTGACCTTAAGTCAATTTTTTTACAAGTTTGGGCAATCCTTGATCATATGTGATCATTAACAATACCTGTACATTAGGTATATAGGGTATTTATGCTGATAATTCTTAGTTGACCTACACTTATAACATGATCATGGTAGGAATCTTCCTCCAATATATCCTCCACCTCTCTTATGTGCACCTCACTGATTCCTATAGCTAGTATTTTGTTGGCCATAGCCCACATTTCTTTAGGCCACCTACTTTCCAACTATGGTTTTTGCCTACCTTATGCCTCTATATATATTCTAGTACATCTCATCAATGACTTAATAATCCACTGCTAAATGAGTATAGGCATCCCACATCTTGTAATAGATGGTAGTGTTTACTTGAATAGATAACTATTATAGGGGATAGTTCTGAGAGTCATGTGACCCATGACAAACTTCACAATTGAGAAGTAAGGTGTGAACATTTATTCATGGGTAATTATTATTATTATTATTATTATTATTATTATTATTATTATTATTATTATTATTATTATTATTATTATTATTATTATTATTATTATTATTATTATTATTATTATTATGTCTTTATATCTCATAGTAAGCACACCACAATCAACTCTAAGTGTCATGTGTCAAACCAACAGTCAACTTCTATAATTAGAAGGCCACTAATGTGATCTAAACCTCCATAAATGGGTTGATCTTGGTGTCAGCACTACTTACTACCTCAACCTAGAGCATGGATTCAAGTGCTTCATGAGGGTCTATGAAGGTCTTCATAGAAAACATTCTCCTAAAAGGTACTAGTAGGTCCCCAATAAACCATTATGCATGTTAGGAGGGGTGGATATCATATGAAAGCTTAGAAAGGAGGGTATTAAACAACACATCATATAGGCAAATGATCTTGAATAGACTTTGGTTGATTTAATTGAGCACCATGATACTCTATTAATCAAACTCAAGATATCAAATTCCTTCAAGAAATCCTCCTTTAATATATCATAATCAACCATAGCCTAGTTTGGATCAAATTTTCAATACCAAGTATGGGCACAATCTATCAAGGTGGTCATGAACTGAGTTGCCTTGTGATCTCATTAGGTGATACCCTAAGTGCAACATTGAAGTTCACACTTGAGCACATACTCTATGGTATTCTCTACATCATGATACTTAGGAAAGTGCATCACCATCTCATAATAAATTTGTTGAGAGGGTGGTGCTAGAATTTGAGGCATTTACCCCTCGATGTCTATGTTGGAGGTAGTCCTCTAATACCTCTGATTATAGGGTTGAGTAATGACCCTATTGGTATATGTTTCATCATAAATCTATACAACATGGTACTACTCACTTATGGCATTGAGACACTTCCTATGGGCTATTACCCTATTGACATAGTTAACATCCTTTGAATGAGAATGCTTATGCTTCTATTCTAGATTCTTCGGTTAGCATTCACTAGTTTCATGGTATTCTAGTTTAATTCAAAATAAGGTATTTATTTCTTGATTATAAATTCTTGGTTCAAATTTTTAAGTTTATCAAAGTCAATGTTGATAACGGGGTCCATTATTATTCTTTTATCTTCTGGTGGAGAATCTAGTGCATGAGCTTGTGCTTTAGGTTCAAAGGGGTAGGTGGTTTTTATGCATCTTCATTCGACACATCTTATGGGGACCCAAGGAATTCTACACCTAATTACTAATCTCAATCTCTTGCTTCCTCTTCTTTCTCATCATGCTATTATAATTCAAGGGATCCTTCCACATGCCCTTCTTGCTCACTATGGGTCCTCTTGACACTTCTAAGTTCTAGATCTTCTATCAACCTATACCTTCATTTGTTATAGTTTTGCCTTTAGAGATCTCAAGTATCAAATTTCTCATCTCTTTCCATTATGCCTCACCTATACTTCCCCTTCTCACCTTCTACACTTTCCTATATGTGCATGGATTTTAGCCTTCTATTCTTATGGTTTCAATATCATAATCCACTAGAAATTTATTTAGTTTAGTGTTAAGCCCTCTTATGAAAATTCCCCTTAGTTCATAAAAGAAATTATAATCTACTTCTTTAGGGTAAGATAAGGTTGACACTATAAATTCTAACATGTATCTATTCAACATGCTACTCCACTACTTGTCTACAATGCACATCTAAACATCATCTAGGCTTTCAAGCATCTCTAGGTGATCCTTTGTCCACTCGAGGCACTAGTCATAGCTTCATATTATCAATGTGGTAGAGGAAACCAATCATCAATACACATTATTAGGTAGTTCAAAAAAAAACACCTCATATAGAGCATCATATAGGTTGGCTTGCACCCATTCTCTAGGCTTCTATCCTTGGCATGTCATATGTTTTTTCATGAAACTATCTTCCACTTGCTCTAGCCAATGCTTGATGTTATCAAGGGAAATTTAGAGAATCACTCTATTGCAACATTGTTATAATAAAATTTAACATGGGTCCCAGTAATAGAACCAAAATATTGTAGAAAAGTTCTCTTTATTTAGCTTTTATGATTAGTCATGCACTTAGTAGTTAATCCAAGTTATTTTTGTACTTGATATACCTAGGTGTGAGCATAGTAAATTTTGTGATGCAAAACATTTAAACACACTACTATGCTAGCATAAATTTCTTATAAGGTGCAAGCCTTGTGTGCTCATCTGAAGCAAAATAATGAAGGGATTGGGGTCCGTGTTGGGTTAGTTGAAACATGGTGCAACCTTAGTTTTAAGGAGACTTAGTCATTTTAAGAATGAGCTTAGACAAGTTCATCAGTGTAAGGCTATTCTAGGTAAGATCAGTAGGCATGAGCTTATTTAAGGGGACTAGTTTTTGCCATGGTGGTACAAGTCAATATTAGACTACTTCTAGTTTTTAGGGGCACAAGTCTTTCAGATAGTGAGTAAAGTGACATTCAAGTTCTTAATGCAATGGGGAAATAACTCATACTTAGGGAATCATTCATCCAACTAACACTCTAGGTATAGGGGTAAAGGCTTAGGTGTATGCCTATCTTAACACTTAGGATAATTTCTAACCTATTAGGGGATTGTTACTTTAAACATAGATTCTATTGACATTGAGGTTAAACCTTTAGAAGGTAACATGTTCATATATAGAATTTATACTATCATAACTATTATGTTCAAGCCATAAACACAAGATAATGTTGTAACCATCTAAAGAAGATCAACACTTTAATTATTATCAATAACATTATTTATTCATTCACATTTTTAGTATATAAATTTCATAACATGAAAATAGAGCATGTGCTCATCTTTGAAATTACTCATACCCAGTGGTTCATAGATGATCTTGGGATATACATTCAAAATACTTAACCTAGTTCATGTAGATTATAATGTAATAATGGTGCTTATTCATTTCAGCAAATTTTTGCTACCTTTAATCACCTCCTTTAGCCTTCAAGTTCACACTCATTGTATAGGTAGTGGGGTATCTTATTATCAAGTTGGATGGGCTCATGCTAGGAGTTGAGCTGTCACTAGGGGTTTCTATACTACTATCTCCACTACTCTGACACTCGTGATCTCCAACTTCTATGTGCAAGCACTCAATGAGATTTTCCTTCAAACTCAGGTGCTAAGAAACTACCTACTGGTTGGTGTAAGATATTCAAAGATTCTTCCAATTGGTGCTAATGGTTTCAAAAGGGAAATCATTTGTAATGATTTCCACATGTTGAGATGTGCCAAGTTGGTGCAGTCCACTTGGTATCACAAAAAGGGGCCCAACATGTTTAGTTTATCCCAATAGGCTATTCAAGCCTCTACTTCTAACTAGAAGACTCCCAATTATAAAAAAATCATCTTATAATAAATAAGTAAAATGTATAACATTAAATACAATAATAGAGATAAGATGATTCAAATCAAAACCAACTCTTACAAATGTAAAATCAACATTAATAGCTTCAGTGGGGAGTGATAAATTAAAATGTTTTACATGATTTGTCTTAAGATTTGGTGTGTTTTACTTTCACTTTTTATCTTATTCTTACATCTTTTATTTGTTGAATTTTCTATCTAATTACTTTAAATTTTATCTTTCATGATTTTAATTTTTGTTATTTTTGACCATGAAGTTACTCACATTTTCTAGAAAATAATAAAAGATACATGATAATACATCACATATTCTTATATCATGATACTAAAAATGTAATGTGTGTTAGAAGAAAAATATCTCATACACCATTTATATAAATATAGATGACACAAATGAGCAAAAATGATATATCTATATACATGTTTGTCTCAGTTTTATACATAAATACATATTGATACATCATTTATACATAAAAAGTACATCAAAGTATAAAATATAGGCTCTAAGCCTGTGGATCACATTCAACCCATGAGGGAGAGGTTCCACAGTCACCATAAAAACTCTAGATTCAGTAGCCTACAAGATCACTCATAGTGTTTAAGTATATGAATACATACTCTAGACTTGCACCTATAAAAGGGCCACCCATGCATGCAGACCTACCACTCACCATGTTTTAGCCATGTGACTCTCTTCATGGCTAATAACCAACTCATCGATGTCACATATCCTCATGTCCCTACCATTTATATTTATTGAGGTACAACCTACTCACACTATTCAAAATCCCTAGTAGTTTCTTCAACTAATAAAACTAGCTAGCATGAGATCTGAACGAAGGTGCTATAAGATCAAGCATCTTCTTGGTATCATGTTTGATTAGCACAATGTCCAAAATATTATGGTGTGATTTCTCTGCCAAAGTCCTCCACTATGCCTCCTTTACCCCCACATTTACAAAATGTAAAACAAAATATACATTAGATCTCTCTTATATATCTTAAATCTACAATATATATATATCACTAATACTTAACATGCATATCTCTACCTATAGGAAAATAAAGTGATGGTATAAACTTAAAAATTTCACACCTAGAGTAGTCACATCACCTATTCCTCCTAAGACACACATAATATCATGGATACATATTAGGGTGAATGATATCCATATCCCTTGTTGGACCACCAAATCTTATCAATCCAACCTCAATGCTTACCTATGAATGGTACAACTGATAACATGGCTTACTTAGGGATCTATTTACCTTTGTGACATGTAAATTGCCTACCTACCTCTACCCTCTCCATGCACTACTTCCTATTTATACCATCATCATCTAGCCACTAATTATTAATGAAGTCTCACTATAGGTAATATATCTAACACCTCTCATCTCCCCAATCCTTGTGGTTCCCTATCATGTTGTGACTAATAAGGAAGGTCAACCAAGGGTTCCATTAGATATGCTAGTCTAAAATACATAGGGATGCGATCACATGAATTTAGATGGACCCATCATGTATAATGAATTATAATATAGTTATTGCCCTTCACCTACATCTTAATTAGCCAAGATGACCAAGCATCTACTATGCCTCTATATGGCATCCACACAATCTAATCCCTCCTAATCATCTAAAATGTAGGCACATGGGGGATTGCACATACTGTGTGACCTTTTCCCATCTTCTTACTCAAGTGAGATCATCATATACCACATGAGGTAACCCTTTATCCTATACATGAGGAACCTTTCATAAATATAGTTCGAAAAAAGAATAACAAGGCCCATAGTTAGCTGTCCTAACTCAAAATGTCATAAAAACTATAAACCAATTATACGTATGTGGGAGATCTCATATCATATAATATTCCCTACTCTAGCATAGAATAACAAATGTTTATAATGTATATAGGTAATGCTTCATTATTATCATGAAACAACATGTGCTTAGTAAAAAATATGATGAGGGCCTTTTAGATATCCATAATTCCCAAGACGTATATCTTAGAAATTTGTATAAAGATCTTGTACTCATCATAATGACATGACATAGTATCCCGTTGGGATATATTTTTATTCTCATAAATATTTTGTGGTGTATCACATACCATAGGAGTGCTAGTAATAATAAAATATAAAATGGCATGGACATCCTCTAATGTGATCAATATCTCAATCACATCTCCCTCCACCTCCCACCTATAGGTGCTAATCATCCTCTCCCATCACCCTAGGAACATAGAGATCAAATCTACACTGAGTGGCACATGAAACATATCCACAATCTCTATAATCTCATCATCATGAGTTAAGTTCTATCTACTGTCAAAAATATCTAAGTAGGTTTAACAACCAGCTAGTGTCTACACTTTACCATAATCATCATTTTCTATATAAAATTTGAAATGACAAATAAAAATCATATTTTGATCCTTAAATTTGAAATAAAAATTAAAACTTAAAGGAAAATAATACTTAAAAGTTAAAATGTTCCCTACATTCTATTGTACTATCATTTTTCTCTATTTTTATATTGCATTAGTCAAGCACCAAACTACTCTGGTCATGCTTAAATTTTATAACTATGCCAAACACACCCTATGGTACTAGCCATATAAAATATATAACTAAACTAAACATATCATACAATATTGGCCTACATATCATTCTATTTTATTATCCATACCATACAATATCAACCAACATATCATCCTACTACATCAAAATACCTTATGGTATTAGTCATGCTTATCTTTTATACTTATACTACATTGGTTAAGCATTAAAATGTATTGGACATGCTAACTCATATAAAAATACCATCCATAGCCCAAGTATTGGCCATATCCTATAGTATAGTCCAACACATTACTTAACTATATTTTACACACCATATGGTACTAGTTGGGAGTTAGCAGTTCTCCTTATAAATGTATCGGCTTGGCTGATATAGTTTCCAAAGGGTGGTGATTTTTATCTTTAGCCTTAAAAAATACATTTGGATTTAATTTTAAATTTATGTCAGCTAACCACTATTATTCTATTTTTAGGTTAAACTTAATGCTTTTTGGGTAAAATTCCACTATAGGTATTTACCCCAATACCTAGATTTTCTAATATAGTATATTTTTACCAGAGATGATAAAATGAAAATTAAATGACCACTTACCTAAAGGGATATGATTGTAGTTGTGATGCATCCTGGTACATATTTTATTCCTTGTCCATGAGCCATAATTTCTCTTAGTGATATTATCTTTCACATAGAGCTTTAGTTTAAAAAAAATAGAAGATGCACAAATTAATAGTTTTTACCTATTTATATTAAAAATTTGAAAATTTGAAAATTTGGATTATTTATCAAGAGATTCTACTTTTATCACATATATTTGTTTATGTACGTATTTTTCATAAATAGAATTAAACCTTAAAATCTTTGTGAGATAGTTAATTTTTAGGTGCTAACATTTTTTCGAAAAAAAACTAAATTTTTATCTTATTTTTTAGGCCCACCTTCCATTCTTCTCATTAAGCACCTTTTATCACCTATGACACATGCAAAATCATCTACAATTAACAAGGTAAGTGAAATTACATATTTTCATTTACTTTAATTTAAGTTATTTTAGCATTTATTTTTAGTTATATTCTTTTGTGTTGATATGTTTATATCCCAAAGCACCATCCCACCATTATTATGAAACATGATGATCTTCAAGTGGGGCATATGTATAAACCTAATATTTTCACTTTTATCACTTTATTGATGTTTTATCTTGTATCATATTATAAATTCATCAATATAAAAGAGTAGACACTTTAAATGGTGCATCAAAAATAGGGTGGGATCAGCTTATGGTACTTTTTGATAGATGTTTACATATTATTATGTCACACTGTGACTACTATCTATCCTCTGAGTTTTTATCCATATTTATGCTCCATGTGTTATGAATATTTTCAGCACACCTCTATTTTTTTGAAATTATTAACATGATTAATCCTACCATATGGTAAATTTTATCATAATGTTAGAATCTACTGGCAGGGGCCAACTTGTTTACATTGGTTTGAATGATCATTTTTTTGTGTGTATGTGAATATGAGATATTGTGAATTTGAAATTAATTATTACTCATAAAATCAATTTAAGGTGATGCATAGCATTATATGGATCATTTAATTATATGTTTCATTTATAATATTAGCATGGTCGCACCTCTTTTGTAGTTCAATATGTGAGTGCTTTTTATTTGTCATAATTTTGAGATCAATATTTGCATAGAATAGATCAATGTGATAATTTTAACAGTATTTTATAAGATAAAAGTAGTAACCTATGTCAAAAATGAGGTAATGATGACATAAAGTTATATTAAGTTAACCATTCAATAATCCTCAGTATAGTTATAGTATGATTGATTGAGATATAATGTCATAGGATCAATATTTTAACTACATATTATTTGATATATGATCCAATGATAATTGTATTTAGTTTTTGACAACAAGATTTTGTTCTAATTGAACATATTTATTATGAAGAAGTAATAGTAGGTACATATTTTCATATCATTCCACTTATCTATCTATAATGTGTTGTAATATAAATATTTTCATGACACATTTCTCGATATCATAAAAATATATCACGCATCCTCAAGGTAACAAGTTTTCTTTGACAAGGAATGTCCTGGTTGTTATATTCATATTTTTTCTTTTGTTTATGATTATCCAATATCATTAACAAGAGGTAGGCCTTGGCATCAATTATAAAAATATTGGTTTATTTAGTTTTTAATCATTGATAATATATTATATGCATATTTTGTAAGGTTGGGGGTCTTGTTACATGGATAATAGTTGGTGATATAAGTTCATAGGTTAATTGCATAGTCTAATGGGTTCGATTTACTTTGAACCATGGTGATTAATGGTGAATGTTATTTTTAGATATGGGTCCTTGACCCCAAGATTTATTTCATGTAAAATACAATACAACATTCAATAAACACAACTCAAAGTGAATAAGATAGATCTGGTGGCAATTTTGGTTGACTATGAGTAAATGTTAGGGTCTTATCCTCAAATTTGGTTTTGGCATTTAAAATTAGATTAGTTCTAAACTACATATTAATATTGATAGTTTTAACTAGTTTGGTAAAACCTTAGCTTATTTGGAAGTGAATCGTATTACCTAATGAAGTATTAGCATGTCACATAAGTGCATTTAATAATCAGTTATGGTAACCACCTCAGAATAAAAGGTTTGATTTTTGTTTATCTTATGTCATTTGGCAAGCTAGTTGATAGAAGAAAAACTTTGTAGATACCTTGGTTTCTTGGTGAGAACGTTTCGTTGTGTTGATTTTTGATCTTGAAGAGATTAGAAACATATTAAGTTATGTAATATTATTTTAGTAAAAGAGTATATGTGTTCTTTACTTTATTATTTGTCTTCTATGATATGAAATATCTTCATGCTTGAAAGGAATAAAATGAGTTGAGTATTAGTTTGAAAATAAACAAGGATATTGTTGGTGTTTGTTTCAATTGGTAGTATATATAGTTTTTTGTTATTTTTCTCCTTTGATATCCATGTGCATAAAAGTTAAATGAGGATATATTCAAGGATTTTTCATGCAATCATTTGTTAATTTATTAGGAATCATGGAAATGGGTTATGCAGGTATTTGTTGATTTTGTTTTTTGAAGGTTTCTCGCACGTTGTATTTTCAGTTTTGCATGATATATTTTCTTTAAACATGGTTGAAAGGTTTCACTATTTGAATGATATACATGGATCTTGAGATTTCATACTTGTTTAAAGACCTAGTACTGTGTGTAAATTTTATTTGATAAGGTTGAAAATTTTGATTTATCTATGCATACTTAGGTATTTATCATTTTATGTGGGTTTGAATCATTTCCTAAAGCCATTAAAAAAAAAGTGTTCAAACTATGTAAAATATCACTATATTACATGGATGTCGAGTCAAAAAATGATATTATACATACATTTGAGCTTATTTATTGCATTTTTTGTGTGTAAGGAGTTCAGTCAGTTTTATTTTATAAAAAAATGTTTTTGAGCTGGAGGGTTTGACTTGTGAGTCTCTTGGTGGACATAGTTAAATGCATTAAAATGAGGTATGTGGTCACTTTGAAAGTCACAGTCAATATTTTGGGATAAAAAGATGTTAGAATATGCTAAAAAGGTTTTGAGGTGAGATTATCACTATATTGCATGAAATAGATGTATGTATGCATTTGATGTTTAATAAAGGAATATGTCATAATTACATGTATTTATTTTTGACACTTGTAAGGACCCTCTATTGGATTCATTTTCATCAAGGGTTAGTTCTGTGAACATAAAGATTTTGAATTTTTGGTAAGTAGTAAGATTTTTGAGGTGAGATTATCACTATATTACATGAAATAGATGTATGTATGTATTTGATGCTCAATAAAGGAATATGTCATAATTACATGTATTTATTTTTGACACTTGTAAGGAATCTCTATTGGATTCATTTTCATCAAGGGTTAGTTTTGTGAACATAAATATTTTGAATTTTTGGTAAGTAGTAAGATTGATATTTGTACATACTTGAATATGGAAGGTAGCTAGTAATATATAATGGACTTTGAAGTTGTCAAGGTGAAAATATGTTTTTGGGATTGTTAGGAATCATTTGGATGTATAGTATTTTTCATAACTTGCCACTTGCATATATTAGATATTGATATTATTATCATTTTTGTATAAAAATACTCAGGTGTTTGTTGATATAAGTTTGTAGAATTGAGGGTTAACTATTTTGAAAGTCATATGAAATAAATTTACATACAATGAAGATTAGACATGTAGTCATGAATATGAGAGTTTTTTTGTGCAAACTCATTGTTTCTTATTTATTGGTTTTAAGAGGTAATCATATTAGTAAAAATTATGAAAGCTTCCAGTTTCTAGTATTTGAATGGAAACAAAGTTTCAGGTGTATAGTCTATGGCATACGTTTTGGTTTCAAATAATTCTCAGGAATTCATATAGTGATATAAGGACTTTCTCATTACATTATGATTCATATAATTTTCATAGGAATTTTGGTTTTGAAACTAAGATGTGTTTGATGAATTCAAGTTGTTGAAGTTACATGTAGAATTTGTGCAATATGGTTTTATTGACATTTTTTAGTGGCTAAAATTTTTGTCTCTTATGATGAATATATTTAGATTTATTGTTGAACATGATATGAATATTGGATTGATATGAAATTATATAAAAAAATTATAATTGGAGTATTTTATTTTGATATAGAATGTTGTATGTGACTCAAACACATGCATATTGCACTCAAATTAGTTGTAAAAAGTCTTTTAATTAAAAATTGTAAGTAAATGCAGTATTCAAATGACTTAGTAGTATTCAAATGTTTGATAGTTTTCAATTTATCATGAATGATGTTGATATTTTTAGACATGTGACTATATAAGTTGAGTTTTGAGTTCTTATTGTGAAATTATTTCAATCTCATGTCAAGGTAGACCCTAGATTCTCATGATTAAAATATAAATGTATGGGGAAGAAATAATGAGAGACAATGTGAAGGTACTCATTCATAGGGTAACTCTTGTGGGAGGAATTTTTATGGACATAGGGTTGTTAACAAATTTTATTGGCCTTTCAATATAGAACTCATGTTTCAGTTCACTCTGATGTATTTGACTCTATTTTCTAGAATTTTCTTGATACTATTCCTTCATTTTCACTAAATTTTTGTGGTACATATAGAGGTTTTAGGAGATACCATTGGATATTTCATCTTTATAGATGAGGTACTATAAGTGAATCTTCCCAATGGATGCACACTACAATATAATTTATTCCACATGATGCCCCTTTACCTAATTAACATGAATATATTCCTAAGTTTGTTTATCTAAATCCTTATTTGGCATTGTTTGTTAGGCCTTATTCATATATACTTAATAAGATTGCCTCTTCTAATAAGAAATGTGCTATAATCCCTACAAATCATCCCTTGATGACTCGTGTATTGAAGAAAGTAAAGCTAGAGGTTGATGATAGCTTGGGAGACACAATTTTGATTGAGTTATCTACTGCTTCAAATAAGTACACTGAGTATCAAATAGATAAGGGTGCTTCATTGATCAGTTTGGTTTTTGAGAGTGATTCTAAGTGACTATGTTAATTTTTGATGAATGTTATCTTTATCTTTTGATGCATTAGTACATTATTATTTTGGCACTTTACTTTTTGATTTTGTGTATAATTAAATTTTGGTGGTGATACATTTTATTTTTCATAACAACAATAATTTTATTATAAGAACATAAAATTTGTATATTATGATTTACTTAATTTTGATAATTAATGGATAAATGTTAATTATGAAAAAATATTGTTAAGAGTTTTAAGTTATTTTAATTGTTAACATTTATTAATTATTTAGTATATGCTTAAATAAATGGTTATTTGAATTAATATCTAAATAAGTAAAAGGCCTCCACCTGTTAGAATTTTTAATTTGGTCTACTTTATTATTTAATTTCTTGGACTTTATTAAAGTCAAATTATAAAGTTATAAATTTATAAATTAACTTTATAAATTTGTAAAGTAGCTAATTGAATTTAAAGTCAATTAACTTTAATTACAACTAACTAAAAGTAACTAATTGAATTTAAAGTCAATTAACTTTAATTAAAACTAACTAAAAGTTATTTGTAACTTGGTTCATAACCATTTCAAAGAAAAATTAATTTATAGAGATTGGAGACACATAAAAAAAGGATAAATACACAAGTGTAAAGAGCTCTTCTAAGTTTGAAACTTTTCCATCTTTCCTTCTTTTGTTCAAGCATCTCTGAGATCTAAATAATAAATTACAAATAGATAAAATAATACATTATCTAATAATGACATAATTTTTTTGAGTAACATAGGTATATCTAGGTTTTTTTATTTATTCCTAACTGATTATTTGAAGATTATCAAGCATTAATAGCATTTGATGATTTTAGATGTCTAATCATATACAAAAAAAATTTGTATTTGACCCAAATAAAGATGAATACCTTACATTTTGTAACAAATTGTTATTCTATCAATTGTACTTTCATTTTCTCTTAAGGATCATTTTATAATCATAATCATTCACAGTTTCTCAATAAAATTATCTTTATTTACACAAAGTCGATTCTTGTCCAAAGTCTCGCACATTTCCTTTATTTTTGTTAGAGTATTTGATTTTATTTTTGTTATTTATTTTGTTAATTAGATTTTGTTTCTTAAACTAGTTATTTTTTCTATTTAGTATTGATTATTTATTTTGTTATTTTTGTTATTTATTTATGTTCCTAGGTAATTTTTTGTTTCTTAATTAGATAGTTTATTTCATAATAAAATTTCTTTCTTTAGTTATATTCTATTTCTTAAATTAGTTTTTTTTTTTGGTTTAAAGTTAATTATTTATTTTCTGTTTCTTTCATTTCTTTATTTCTTTTTGTTCTTAGGTAATTTTCTGTTTCTTAATTACATAGTTTATTTCATAATAAAATTAGTTTATTTCATAATAAAATTATTTTCTATTTCTATTTATTTATTTTATGTTTTAGATTAGATCTTATTTATGTTTCATTTCAGTTACCTTTTTATTTACACATTTATTTATCTTTTTATTATTTCTCTTTTAAGTTATTTATTATCCTATTATTATTTTTTTACTGTTTCATCATAGTTTTGTTTACTTAGTATTAAAAAGTACTTAATTAGTTTCATTACTTATTTACTTGATGTCCTAATTACTTTAAGTTTAATAGAATTTTGTTGATTAGTGTTAGAAATAGATTATTTTATTAGCTTTAGTGTTAGTTGTTAGTGTTAATTGAATATGATAGTTTTAATTTCTATTTATTTGTTCATATTTTGTTTCTTTTTGGTTTATTTGTCACTTGGTTTATTTCATTTCAATTCTTTTAGTTTATTTTAGATCTTGTGGCATCCAGTGATCGATAAGACAAATAAATTGATAATAAATTATATGAATACGAGGTATTTCTTTTAAGGTATTGTCTCTTTCATAGGCTTTGCTCTATTAGATATGTTAGATTATAGTTTTCTAATTTGATTTCAATTTTATTATTGAAGAATTATTTGATTTATGAAATATAATGATATATAATTCAATATTTGATTTGTTGAATTATTCCTAAAAATATTAAAAACCCATCTACGCATCTTAGGATATTTTATTATTCCTTAGAACACCTACAATTAATTTTTTTTTCTTCCATATTGACCTTCACGATAGATGAAAGGGTTAATTCTTTGACATAACAATTTTCACCGTCAATAAATTTGATAACTTCACTAGGGAATTTTTTTAAAATCTTATCTTTTTATTTATTTATATCAATTCTTCTTGTTTGTTTTGATTATTATTGTCCATGACCATTGGTGGTATCCCTCTTATTATTCAATTTGAAATTGATAATGCTAAGAATCAATTAGATAATGCTTCTAATATTACTCACTTTTCTTGGTGTAATAGACCTTATGATTTGCATCTCATTCTTGAGGTTATAGCTGAAAAAGAAGATAAATCAATATTTAAAATATATTGGTACGCTAATTTTAGTCAGCAAACTTAGTTTCATATTTTAGAAAAAAATTGTCACATTTATCAAGAAAGGGAGCAAATTTTGATTTTCAATCCTCAACCTAGAATTCATTTTATTTTTGAGTCTTTTATTTTTGACTATTTTATTATTCCTATTGACTCTAATATAACTACAAAGTTAAATCATCCTAGTCAAGTAGTGGGACCTACTCAAAATTCCAATAAAGAACATCCAAAATAAAGTATTAGAACCTTGATTATAGTTTTTAGAACAACATGGATCAGTCAAAAGTCACAAATAATGAAGTGGATTATGATGTAGATAATGAGCAGCCTCCATTAAATCCTTGGATTTATGGAAATCCCATTAATATTGGTACTCATCTTGGTAAAGTACCCACTTAAAGGACCCAATGTCTCTAAATTCTCAAGAAGTCCTATTGAGTCTTGGGAAGATCATTTAGATGCTTTCAAGTTAGTTTGTGCTACTCTTGGTATTGTAAATGAAAAAGTTTATTTTAAAGTATTTTCACACACTTTAAAAGGTAAAACTTATCAAGCTTTTATTAGCCTTCCTACTAGAGTTATTAGTACTTGGAAAGATATATAAGATTAGCTAGAAATTTTTTTTGACAAGCCTAAATAATATTTAGAGTTAGTCAATGAAATCGTTAATATTTATATTGATCTAGGTAAGATGGTTTACTATTTTATAACTATATTTACTAAGCTACATCAAGAAATTCCTCATGAAATCAGACCATCCAAAAAAATTTCCAAATTATATTTTTTAGTGCTTTAATTTTAAGGTATAAAATGACTTTAGAATACAAATATATTAAAAATATTACTTTTTGCATAGAGTATGAAAAAAATTAAAACATGTTGATTTTAAAGATAGAGCTTCCACATGTTTAAATTTTAACAATGCAATTTTTTTAAAAACCATTCATAATCTTGGCAATGAGCTAGTCTATATTAAGTGGAAAAAAAATGATAAACCTTATACATTAGGTAATACTTTTGATCTTCAAAAAAGTAAAAATGATGAAAAGTTCATTATGGAATGTTTGTGAATTAGATTATGACCCTAACACTTGTATATCTATTCAAAAATTTAAAAAACTTATTCATGAAAATGATAACATTGCCATTAAATTGGATAAAAATATAAACGTGTGGTTTTGATTAGTCTTTAGATAATATAAAGACTGCTAATGCTCATCTTATATAAATAAGGCAAATGAATTACATTTCTAATCTAAAATATAATTATAATACAAAAAATAATAAAAGTTGTTCTTCCAAACCCTCTACATAAGATAAAGATAAAACTGTGTCTAATATTTCTGCTTCAGATAGTGTTGCTACAAATTCTTAGTAGAACAATTTTTTGTCTACTATATTTAATAATACACAGTATCTTCCTTATAAGCCCAAAAATTACATTCACATTCATCATCCTGATATTGGTGCTTACACATTATTGATGATTTGGCTAAAATTAAAGCTAGTTTTTCTTTATTACAAATTGCTAATTTAACTAGACAACTTGATAAAATAAATTATGTAATTAAAAAACCAAATCCTAAAAATGTAGTAATATTGCCAAAAAATATGGTAATAATGAACATAGTTCTATTTTTTTTATCAACATACTAATCCTCCTACTAATTATATTCTTCTATTTTATGTATTTGTTAAAATCACTAAAAAAGTTATTCATAATTATATCCTTGATAAGGGAGCTTTTAAAAATATAATGCTTAAATTTATTGCTGATCAATTAGGCATATCTTACAATAATGATAATAGAAAACTTACTAATTTTAACTCTCATCAAACCAAAATCTATTGTAAATTTCATGATAATTTTATCAAGATAGGCCAAGATAGAAGAATCAAATGTATGTCTAATGTTTATATTTTAGATATCCTAACTAATTACACTATGTTATTAGGAAGAGATTGGTCTTAAAAAACTAACATTTTTGTTGACAAGGATACAACATGGGTTCTTATTAGAAATGAAATTGTATTCATGCATAGATAGGAATAAAATATTACTCCCATAGAGTCTATACCACCTACCACTTTTTATGTATAAACTAGAATTGGTACTTATAAGCTGTTGACATTAGAAAAATAACAAGAATTAATATTTTTAATAGACACTATATGATCTTTATTATTTTATGGAGCTTGTTCATAACATGTTGGTGGTGATTATCATGTCCCTATGGCTTTGATTGTTAATATTCTTGTTTTATACCACCATAAGAAGAAAGGCTCTAAGACCCCACTTGGTTCCTAGAAGAATAACCCTTCTCCATAGGGCCCCTCTATTTTAGCCCCTTTGGGTAATGTGACTGGGTCCCTTGACCAATCACAAAAAAGTGATAGCTAAGGGTTTGTGTGATTTGGAAAATATTACTTTCCACTTAGATGACAAGAAGAGAAAAATATCCCTTTCTATACCTAGGAAGTCAAGAAATAATAAAGCCAATAATTATTTTGGTGTTGAGAAGTTGGCAAAGCTAGTTGTAGATAAGGGGCACTTCAAGATTCAGGAGCAAGGGGATGATGTTGTTGAGAAGGATAAGGGTAAAGAGGTATAGGGGATTACTATGAGGAGGCTAAACATTTAGAGGTCAAGTAAATTATCTGGAGATAAAGCCCTAGTGATGAAGATCATAGACTACTCTTCAGCCCCTGATATGGAGGATCAGGTGGAGATCAAGGAGGTCAAATTAACACCTGATCAACTAGTGGAATGGGAGGGTACCAGCTTGTTTGAGGAGTTAAATAACTCCTTTTATGACATTGAAGAGGAGGACAACAAGATCTTGAAAACCCTTGGGAAATAAGTTGCCAATGAAAGAAATTTTGATAATTGTATTCAGTTCAAAAAAGACTTGGATGATGTAAAGAGTGGGTTGTTCTCTTTAGAGAATAAAATGAAGGTGATTAATACTATGTGCTCTAAAGTGATTCATTAGGATATTACTTCATTGGTTGTTCTACAAGATGCTCAGGGTGATAAGGTGGACAAGGATGATAAGTTTACTAGTAAGGAGGAAATCCTGGGTTTCCTCATGGAGGATTGGAATGTTCTACTCAAATAGTGTTGGTTTCTATTATTGTTTTTGGTTTTGGGTATTTTGATTCTTTCTTATTAATTTGATGTTTGTCTACTATTATTTTGTTGTTCATGGCCACTGGCCTATTTTACTTCCCTTGGGGCCTTTTATAATAGGGATATGTACCCTCATGTATAGCTTACCAATATCAAAAATATGTTGGTGGTGATGGAATCCTTTTGATAATACTATAACATAGTGAAATCCTTTTGATAAATTATCATTTGATAATACTAATAAGATAGTGGTATCCTTTTGATAAATTATCATTTGATAATACTAATAATATAACAAAATTTGAAGTTCAATTCTTAGTCCTTGAAAAATATATTGAAATTAATATTAAGCATTTAGAGGTCTTTAGATATTTTGAATTGATAATTAGACAAATTAGAAAGATTTATACAAAAAAATTAGATCCATCTCTATAGGTATACTCAAAAGGTTTGGTCACTCCTCGAGAACTTTGAAGCTTTTAATATTACTCATATTCTTAGAGACTTTAATTCTTAGGTTGATGGACTTTTTGTTTTTGATTCCAATCCTACATTAAGTGAAAATAAGACAATTATTGAATTTACATTTTTAAATATTTTTTAGACCCAATGACTATGATTTTAATGAAAATTAACATATTTTAATTATGATGAACATATTGATTATTTCTTACAAGATAATCATTTTTATCATGATGACCATGTGTTGAATTATGGTGATTATTTTTAATTAAGTACTAATAATTTACCTTATGGTCTAGTTAGTCTACAATCAATGTTCACTCCTAATGACCCACCAAAAATTTCATGTACTGAGAAGCCATCAAGGAGAATAATAGGTGAAATTATTCCTATTAATCTTGGCACTGAGGAAGATCCTAAATATGTTTATTTGGGAATTTAATTTACACCTAAAGAAAAGATTTAATTTCTTAAATTATTTAAGTAACTCGTTGATGTTTTTACTTAGTCATACAAATACTTAAAAGGTTATGATATCAATTTAATTAAACATGATATACCTATCAGATTAGGTATAAACCTTGTTAGGAAAAAGATAAGAAGAATAATATTTTTATTGGAGAATATCAGAAATAAATAGCTTGATAAGATATTGGATGGTGGTGTCATATTTCCTACAAAATATTTTAATTGGGTAGCTAAATTAGTACATATTATGAAGATAAACACTGATATTAGATTTTTTGTAGATTTTAGAGATTTGA
Source organism: Torreya grandis (assembly GCA_037957365.1). NCBI lineage: Eukaryota > Viridiplantae > Streptophyta > Pinopsida > Cupressales > Taxaceae > Torreya > Torreya grandis. The sequence goes on along the minus strand of JARHVA010001065.1, from coordinate 2,028,320 downwards.
AAAGTGCTAGTGTTATATATAGTTTTCTTTTACCTAGCATTAATCAATTTTTTTTAATCAAGTTACAAGATTTGAAATGATGTCTCTCCTTAGCAATTTTTTTGGTTACAATCAGATTTTTGTGAATCTATAGGATAGACATAAGACTACGTTTATTACATGAAGATGAACTTTTAGATTTAATAGAATGCCATTTGGTTTAATGAATGTATGTGTCACTTTTTAGAGGGTTATGCACATAGTATTTGATGATTTAATTGGCATTATTATTCAATTATACCTTGATGATCTCACTATGAATTATAAAAAGAGAGAAAAATATTGATCATCTTTGTGAAATATTCATAGGACATAGAAAATATGGTATTTCTATAAAGCCCAAGAAGTCTATTTTTGGAGTAATATAAGGAAAAATATTAGGTCATATTATTTTAAAAATTGGTATTTAAATTGATCTCAAACATATTAAATCCATTAAATATTTACTATCTCCTAAAGACCAATATGGTCTTAGATCCATTTTAAGTAAAATTAACTTTATGCGTAAATTTATTGTTGATTTCATTGATAAATCTAATCTTTTACAAGTTATTTTAAATAAAAACTAATCTTATGGTTAGGATGCAGGTTTTGATTCAAAATTTAATAATATCAAAAATGTCATTGTAAGTGCACCCATACTTTCTAAATTATATCTAAACAAACCCTTTATTTTGTATATTAGTGTTATTGAAAAGTCCATAGGAGTTATCATTACTCAAAATTATGAAAATCATGAAGAGAGGCTTATCAATTACATTAACCAATTTTTAAAAAATAATGAGACTAGGTATCCCTTGACTAAAACATTTGTTTTATATTTGATTTCTTATTTGACTAAATTTAGATATCTTTTGATGGGAAATAAACTTATTATTCAATCAAATATACTTGTTCTTTCTTATGTTTTGAAACATCTAACTAATCAAGGAAGATTAACAAAGTGATTTTTTTTCTAGGATTTAAGAGTTTAATCTTGAATTTGAAACATCCAATCTTATCAAAGGAAATGAATTAGTAAGATATTTGTATAATAATACCACCTCTAATATAAATGTTATAGTGCTTTCAATTGATGATTCTCTTCATGCTAAACCTCATTTCAAAACTATAAAAGATGCTAATTTTTATAATTTTTTTAAAATTAGCCATGAAATGAGTGAATATGATTGTTTTCTCAAGATGATTAGTACCATGATTTAGTTTACTACTTCTAAAATCAAGATTACCCTAAAAATTTAAATAAAATTAAAATAAGGTCACTTTTTTCACAATCTTTGAAATTTGTTTTATTAGAGGATTTTCTATTCTATAAGAATAAAGATAGTGTTATTTTACATTATTTAACTCATAATAAAAACCCAAAGGTCCTTAGAGAATGTAATAAAGGTATTTGTGGTGTTCATTATGAAGTAAAAACTAATGTGTAAAAAATATTGTGTACAGGTTATTATTGGCCTACTCTTTTTCAAGATTATTATAAATTAGTTTGTACTTATATGCCCTATCAAATTTTTACTGGTAAAGATAGACTACCTACAATGCCTTCAAATCCCATTATTATTTAGAAAATTTTTACTAGGTTGGGTATTTAATTATTTATGATATTCATCCTCCTTTTTCAGTTGGCCACTAATATATATTTACAACCATTGATTATCTTGATAAGTGACCTAAAGTTCTGTCACAGCTGAAGTTATTTCATTTTTTTGAAATCATTTTTTCCATATTTGATGTTCCTTATGAAATAATATCAGATAATGGTCCTAAATTTATTTCAAATGATTATTTAGAATTTTTAGATCAATATTCAATTATTTCTAGTCATTATTCAAAATATTATACTCAAGGGAATGGACAAGCTGAGTCCACTATTAAGAATTTGATTTCAATTATGAAAAAAATGTTATGTGATAACAAATGTGATCAACATTTGAAGATATTTTAATCATTATGGATCGATCCCACAAAGTTTAAGGATACAATAGGCTATTCTTCATTCATGCTAGCTTATGATTTTGAACCTACTTTGTCAATAAAACTCTAAATTTATTTTTCCAGAACTAATCTTCAATATTTAACTGAAGATACTAACATTATTGATAAAATAATTAATGATATCTTAGTACTTAATGAGACTGAATCTAATACTTTATAGAAATTAGAAAAGACTAAGGATAAATTTAAAAAATTCTTCTATGATTTTTTTTGAAAAATTTGGTGATTTGGCACTATATTGGGTTAAATCTCATGAAGAGCCAAATAAGCATAATAAATTTCATTCAATTTTTCTCGTTCTTTATCAAATATATTCTATTATTGTATAGAATGATTTTCATGTACATGAACTTGATGGTAATTGGCTATGCCATTTAGTCAATGGTTATCATTTGAAATTCTTTTTTAGTTAGTTTTCCTTTTCTTGTTTGCTATTTCATTTTTATTTTGTTTGATTTTGTTTTCCTATTTTCTTATTTTGTTTTTGATTTATTTTGTCAAAGGTTTATGAGAATTCATCATTATAAGGAAAATACTGAATGGTCTACTATATCACTATAAGTATATCATTATCAAGATGTTATTACTTGATCATTTCTAGACTAGTATTTTATGATGACAATTATTAATATTAATGTATTATGAATGTTAATAATTTTCAAAGTTTGTATTCTAGGCTATGCATGGGTTGTTCATCTAACCCAAATTTACCTATTATATATTTTCATATTCTTCATGCTATGCTAGCTAAATAGTTCATTACTGAATATTTTAATTTTAAAGGGGGTTTACATGTAGATGCTTAGGAAATGGTTTACCTAGATAACACTTAAAAGTTCATTTACATTTATAATTTTATTTGCAATCTAAATTTAAAAGTGAAACTAACTAGAAAGGTCACTAGTGTTATGGCTATTTTTAGTACTCTTTTTTTTTAAAGTCTCAACATTATTAGTTATATCATATAGTGACTTTTATCATAATATTTAAATCTACTGATGGGGACCAACTTGTTTGCATTAGTTTGAATAATCATTTTTCTATGTGTATGTGAATATGAGATATTATTGATTTGAAATAATTATTACTCATAAAATTAATTTAAGGTGATGCATAGCATAAAATAGATCATTTAAGTATATGTTGCACTCAAAATATCAACATAGTTACACCTATTTTATAGTTTAGTATGCAAGAACTTTTTATGTGTCATAATTTTGAGTTCAATATTTGCATTAAAATAATCAATATGATAGTTTTAATAGGATTTGATAAGATAAAATCAATAACCTATGTTTAAAATGAGGTAATGATGACATAGACTTGTATTGAGTTCACCATCCATTAATCCTTAGTGTGGTTTTAGTATGATTAATTGATATATAATGTTGCATGATCAATATTTTAACCACATATTATTTGATATGTGATCCAATGATAATTGCATTCAGTTTATGATCAAAAGATTTTTTTTACTTGAACATATTGATTCATAAGGAAGCAAGAGTAGGTACATATTTTCATATCATTCTGCTTCTTTAGTTACAATGTGTTGTAATATAAATACATTCATTAAATGTTTTCCGACATCGTCAAAATATATCACACATTATCAAAGTAAAAAGTTTTCATTTACAAGGAATGTGTTGGTTAATATATTCATCATGTTTCCTATGGTTTTGATTATCTAATATCATTAACAAGATATAGGCCTTAAAATCAATTATAAAAAAATTGAATTATTTAGTTGCTAGTCATTGGTGATATATTTTATGCATATTTTTAAGGTCAAGGATCTTGTTAAATGGATAATAGCTGGTGATATAAATTGATAGGTTGATTTCTTAGTCTAAGGGGTTATATGTACTTCAAACCATGGTGATTAATGTGAATGTTATATTTTGATATGGGTCCTTGAACCTAAGATTTGTTTCATGCAAAATAAAATACAACATTCAATAAACACATAGATCTAAGTGGATAAGATAGATTTGGTAGAATTTTTTTTTGATGGTGAGTAAATGCTTGGGTCCTTGCCTCAAATTTATTTTGGTAGTTAAATTTTGATTGGTTCTAAACTGCCCATTAATACTGACAACTTGTAGTTATTTTTGTTACCTTGGATTATTTGGTAATGGATAATATTATCTAATGAAATCTTGGCACATAAATTTAGTGCATTCAATAAATATTTATGAAAACTACCTCGAAATAAAAGGTTTTATTTTTGTTTGCCTTGTATCATTTGGTAAGCTAGTTGGTAGAAGTGAAACTCTATAGAAACCTTGGTTGCTTGGCAAGAATGTTTGACTGTGTTGATTTTATATCTCCAATAACTTGAAAGCTTATTAAGGTATGTAATATTGTTTTAGTAAATGAATATATGCATGCTTTGCTTCATTATTGCTCTTCTATCAAGTGAAATATCTGCATGCTTAAAGGGAATATAACTAGTTGCATATCAATTTGAAAATAAATAAGGAGATTGTTAGTTTTTGTTTTAGTTCGTAGTATATAAATTTTCTTGTTACTTTTATACTTTGATAACCATGCGCACGGAGTTATACGAGGATATATTCAAGGATTTTGTATGCAGTCATTTATTACTTTATTAGGAATCATGAAAATGGGTTTTGCAGGCATTTGTTGATATAGTTTTTTGAAGATTGATCTATGTGTTTTCAAAACTTAATGATATATTTTATTTAAACATTGTTGAAATGTTTCACTATTTGAGAAACATACATGGAATTTGAGATTCCCTACTCATTTCAACAACTAGTATTATCACTGTGTGTATATTTTATTTGATAAATTTTATTTTTTTCATTTATCTATCCAAAATTAGGTATATATCATTTTATGTGGTTTTGAATCATTTATTGAAGTCATTTAAAAAAAGTGTTCAAAATGACTATGTGAAATATCATTATATTATATAGATGTCGAGTCATGAAATGATATTATTCATACATTTAATATTGTTTATTTCCTTTTAGGTGTGTAAGGAATTTAGTTGGTTTCATTTTCTAAAAAAATATTTTTGAGCTTGAGGGTTTTGAATTATGAGTCTCTTGGTGGACATAGTTGCATGCATTCAAGTGAGGTACGTGGTCACTTTGAAAGTTTAAGTCAATATTTTGGGATCAAAATATGTTGGATTATGCAAAAAATGTTTTCAAATGAGATTATCACTATATTTCATAAAATATATGATTGTATACATTTGATGCTCGATAAAATAATATGGAAAAGTTACATGCATTTGTTTTTAAAATTTTATATAAAAACTCTCTATTTGCTAGGCCTTCTTCACCTATGCTTAATAAGCTTGCCTCTTACAATAATAAACATGGTAGTATCCCTATAAATCATCGCTTGGTGACTCATGTGCTGAATAAAGTGAAGATGGAGGTTGATGAAAGTTGGGGAGGCACAAATTTGATTGATTTACCTACTACTTCAAAGAAGTAAAATGAGTACCAAACATATAAGGGTGTTCTTTTGATCAATTTAGTTTCTAATAGTGATTATGAGTGTGTGTTATTTTTTTATAGATGTTATATTTATGTATTGATACATTAATACATTATTGTTATGGTACTTTGTTTTTTGAGTTTATGGATAGTGAAATTTTGGAAGTGATATATATATATTTTTTCATAGTAGCAGTAATTTTCTTATCAAAGATTTTGCTGATTTTGTTGAGCTTTCTACATGCTATGGTTAGTTTTTATTGATTTTGTTATTTGGACATGGATTGGCCTATTGCTCTTTTTGTATAATACTTTCGTGGTTCTTGGATCCCTATAAAACTAGGTTATTTACCCAATCAAATTAAAAAAAATCTTATCAAAGAATAGTAATTATATATTACAATTTACTTAATTTTGATCATTAATGGATAAATGTTATCTATGGAATATTAGTGTTAAGAGTTTTAATTTATTTTAATTGTTAGTATTTTTTGATAGATAATCATTTTTTATCAGAGCTACAAACTAGATCTGGGACACAAGGGGGCCCATCCCCCAATAACCACTAAAACAATACAAATGACCACCATCAACCATTGAAACCATTGAGTCAAATCAAATGACCACATATGACCTAAAAACAACCTATGAGAATCAAACATGGGTGGGATTGGGCAAAACCAACCCACTTTACCAACCCTTCTACATCTCATTGGTTAATAGAATTTATTTATTATTTAGTACATGATTAAAAAAATGGTTTTTTAAATTAAAGTCTAAGCAAGTAAAGGTCCTCCACACATTAGAATTTGTAATCTATTCTACTTTATCATTTAATCTCTTGGAATTTATTAAATTTAAATTATAAAATTAAGGTATAACTTTATAAACTTCAAAGTCAATTAAATTTAACTACAACTAACTCAAATTTAGGTTTAATTTGATTTATTAGCATTTAAATGAAGAATTATTTTAAAAAGATATTAAAGACAAAAAAAGAGAAACACATAGGTATAAAGAGTTCTTCTAAGTTTGAAATATTTCCATCTTTCCTTCTTATTCTATGCAAGTATCTCTGAGACCGAATAATCAATTGCAGATAGATCATATAATGCATTCTTTTGTTGGTAATGTAATCTTATTGAGTAACATAGGTATATCAAAGTTTTTTGATTTATTCACAACTGATTATCTAACGATTATCATGCATTAATATCATTTGATGATTGCAAATATGTAGTCATATGTGTAGAATTTTTTGTACTTGACCTGAATAATGATGAATACCTTATATTTTATGATAAATTATTGATATATTGATTTTACTTTGATTTTAACTTGAAGATCATTTTATAATTAGAATCATTCATAGTTTCTTAATAAAATCATCTTTATTTAATTAAAGTTGAGTCTTGTTCCAATTATTGCACATTTTCCTTTATTTTAGTTATATTATTTGATCTTATTTTTTATTATTTCTTTCTTTAGTTAGATTCTATTTCTTCAATTAGTTATCTTTTTTTGTTTAGAGTTAATTATTTATTTTCTTGTTTTTGTTATTTCCTTATTTATGTTCTTAGGTAATTTTATATTTCTTAATTACATATTTTATTTCATAATATTTTCTATTTCTATTTATTTTATTTATGTTTTAGATTAGATCTTATTTTTGTTTCATTTTAGTTAATTTTTTTATGTTTTATTTATATCCAAGGTATCAAAGAGGACCCCCTTGACCCTGCACTCCTAGAAAGGTGACCTACTCCCTACTCCTTGAGCTTCACACCTACCCCCAAGCCTCAATTCATCATAGGATAGTTGCCAAGAATGTAACTCAAGACCTGGGTGATCGAAGCTGTTGATCCCATCCCTTTGAACTAACCCTTCAAGCTATTATTTATGATTTTTTTTATCTTTCTATTGTTGCTCTTTTAATTTTTTTATTATCCTATTATTTATTATTTCATCATAGTTTTATTTACTTAGTATTCAAAAGCACTTATCTCGTTTTGTTATTTTTTACTTGCTGTCCTAATTACCTTAGTTTAAGTTTAATAGAATTTTATTGATTAATGTTATAAATATATTATTTTCTTAGCTTTAGTGTTAGTTGTTAGTGTTCATTGAATATGATAGTTTTAGTTTCTATTTACTTGTTCAATTTTCATTTTTGTTTCATTTATTTGTCTTTTGGTTTCTTTCATTTCATTTCATTTAGTTTATTTTAGATTTTATGGATTAAAGTGATTGATAAGACAAAGAAATTGATAATAAATTATACAAATTATAGATAATTCCTTCAAAATATTGCCTCTTTCATAGGCTTTGATCTATTAGATATGTTAGATTATATCTTTCTAATTTGATCCTAATTTTATTATTGAATAATTTTCTAATTTATGAAATATAATGATGCATAATTCAATGTATGATTTGTTGTCTTATTCCCATTATTATTAAAAATATCCTATATGCATCTTAGGATCATTTCTTATTCTTTAGATCACTTATGATTAAATTGATTTGATTCCATCTTAAACTTAATGATAGGTGAAATGTCAACACCTTGTACTTCATGTCTATATTTTATAGCTTCCCTATATCTTACACTATCAGTTAGGTTGATTCCATTTATTTCATGCTTAAATCCTCCATGTAATGTATTATCTAGTTTGATACAATTCAAATTTTATCTTATGACACTTATTTATATCAACCTGGATGAAACAATAATGTGCTAATCAACATATTATAATTGTAGTGGCTTGTTTGATACCATCATTTTATATTTTAGGGTTGGTTTTGGGTAGAGGTCATATCTCATTCCTAACAAGATATATCACATTCATACCCTTTGATTGCATTCACATTTTTACCCCTGATTAGTCTTTGGGTGTTGGAGAATGAATATTATTTAGGTCCTTCATATAGACATTTAGGCTTATCCTAAGTCTTGTGTATGTGCATTTATTGTATTTATAAATGCATTTTATCTTATCCTTTTAAGGTGTCACTCACATATCTAATCTACTTGTTGTATTTATATTCACTTTCGTGTAACTCCTCTCCCTCCACATGTCACACACATCCTCTTCATTTGTAAGAAGATTAGGGACACTTGGCACACATACGGGATTTTACACATGTAACTCTTTATTCCTTCTAATTCTATTTTTTGAGCTCTTCTCCTCCTTTCTTCTCACGTTTTGGTAGTTTTACAATATTGATCTTGCTCTTTAATATTTGTGATACTATTTTGGCCTAAAGCCACACTCTCTCTCTAATTATTAGCTTCTTCTTGATATATACTTGGAGATTCATTATTTCAATACTTCTAATGTATTGTGGGGTTTTTCACCATTTGATGGTTTCCCCACTTGTCAAATCTCTTATCTCACATTTTGTGTGGTCGATTCACTCTTGAGGTAACTTTGTCAATTTATGTATTCTCTTAATGTATTTAATATTAGTTATCTTTCAATCTTGAGATTTATGCATGATTTTCTTAGAGTAATTTTTTTTTTCAAATTAATCTCTATTTTTAGTCCTTTAACCTATTTTTTACAGGTTACTCAAGGAGTTTTTTATAAAAAGATTTTACTCTAGATTTTTCCTTCTTGAGTTTTTATTCAAAGCTTAATAGCAATATAAATCTGGTCTTTTATTTATTTTCTCTAATGGTTTTTTGTAAGATCTAATGCTATTCATGTAGGTTTAAACTTTTAATTTTCACTCTTGGTAAAATATCTCAAGAATTTTGTGTTTTTTTTTTAAATTTTTTGGATGTTCTTTGTTATTGTACTTGTTTTCCATTCTACTTGGCATCTTATATTCTTCATTATTATCTATTTTTTAATCTTGTTATTTCATACCTCATATGCATCACTCTTTATTTTTTATTCACCATTTTTTGTTCTTCTACACTTAGTTACAATCCTTGTTTTTGTTTATTGCACAGATCTTTAGGCATTTTTAATGTTTTGGTAGTTTTTGTAAACATATTAATTTGGTTAAGCAACCAAAATTACTATGTCTTTTATTTTTTATTTCACATAAGGATCTTAATGATGGTTATAGTCCTTGTTCATGTGGTCATTTTGAGTCTTTTGATCTTTATTGTGTCTTATTTTCCATATTTGTGATACCTCTAGTAGTCATAGGTCACCTTTTCTGAGGCTTAATATCCCCTAGTCTATCATACCTGATTTTTGATATATATTATGAGCCTTATGACATTAATGCCACTTTTATGATAGTAGTGCCATATCGCGCTACTATATTTCATAAAATGGATGAATGCTCAATAAAGGAATATGGAAAATTTAATGCATTTGTTTTTAAAATTTGATATAAGGACTCTCTATTGGTTTTTTTTCATTAAGGGTTAGTTATGGGAACATAAATATTTTGAATTCTTGGTAAGTAGTAAGATTGATATTTTCATATACTTGAATATGGAATGCAAATGTTAAGATATAAGGGATTTCATAGTTGTCAGCCAGCAAATATATTGTTGGTATGGTTAGGAATCATTTGGGTATATAATATATTGCATGCATTTTTTATAACTTTCATACATTAAAGCTTGATATTATTATCATTTTTACATGAAAATACTCATGTGTTTGTTGATATAAGTTTTCAGACTTAGGTTAACTATTTTTAAAGTCATATGAAAGAATTTTTTATAAAATGAAGTTTTAACATGTAGTCATGAATATGAAATATACTTTATTATAAAAATTCATTATTTTTTATTTAGTAGTTTTAAGAAGCAATCATATTGGTAAAAATTATGAATTCTTTCAATTTTTGAATGAAAATAGAGTTCTAGGTGTATAGTCTGTGGCATGATTTTTAGTATAAATGATTATCATGAATTAATATAGTGATATAAGGACTTGATTATTTCATTATGATTCATATAATTTACATAGGAATCTTGGTTTTGAAACTAAGGTAGTGGCATTCAAGTTGTTGAAGTTACATGCAAAATTTGTACAATATGGGTTTTTTGACATTATTAGTGGCTAAAAGTTTTATCTACTATGATGAATATATTCATATTATTTGTTGAACATTGTATGAATATACAGATATGAATTCATATTATATTTTGATAATTAGATTATTTTATTTTAATATATAATGTTGACTGTGACTCAAATACATGTATAGTATAATCAAATTAATTGTATAAGTTTGTTTTATTGAAAATTTTAAGAAAAGGAAGCATTTGGATGAGTTGGCAATATTCAACTGTTTGATAACTTTCAATTTGTTGTGAATAAATGTAAATGAATAAGATAATTTTTGATATTTTTAGACATGTGACTGTATAAGTTAAGTTTTGAGTTCTTATTGCAAAATTATTTCAATAACATGTCATAGTGGACCGTAGACTCCCATGATTTAGGGAGGAATGTATGGGAAAGAAAAAGTGATAGATAGAGTGAAGACACTCCTTCACTAGGTAAATTTTCACTGGAGGAATTTTCATGGATGTAAGATTGATAATACATTTTATCATCCCTTTAATTACCAAACTCGTGTTTCAATTAAATTTGATTTATCTGACTATTTTTTATAGAATTTGATTGATACTCTTCCTTCATCTTCATTACATTTTTGTGATACATACATAGCTTTTAAGAGATCACCTTGGTGATATCATCCTTATGAATGAGGTTCTCCAAGTGAATATTCACAAAGGATGTAAACTATCATAGATATTTCCTTCAAGAGATTGCCTCTTTCATAGGCTTTACTCTGTTGGATATATTAGATTATATCTTTCTAATCTGATCCTAATTTTATTATTGAATAAGTATCTAGTTTATGAAATATAATGATGTATAATTCAATGTATTATTTGTTGTCTTATTCCCACAATTATTAAAAAACTCCTATATGCATCTTAGGATTATTTATTATTCTTTAGATCACTTATGATTAAACTGATTCAATTTCATCTTCAACTTAATGATAGGTGAAAGGGTTGATTCATTGATGTAATAATTTTAACTATCAAAACTTTTACTTTATGTCTATATTTTATAGATTACCTATATCTTACACTATCAGTTAGGTTGATTCCATTTATTTTATGATTAAATCCTCCATGTAATGTATTAGCTAGTTTGATATAATTCCATGTTTATCTTATGAAATTTATATTACATCAATCTCGATGATACAATAATGTCCTAATCAAAATATTCTAATTGTAGTAGCTTGGTTGATACCATCATTTTATATTTTAGGGTTGGTTTTGGGTAGAGGTCATATTTCATTCCTAACAAGATATATCAAATTCATACCCTCTTCTTGCGTTCACATTTTTGCCCCTGATTAGTCTTTAGGTGTTGGAGAATGAATATTATTTAGGTCCTCCCTATAGTCATTTAGGCTTATCCTAAGTCTTATAAATGTGCATTTATTATATTTATACATACATTTTATCATATCATTTTGAGGTGTCACTCACATCTCTAATCTACTTGTTGTATTTAGAGTTACTTTTATGTAACTCCTCTCCCTCCACATGTCACACACAGCCTCCTCACTTGTAATAAGATTAGGGATAATTGGCACACATGCTAAATTTTACACATGTAACTCATTCATTCTAATTATATTTATTGAGCTCTTCTCCTCCTCTCTTCTCACCTTTTGGTAGTTGTACAATCTTGCTCTTGCTCTTGAATCTTTATGATACTATTTTGGCCTAAAGCCATTCTCTCTCTCTCTAATTCTTAGCTTATTCTTCCTATATACTTGGAAATTTATTATTTCAATACTTCTAATATATTGTGGGGTTTTTCACCATTTGACGGTTTCTCCACTTTTTAAATCTCTTGTCTCACATTGTGTGTAGTTAAATCACTCTTGAGGTAACTTTGTCAATTTATGTATTCTCTTAATATATTTAATGTTAGTTCTCTTTCAATATTGGTAATAAATCTAATACGATATCAGAGACATGAGTTTTTAATGTTGATCTTTAGAGTTGTGCATGGTTTTCTTAGAGGAATCTCTATTTTTTCAAATTCAACTCTATTTTTAGTCCTTTAACCTATTTTTTATAGGTTACTTAAGGAGTTTTTTCTAAAAAGATTTTACTCTAATTTTTTTCCTTCTTGAGTTTCTATTAAAAGCTTAATAGAAATATAAATATGGTCTTTTATTTGTTTGTTATAATGGGTTTTTATAGTCTCTAATGTTATTCATCTAGGTTTAAACTTTTAATTTTCACTCTTGGTAAAAGATCTCAAGACTTTTATGTTTTTTTTTTTTTTTTTAAATTTTTTGGATGTTCTATGTTATTTTACTTGTTTTCCATTCTACTTTGCATCTTATATTCTTCATTATTATCTATTTTTTTTATCTTTTTATTTCATACCTCACATGCATCACTCTTTATTTTTTATTCACCATTTTTTGTGCTTTTACACTTGGTTACAATCCTTGTTCATTTTGATTGTGTAAACCTTTAGGCATTTTAAATATTTTTGGTAGTTTTTTTAAACATCCTAATTTGGTCAAACAACCACAATTACTATATCTTTTGTTTCTCTTTCACACAAGGGTCTTAGTGATGGTTATATTCCTTATTGTATGGTTAATTTGAGTCTTTTGATCTTTATTATGTCTTATTTTCCCTATTTGTGATACCTCCAATAGTCACAGGTCACCTTTTCCCATTCCTAATGGCCTATAGCCTATCATACCCAATTTTTGATATCTATTATGAGCCTTATGACATTAATTCCACTTTTAGGATAGTAGTGCTACATGGAAATACTATCCATTTATGGATTCAGTGTACAATGGGCCCTTTCACCTGTGTTTGAGTCCTAAACCCTATGTGACCCTTTTCTTATATTTTTTATATCTTTTTCACAACTTACTAACCAAAAAACAAGGTATTATATTAATAATAGAGATATTCCATTATAAAGAGCTTCATAAGGCATTTTACATCTAGAACTTACTATATTGGTACTTATTTACATGAAATAAACCAATAGTACAACTCAAATACTCTGCATACTACTCAGTGTTCACACCTAGACATTTTCATGCTTGATCAAATAAGGGCCTAGGAAAAATTAATTCTATCATACTATGCAATTTTATGGTGCACATTCCATAAAGGATAACTACATGCAATCTAAGATCCCTAGCATTAGGGTTAATGTAAGTAGTGGCTAGGACAATAAGGGTTATACTCTATGCAATCATAACATCCCATCACCCATTTTTTCCTTTCCTTTTACATTTGATTAGTTCATTATTTTATGTGTGTAGGTGTTCATTAGGGGTTTGGAGAAAAATAATCCTAAATAGTGACAAAAATGAGCTCTTACATGACACATAATCACTTACAAGACCTTTAGAAACCCCCACAACTTTCCTAAAAGTTATAGATAGTCACTACATAAAAAAAATAGCACCAAAATTGGACATTAGTGCCACATATCACTATTACACTACTATCTAGAGCCAGATATTGAAAAATAGTCAACAAAAAATATATTTTTGTGTTTGCTTAGCTATTTCTAATACCTTGATTTGAAAAAAACTTTGTGTATATCTAGTTAAGTTCCTTTTAAATTTTTTCTTATTATTGTGTGAAAGTTCCATAGAATCAATAAATTCCAATTTTATTCTAGGTTAAAAATAAACCCAACCCTTTAACCAAATGTAGGAATTTATTGTGTAAAACATAAAAAGGTTAAAACATTTGGTGAACCCAACTTACTTTGAATATTAATTCAAAACCCTAATTTTCCTTAGGTTTTACCTTCTCTAAATTTGGTACATTAAATTAGGGTTATAAAAATATGATTTTATGATTTTTTGGCTTAGCCTAGATAATTTGATAAATCCTATATTACAGCTTTATTTATTTAATATTATTTAAATATTTATAACACAACCCTAAATCAAAAACCCTAGATCTACATACTATTTCCCTATACACACAAACACATTAGCAATTAGGATTTTAACAATAATCCTATTTTATATTACAAACTTTGTTCAAAAAAATCACACATTACACACATATTTATGTTAGATTATATTCTACCTCTTGCATGCTTATTAGTCCTTATTTACACTATCTTCTTTGGAAATTTTAAAATGACATCTAAAAAGTCTTCTTCTCCTCATCCACTTGATGCAATATTAAATTTCTCTTGTGATTATAATAACGAATGGATAAATTTCAAAGATTGTACATTAAAACATAATAATGACTTCATTTATAATGATGATGACTATTTTTATAATGATGGATATGAAGATTATTATGAGCATGACAATATAAATAAACATGAGGATACATTAGATACAACATCTTCTCTTTCCTCTTACTCTTATATTACTCCTAAAAAACAAATTAACAACATAATTCCAAAATAACCTCTTGTTTTTAGTATCTTATTCTAATGTGAATCATCCTAGCTTTTCAACTACTTTTTCTACTTCATTGTTTAAAATAAATTAATACAAGTTCACTACACAAAAATCACTTTTGCATGATTCAAATAAAGTAGATAAGAACAATGCATCTTCTTTACCCTTCTCAATTACATTTCAAAAATTAAATACAAATGATGTTACACGTTTTATAAATGCACAAAATAAGGTAGATGAAATTCATTTATCACCCTCATTCACATTTCAAGCTTAATGCAATAATTATTTGCAACAAATAGATAATGCACATGTGTCTAAATCTTATCCTATATGTCATTAATGTGCAAAAAGAAAACATGGTTGTTACTTCTCCTTATCTTAATTCTAAAATAGAAAATGTTAATCATGGTTGAATTTTAAAAATGACTAGTGAATAAATGCTTTGCAATACACTTACACATGATGATACATTGCATAGTAGTAAAAATTTAAAATATTCTCCTTCTTTTTCTTGTAATGAGCATGTGAATGATACTTATTCTACTCTTATTCAAATGAATTAAATTATTATTTTGATGAACCATGGGATAATGATAGTTATTTTGATTATGAGTAAGATGACATATAATATACAACAAATACTTTGCAATACACTTACACATAATGATACATTGCATAGTAGTAAAAATTTAAAATATTCTCCTTCTCTTTATTGTAATGAGCATGTGAATGACACTTATTCTAATATTAATTATTCAAATGAATTAAATTATTATTTTGATAAACCATGGGATAATGATAGTTATTTTGATTATGAGGAAGATGACATAAAATCTACAACTTCTACTTCTTCTCATATATCATCTTCCACCACACCAATTGCACCAGGTAATCACATATAACATGTAGTGTATTCATCCCCTTATTTAGTAGTGTACTCACATATATCTCTTGTTCAACCAAACCATAGATCACACATTAAAAGACACACACACACACACACACTTATTATTATGTGCATATTTACATTCACTAGAGAATAAAACACCTTCTATTCAACCTAATTAAATAAAAGATACCAATGAATCCCCCTCAACCCCACTTACTATAGTAGAACCCATTTCTCAAACGAACCCAAAAAATGGTGATAGCTCATTTCCCTCTAACTAGGTCCAAGCTATCACACCTCCAAAGGTTACTAAGAGCATACCAACCCTTTATAAACAAGAATTCCAATATAATGTACCAATGAATAAAATAAATAATAAAATCCAAGCTTTAAATGAACCCCTTGATAATGATATTATAATGTCACAAGTGTTAATTTATTTAATGCATACTATGGTTATTTTTAAAAAATAATTACATCATCTCACTTTAGATAACAAAGCATATAAATAAGTTGATGCTAATTTTATACATAATAAACCTATTCCACATAGAATCTCAACTATGATTTTGCCACACAAGTTTTAGATATTGATGTTACCTATTTTTGATGAACAAGGAGATCCATATTCACACCTTCAAGCTTATAAGAAAGCCATGGCTCATGTTACAAATAAGTTAATTATGCTACAAGTGTTTCCAAAATCACTAAAGGATAAAATGCTAGATTGGTTCCACCATAAACTCCCTAGTGGATCTGTACATGCATATGAGGAGATAGATATAGTCTTCCTCAGTATTATATACATAAAAAGGGATCTATAGTCACACATGAGAGGTTACCTTCACTACACTAGGGTGAGATATATCTTACATCAAAATACAATATATGGTTCAAAGCTTATTTGCATAAGGTAATTTATCAACTAATGGATTTAGAAGTGTAATACATCTTTTATACAATTTTAATCTCTCCTCTCAAGGACAAACTGCTATATCAGACATCTAAATCATTCATACATCTATACAATGTAGCTATATCATTAGAGGAACAATTAAGATTAGAAGTTACATAGTTAGAGGCATATTTGGCTATAGACCCCTTAGAACCTTAGTTGTTAAATTTGGTATAAGAGCCTACTCCATTTCTAATTTAGAAACTAGTGGAACAAAAACAACCAATAAAAATACTCAATAAGGAAATAGTGTCACTCTACACAACACAATCTATAGTTATTACCACACAAGATATACATAGAAGGGTTATATAATTTTTAGATAAGGTTGGGCCTCATGACATCTCACTTACACTACTAGATAAGGGGATTAATACACTTCCTTTAACTAATCATCATCCACCACACCATTCAAACTAGGTACCACATAATCATTATTATCATTTTCACTAGATAAATGAACATTCACATGATCATTACTATGTACTTAAAGCCCAAATAAACCAATATGTTAGCAAAGGCATCATAGAGTTTACATAGGGGCATTAGGCCCTCATTCACCACACTCTCCTAGATCACACTCCTATATGATAGAGTTATCCTAGTATGTTCCTTTTAAGAAACCATTGGTTACTCATCGTATGAGCCCTATGACTTCTAGGATAACTATTTATCAATAGTCCCATACATCACAACCTTAGAAATGATGGTAAATAATTCATAAAATTTAGAATGCACCTCTAGTGAACACACTAATTAAGATATTTGGGAACAATTACATATCCAAAAGCATAGTTTTAATACAATCACCAATAAAAATCTTTGGAAATAATTATATAGATTAGAATGCACCTCTTGTGCACACACTGATCAAAATATTTGTGAATAATTATCAACCTAAGGGCACAATTTTAGTTTGAAAATCCATAAAAATATATAGTAATTAGTATAGAGAGCAGAGCCTAGCTCTAGTATACACATCGATCAAAATATTTGTGATAAATCATATAACTCAAAGTATAGTCTCAAAGTGTCAACCAATCAAGATTTTTGCATCAAATTCTACATAGTCATACACTAGTAGTGCATCATAGGCATCTCTAGTTCCATAGTCTATGTCTACAATAACACAACATGAGCAATATGGTCATTGGTTCTCCATGCCATCGATGTTTAGATAGGTCATATCACCATCACATGTTAAACATGTAGATATCTTATGAAATTTAAAAAAAAAACATATACTCAAAAAATTTAATCTCATTCACATATGCCTAAAAAATTCATACAACATATACAAATCAATTAAATTTACTCCAACTAAAATAGAATTAAAAACATGAACATTTCAAACAATCAAACAAAATTAAATGCATAATAATATAAACAATATTATAAAATCCAAATATCAATACATAATGACAAATTAAATTGTGTGTGTGTGTGTGTGTGTGTGTGTAACTTATAACATCATTTCAATATAAATATGATGCATTACTTAATGATGTAAACATGATGATGCATTACTTAATGATGCAAACATGACTGCTAGGATTAGCTCCCTCACTGTCACTATTAAACACATCAAAACTAGAACTAGAGGCCCCATTATCTCTATGTGACCTTGATCTATGGATATTCTTACTCTCTCTCCCAATACATGAAAATCTTAGCCCTACACTCAACACACTCTTATTTTAGTCATATGTAGTTGTCTACAATATGAATACTAGCCCCACATAATGCATTAAAAGAGGGAATGGTATGCCTTTGTAGTTTTGCATGTAACTCATCTCTATCTATTGTTTCTCACTTGAATGCCATAGTAACTATCGCTTCTCGATCAAACAAATAAGCATACACCCAAACAACATTGGTGGCCCTCTCCACCAATCCATCATCCACAACATCATCTAGGATATGTCATGTCAACTCACACAGTGTTGACTCAATGGTGACCTCCCAATACTCACCATCTCATGTACCTAAAAGTATCCATATAATTCATAAGAATCCTATCCTATAAACCCATAATTAAAATTTACATAGAACATATAAACAGATTTTTGTACCCAAAATCCCCCTTTTTTCCATAAGAAATAGGGACCCACTTTTTTTAGAATATTGTCTTGATTTTGAGCCCCCTCTTCTATATGTTTATGCAAATTCTAGGAAATATCATGATTTGGCCTTTTATACTTTGGAAAAATAGCATTGGTATTGTGTTTGCATAGACTAAATATTTTTTTCTATTAGGTTTTGTTACCTCAAGCTAATTATTACACACTTATGTTTTCATGGACTTACTTTGTTATCCTTTCGAGACTTATTCTTTCAAATTTTGTGGTTACCCTTAAGGCCTTTTAAAATAGCACTTATTATTTATAGGCATACCTTGTAGGACTTTAATCTTAGATTATTTTACCCTATCAACTAAACCCTTCAAGCATTTTCTTCCATGAATTAGACCCTTCAAACCTTTCACTTACCCTTCACGACTTGTATCTAGATCCTTTGCCCTCTAAGACTTATCCTTCAAGATTTTGTTCCAAGCCCATTTGAGTTTAAAAAAGACCCTTTAGCCTTTTTCTTATGGCCATTTTGGCCCTTCACAAGTGCCCTTCAGATATTTTG
Source organism: Torreya grandis (assembly GCA_037957365.1). NCBI lineage: Eukaryota > Viridiplantae > Streptophyta > Pinopsida > Cupressales > Taxaceae > Torreya > Torreya grandis. The sequence continues at coordinate 2,008,903 of JARHVA010001065.1, read as the reverse complement.
ATTGCCCTTCAAACCTTTTGATTACCCTTCGACCCTTCCAAATTATTCCTTTTGACATTTCATCTGATGAAAATGATCCTTCAGGGATATATGCTATAGACATTTTGTTTGATAAAAGTGTCCTAAGAAAAATTATCCCACACAAAAATCCCAAAACAATGTCCTCGATTATTATGTTAAGTCATTTTGTGATTATGTTCATAGGAGCATGAAGTCCTAAGGAAATGGCACATGGCCAATTTATGAGATTAAATTTGACATTCATGTTGATGTTATTTGATGTCCTCATGGATTTAATTTGATGGTTTCATGAACATCAAATTTAACCTCAAAAATATCTAATTTATGAGATTAAATTTTACAGTCACACATATGTCATTTGATGGTTGTGAGGATGTCATTTTATGGTCGTACAGATGCCAAAATTAACCTCAATAATAGCTAATTTATAGAATTAAATTTGATAGTCATGCAGAAATCATTGAAAGTTGTGAGGGAATTAGTTGATGGTCATGTGAACATAAAATTTAACCTCATAAATTACCCATTTAGATTCAAACATTAAGTGTGCCCAACAGATCAATGCTTTTTATTGATTTGTAATGATCAAATGGTGTGAGATCAATGAATAAATTTCAAAGGTCCTCAATTGAATAGAGAGTTTCTAAGTGTCATACTCACATGATCAAAGTAAAATAAAAAATGTCTAAGCCAAAGGTCATATGACATGCTTTCACTTGGGTCTATTTGATCAAATGAAATGATAGCGAGTTAAAATTTCAAAGCTCTATGAGGGTGACACATGTCACCATTATGGGATCTCAGTACATAGATCTAATGACCCACGAGAAGGAGTAGGGAGCCTAGTATATAGAGCTTAGAATCCCTAAGTAGATGCTAAGTAGCACACATATGAAGTAGAGTAATAAGGACATGACAAGTGTCAAAATCTCACAAGAGTCAATGAGTCAAAGTAGTAGATCTATGAACTACATTAGCCTGAGCATAGATGATCAAATGGTATAAGATCAATATGGAATTTTCAAAGGTCCCTAAACTAGTGAAGATATTCCAAGTGGCATAAAATCTTTCAAATTACATAGAGGCCCTATGGTGATACTAAATAGAATGCTCACATTCCATCATACATTATATCGAATGGTGTGAGTTGATAGTGGACTTTCCAAATATCCTAGACTCAATCAAGTGTTGACACATGTCACATTTAAAAATATATCAATAGATAGGACACATAGATATTTGGACTATGTTATATTTATTGACAAATATTGGGACTCATAGTTAAGATCAAGACTATGAACACACATGTGAATATCTAAGTAAAGCATGGGAAACATGCAATGCACAATTATTTTTGGTTAGTCATAGTTTCATAGGTTCTAAGGTATTGATATGATGATAATTGTCTTTGTTTCATGCTTGAGTTTCATTTAAAGGTGGCTAATCTAAAATTATTAATAGGTTGTTAACATAAGCCTTAAAAGGCTAAGACTATGTGCATGAATAATTTTATAAACAACGGATATATTTGAGTTATTATCATGTATTTCAAGCTATAATTATAAAAAAATACGTTGATATTTATACACATGCACATGTTTCATAGCTTTTTCTAAAGCTATTTTAAACTGCTAACTATAAGTAGACTCTTATATAGTTTTAGACCATAGTTAGAACTGCATGTTCTAACTTTAACATGTAATGATCTTGCATGAACTTGGAGGATGAGTCAACCCCTTCCCCAAGTCTATATAAATAGTTGAAACCCAACATAAGTTTTTTTTAGATAATTTTAAATACAAGAGCAACATCAATTTTAATCATCAACTAATGTGTTTGAGTATTTTCTTTCCAATTTCTATGTAATTAGTTGTTACTTTCTTTGGTTGTATGTTTCAATAACCTTTAGTGTGAAAAAGTTGTGAATGGATTCTTGATTATATTTATTAAAGTAATAATATGTATATATGCAACAACAATTGAAGGATTGGTAAATATATTGGTTAAGATAGTCAATTTCAAATTGATCCATAATTTTAATTGTGCATGAGTGCTTTCTTGGATGTAATTTTTTGTGTGTGTGCAATAGTTGCCTTAGTTATTTCACTAGCCTTAGCCATAATCTCCTAATTAAGGGTGTGAAACAAATGATATAAAGGGAGAAACCTTTATTTGAGGCTTTTAAATTTCCTACATATTTATTTCCCTAAACTTTTTAATTGTGTCTCACTGTGTGTGTGTAATTGATGCTAGCAATATGCATAGGTTTTGAAATCACTTATATTTTTAGAAACTAACTAGAGAATTGATTCATAAAAACCATAGAATCTTTCTTTTTTCCCCTACCCTTCCTTCCATTTTGTGTTTTTTTGAGATCTACCCACTCTAGATTAGTAATTAACTACCCATCCAAATCTCATAGAGATTCACCACCCTTATTAGGAACCATAGCTCCATCTAAAAAACCTTTTCAACAACCTGTATGCCCTACCAACTATTCCATTAATAGGTTGTAATAGATTGCATACCTACAACTTGTTCCCTAGATTGGAGTTTACCTCCATTGAGATCTTAAAATGTTAGAGGCTACCTCATTAAGGCTTTGGTGTGCATAAAACTCATATCAATAGTATAAATGGTACTAGAAAGAGGGAAACACCTCTAATAATAGTAGTTATCCTTTGCATAGAGTTAAACTAGAGTCACCTAGGAGAATGATCAGATCTAATTCCTATGCTAGTTTTCTAGTCTCACCCTTATCAAATCATAAGAGACCTAAACATGTGCCAATAACCCTAGTTCAAAATAATCCACTTCCAAGGACTCCTCCAGTAAGGAATCCTTTACCTATTAACCAACCAATTGCTCAAACCTAGTTAGTTGGATCTACTATATCCATCCTAGAAGATGTGCATGATTTACCTCAAAATCTTGAAAAGTACCTACCTTTTTTTGATCTTTTAGGAGTAAGGAAAATAGAGGAACATATTAGATATTTTAAATATGCATTGATGCTAATGAATGTTTTCCATGAATATGTTGCATGTAAATTATTCCCTTTTACTTTATTAGATGTTGCTTATGACTTGTATTTGAATCTAATGGAAAATTATATTACTTCTTGGGATGAATGTCAAGCATATTTTTTTGTGTAGTTTGAATAGGTTATCAATATAGGTTTGGTATAGTATCACTTCACCAGTATCAAAAGAGAACCTAATGAGCCCATCCATGATTTTATCTCAAGATTCTAAGAGATGTATAACTAGTTGATCTTGAGATATAAACTAGATGAAGTGTTAGCATTGAAGATGTAAACGAATGCCCTAGACCCAATCACTATGATGTTCTTAAGGAGATATGCTATAGCTAATAATTTAACATGGGTATTCAAAGAAGCTATCAATATAGACAAGCAACTCAACCCTTAGATGACTGGAGTTCCCAATGTCAACAATAGATTTTTAACACTCAATCTGATACCATATGTGAAGCAAAATGTTCCTATATTCAATCAAAATCAATTGTACACATTGCCTCCATTGACAGAAATGACCTAGCCAAATTTTAGCTTCTTAAATAATCATATGATAGGTAATGGGTATCAATAGATTCAACAAGAAATTATGCTTCCCACTACTATTTTATAAGGTACAACTTCTACAAAGGTATAGTTTGACTCTACTCAAAATATGTTTCAAAATTTGAGCAATGATTTATTGAATATGCAAAAGAAGATGGGCAACACCAATGGAAACACTAGTAATCAGAACATTAGATTTTAAAGATAAAACCAAACATTTAACAGGGCTATGAACAATGTGAAGTAGCCTAATAGGCTCCCAAAAATAAACATAGTAGAAATGGCTCTTCTTAATTGGTGTAAAATTCATAATACTTCCAATCATGGTGAGCTTAACTGTATTGAATTTTATGCAACATTCTAAATATTTTAGAGATAGGTAGTTAGATAAGACTAAATGGATAATCCACTAGAATCCCACTAAGATATGGGTTATTCATGTACCACTATGTTCTTCAAAACTCATGAGTTTCCCTTCTCAGGTAAAGATGCCAATGAACTAGAATATAAAATGGATGAATTTCATGCTTTCTAGTAGTTCTAGAGAGGTGCATACAATTTAATGAATAAGCAACCACTTACAACATCAACTCCTCTGAATGCCATGATGATTCTTCCTAATCCTAAAGTAGACAATAATCTACCCCCTCTAAAGGGGAACGATTAGCAATAAAGCAAGGAAGAACCAAGTAAAGAAGGCTATAATATTGTTGAGGATATGAAGAAGATCAAGGCAAATATAACTCTTCATGAGTTAGCTCATATCATTGAATAAAATGAGATGCTATTGAAGCCTATTACTGAGAAGATGCCTATAGAGAAAGTGAAAGCATCTATAGATAAAGAAAAAGTTGTTGATGTCAACATCATCTATAAGAGCAAGTTAGAAGTTTGACCCTTCCTGCTGACTATCTAGGCTTTTGGTAAGAACATTCATAAATTTCTAGTTGTCTCTATAGTATTTACAATTGTCATCCTACTTCTATATGATAAAAGATTAGTTTGATGCCAAGCCCTTCGAAGAGAATAGTTTCCTAATTGGATAAGATAGTAGTACCTATAGTTGGTGAAATGAGGGATGTGTATATCCAAGTAGCCTCTAAATCACATGTTCAAATAACCATTGATATCTTGGTGGTGGATATACCTAAAGTCTATGATCTACTGCTGAGTAGAGACTGGTCCAAAGTGCTTAATGGATATCTCTCTACATACTTTTCTCATATATGGCTTCCACGTAAGGGAGATACAAATCAAATTAGAATTGATAGAAAACTAAGAATGAAGTATCCCATTACATAATATAACATCAAGAATGAATAGGTAAATTATGAGTCATCCAACCTTGGTATTTAAACTTTTACTACTCATAATGTAGTATAGAAGCTAGAACTTAAAGGTTCTAATCAACTATGGACTCTACACTTTGATGTCACTATATCCAAGCAAGGATTAGATGTGGGAACTGAGTTGATTGATCGATAAGGTAAAATGTTCTTGAAAACATATAGGCTATAATTTTCATGCACTAATAATAGGGATGAGTATAAGGATCTAATTTTGGGATTACAATTTGTACTCAAGAACAATATAGAGTATCTATTAGTATTTGACAATTCAGAGATGGTAGTCAATCAATTCATAACTAAGTACCAATGCAAGATATCTTATTTGGGAATATACAAGCATAAAGCATGGGACTTGATTGAAAGCTTTGAAGTTTTCAATATCCTAGAATTTCCTAGAGAATAAAATCAAATTGCTTATTTGCTAACTACCATTATTATTAATTTAAGTTGCTACAATAATTTAAGGTAATAAAGTTCTCAATTGAATTGGTACCATACCCATTTTTTCCTAATAATGTAGAAAATTTATAGGTCTTTAATGATGACTAGTAGATTATTTATTTTCTAACCAATTCAGGGGAATTCAAATCCTAAATCATCGATGACAATGACATTAATAACCTTTGTTAAGAGGAATCAAATAAAAAGGGCATTCTTCAGCTCAAAGAGAATTGAATTTTAACCATCTTAGTCTCCTTGGAAATACCATTCAACATATATCCTCAGGCACAATAACTCAGACAACCCAAGGTCAATGCATCAAAATTTAAAAGGGAAAATCTAGGAGATGAGTATAGCCCATGTTATGTTAATATTGGTCTCAACTATACCCCAAAATAGAGATAGTGAGTAAAGGATTTAATCACTTAGTATAGGGATGTCATTACCTGAACATATTAATATCTAAAAGTTTATGACCCTTAGATCATCACTCAAATGATTCTCTTGAAGCTAGATTATAAACTATTCAGATAGAGGTAGAGACTAATCAATCCTAGAGACTGATCAATCCTATTATGGAGCCTCTCATTCAAAAAGAAGTGGAGAAGCTATTAAGCACCAAAATCATCTTTCCAATAATACATTCTAATTGGGTGGCCAATTTGGTACCATTAAGAAAGAATAATAGTGAGATCAGATTATGCATCAATTTTAGGAATCTGAATAAGGATTCTAAAAAGGATAATTACCCTCTACCTTCTTTAGATGAGGTGATACAAATAGTAAGTGGTTCTAAAATGATGTCCTTTTTAGATGGATTTTTTGGCTATAATCAGGTACTAGTACAATCTAAGGACAAAATGAATTTGGAATTTACTAATAAGTGGGTAACTTATGTGTATAAGAGGATGCCATCCACCCTAATAAATGTAGGAGCTATCTTTCAATGTGCCATGAATCATGGTTTCAAAGGACTAATAGGAAAATGCATAATCATCTACATGAATGATCTTATGATATTTTCAAAGAATTAAAAGGACCACATAGTTCACCTATAGTCCATATATGGGAGATGCAAGAGGTTTGGTATTTTTATAAACCTAAAGAAAAGTATATTTGGATTGATTGAGGGAAATATTTTGGGGCACATCATCACCAAGGATGGGATCACCATTGATCTAGATAGAATCTAGGTGATTTAAAAAATTTATCCACCCAATAGAAATAAGGAGATTAAATCATTCTTTGGAAAGATTAACTTCATAAGGAATTTTATCGTAGGATTTGTAGATATCATTAGACCTTTAAATGCCATGCTCAAGCAAGATGCCAAAGTAAACTAGATAGTTAAATCCAAAAGGTCCTTTTAGGACATTAAAGATGCTATATCATAGGCTTTAGTGTTAATTAGTCCAAATTTTATGAAGGATTTATATGTATACTCATTCACTTTAATACATATGATTATAGATATCATCATGCAAAAGAAGGATGAAACTGAGCATGCAATTGTGTTTATGAACATAAATCTAAAACATGTAGAGCTCAGGTATTCAATGATTGATAAATATATTTTTACCCTTGTCAAAGTAGTAAAATAATTTTGGCATTATATTTTGAGGAATAAATTCATTTCCATCATGCCTGATACTATGGTCAAGCTCACCCTATCATAGAATGAGATAGGTGAATGTCAAGGCAAATGGATGGCCAAACTATAAGAATTTGATATAGATATCAGGTCTACAAAGATAGTTTGAGGTCAAGGCATTGTTTAGCTCATGACTAAACCAAATACACACATTATTAGTGAAGAGGTATGTGAATCTCAAGTATTTAAAGGAGAGTGGTATACTGCTATAATACATTATTTACTTACAGGGACTTGCTCTCAGGGACTTAATAAATAAAGAAAGAGAGATTTAAGATTCATAGCTACTCATTACATGATCAAGAAAGGAGTCTTATGAAAAATAAATTATGAATGTATTTATCTTAGGTGTGTATCTATAGAGGAATCTAAGGAAATCTTAGAGAACTTGCATCAAAAAATAGGTAGTGGTCATCCTTCTAGAAATACCATGACCCATAAGATCTTAAGAAATGGATAATACTGGCCAATAGTTTTTAAATATGCTCATGCTCATGTGATAACATGCCACTAATTTCAATCTCTATCTAAAAGAGAAATAGATACAATAATGCCTTTACAGCCAATTATTGAAGGAAGGCCATTTGCCTAATAGTGTTTATACTTCATTGGTGTCATCAACCCAAATTCCTTAGCAGACCATGAATTATTTCTTACAACCATAAACTAATACACTATATGGACTAAAGACATAGCTACAAAGAACTACAAAGCACAAGATATGATTCACATCTTAGAGGAAAACATAACAACTAGATTTGGCACACCTATTTGTTTGGTTTGTGACAATGAACTGATTTTAATATCAATAGAATTTACTAAGTGGGCACATTATAACCAGATCATTATCAAGTTAGCTTATAACCATTACCCTCATATAAATAGACTAGTAGAATCAATGAACACAAATTTGATGGATGCAATTAAGAAGTTAATTGGAGACAAGATTAGGGATTGGCACAATTTGCTAAAGTATGCTCTTTGGGTAGAATAGAATAGACACAAGAAAGACATTAAAGTTTAACCTTACCTATTGGTGTATGGATTCAAGCCTATATTCCCAATTATGCTAAAGTTACCCACTTATTGGTTCATTCAAGACTACATAGAATTGAGCAATAAAGTAGAGTCAAGAATGTTGGACATAATATAAGTTGAACATTCAAGGACTGAGGCCTTATAGACATTCAATAAACATGAGGATGTGGTCAAGATGTGGTTTGATAAAATATATAAGGTCAAGCATACAAGATTTCAAATCTAGTGGTACTTTGGGACAAAGCCCATGAGAAGAAAGAACAACATGACAAGTTTGCCTCACTATGGATTGGACCATACATGATTTTAGAGATCATGGGAAATAATGCATTGCATTTGAAGGACCTCCAAAGCAATGATCTTACATATCTAGTCAATAGATAGTTCATAAATCACTACTTCAGGGCTGTGCCATCTAAAAATATTACTGATTAATGGAGGATGAATGAATCTAGTAGTAAGATTAGATTAGGTTTCTCACTTTATTAGATTACTTTCTTGATTTTATAGATTATATTTCCTACTTTCATAGACTATTTTCCTATTTTCTAGATTAATCTTTCTTGATTTTAGTATTTTTTTTTCTAGATTGGATTTTCATGCTTTCTAGATTAAGATTTTTTGCTTTCTAGATTAGAATTTAGTACTTCCTTAGATTAGTTGTTATTTGCTTTCCTTGGTGATCAAAATGTGTTTTCTCTAACCATAACCAAGCTAAAATCCAAAATAATTAAGCTTATGACTTTTATAAAAAGGGAAAATTAAAATCTTGATACTTTGGGACTAGTTTATAGATTAGGTGTATTTCTATGTTTTGAGTCTTTAGGATGAAGGTAGGTAATCATGGGTTATTATGAGGTGTCATGATTGAATGCTTTTACTAGGAATATGAAAGTTGATCTCATATTACTTCATACAAATTTATAAATTTTCTTGTTTATTGGATCGGATGCACTTATCAAATTGAATACTTGTTGAAAGTGACAATCTTGGGTATAAGTGTGGTTGGCAAGGACATTCTAATAATGAATTGTTTTATAATTATACCAGCTCACTGGGGTTTTAGATCTTCTCTTTTCCATTAAATAACAAAATAATAAAGAACTAATGGATTCAAAAGACCAAAATAAATCCTAAATAAAATCAAAATGATCACATGATGAAATAAGGTCAATTTACCATGCATCATGATTGAAATAAAATAGTGGAAAGAGAAGAGAAGGAACCCAAGGTATCTTTGTGAGGGATATGAATGCCTGGTTGGTTGTAAATAAATGCTTGATATTCCTTTATTTTTTTTGATTAGATATATATTGGAACAAAACCTACAATCTCATCAAATCCTTTGAAAAAATCATCACAACAAGGGTTAAATAAACTACACATTTTGACACACATAGATTCAAGAAATTAGAAGGCAAGTATGTTGTGTGAATGGACTTAGGAAGTTGTTTTATGTTTTTGATTTAAGTATTCTTCTATGTCACACTTCATGATTGATCTAAGGATTACAAACCAGAGTTTTGGGTTTTTGAATACTTAGGAGTATTCCCCCATGTAAATCACCATTTATTGTACCCAACACACCCCTTTTTTCCATAGGAAATGGGGACCCACTTTTTAAAAAATATTGTCTTCATTTGAGCCCCCTCTTCTATATGTTTATAAAAATTCTAGGAAATATCATGATTTGGCCTTTTATACTTTGTCAAGATGGCATTGGTATTGTGTTTCTATAGACTAAATCTTTTGTTCTATTAGGTTTTGTTACTTTGAGCTAATTTTTGTAGACTTAATTTTTCATGGACTTACTTTATTATCCTTTCAGGACTTATTATTTCAAATTTTATGGTTACCCTTCAATATTTTTGAAATGGCACTTATGACTTACATACATAACCTTAAATACTTTTATCCTAGATTATTTTACCCTATGAAGTAGACCCTTTAGGCATTTTTACCATGAAGTAGACCCTTCAACCCTTCCACTTACCCTTCAATACTTTTGGCCTAGATCCTTTGTTCTATGGGGCTTATCCTTCAAGATTTTGTTCCAAGCCCCTTTCTTTTTAATAAAAACCCTTCAGCTTTATTCTATATCCATTTTGGTCCTTTATAGTTACCCTTTGGATATTTTGATTACCCTTTGGCCCTTCCAAATTATTCCTTCAAACATTTCATCTAATGAAAATGACCCTTTAGGACTATATGTTGTGGAGATTATATTTAATAAGAATGTCCTTAAAAACATTCTCCTACACAAAAATCTAAAAATAATGTCCCTAATTATTATTCTAATTCATTTTATGCTTATGCTCATAGGAGTAGGGAGTCTCGAGAAAATGACATGTGGCCAATTTATGAGATTAAATTTTACAATCATGCATATGTCATTTGATGTCCTCATAGACATCATTTGATGGTCACATAAATGTAAAATTTAACTTTGATAATGAATAAATTATGAGATCAAATTTGATAGTCATGTGGATGTCATTTGATGGTCATGAGGATGTCATTTGATAGTTGCAAAAACATTAAATTTAGCCTTAATAATGACTAATTTATGGAATTAAATTTGATAGTCATGAGGACATCATTGATAGTCACAAGGACATCAATTGATGGTTGTGTAAACATAAAATTTAACCTCATAAATTACCCATTTGGATTCAAAAATTAAGTGGACCCAGTAGATCAATGGTTCGCATTGATTTGTAGATGATCAAATGGTGTGAGATTGGTGGAGAGTTTTCAGAGGTCTCAAATTGAATAAAGAGTTTCCAAGTGACATAATCATGTGATTAAAGTATAAGTCAAAAGGTGTAAGTCAAAGATCCTATGGTGTGCATCTACTCAGGCCCATTTGATCAAACAACGTGAGAGTGAGTTGAAATGTCAAATATTCATGAGGGTGATAAGTGTCACCATTATAGGATCCTAGTACATAGATCTAATGACCCATGGGAAGGAGCAGGAAACCTAGTACATAGAGCCTAGTAGACCTAAGTATCTACCAAGTGGTACATATATGAATCATAGAAATAAGGATGTGACAAGTGTCAAAATCTCATAGGATTCAATGAGTCAAAGCGATATATCTATGAATCATGTTATCCTGAGCACAAATGATTGAATGGTGAAAGGTCAATGTGGAATTTTTAAAGGTCATATAACTAGAAAATAGATACCAAGTGGCATAAAATCATTCAAAGCACACAGAGGCCTCATGGAGCTACTAAATAACAAGCTCACATTCCATCATACATAAGATCAAATGGTGCGAGTTGATAGTAGAATTTTCAAAGATCCTAGACTCAATCAGGTGTTGACATGTGTCACATTTAAAAATATAACAATAGATAAGATGTGTAGATCTTTGGACTATTTTATATTTATCGACAAACATTGGGACTCATAGTTAAGATTAGGAATATGAACATGCATGTGAATAACTAAGAAAAGCACAAGCAACATGAAACACATAGTTTTGGTTAGTGATAGTTTAACTAGTTCTAAGGGATTGATATGATGATACTTATCTTTTATTCATGCTTGAGTTTCATTTAAAGGTTGCTAATCTAAAATTATTAATAGGTTATTCTCAAGAGCCTTAAAAGGCTAAGACTATGTGCATGAATAGTTTTATAAATGATGAAATATTTGAGTTATTATCATGCAATTCAAGTTATAATTGTAAAAAACTACCTTCATATTTATACACATGAAAATGTTGAATATATTTTTCTAAAGATATTTTAAAATGCTAACTATAAATAGACTCTTATATGGTTTTAGACCACAGTGAAAACTAAATATTCTAACTATCACATGTTATGACCTTGCATGAACTTGGAGGATGAGGTGACCCCTTCCCCAAGTCTATATAAATAGTTGAGACCCAACTTAGATTTTTGTTAGAGAATTTTGAATATAAGTGTAACATCAATTTTGGTCATCAACTAATGTCTTTGAGTATTTTATTTCTAATTTTTATATAATTAGTTGTTAATTTCTTTGGTTATATGTTTTAATAATATTTAGTGTGTAAAAGTTGTTAATGGGTTCTTGATTATATTAATTAATGTACTGATTTGTAGATGTGTAATAACTATTAAATTATTGGTAAATATATTGGTTAAGATAGTCAAGTTTAAATTGATTTATAATTTTGATTATGCTTGAGTGATTTCTTGGATGTAGTTATCTATGTGTGTGTAATAACTACCTCAAATATTTCATTAAATCAAGCCATAATATCTTAATTAAGAGTGCACAAAATCTATTCTAAAGGTATAAACCTTTGTCTAAGGCCTATGGATTCTTGCATCTTTGTGTAGCTCCAAGAATCTGAATGGAACCACCAATGTTTGGCAGGGTGCTAAAACAAACCACTAGGAGGCTAGAAGGTTCAGGGGTTTTTTTGAGCTATAGAAGGTCTATAGTGGCTATCTAGTTTTCTAGATTACACCAAGCTATAGAAAAAAATTTAAACTAGGTTGGGGCTAGCCTAAATAGGCACACAAAGTATGCAAGTTACTCTAATAGGTGTAACCACAGTGAATCAAGTAGATAAGACTAGACTATTGATTGTATAAATAAAGCGAGAACAATAATACCAAATGGGGAGACATAAAAAATGGAAAGTAAATCTAGAAGATAAGGCACTTTGAGACCAAATGAAATATGTTTTAATTAATAAAGACATTTATAAAAAAGGTTCAAGAGCATTCCTATTCTAGTTTTGAGTTATCCTTTTAATTCAATACTATCGTTATCTAACTATGCAATATTCTAGTTTAACAAGAGAGAGAAAATGTTTAAGTGAGTTTTTTAGTTTTTTTTAGCATGCATATCTCTACTATGAAATGAGGAAAGGTTCCAAAGAGAGAAATGATATGAAACAAAGGATTATTTCAAGAAATGAAAGTATTCTTTAACCATATACAAATGTAAGAAACTTTGAAAACTACTCTAAGCAATGCATAAAAAAACTATTTCACTCAAATAGTCTAAACCCTAGCATATAAACTACACAAAACAAAGGAGTTTCAATTTGCATTGTAAAGTTACCTCAGATCAAGCTCAAAGATGAAGTGTAGATGTTCTACCAACTAGGAATCCAAGTTAGGAAGCAATGTAGGAGGAAGACCAAGCTGTGTGTAAGCTAAAGTCCAAACCAAAAACCAAGAGCAAAGGAGGAGGTGAAGTGAGAACTTACAATGGTTTATAGGTCCAAAAAAGTTAAAAAATTAGGTATAATTCCAAATTTAGAAGCTTAAGATCAAGCCACAAGGAAGTAGGAACAATTGAGAGTAGTAATGGAGTCTCTAGGCAAGTGTGTAGTAGCATATGGGATCTCTATCCCCAATCAAGCTCAAGAGTGCCAGGAATGAATCAAGAAAGATTCAAGAAGGCATGAGAGTCAAGAGAGGGAAGAAGAATCAATAAATAGATTTAATGAGAATAAGAGGGATCAAATGAATGATAAATAGGCATATATCCCCACCCAAATCTACCAAATGACCTAAAACCAGCCATTTTTTACCATTTGGATTCATATTGGCCCTTTTAGACATGTTTTTCCTAGGATGCAGCCTAGGACATAGCTTTGGTGAAGGAAACATGTATCCTATACCATTGGTTTCCTTTACATAATCCACAACCTAGGTCAAACAAGGCCCTAATCTAGTCAGTAGGCTCCCAAGAGCCCCTAAGGGGTCTTTAGAAGGCCTATCTTGTGTGCAAAAGGGTTAATATGGACTAGGGATGTATGGGGGTTAAGAATATGATGAATGAGAGGTCCAAGTAGGTGGTATATGTCTCAAAGTAGGATGAATAGGGTTGATATTCTGCATGTGAGCTAATGTGCAATCATAAGAAGGAGTAGGGTCATAGGAAGTGTGATTACATATGCCCCCAAGGTACAAGCAATCAGTGTTCAAATGAATAAAGAATGTTGTGTAGTACTTGTAAGCCATAATAAAGCAAAGGAAATCAAGAACTAAAAAGATAATAGGAAACATTACCTACACTTACTAGATGAGGATGTTGATGGAAGAAGTCAATGACACAAACCATGAATAAGAGTGCAAATTTTGTGTAATCTAAGATCTAATTTTGATTCTAGATCTAGCTCTATATCTAGCTCTTGTAAGGAAGGGGAAAAATTGATATTAAATCAAATCATACTATCCAAAATGATATTCACTAGGGTGTTAGCCCTAGTGTTCTCCTTATGAGGGATATGGGTGAACTAGACATCCTTAAAGAAAGAGAACAAATCATGTGCCACTTTGAAAAGGGGGAAAAACTCAAATCTAAGTTTGTCCTAGACACCGATGAGTTGAGACATAGCTAAGAGTGAGCCAGAGAATAAATTCACATAGCACCTACCTAACTCATGGGCATCGGTCAAGGCACCAATGATTGCATGATACTTGGTGGCATTATTCATCTTGATGATAAGGAAGAAATTAGCCGCAATAAGCTCATATCCCCACTAGGCATTGATAAACCAAGCCAGAATTATTGGTCCTAGGTTACCTTGACTACCACCATTAGTGTGGATCATCACTAAGAGGTTCACCATAATGGGGGTCAAGGATGCAAGATTGATGACTATAAAAAGGTGATCTCAAAGTGAAGTAGTGTGAGTTATATGAGGGAAAGAAATAATGAAACCAAGGCACAATCATAATGTTTGACCAACACCAGCTATGGAAAGATGTAATAATGGAAAGTGGGGGGAAGTTTAGAGAAAATGAAGACTAGTCAGTAAGACTAGAGCAAGTCCTAAACCACCATACCTAGTTGATAACCCTACCTAAAACCATGACATATAAGAGAGAGGGAGTTAGAATGGATCAACTATGGAAAAGTAGATAAATGAATAACTAAAAGAAGCACAATAAGTAGCTTTTATCCCTGGGTGCCCATGAGATGGGACACGGTTTTGGGAGGTTAATGAGGAGCCATAAGGGGTCCCAAAAACCAAAATGGGGCCAGAGTGGGCCTAGAGAATCCTCAAATTAAAAATGGAGGCTACCAATATGCTAAAAATGTGCCAAAACCTTTAAGATGGAAGTTTCATGGTTTGACATGCAAAAATTGGCAAAACACCCAAAAAGGGTCCACAAAAAGCAAGAAAAAGGGGCTAAAAGAGGAAAAAAGAGAGAAAAAGGTCATTTTCACTCTTATTTTCACTCTAAGAGAGCTAGAGGAGAGTCCATGAGTAACCAAAGCCCAAGCAGAGTATACAAGGACATAAAAGAGCATCATAGATGCACAAGATGGTCTGGGTAAGTCTTATGAACAAATTTTGTCAAATTTATTCATTTTTGGGGGTTTGAGAGTTCTTAAATGCATTTTGACTCATTAAGAATGATTTGGTGGACAAATTAGGTGAAAAAAGGAGTCAAAATGATAGGCTCATTGATATAGATAAATTGGGACTAATGAGGGTCGAAACAAAGCTCTGTAAAGAGAGAACTAAGGAGCCTTGGGACTCCTTAGGGCATCCTAATGCAGGCCATGACCTAGCCTATCCAAGCCATGGATTTGCCTAGAAAGCCATGCCTTAGGTAGAAATGGGTCAAAACAAGCCCTCAAGGATCCCAATGAAGCTTGGGAGGTCTTGAAAGGGGATGGAAGAGGAAGGAGAGAGAAAAAGAGAGAAATAGATATAAAAACGTAGTATTTGACTAGTTTTTGACTTGCTCTTAATCATTTTTTGGCCAATAGATTAATCCATTTACCTATTTAATTGTTTGTGCATACACATAGAGGAGGTAGCCTAATAAGGGAGGGAGGACCATTATAGGTGAGAGAGAGGTCATCATAGTGAGATGGGCTATGTGAGGTGACCAACTGAGAGACAGTTCTAGCATGGTTAGTCGAGGAGGTAGATACTCTACCAGTGGTGAACTAGGATTGCCTATGGAATGTAAGACTTTGGTGGCTAGTATATGTACCCTCACTATATCAATCTAGAGACTTGGTGAATGCATTGGAGACTGTATGGGTAACCAAGAGGCATGTGTTCCATTTGGGGCCTGAGCTAGAGCCCATCCTTAGAGTTGAAGATGTCTAGCAACTCTATGGGGTAGAGTTAATCAGTAGAGAGATAGAGATACCATTGGTTCAAGATGTATCCTTAGTAGATATCTACTTGGTGGGACCTCACCCATAGAAGAAAAACCATGGAGTATAAATCACAAAGTTATTTATAGGGATACCCACTCTTCAGATAGTGAGAAAAAAGACTATGGTTGGGAGGCTCTACCCTAGCTAGAGTACAAGATGACTACCACTTTCATAGATAAGAGTTGTCTAATGAGTTGAGGAAGGATAGATATTTACTTGGGGATATTATATCCTAGGTGGATTTTACTAGTATTTGGATCACATATGATGCATAGGGTCAGGTGGATTGACACAACCTAGTCTACTCATGTCTTGGGCCTATGAGAGGCTCCCACTAACATGGCTAAGGATACCATATGGTAGCAAGGAATACCATAAAATGGAGGAGGGTACAACATTGGTTGCAAAATTCATAAATAGGGTGGGGCCCATATGAACCACCTTAGATTTGGGTGTATTATTGAGCTACATCTAAGATCCCTATAGGTCTATAGCATGGTTGAAGGATGCTGAGGTAGATCCCTACTTGTGATGGGAGGAGATTGAAGGTCCATAGGGATCATACCATCATCTAAGGAGATACGATTTGTTAGGGTGATGGAGATAGGTACAACCTAGGATAGTGGGGTTGAGCCTAATAGGAAGTTGAGGTAGAGTGAGGGGGTAATGGTGGAGAGAAGCCACCATGGTGAGGACCATCACCACTAGGAGTAGAATGACCTGTAAAAAGGCCATAGAGGCCATCAGTGCTACTAACTAAGACAAGTATATTTGTTAAATATTACTTCATTTTGACAATCATCCTTAGTAAGAGCTAATATGTGACTAACATATGTGTTGTGTGTGTGTACAAGAGACCAATCTAGCTAGACTAGACCCTAGGTGGGCCTACTATTAAGGGAACTATTCTTTGATGTGGTTTAGACACCAATGATGGAGTGGGTATTGTATTTAGAATTAGGGACAAAGTTACATACTTATTTTTGGTGGGTGAGTGCACAAGTCTCACTCAAGCTAGTGAGGGCACAATATAAGATTCTACAATTAGAGGTTGAGTCAACATGGCACAATACATTAGTGAAAAACCATAAGGTGGCTATAGTAGAGACTGAGGTGAGACTAGAAAGAGTAGAGGCTGAGATCAATTAGTTACAAGATGAGCTAGTTCAAGAGTAGACAAGAGGAGCCCTTTACACTTGGAGTGAGGGCAAACTAGTTGGCTACACTAAAAGTGACCATATCTAGACTGGTCAAGAGGCAAATATTGAGATCTCCACCTAGAGCATGATTATCATAGATACCACCTAGTCATAGACTGACTAAGCATGCATATGTAGCCATGCACATGGTAGTTCTTGGGGTCTATGAGCCCATATGATGTACCTAGAGAAAAACATGTATTTTTTATATAATATATATATATATATATATATATATATATATATATATAAATATGTATGTATATGTGTATATACATATATATGTGTGTCTGTGTATATATATACATACATACATATATATATATATATATATATATATATATATATATATATATATATATGTATATATATGTATATATATATATATATATACATACATATATATGTATATATAGTGGTTTTATCATTATTATCATGTGTGTATATGATTTTATGTGTGATGTGTATGCTTTATCTGATATAGACTACTAGATACATGTGATTAGATATTAGGAACTGATAATAAAGAACCCATGTGTACACACATATACCAATGGCATAGAGGTTAGTGGTGATATAATAGAGTAAAGGCTTACCTTACCACCATAGGTGACTTTCTCAAAGGGCCACATGGGCCCTAAACATGAAATGTCTTAAGGTAGAACCCATTGATTGGGTGCCATAGGGGCTTGATTTTGAGGGTCAAGAGATGAAAAGCCCCATTGTCCAGAGAGGTGGTGATGATAAAAGGGATAAACCACTTATGTTTGATTTTTCCCTTCTTATGGTGATCTTTATAAAAAATAAGGACCATATTGTTAAACTTTAACTGATGAGGGAACACCAAATTCTTGTACTAGTGGCATTGATGGTATTGGTAAGCATAGTTCTACTCAAGAGTGGCCAAGCATCACTCATCTAATTTCTAAAGCTTGACAAGGTGAGAGACATGTTATTCCTCAATAGAAAATGAACCTAACATCTTAACTCATAGTGAAGGGATTAATACCTCTAAGGGAAGAACATCCTCAGACCCATACATGAGAGATTATGTGATGATAACTGATCTTACACAACTCTGTAACCATCAACTATGAGCTAACTTCATATACAGGCCTATTTAGTTCAAGCATTCCTTGTAGCCCTATTTTCCTTGTTTATTGGCCATAACTATTTATAGGTAGACTCAATCATGAAAGTAATACTATTTATGGATACCCATTAAGCCCTTGTATAACATACATAAAAATATCTTGAGGTTGCTTTGTACGGAATTGTACTTTCTTCTTTAGGCCCTGTTCTAATTAGCCCTCCTTTAGTGCAAAACCCCTTGTCCAGAGTGATGTACATACTTTCTAAGAAAAAAAATCATCATTCCAGATACCCATTACATTCTTACAGGTGAATCAATCATTTATTAGGGTACTTATTTGGAGAAATCTACTTTTCCTCTATTGGCCTACGCTCTTCCCTTCACATGCACCTAGGCTCCACTTGGCAATTGACTTTTTCCGTACTTATCCATAATTTGGCACCTTGAAACCACTTCAAACAGTTTTATAACATCATAAAGGGTCAAATTACAAAGTTTCAAGAGTTTTCAAGCTTTAAAACTCATTTTGAGGGTTTGAACCTAATTCAGAATTTTCCCATGACAGTCACAGGCTGCGAGCTAATTATTTTTGCTGGGGGTGTTTTAGAAAGTTTCAAGGGATATAATCACTTGTATAAGGTTTTTTTTAACCCCCTACACCTTCTCCAATAATCATCTTGGTCATGTCAACCTTCTGTACCTTCTAATGCTCAACAACTTAGTGTCTTTTGACTGTATTTGTATGACAGTCAGCAGGGTTCAAGATTTTTCTTATTTATTTCAATGATCAATGGAATTAAAAATGTTATACAAACATTTCCATGCCTTAATTGATTCCCATATTCCCATACTTATAACAAATAAGACCTTTTCAATGCATTTACCTTGCAAAAACATACAAATGTTTGACCCTTGCCTGTATACTGTCACCTACAGGCCTGAATTTCAACAGTTGAAGTTTTGAGATATCAAATGGATTTATAAGCATGTTTCTTCTTCATTTAGGTTTATAATTACCTTATAGACCTGTCTCCATACCATTATGAACATCATGCAACCATTTTCACATGGGGTTTTCTTTGGGCAGTGGGCTGTAATTTAGATGTCTGAATACCTTGTTTAGGCATGTTTGGGCTTTTTATAGCATTCAAAGTTCTTAAGATCCTTTGTTCACATAAATACCAGTTTAAAATTATCCTCAACATGCCAAATAACCAGTATTTCTTAATATTCTATGAAGAACCATCCTTCACACACACATTCCCATACATATATATATAGGCCTATTTACAGAATTCATAAATGAAACAAATACATTCTTTCTTTCTTTCATAGATCAATTGGAAGACTTAAAATTTAATACCAGATTCAATTCATATTCCATGGCTTCCAAAGCCCTATTTTCTTCTTCACACATTCTCTTACTTGCTCCTTCTCTTTCCTTTACCATTTCTTGAGTGAGGTCCTCCCTCACTAATTCTCCTCTCTCTTCTTCATTCCATTCTCTTTCCTTGCATGAGAGGACCTTTCCTCTCTGTTCTTCTTCTCTTCTACAGCCCTCTCATCCTCCTTATTTTCTCATCCTCTCTATTTAATTAATTCTTCTTTGTTTTCTTTTCAAGGATTTTCTTCCAACTTCTACGCCCAAATTGGGCTTAAGGCAAACAAATGCTGTTTTTAAGTTTTAACAATATTCTAAGGTTGAAAATAGTTTCAACCATTTCCCCCTAATTTACTCAATAGTCTAACCATTACTTTTTACCTTTTTACTTTCACCTTTTGATAATTACATTTTACTTTCAAGGTGAAATTTTGAAATCTCACAATTTGGAGGGAAAACCAAAATTTGAATTTTTTTACACTAGAATTTGAAACTTTTGTAGATGCTCCTGCATCATACTCTCCCTCTAGAAAAGATTTGAACCTTAGTTAAAATGTCATGCTTCCTCCTCACTTTAGTCTTCACTTGTATACCTGGATCCCACGGTCTTCTTGTCAATGATAATGCTTGAATTTGTCTTTGCTGGTCTTTACCTTTCATCTTGCTTTTCTTCCTCTTCTGATATGTTCTTCTTCTCATCTCCTTCTCAGCTGCAATCTCCCACTTCCATGTTTCATTTTCATATGTGTCTCCAAAGTTTTCATCTTCCATACCTGCATTCAAAACATCAAAATCCACCTTAGTAGAAAAACATTGAGGCCATGAAGCCTCTTGGCTGCCTTCACATTTCTGCTCTTGTTTCTTGACCAAAACTGCCTTGGTCTCATTGCTTTGCTCTTTTCTTGCTTCATTCTTACCAATGCTGCCTTCACCATTACCAAACAGCTCCTCTATCATTCTCAACTCTACCTTTAGTGAGATCTCATCTATCTCACAATCTTTATCAAACTTGGGCTTATCAACCTGAAGGATTACTTGTTCCTTACTAGCCTTACTCTTCATTTCATCACTCAACATAAACTCATTCAAATCTTCATGTCCTATATCAAACTTAGGACCAGATTGTCTTTCATCCTCTATAATTACATTCATCCATTTTATAGTTTCTTCATACAAATCAGCTTCTTCATCCACATCAGTATATTCATCAAAAACAATTGTAGTATTCATACCTTCTGTCTCCTTGCTTTCTTCAATCTCTGCTTGAAGCCATCTTGTCTGTTCTGCTGCATATTCTTTCCTTTCCCCATCATCCATCCCTTTGGAAGTCTCTCCTTGCTGCATATTAGTCCTTACAGCGACTTTCCATTTCTTATTTTCCATGAAAATATCATTAAATGATTCAAACAAATCATTGTCCCTTTCATTGCAAACAATTGTCTTACCTTTCCATGTGCTTGTGTCATCCTTCACCTTTTCCCATTGATTTCTTGGTGTTGCTGTCTCAACACTCACATCTTCATTCTTTGCCTTCTTAGGTACCCACATTAGATTCTCCTTCTTACCATTTCTCTTCTCAAGCCATTTAGGCATCCTATAACCATGTTCTTGTGACACTACTGAAAAACCAACTTTGTTTGTCTTTTTATTTTCTTGCACATTCATATGAGAAAAATCAATCTTATAAGGTAAACTTGCCTGCTTGCTTACTTGTTGCTTGCTTGTGTGCTTCACCATCCACTTAGGCATTATGTAGCCATGATTGACTACTTTGTGTGAGGACTTCATCTTCTTCTTGCCTCTTTTAACCTGTGTATTCATATATTCATGCTCACAATAATAATCAAAATCAGCACTTAACACTTCATTTACCTCTTTGTTAGCTTGTTCCATGGAGAAATTTTTCTCTTCCTTTGTGCTTGGCTGTCCTCTTTCTTCTTCCTGGCCTTCAATGGCATCATAGAATTCAGCTTCATCTTCTACTTTTCCTCTCTCATGCATTAACCAATGCACCTTATCAACAACAGCAAACTCTCTTCTCTTTCCTGCATATTCACTCATGCATTTGGTGTCTTTTCCTATACCAATTTCTTTACTCTCCAAGGCCCTTCTCTTGACCTTCAATAGGCTGTTCATACCTGCATTTACCCACTCAAAAACAGCATTAAATACAAAAACAAGAGACCATAATGTCTCCATGAGTATCCTCTTAATGGACACTCTCTTCTTCTCAAGTGCTCTTCCTGGCACTTCCTCTTTTCTCTCTTCTCCTCTCTTGTTCTCCTCAATGAGAACCTTCTTCTCAACTTCTTCTTGCTGCCCACTTGGCAACCTTCTTATATTCTTGCCTCTTTGGGCTTCCCTCTTTATGGCAATCTTCATTTGCCTTCTTCTCCTTTTCATTAAGAGAACTATTGGCCACTTCAATCTCTTCTTCATTGGACATATCCATGCTTGTCTATTCAGTTGCATCCAAGACTCATACTCATCCTTAACCTTAGCTAATTCTTTCTTCAAACTAGCAATTTCTTTATTAAACTCAACATTAGTCATACCTTTGATGCTTGCTTTCCTCTTGCTGCCCTCATGTGCCTTGCTGCTCTGCAGTGCCTTCAACAATGCTTCCATCTCTGAGATCTTCACCCAAGTCTTTTCCACCTCGGTCTCTTGATCCCTTGTCTCACCCAAGCCTTTCTCCTTGACTGGTCTTTTGACAATCCACGTGATCTCACCTAGGCCTTTTGCATCCTAGTCTTTTGATCCTCTTCTCAATCCTGCAGCAACTCTTTAGACAACTCTTTAACAAACACAAATTAAAAATCCAAGCTTACCTTGCTTTGGATCTTCTTCTTCTAGGCATTCCCTCTATCACTCTTCTCAAAACTTCATCCTTTACCTCACCTAAGTCTGTTTCACCTTAGCCTTTTGGCAAGTTATCCAAGCTTCCTCTTGGATCTTCTTCTCTAAGCCTTCCTTGGCTTCTTCTCTTCTTAAGCCTCAATGGCTTGGCTGCCTTTCTCTTCACCTATTTCTTCTTAACAAAATAAACTCATATCAAAAGTAAAGTTGCTCATACCTTTCTTTAGCAGAGTCTTCCAGTGCTTGTCCTGCTGATCCTTGCCAATTCCTATCACAACTGCAACATCATTAACAAATGCAACCATTCCAAATTCTGTGACAACTTATGATCAATTCCTAAATACCCAAGAGATTCAAGCTCTGATACCAAATGATGAGAACTGATCTTACACAACTCTGTAACCATCAACTGTGAGCTAACTTCATATACAGGCCTATTTAGTTCAAGCATTCCTTGTAGCCCTATTTTCCTTGTTTATTGGCCATAACTATTTATAGGTAGACTCAATCATGAAATTAATACTATTTATGGATACCCATTAAGCCCTTGTATAACATACATAAAAATATCTTGAGGTTGCTTTGTACGGAATTGTACTTTCTTCTTTAGGCCCTGTTCTAATTAGCCCTCCTTTAGTGCAAAACCCCTTGTCCAGAGTGATGTAAATACTTTCTAAGAAAAACAAGCATCATTCCAGATACCCATTACCTTCTTACAGGTGAATCAATCATTTATTATGGTACTTATTTGGAGAAATCTACTTTTCCTCTATTGGCCTACGCTCTTCCCTTCACATGCACCTAGGCTCCACTTGGCAATTGATTTTTTCCATACTTATCCATACTTTGGCACCTTGAAACCACTTCCAACAGTTTTATAACATCATAAAGTGTCAAATTACAAAGTTTCAAGAGTTTTCAAGCTTTAAAACTCATTTTGAGGGTTTGAACCTAATTCAGAATTTTCCCATGACAGTCACAGGCTGCGAGCTAATTATTTTTGCTGGGGGTGTTTTAGAAAGTTTCAAGGGCTCTAATCACTTGTATAAGGTTTTTTTTAACCCCCTACACCTTCTCCAATAATCATCTTGGTCATGTCAACCTTCTGTACCTTCTAATGCTCAACAACTTAGTGTCTTTTGACTGTATTTGTATGACAGTCAGCAGGGTTCAAGATTTTTCTTATTTATTTCAATGATAAATGGACTTCAAAATGTTATAAAAACATTTCCATGCCTTAAGTGATTCCCCTATTCCCATACTTATAACAAATAAGACCTTTTCAATGCATTTACCTTGCAAAAACATACAAATGTTTGACCCTTGCCTGTATACTGTCACCTACAGGCCTGAATTTCAACAGTTGAAGTTTTGAGATATCAAATGGATTTCTAAGCCTTTTTCTTCTTCATTTAGGTTTATAATTACCTTATATACCTGTCTCCATACCATTATGAACATCATGCAACCATTTTCACATGGGGTTTTCTTTGGGCAGTGGGCTGTAATTTAGATGTCTGAATACCTTGTTTAGGCCTGTTTGGGCTTTTTATAGCATTCAAAGTTCTTAAGATCCTTTGTTCACATAAATACCAGTTTAAAATTATCCTCAACATGCCAAATAACCAGTATTTCTTAATATTCTATGAAGAACCATCCTTCACACACACATTCCCATACATATATATATAGGCCTATTTACAGAATTCATAAATGAAACAAATACATTCTTTCTTTCTTTCATAGATCAATTGGAAGACTTAAAATTTAATACCAGATTCAATTCATATTCCATGGCTTCCAAAGCCCTATTTTCTTCTTCACACATTCTCTTACTTGCTCCTTCTCTTTCCTTTACCATTTCTTGAGTGAGGTCCTCCCTCACTAATTCTCCTCTCTCTTCTTCATTCCATTCTCTTTCCTTGCATGAGAGGACCTTTCCTCTCTGTTCTTCTTCTCTTCTACAGCCCTCTCATCCTCCTTATTTTCTCATCCTCTCTATTTAATGAATTCTTCTTTGTTTTCTTTTCAAGGATTTTCTTCCAACTTCTACGCCCAAATTGGGCTTAAGGCAAACAAATGTTGTTTTTAAGTTTTAACAATATTCTAAGGTTGAAAATAGTTTCAACCATTTCCCCCTAATTTAATCAACAGTCTAACCATTACTTTTTACCTTTTTACTTTCACCTTTTGATAATTACATTTTACTTTCAAGGTGAAATTTTGAAATCTCACAATTTGGAGGGAAAACCAAAATTTGAATTTTTTTACACTAGAATTTGAAACTTTTGTAGATGCTCTTGCATCATTATGGGGTTTCCCCCACGATCATGTGGAAGCTAGTCTGGTAGGCCAAAAGGATAGGATAGAGCATGAGATGTCAGTCTATCTTGGACTAAGAAATGGTATAGTGAATCATATTCTTCAAATTTTTATTTAAATATTCTTCTTACCCATTTCCTTGGGGGTAATGGGTAGAGGAAAAATTAAGCTTAAACCTAAAGCATTTAGTGAGCTCATACATCATGGGGTTTTGGAAGTTTAGGCCATTATCAACCATAATCGTAGTGGGAACCCTAAACCTAGAAATAAGTTGGTTTAAGACAAACTTGGTGATGTTCTTCCCACACATGCCACTGAGGGGCGTGGCTGCAACCCACTTCATGAAATAGTTAGTGGTAGTAATGAACTAATGATGGCCATCAAAAGAGGCAAGTTTAAACTCACTGATGAAGTCAAGAGCCCAAATTGAGAAGGGACAAATCATTGAGCTAGAGTATAAGAGATTAACTATGGAATTGATAGCATCCCCTATGACTTGACACAACTTACACTTCTTGGTGTACTAAACTACATCCTTAATAAGAGTAGGCTAGTAGTATCCCATCCTAATAATACAATGAGCGGTGACTTGCCCTCCTAGGTGGCTACCACAAATGCTCCCATGGGACTTATAAATTATGAGAGGGATATCCTTGGTCGAAAGGCACTACATCAACACACCATCAAGACCCCTCTTGAATAAGACACCACCAATAATGACATAGTAGATGGTGAGCTTATAGATCTAATATCATTCTTGTGAAGATGTGGTGGTGGAATAATATTGGTGTACAAGGTAACAAATAATGTATTAATAATAATCACACTTAAATAACTAAATATGGTTGACTAAGTAGACCATCTCATTAGGAAAGGTATTATCAACCATTTCGACATTTAGGTTAGGTAGTGAGAACTTAGCTAGTTGGTTAGCCACAACCAAGCCCGTAGTGGACTTTTGGTTAATGATGTGGAGGTCATACTCTAGAAGAAGCATGATTCACCTCAAGTCTTGCCAATAAGATGTGTCTTGTTGAGTAAGTAGTGAAGTGGATTAGATTAGAAAATCACATTGGTAGTCTAGTCCAACATGTAATGTCATAAATTATTCATGGTGAATATGAGAGAGAGGCACTAATACTCAACAAGAGAGTAGTTGAATTCAGGGCCAACTAGCATGCGAGAGATGTAATAAATAACTCTCTCCCTATTGGTGTCATCCTTTTTTCATAACATGCTCCCAATGGAATGATCAATGATATATGTGTATACGATGAACTAACACCCCTCAATGGGTGCCATTAAGATGAAAATATTATATAATAGATGCTTCAATTCCTTAAAACCCACTTGGACTTAAGCAAACCATAATAATGGAGTGTCCTTACATAAGAGACATGTGAGGGGTATGGATTTATGAGCATACTCCTCCAAGAAATATCTGAGAAAGCTGAGTCTTCCTAGGAAGGACTATAACTAGATGAGGTTATGTGGGGGAAGAATCTTAAGGATCTCCTTGATCTTTTTAGGATCCACTTCAATGCTCCTCTATGAGGTGATAAATCCAAGAAGCTTTCAAACTAAAATGCCAAAAACACAATTCTCAAGGTTGATACTGATGTGATACTCTTAGATATAGTCAAAGATGATTTTGAGGTCTTACACATGCTCATCCTGCTTATGGGATTTACCAAGGAGATCACCAACATAACACTCAACTATATTGTGGATAATATCATGGAAAATGTTTGTCATGGCATGCTGATATGTGGCCCCAACATTATTTATAATAAAAGGCATAACAGCATAGCATAAGGTACCCAATGGGGTAGTGAATTTCATCTTGTGTTGGTCTATGGGTGCAATTTAGACTTGGTTATAACCAAAGAAACCATTTATGAGGGACATGATCTCAAAACCAATGGTGGAATCAACAATCTAGTCTATCAAAGGAGTAAGAAATTTATCCTTTGGGTAAGCCATATTGAGATTATAAAAGTTGATACAAATTCAAATAGCCCCATTCTTTTTTAGAATGGGGACAATGATGCAAATCTATCAGGGATAGTCAATAGCTTGGATAAATCCAACTTGGATGAGTTTTTCAATCTCTTCTTTAACCAACTAGGAAACTTTAAGAGCCATAGGTCATTAATTTTAGTAAATGGGTTGGGTCCCATTATCCATAATGAGGTTATGGATGACTATGTTAGGATTTATGCCCTTCATATCAATGTATTCCCAAGTGAATACATTTAAAAATTTGTGCAAGAAGGTGACCAAAACATCCCATTCCTCAAGAGCAAGGCTAGCACTAATCTTGATGATCATAGGCTTTGTTGAAGTGATGAGGTTGATATCTTTAGATCCTTCAACATCCAAATCATTACCTTCATCAAAACACTCAGGCATGGGAGGAAGTGACTCATCTAACATGTCAGGTTCAATCAGCAGGACATTACCATAGGAAGGCCTAGGTTTAGTCTATATGTGAGAGAAATATATAAACCAAGGTGATCAAGGGGATAATGATACTTATAAAAATCCTATATGAGCTTGGTGTAATCCTTTCTCTCCTTGAACAAGTTGCATACCATAACATGAATGAAATATCATTTGAGATCAGACTTAGCCATTCTAGAAGTCTCAGTGGGAGATGCATGGAGAGAGCCGACACTCTGATGGATAAAACACAACACAAGGGGGAGCTCAACATCTGGAGAAACATCTTGGAAGAGATATCTTAAAATATATGGGATATCCTAGTGTCATGAAGTAGAAGAGGGGGTTAACTGATGCGTGATAGTCTTTGAAGGAGTGAACGCTGACTAGTACTCAACTAGATCAAAACATTCATCCTTGAGAAAGTGAGACTCAAAAATAGGGGGTGTATGAGAATCTATAGACCCCTATAAGGAGATAGTGAAAGCTTTCCCTAAGGGATTTATCTTTACATAGAGTAATTCCTAGGGATTTATATCAACTTCTAAGGTGTGAACCTTACCTTTGTGCATAAACTATGACATATAGAACATGGTCAAAGTGACAACCTGCATTGTAGTAGTCCAAGGATGGCCAAAATCATGTTATATGAAAGATAAAATTATAACACACAGAACTTGATTATGACCATCTTAGGGCCAAACTTGACCTAGAGCCTTACATTCCCCACTAATGCAACCATGTCATTTTTAAAACTAACGTAGTTATGTCAATAATCAGAGAGATTCTTCCAATTGATCCCAAGTTTATTGAACACATCCAAGGGCATGATATTCAACATATCTCCTTCATCGATAATACACTACTTGACATAGTAATCATCAACAAAAGTCTTGATGTAGAGAGGGAAATGAGCCCTATTTGTGAGAACTGAAGCATCTGGTAAAGAGGCCTGGTTGAAAGATAAGAAATGAAGATGAGGGTGATTGTGTGTTTCAAAGTTGAACAAAACTTTGATCTCATCATGTAGTGGATCCTCATGAGGGAAACCAAGCTCATCGAAGATGAGACCCCTTTACTTAGGACAAAGTCAAATAAGGCCCCAAATAGATATCCCATTAGAGAGGCCCTAAAACTCCTCTATGATGGAGTAAGGATGCTATATATCCTAGGGAGGAATGTTATACCTAAATTCAAATCTTACCTTAGGGTTTCTTACCCTCATGGGCTAGATAGGGGGCCCAACACTAATAATCTATCTAATAAGGTTAGTGGGCTAACTATAATATGTGTTGATAAATCACTTGTACCTAGTAGAGGCTATGTCAATAGAAATAACAACCTTCCTACTCTCATGCTTGGCTTTCCTTCTTAGGTTAGCCTAAGAAGAAGAGTTAGAAGAGGTGGAAGAGCAAGAAGGGGAACACAAGACCTTATCATTTGATTTATTCTTATTCTTCTTCTCCTTTATATCATGATCAGGTAGAGGTTACTTGAAATTATTCAAGTTATAGTTGGATTTCATAAGAGGATAACTCTAAGATGGGGGTGAGGCTTAAGAACTAGAATTTTGGGTGATATAATTGGCATCATCATACCCCATCATCTAATGGAAATTACAAAACTTGATGGGGTTATAAGGAAACACCATCCATTGTTTTGTTGTTCTTGATTCAAAATCCTTCTTTTTAGCTAGCTTCTTACTCAAAGCATTGACCTCATAGTTATCCTTCTTATCCTTCTTCTCAAGAGTAGAATCAATGACACCATCAATGGTCACATTAGGGTTGTGATCATGCAAAGAGGATGAATTTTAGGAATGGATGGGTTGCATACCCACCCACACCTAAAACACTTTGATCTTGAAACACTCATTAAAATCTTCATCATAATAGGTAGGTTCATGCTTGAGGACCTCAAGGTGAACCTCCTACCTCAATGCTCACGTGAACATATCATAAAGTTGGTCATTTGAGAACTTAGTTCTACATGTATGAATATTTGAACTCCATCTTTGAATCACCTTTGGCTCGAACCATGGAAGTGAGTGATTGGATGTTGAGGTTAAAGGTTCTATAGATATCAAAATATTGGAGGAAGTCATCCAGAAGGAGCTAAAAACTAAAGAAAGAATATATAAACAAATTTTGAAACTAGATAAGAGCTTCAAATCATAAAGAATGATAAAATAGCTTCAACATCATGCCTTAATCCTATTCCCAACCCATACATGCCATCATTAATGTCATGATATGCTCTATGGGACTGGAGTCCCATATTCCATTGAACTTAGGTAGTTTAGGGATATGAGTATGAAGGGGAATAACATGCACCCAAGTGGCTAGAGGATTCTGATGGAGATCCTCATAATCATAGTTGATAATACATTGGTAATGAACTCCAAGAGAGGGTTCATGATGGTAATGATGTTTCATACGCCCATAAGTATCACCATGACCATCACTGCAAGGAAGATGATGTCAAGGAGGATCCTAATAAGAAAGATGCTCATAAATGAAATCATCTCTTATAAAAGGTAGAGAATGACCATAGGATGTGTGATGTTTCCCATAAGGATGATGGGAAGATGTGGTATACTCTTATAAATGGTCATGATAACCAAGGTTTCTATGGTGATAGTCACATGCCATCACATGAGGGTTAACTGGTGGCTATTGATGCTCATGATATGCATCCCATAGATCTCATTTATAAGTGGCAATCAAAATTATCATACTCATTGAAAACTCTTAAATAAGGACTAGAAGGATGGGAGGAATCTCCAGGCTAGGGATACCTTGCCAAGTTAGAATAACTATGACCCATATCATGTATATGAGGGTGTTCTTAATCTAGAGTCTCTAACCAAGAAATAGGAAAGGAAATCACATGAGAATTGGTCAAAGCACTTGACACTAAGTAGGTGTAGGCTCTATTTCCAAAAGAAGCGTGCCACTAACTCCTAAGGGAGAAGGAAACACTTCATTCACATAAAGACATATACTACAATCATTAATGATTACACATAACTCCTTAGGCTCTTGTTACATAAGGAGATCCTCATCACCTTAAACTGGTGAATGAGGTGCAGTATGAGGCTAAGATAAAACATCCTCAAATGAATGAAGCTCAAACTAGTGAAAAAGAAACTATTTTTTTTGGTTATAGTCTTAGAAATCTTATTCCCTATCAAATGTGAGAGGGTGTAGACTATCATGTTAGGTTGAGGGAAGCTCCTAGGTCTTATGGTGTCTATGGCATTCCATTACAAATGTGGCTTGCTCATTAGTGAGCTTAAGGATGAGACCTTTAATCCATAAGGATTGGTATCCTAAAGGTGAGAGATCAGCCATGGATACAATGAAGCATGAGCAACATGGAAGACAACAAAAAAGGAAACTAATAGAGAACCAACTAGGAGAAAGACACAAAACTAAAGTAGGATAAAAAAACCAAGGTGAGATCCAAAACACAATTGAAATCAAAGCCTAACAACTAACAAAGGGGATTTGGATAAGAGATCTCTAAATGAGATAGAACTAATTTGAAAATTCATGTGAGGTCCTACTAGACATGCCAGAATGTAGCTCCAAGAATCTAAATGGAACCACCAGTTTTTGGTAGGGTGCTAAAGTAAACCACTAAGAGGCTAGAAGGCTTAGGGGTTCTATGGGCTATAAGAGGTCTATAGTGGTTATCTAATTTTCCATCTTACACCAAGATATGGATAGACTTGTAAACTAGGTTGGGGCTTGATTGAATAGGCACACAAAGTATGAAAATTACTCTAATAGGTCCAACCATAGTGAAGTAAGTAGCTACGACTAGACTACTGATTACATAAACAAAACGAGAACAACAATACCAAATGGGGAGAAATAATAGATGGAAATTAAATCTAAAAGCTAAGGCACTTTGAGGCCAAATAAAATATGTTTTAAGCATTAAATATGTTTCTAAGAAAGGGTTCAAGAGCATTCTTATTCTATATTTTAGTTATCCTTCCAAGTCAATACTATTGTTCTTTAATATTTCAATGTTCTAGTTTAATAAGAGAGAGAGAATGTTTAAGCAAGTTTTCTAGTTTGTTTTGAGCATGTATATCTCTACTATTCAATTAGGAAAGGTTCCAAAGAGATAAATGATATGAAACAAAGGAATATTTCAAGCAATGAAAGTATTATTTAACCATATACAAATGCAAAAAACTTTAGAAACTACTCTAAGCAATGCACAAAATAACTATTTCACTAAAATAGTTCAAACCCTAGCATATACACTACA
The DNA here is from genome assembly GCA_037957365.1 of Torreya grandis. NCBI lineage: Eukaryota > Viridiplantae > Streptophyta > Pinopsida > Cupressales > Taxaceae > Torreya > Torreya grandis. The sequence continues at coordinate 1,977,095 of JARHVA010001065.1, read as the reverse complement.
CAAAACAAAGGAATTTCACTTTTCATATCAAATTTCTCTCAAATCAAGATCAAAGATGAAGTGTAGATGTTCTACCAACCAGGAATCCAAGCTAGGAAGCAATGCAGGAGGAAGACTAAGTTATGTGCAAGTTGAAGTCCAAACCAAAATCCAAGAGAAAAGGAGGAGGTGAAGTGAGAACTTTTAATTGTGTAAGAGCTCCAACCAAGTGAAAAAATTAGGCGAAATGCCAAATGTATAATCTTGGGATCAAACCACAAGGAATCATGAAAAATTGATAGAAGTAATGGAGTCTCCAAGTAAGTGTGTAGCAACATATGGGATCTTCTATCCCCAATCAAGCACATGAGTGCCAAGAATGAATCAAAAGAGGTTTAAGAAGGCATGAGAGTCAAGAAAGTGAATAAGAATCAATAGAGAGATGGAATGAGAATAAGAGGGTTCAAATTAATGAGAAAAAGACATATATCCCCACCCAAATCCACTAAATGACCTTAAAATAGTTGTTTTTTACCATTTGGATTCATATTTTCCCTTTTAGACATGTTTTACCCAGGTCATGGCCTAGGAAATGAACTTGGTGAAGGAAACATGTAGCCTAGGTTGTGGGTTTCCTTCACACAAGCCATGACCTGGGTCAAATAGGGCCCTAGGCTGGTCAACAAGTTCCCAAGAGCCCTTGAAGGGTCTTTAGAAGGCTTGTCTTATGTGAAAAAGTGTTAATATGGACTAGGGATGTATGGGGGTAATAATATGATGAGAGAGAGGTCTAAACAAGTGGCATATGTCTCAAAGTAGGATGACCAGGGTCAATAGTCTGCACGTGAGTTGATGTGTAATAATAAGGAGTAGGGTCACAAGAAGTATGATTACACTTTGTTTCCCTAAACTTCTTATTTATGTTTGACTGTGTGTGTACAATTGATGCTAGCAATAGGCATAGGTTCTAAAATAACTTGTCCTTTTAGAAACTAACCAGGGAAGTGATTCCTAAAAACCAAATAAGATTTCTTTTTTTCCTACCCTTCCCTCCTTTTTGTGTTTTTTTGAGATCTACCCACTCTATATTAGCAACCAACCACCCATATAACTTGTATAGAGATTCACTACCCTTATTAGGAACCACATCTCAATCCAAAAAACCTAGTCAATAACCTACATGCCCTACCAACTATTCCATCAATAGGTTGTAATAGACCACATATCTACAACTTGTGCCTTAGAGTGGAGTTTACCTCCATTGAGATCCTAAAACATTAGAAGCTACCTTATTAAATATTTAGTGTGCATAAAACCCACATCAACACAAAGTATCTAACTTACCATAAAAAACCCTCAGGGGCTCTACATCCAATACCTCCTTGGTGATCATCCCACCTTTCAGGAATAAAGGTGCCCATCTATGTTCACTCCACTGGGCTGCATAGACCTTAGTCACTCCAACATCATCCACATCTAGTACCTCCATCTCAATATCATGCTCTATCAATGCCATATGATCTAACTCAACAATCAATGGTCTTAGCCTACTACTTGGCTTCACAAGAGCTCGAGAACTCCTCAACCATACCACAAGTGTTGGGGGCACATCTTATACAACACAAAACTTTTAAGTAACCCTCTCATACTAAAAATAACCACATACATTATCCTAGTAGTCATGTATCCAACAACTAACCCAAATCTACCTAGACTATGTGTTATCTTTAGGCCACCCCTGATAACCCTTGTAAGTTCTCTAGACAATATCCCATGCTTTCAAATTGTCTAGTAACTACCAATAATATGCAGTATTCCTCATTAATGCATGACTTATCCTAGTCCATCTCTCTAAAAATACATGTGGATGACACCATCCACCCTATATATGTGCAACTGGATTACTCATAGATATGTGCTCATATGCCCAATAATGTAATAACATTGATGCATTGATACCTCTGCCACTGATCTCCTACTTAAAGTGGTGTAGGTGTATGTATAAATGAGACAACATGGTATGACCCAAGATTAATGTTGCCATGATGCTCAATGTCATAAATTATCTCATGCATTCTATAAGAGATAAAAACACCACTCCCATCCATAACAATAAATTATGAAAACAACACAACTATACATTTATATAATCATGGAATATCAGCCATAACAATTAGGGTCAATAATATGTCACTCTGACTACCTATGTGATGAGTCCTCACCACTATAATAAAAAATTACCTAGATTCCCAGTATATAGCTAAAGGACTATTAGCCTCCTATAATACATCCCATTTCCAAGAGATTGGTAAACATATGATCTGATATACATCCTCTAATGTCATAGTCATCTCACCTATATGTAGCCAAAATGTACATGTGTTTACTTTCCACCTCTCACATAATGCAATGATCATATGTTTATCTTAAGGCATAAGATCTAGGAAAGCAACATGTCACATGTCTTCTCTCTCGATTACCTATATCTATGCATCAAATAAAGGTAAACCTTATATAGTCTCCATCATCTTACTTGTATATAACTCCCAAATATAGGCATCAACCTAAAAAATTTCAACCAAATCTAACATTAGTAAAATAAAAACTAATACCATCAATCAATAATAAGCATCAATAATTAGTCAACCATACTAAGAATTATATCTAGGGCCTATTGGACACTAGTAGTACCTAAAGGACAATAGTGTTAGATAATAGTGTCAGGTTATGGATAGTAATGCCAACCTCTCCAAAATAACCCAAAAATAGTTATTTTTCAACAAAACCAGTAAAAAATCCAACAAAAATGATAAACATAGGAAAAAATTTAGGTCCCTTACCAGGAAAACCTCTTACCTGACCTGAATCCATGCCTCAACTTCCTCATACCATGATAAACTAGCATCTCATCTCTTCAACATGTTTCTCTCTCTTAGACTCAAAACTCTTTCCATTCAAATGAGGAAAATGAATTACCAATGATTGAAAATGACCTATTTAAGTCATAACTTACCCAATTCCACCTTATTAAGGTTACCCTTATGGGATAATTTTAGTAATTAATACAACTCTCTTATTATTTCCATGTCTCAAGAACTATAGCTCTGATTCACAAATCACTTCTTGTACATGGGACTTGATACAGATATGCTATGTACCATATTGGTAAAACCAATCCCATCATCATTTTCAAACCTATAAAATGACAAAAGTAATCAAATAATTACTAAAAAATGCCAAGATCTAAAACAATAACTTATAATTAATTCATATTAAATGACTTAAAATAATTACAAACCCAAACCATGATTAAATAAGCCTCAATTCAGAAATTAGAGTTGACATGAAAAAATTTGAAAAAACTAAAATCTAAAAAAAAACATCTATTTTTAGTAGCCTCTATTTATAGTAAGTTTTGCATGCAAGCATACGCATCTCTAAAAATCTCCCTAATACTCTAAACACTATAATTAGACTATGGTATGAAATTCAACTAACTTTGACATCCAATTCTAAAAATATACAATTTATAAAAATACAAATTCCCTAAAAAAGTCATTAAATGTTAATTTTGGACCCTTAGATGATCACGTATGGCCTCCAAAAAATATCAAAATCAAATTTAAGTAGATAAAGTGGCTTAACATAGCATCAATTTTTTTGAGATGGTCATTTTGGTGTGTGGAAGAGCTCAAACGGAGCTATGGGTCAAAAGTTGTGGCCTCTAGAAGATCGGCCTATTGTTTTACATCAATTTTCAATCCTAAAAAATGACAAAAGTGATCAAATTACGTTAACAATACAATATACCAAGAATCTATCCAAATACACACTAAATTATCAACTCAAATATAATCAATACTCTATTCAAACCTAATACAACATCACAACTACCAAGTAATACCATCACAATCAATCCTTACCACTTTTGGTTACATATCCTCATCACAATCTCAACTCTCTCATTAAAAGTGGGGAAATATGCATAAATTTTTGTAGACATACATAGTTATATTTAGATTTCATAGACACATGGGTCTACATAGGTTTACACTGGCATTCAGATGCATAACTTATTCATATATATAAATACATAGGTCTACAAAAGGTTTACACAAGCATTAAAATGCACAACTTATTTAGATATATAAAGACACAAGTCTACATAGGTTCACATAGACATTTAGAGTCATATATTTTTAGATATATAAACACATAGGTCTACACAATTTTACATAGGCATTTGGATATACAAACACATGGGTATATACAAGTTCACGCAGGCATCCATAGTCACAAATTTTTATATATATAGACACACATGTCTACACAGGCATTTAGATATAAAGACAAATAGGTATACATATATTTTCATATGTTTTTGGATATACATACACACATGTTTATGCATATTTCACATGTTTTTAGATATATAGATGCATAGGTTTACACAGGTTTACATAGATTTTCATAGGTTTTTAGATATACAAATTCACAAGTCTACATATGTTTATGCAAGTTTACACATGTATTCAAACATACTTTTTATGTCAATATAAAACTTTAACATAGGTATACTAGTTCATTTTGATATTCAGATACACAACTACATCTCTTAGATATTAGGATTAAGGGGCATGATGCATAATGCATGTCCTTGGTCCTTATTTTCATATTTATTGAGTTACACCAGTATCATCTCCAATATCATCACCAAGTTTTCACTAGTTTGGGTCACAGGACCATCTACAATGGTTGATCCATAGCATTACACTAGACCCATTTTACATTACTCAAATTTAAAGTGGGGATAAGCAAGCCTTTTTTCTACACACATTCAACTTACATTAATTAGATTTAGAGTGGGGGAAATCAAGCCTTGTTATCCACACATTCAACTTACATTACGTAGATTTAGTGTGGGGGAAAGCGAGCCTTGTTTATGTACACATTTAATTTACATTACTCAGATTTAGAGAGGGGAAAAATGGGCCTTATTTCTCCATGCATTCGGTTTACATACTCAGTTTCAATACATGGGGAATTCACTCCATATGCCTTCCCTTCACATGTTACACTCCAGTTCTTATCCCCTTCTATGGCTAAGAAGTGGAAAAAAATCAAGATTATATTTGTATAGGTAAGTACAAGTATGCATTTCTATTTTCTTTTACTCTAGTACTTCCATTTCATTGCATTACTAAAATAAAAGGGGGGGAATGTAAACAACCAAATTTGGTCAAGAAACCATAAGTAATATGTCTTTTATTACTCTTCATACAAGGGTATTAGTGATGGTTATAGTCCTTATTTGCATGGCCATTTTGAGTCTTTTTATGTTTTTTGTGTCTTATTTTCCATGTTTGTGATATCCTTAATAGTCATATCTCACATTTTACTAGTCCCAGGGCCCCCTAATCTATCATCCCTGATTTTTGATCTATTTTGAGACTTAGTACATTAGCACCACTTTCAGGATAAAAACACCACATGATACTACTATCCACTTATGGATTTAGTGTTCGATGGGCCCTTTCACCCATGTTTGAGTCCTAACCCCTCTATGACCTTTCTTTGATATTTTTTATATCTTTTTCGTGACTTGTCAACCAATAAACAAGGTATTATATTCATAGCAAATATCTTCTTATATAAAGAGCCTCACAAGGCATTTTACATCTAGCACTTACTATCTTGGCACTTATTTGCATAAAATCAACCAATAGTACAACTCAAATACTCTACATACTACTCAAATTTCACACCTAAACTTTTTCATGCTTGATCAAATAAGGGACTATGTGAAATTCATTCTAACATATCTTGAAAGTTGATGATATACATTCCCTGAAGGGAAACTACGTGTGATCTGAGACTCATAGCATTGGGTTTAATGTAGGTATTAGCCAAGATAATAGAGTTTCTATAGCACATGATCGTAACATCCCACAACCTAATTTTTCCTTTCTTTTTACATTTGATTAGTTTATTATTTCATGTGTGTAGGTATTCATTAGGGTTTGGAGAAGAATCAACCTAAATAGTGACACAAACAACATCTCACATGACATAGAATCACCTACATGACCTTCATAAACCCCTATAGCTTCCCTAAAATTTACACAGTCACTACAAAAAGGACACTAGTTCTAGAATTGTACAATACCACCACATGGCACTACTATCCTAAAGGGGGTGCTACTGTCTAGACCCAGATCTTGAAAAACAATTAATAGATGAAATTTTCCTCCATGTATGACCAAACTTTTTTAGTATTTTGATTTGTGAAAAACTCTATGTATATATAGATAAGTTCATTTTATCTTTGTACTTACTATTTTGGGAAAGTTCCATAGAATCAATAAATTTTAATTTTATTCTAGCTTAACAATAGACATAACCCTTTAACCAAACATAGGAACTACTTATGTAAAATCCTAAAAGGTTAAAATACTTTTATTCTTGTGAATACTTCTTCCTAGTATTAAGTGTTATTATAATGTGTTTATTTTCATTATATTACTCATATCTCTTTTGGCACTTTAGTCTTTGCATTATGCTTTTTTGCAAGACCCTTGAGTTGTTCTTCCTAGCTACATCTCATTTTTATTATTATTCTCTAGTTGATTTTTTTTCACATCTTCTTGTGGAAAAGTGTGAGGTGACCTATTATTTTTGGCAAGCTTTGGTAATTTCCTCTTCTTGCTTGGTGCTTCCTTGTATCCTCTTGCATCTTCCTTATTAGACCTCTCTTAATGTTATTAGTACCTACCTTTAGGAATGGTACTATTATTTTTACCTTCAGTGTTTACTTTTCCTAGGAAATCTTGCAAGCCAATAATAAAAATCATTTACATAAAAAATTAACCATTTGATAATGTTAATTTTTTAAAATTATTTTCACCTATTTGGGTTGAAGGCTGATTAAATGCCTTAGCCTACCTTGAATAAAAATATGAGAAGCCAATGAATATTTCATAGAAGTAGTAGAAAACATAACAATAAGAAACCCTATTACATATTTTGGCTACATATGGGTAATAACAACATATGTTTACCAGGTTTATCTACATATGGTGCATATGAATATCTTTCGTAGCCTCATCATCTTATTATCTTCATGGCCCATAATCTATAATTTCAAAACATAAGAAAAAGTAATATATCAGTAATCGATACCCTATCTATATACAAATAAGTAACACAAAATTGATGACTTACATGACAATGGTAAACATAACCTAATTTTTCATTTGTGTAACTATTCATAAATGAAACAAGAATCATATCACCATAAAAATTCACTTTTTTTGTAAACCTGTTAATTGAGCTCCTTTCTTACATTATGTATGATAAACAGTCCAAGGTTGGGATTCACCTTAGTAAGCAATATATAATTTTATAATTTCAACATGAGAGCACTATGCACATAATTCCTTTAACATTTAAAACAAATTATAGGTTTTCCCCCATGATTTATCCTAAAGAAAATTGTTATTCCTATCCACTTTTTAGAAAATACTACCATCTCATGGAATGTTGAAATGCATTTTTGTTGATGTGAAAAATCCAAGGATTGTATCATGGTTGAAGACCCATTTTTAATCACACATCAACAAGCAATCCACATTGAATATAACAAGAAGAAAATGCTTTCTTTGAGTTATGAGAAAAAATGCTTTTTTTTTTTCTTTTTTCAACTGCATTTACGACCCTGCCAATAAAATGCTAGTGTGTCAGTCATGTGGTAGTTAGACAAAAATAATGTTGCATTCATTGCCAATAGAAAGCCTCCATACCCAAATCATCTCCAAAACCAAAGATATGCTCTTCCTTAAGGGGGAGTAAAAAAATAGTTTTACCTATACAATATTGATTATCACATCACCATAATGCCCACTTATGATGCTCCTTCCCTATCTTTATTTTCAAATTTTATTATTCTTGAATATACTAATAACACATTTATAATAAATATTTTTATCATGACTGTAATAGGTTTTGTATTTAATATTTATTAAAAAATAATTTAATGTATTTTAAGTTGTTTCAAAATGTTGAAAAAAATTAAAAATTCAATTAATATAGAAGATAAAGTATTTCATCCACACATGATAATAGGAAAAAACATTCATGTAGGGTAAGATGATACTAGTGAAAAATGCTCATGTATCAATGAAAATTTAACGTGATTTAAGATTCAAAAAATAATATTTTTTATTTATTAATAATCCTTAAAATAATATCATAAATCCAAGACAATGATTCCCATATAAAATTTTAAGGAAATATTAATAACTATGGAATAACATTTTGCCAACTAAATTTAGACAATTTTCACCTTTAACACTAGAAAAAATTTAAGCATTGAAAAAACAAAAATACTTTACCAATACAAAGAATCCTTGATCTATCCACCATATTTCTTTACATGTTGAATATACATAACTTTGTAGTTTCTACAAGTGTCTTATAGGGAGATGACAATTTAGTGACAATTAAACGAGCATATCATTTTCAAAAATTATAAAAAAATATTTCACTACCACCCAAAATATTAAGGTACTCTTGCTACATGGTAGCTCTTGTTTTGTTAGTGCTTTATATTTGGTGGATTTTATCCTCCATTTTGATAAATTTTTTCATTCTTGTGTGCATTTTTCCACCTATTATTTATTTGATTGTATTTTGTAACATATTTTTTGTATGTTGTTTTTATTTCATTTGGTAGCCAATCTAATCTATTATTACACTAAAAAAGTTAATGATTTGAAAGAGAGACATCAAAGGTTTTTTTATTTACTAGGGTTTCTTCCATGCACACCATTTAGTTGGCCCTTGATTTTCTATCACTCCATCTTATGTCATACCACAACCCTTAGGTTGCCTTTAGGACTTGCATTTATTACCTTTTAAGGTTTCTCACTTTTGGATGAGACCAACCTATTTAATGACTTCTCATTCCCTCTTGACTATTTCAACTACAGAGAAGAATGACAAAACATTGAGCAATGGCCTCCAACAAGCACCCAAGTAAGTTTATACTAAAGTTATATTATGAGGTAACTCTTTAGAACCTGATGGTATTTTGCCTATACCATAATTTAACTCTGTGTGTCAATGGATAAAACAATTCTTTTTAATTAGATATTTTGTTGGTTGAATTCCCTCTAAAAGTATACTTAGGTCTTGGGTGCAACCTCACTAGAAAACTCATAGCATTAATCTAGAGAGCATCTAAAATATGACCAAGGGTTTTATCTATTCTATTTTACTAACCCTTCCCATGTAAAAGGTATTCTTCATAGGTCTACCACTTAGTATGTTAAGAGATTACTCATGGTTCTCTCCCCTTGGACACACAGCTTTATTATCTAAGAGCACACTACTCTTAAATTACCAATTTAGGTTAAATTTCTAGGTCTTTTACTCCTTTACTATCATTTTATTCACCATATATCTTCTTCCATAGGTTAAGTTATCTACCATAATCAAAATAGGTTATACTCAGACTATAGAAACGAGTTTGTGTAGAAGTAGACATTTCTTGGGACCTCAAGGAGTTTGTAGAAATTCAAGTGAGGATATGAGACACTCCAAATGAGTACTGTATATCAACTTTCCCAACACTTATTTTCAATACCAAGCCACATACCATAAGATTTGGGACTGCCCCCTTTAATTAGCCCATAAAAATGCATCCAACCAGTCATCCTCTTCCACTAAGCCCTCTATGAAAGATAGAAAAAATCTAGCTAAGGATAGATGGACTACAGTAGGAAAGAATAATAGCCACACCAAAACCACAATCTCTAGCAAAACTCCTAAAATAGGTAGTTCATTGACATGTAATGGCATGTAGGAACAAGTTCCTATTGATAACCCTAAAAGTATTATAAAAACTAAGCATCTTCAATACCCCTCTTGATACCAATGTTTTATCCCAAGTCTTGAGATTCCTTTGCTTAGTTCTTCCATATTTTTAAACTCACAACCAATCACTCTTCCACTTCCTGCTTGATGGAATGCACCCAAATGCTCTTGCATCTCTCCTAGGAGGTATGATGAGATAGAGGAAGGAGAGTATTAGGTTGACCCTACTATGAGGAAATAATTTGATAATTTTTTAAGTGTCAATAATGGACATTTTTTTTTATAGAATCGGTATGATGACTTAGAAGGCATAGACTCTAAGGATATGTCTCTTGACACCTGTCATCTATGAACTACTTTTTGTGGAATGTTTGGGGTCTTAAATATCTAAAAAATAAGTTTGATATGCATGATTTCAGAAGATATTTTACTGAGATGGACATTCTTTATTTGTAATAAGTTAAGGTGGTGGATTTTTTATTAACGATGGTCAGTAATTCCATCTGGAATGATAATATAATCTTTCATAACAATCATGAAGGAGGATGTGGAAGGGTGATCACATTTATTTCTCTAAGGTGGCAACTATACTTAGTAAAATCTAACATGGACCCCACCAAATAATTAGTGTGCACCATTTTTAGCATTGAATCCATTCCTTTAGATTTATTAATATTTATGCCTCAAATGATGCCATTGAGAATACCCATTTATGGAAATAGATCATGGATGATCTCTCTGATACTCATTAGGTTATATGTGGTGACTTTAATATGGTGGTGTCTCTTGAAGACAAAATGAGACACTTACCAATGCATTTCATAGTTGGCAAAAGGGACACATGGTACTATATGTGCATTAAATGGGGATTTTATGATCCTAATCTAATCTACTGGCATATAAATGGAGTATGATACACCTAAAATAATCTCAAGGAGGGCTCCACTTAGATTTTGAAACACCTAGATAGGGTAATGATGTCTACTCAACCATATTTTTCCTTTGATAATGGTTTTTTTCCTCTAGTGTAGGAGCTTTTAGATTTTAGGATTTATGACCACTCCCTCATTTAGTTTCAAGTGACATGGAAATTCATGAAACCCAAAGTCTAAAAAATCCAATTATTTATAAATACTTCTCTAGTCAAGCATGGGCCCATATTGGCACACATTCATAGAGTTTGGAACTTGGATCCCCATCCATCCCAATAATCTAGTTGGATTCTTTAATGGGATGATGCCATCAAAATGACCTCTCACTTTATACAAATCTATGATTGCTAAATTGATAAACTTTGAATAAAATATTACTTTACTACTTCTTCATAGCTTATCCATGAAACTTTACCACTAGAAAAAATATCCCTTAAATGAGATCTTGTAGGTCAGACTCCCTTGCAATATCATATCTAGATAGAAGATAACTACAACACTCGGGGAACTCAAGTCAAAGCCAGGATCCACTAGCTCAAGATAGGGGACAAATATTCCAAAGAAGTTTTTTAAATAATATGAGCCAAAAACTCAAAGCAAGAAATCCAAGTTATCTTTGATGCTAGCAAGAGACTATCGGAGACACCACAAATTATTCAAGCTTTTATCCTCCATTATCAACAAGTGTTCAGATTTCAATCTTCCTCTATAGAGCATGATATTTCCCTTCAGTAGTGTCTCATTATGGTGCCTTGAAAACTCAATCCCACCCAATGGGTGGTTTGTGATAGGATAATAATTGTGGATGATCTACATGAGATGGTGTCTCACATGGAAAATGACAAATTTCCAAGCATTGATGGTTTTCCTTGTGAATTTATAGAACCCTTTGGGATTTTTTGGGTACTAATTTGCATCATGTTTATCAAGAGGTATTTTTAACTCACTCTCTAGGAAATAATATAAATAAAGGAAACATTAAATTCATACCTAAATAGGGGGATCATGAATTGATCTATAATTGGTGGCTAATCACCCTTCTAAATATTTCTGAAAGATTTTATGTATACATATATATAGCAATAGATAGGGTGAGATCTAGAAGTGTAAATGAATAGGTAAATCATATGAGACAAATGACATAGATATTTTAAAGTGGGAAAACCTTGAAGGGGTAAAAAATCCATTATTAATATTCAATAATTGAGAGACAATAATCACAATACAAATTATTTTACCTTCTCACTTCTTCACAGAATGGCCTTCACAAAACTCATAGGTTAAATATGATAAAAATAATTCATATTCAGATGTGTATTCAAAATAGGTGTAAAACCCTATTTTATAGTGAAATTCTAAGGGAGGTGACTATTATAAAAATAATGGGTCCATTCATCCCGATAAAGTCATTTAATTAAATTTTAGTAACTCATTAAATAATTATAACTTTATTATTTATTTTTACAAATTTTTCACCTCGTGTTAATAAATAATATATTATTATTGAATAACTTTACCAAGGTTAAGTGTTAATAAACCCACTTAGGATTAAATTATCTAACACTCTCCCTTAATGCTAAGTGGGGATAAATGTCATAGTCACCTTAGAAAATAATTATACTATATACAAAAATTTGAAGATTTAAAAATTTTCATCATGCCAAATGCCACCTTTTGAAATAAAAAGAATTATAATCCATAAACTACTCAAAAGTAAGTTTAGGTTAGCATGATTATGAGATTATATCTCACTATTTCTCATAAATAATCACTAAGCATATTTGGATCTTTTTATAACATAAGGACCTCTATTACAAATTATGCTTTTAAATGTATTGAGGTACACAAGTAAAACTTTCTCAAAGGATTGAGGCTCACATTCATACATAGTCATTAATGCATGATAAGAATATTGATTTATAGTTAATTTATTAAGGTTATCAATATTAGAAGATTGAATTAGAGATTCTATCTATTTAAGTCTTTTAGATTAAACATGAAACTTAGAGAGTTTCTCAAACTCTAGGTTATCTATAACTAGAAAAACTTCCTCAATGGTATCCATTTCATCACAAGGAGAAACATGAAAGTCAAGTTTATCAATAGAATAACATTAAGAAGGATCCACATAGGGTTCACACAATTTTTTTTTTTGAGAATAAGAACATTCATATTCTTAATGATCTGATGTTTAGAGGAATCATACACTCTAAAACCTTTTGTATTACCTTCATATCCTATAAAAATGCAAGAATAAGAAGTGGGGTCAAGATTCTTCCTCTTAGTTTTAGGGACAAATATAGAAGCATGACTACCAAAAATCCTAAGATGAGCCACACTAAGTTTATTCTTAGTTCACATTTCTAAAAGGATAGAAAGATGCAAAGATTTGGTAGACACTCTATTCAGAATATGAACAAAAATGTTCATGGCTTTGACCCATAAAAATTTAAGAGCTTTTATAGATTGAAACATAGTCTTAGCCATTTTTATGATGATACAGTTTTTCCTTTCAACAATACCATTTTGTTGAGGGGAATAGGGAATTTTTAGTTCCCTTTAAATACCACAACTAATAAAAAAATAATCAAGTTATTTACTAACATATTCTCCATAATTATCAATTCTTAATCTCTTAATAAAAAAATTAGATGTAATTTTAACATAAACTTTAAATTCTTTAAAGTCAGATAAAACATTAGATTTATTTTTAATGAAATAAGACTAGATTATTTTAGTATAATCATCAATAAATGTAATAATATATAAAGAATCATTAAGAGATACAACTTCAAGAGGTCCTAAAACACTATGAATTAAATATAAAATATGAGAAAAATTTGCATTATGATTCTTGTGAAAGGGGTTAGTATGTTGTCACGTAAACAACCTCACAAGTTTCATGATGAGAGGGGATAAAAGGAAGTTCAACAATAAGATTTTTCATAGACATATCATGTAAACTTTTAAAATTAACATGTCTTAATCTTTCATGCCATAATTTAAATTAATTCTTATTATGCAATGAAATTAAACATGCAATAGGAGAGAAGATTTATAAACCATTCTTTTGAATACTTTCATCAATAAAGGAACCGGATTGATTTCTAATGAACCAACTATATTTAAACAATGTTACCATAAAATTATCATTAGTAAGTTGAGAAAAAGATATAAAATTATTTTTAATCTTAGGTACATAGAAAACATCATTAATAATAATATTTAAAAATTTTGATTTTTCTTATTTAAGTACTTTTAAAAAATAATTATCTCCCAAGTAAATTCTTTCATAGATATCTCTAGAATCACATAAAGTATCAGATAAGCATGTCATATGGTGTGATGCACCATTATTTAAAATTAATTAATTCTCATTACAAGCACATAAAGTAGCATATAAAGCAATAACATTTAAATCTTGATTGTTATTCTAAGATTTTGATTCCTCTGTTTGTTTTGATTAGTTTTCTTCCCTTTATTATTTTTATAAGATTGATTGTTAATTATATCATTATTTTTATAATAGGTTTCCTTTTTATGATCAAATTTATCACATAAATTTTAATTTTTATTAAATTTTAGTGTATGATTTTTTTATTATCAGATTTTTTATTCTCATATTTGTTTTTAGTAGAAATAAGAATAGATTTATGATTTTTAGTATTATCATTAACATTATTTAATGTGAGAAGTGATTGAGTGACATTTTAATTAAAATAAATTTGTCATAATTTGCTATTCTTGAATTAGGAGAGTAGATAAAGTAGTAAGATCAGAGATATATTGCTCAGTTTGATACTTAGAATTCAATATTGAAATAAAATTTCTAAATTTTTCATGAATATTTAATTGAATGATAAAATAAAGAAACTGATATTGAATCAAATTACAATTATATTCATCTAAGCTTTAATATTTTTAATTTTAACAAAAAAATTAACAACTTTTTCATCACCCTTCATAGGTGTAGTTAGCAATTCAAAGATTAATTTAATGATATTTGAAAGGTGAGTGCCTTCATGAATGGACTCAAAAAGCTTATAAGCATCGCTAAGAAACTCCTGATTACAAATGTGGAGAAAGAATTCATCCTTAACACTCCTCAAGATAATGGACAAAGCTTTCTAAATTTTTTATTGAAATGCATTGGTAAGCTCAGGGGTTATATGTCATTCAGAAGAGGCTTTTTTAGTGTCAATAATAATATTATATAATTTATAGGTCATCAATTCAACTTTAACATGAATTTTCCATATATTGTAATTATTTTCATTAAGCATTTGAGATTTATCTAAAGAAAAATGAGGTGAAGCCAAGCTTCCCTTTAAATAAGACAGTAAACAAGTACTTAAAAATAAATATTTTTTAATGTGAGTTTAACTCAAGTTTATAAAATAAGTTAAATCAAAAGTAAAAATATATTTAATTACATAATTTAGATGCTAAATAATATAAAAAATTAAATTTAAAATGCACAAATCTAAGTGTCAAAAAAGTCACACTCAAAATGACCGTCTAAGCATTATTATTAAAATGGTGTAAAAAAAATAATAAAAAACTTAAACATAAAATTGGACCACTCTAATGTGTCCAGAACGTGCCAAACCCTGAAGATTGACTAGTTACGTGGCTATGCTTGCCTAGATTTTGACTAAATCAAATGTTGCATGAAGGTCGATAAGTTTACTTAGGGTTTTGAATGCATGAAACATAGCATGCAAACCAAGATTTGAAATTTAAATTAATTAAATTTGAAGTTAATTTCAAAAATAAAAAATAAAAATAAAAATAAAAATAAAATTAGGGGGATTTGAACACAAGACCTCCCTTGTGACAAGCTTTTAACAAAATGAAAGTTACCAACCCTTCTAAGAGTTTACTTGAGAGTTTACATGCATTAATTTAAATTTATATGTTTTTATCTAATTTTTTAAAAATAAATAAATATATTATGTGTATGTAAATAACATAAGTGAAAAAAAATAACTTTTTAGTAATTCTTTTTTTTTTTTTTCAAAGGTGGGGACCTGAGTTTTAAAAAAGAAATTAATAAATGATTTATTTTTTTAATAATTTTTTAAACCTATATGATTTTTAAAAAAATACCTATAGATCATGGTTGTCTTGTAGAATTTTAAGAGCTTAGATCTCCTTGTACAAGTCTCAAATTTGTTTGAAAATTTAGCAACTCTCTTATTTTTATTTGATAAACACAACTAGACCTTCAAAATAATTTTTTTGATGAAGAATTAAATATTTTAAATTATCCAGATTGAAGTATGGTGCCCCTGTAAATGTTTGGAAGAGTTTAGAAACTTATACAAGCACCCAACATTTTTGAAATCTATTTGAATCTTCTAGATTTTTTTAATAATGAAAAAAAATAAAAAATTAAATTTTAACTAAAAAATTAATTTTTTCGAGTTTTTATAGACATGGGCCATACACCAGGGTAGTGACATCTCAATATTTTAATAAAATTATTTGAATATATCAAATATTGATATTTAATTCAATATAATTTGCTTGTCAAGCTTCTACACTCCACAGACTTTGATACCATGAAAGATTTCATGTACACACACACACACACACACACACACACACACACACACACACACACACACACACAGAGGATGAGATCTAGAAGTGTAAATAAATCGGTAAATCATATGAGACAAATGACAGAGATTTTAAAGTGAGAAAACTTTCAAAAGGTAAAAAACCTACGAATGATATGTAATAATTGAGAAACAATAAGCCCAATACAAATTCTTCCACCTTCTCACTTCTTCACAAAACTCATAGGTTAAATATGATAAAGATAATTCATATTCAGATGTGTATTCACAATAGAGGTAAAACCCTATTTTATAATAAAATTTCAAGGGAGGTGACCATTATAAATATAATGGGTCCATCAATCTTGATAAAATCATTTAATTAAATTTTGGTAACTCATTAAATAATTATAAATTTATTATTTATTTTCTCAAGGTTTTCACCTCATGTTAATAAATAATTTATTACTATTATATAATAATTTTACCAATGCTAAAAGTCAATAAGTCCACTTAGGATTAAATGCTCTAACACTCCCCCTTAATGCTAAGTGGTGATAAATGTCATAGTCACCTTATAAAAGAATTATACATGTATAAAATTTGAAAGATTTAAAAATTTTCATCGTGTCAAAAACCACCTTTTGAAACAAAATGAATTATAATCCATAAACTACTCAAAAATAAGTTTAGGCTAGCATGATTTTGAGATTATATCTCATTGTTTCTCATGAATAATCACTAAGCATATTTGGAGATTTTTATAACATAAAAACTTCCATTAAAAATTATATTTTTAAATGTATTGGAGTACATAAGTAAAACTTCCACATGAAGTTTACTTAAATCACATAACTTTCACATGAAGTTTACAATGCTTTACAATGAGAAGAAGTATAGAGAAGGAGAAGAAACATATGGCCATCAGGAAGTGGCATTGTCATGTACACGTCTCCTCAATGGTAATTTTAAGAGGCCTAACATTTTATGAAATTAACAAAACTTGGTAGCACCAAGTGGTTTTGTGAAGATATCTACCACTTGTTCATCTGTAGGATAAAATTGTAGATTAATATCACCATTGAAGACTTTATTTTGGATAAAATACACATGAACTTCAATATGTTTAGTTATTTGGTGTTGCACTAGATTTTTCACTAAAGATATATAACTTTGATTATCACAATGAAAGATGGTGCTTTGAGAAACATCCAAATGAATTTCTTCTAATAACCTTCATATCCACATGGATTCTTTAGTAGCTTCCATAGTACTTTTGTACTTAAATTTTGTAGAAGAAAGAGAGACAGTAAGTTGCTTCTTGCTGCTCCAAGTGATAACATCTGCATTAAACTTAAACACATATCTAGAAATAGATTTGTAATCTAAAATATCACCAACATGATCAGCATCACAATAACCATATAAATTAGCATTATCAATGGAAAAATAAAATAAAATAAAATGAACTATTCCTTTGATATAACAAAAAATTCATTTAGCTAATTTTTAATGATCCAAATATAGATCCTATATAAATCTAGAAGCAACACTAACAACATAAGAAATATCTAACCTAGTAATGGTTAGATAAATCAAACTTCTAATAAGCTATCTATACAAAGTAGGGTTACCTTTTTCATATGCATGTTTAGGATCAATTTTAATACCAAATTCAATAAGAGTAGAAGAAGATTTAAAATCAAGCATGTTAAATTTAATAAGAAGGTTATGTACACACTGAGATTATGATAAAACAATTGAATTTTTATCTTTAAATATAATCATTCTTAAAAAATACTGTAGAATACATAAATAAATCATTTCAAATATTTGACTTAGTTTATCTTCGTATTTATGAATTAAATTAGTTATATTTCCAATAATAAAAAAATCATCAACATAAAATATAATCAGAATCAAATGACTATTTTTAATTTTAACAAAGAGATCATTATCTAAATAGCAGCTAGAAAAACTCACTTCTTTAAAAAAGAAGTAATTTAAGAATACCAAACTCGAGGAGCTTGTTTTAAGCCATATAATTTTTTTTAACTTGCATACATAATTTTCTCTATTAGGATCAGTGAAACCGTTAGGTTGAGTCATATAGATTTTTTATTCTAAATCACCATTTAGAAATATATTTTTGACATCTATTTGATGGATAACCCACTTATTTTGAGTTATAAGAGCAATAAGAAGTCTAACAGTACTCATTTTTTTTACAAGAGTAAAGGTTTCAACATAGTCAATCTCAAGTTTTTGAGTAAACTTATGATCAACTAATCTAACTTTAAACTTATTATTTTTACCAATTGAATTATATTTGATCTTATACAACCACCTACAATTGATAATATATTTTTTTGATAGAGGACGGATAAGGTCCCAAGTTTGATTTTTAATCAAGGTATTATATTTAGCGTGCATAACAACATTACATCAATCATCTTGAGGAGCTTCCTCAAAATATTGAGGTTCATATTCATATATAGTCATTAATGCATGATAAAAATGTTGACTTCTAGCTAATTTATTAAGGTTATTAACATTAGAAGATTGAATTAGGAATTCTGTCTATTTAAGTATTTTAGATTGAATATGAAACTCAAGAGGTTTATCAAACTCTATGTTATCCATAACTAGATCAACTTCCTCAAGGGCATCTATTTCATCACAAAGATAAACATGAGAGTCAATTTCATCAATAGAAGAACACTGAAGAAGATCCACAGAGGGCTCAAATTTTTTTTGAGAATAAGAACATTCTTGTTCTCAATGATCCAAAATTTAGAGGGACCATACACTTTTAAACCTTTTGTCTTACCTCTATATCCTATAAAAATTAATAATAGGAAGTGGAATCAAGCTTCTTCCTCTTAACTTTTGGGATAAAGATAGAAGTAGGACTACAAAAGATCCTAAGATGAGCCATATTGGGTTTCTTCTTCATCCACATTTCTAAAGGGGTAGAAAGATGCAAGGCTTTGGTAAGAACTCTATTTAGAATATGAACAACAATGTTCATGGCTTTAACCCATAAGAACTTAATAAATTTTGTAGATTGCAACATAGTCCTAGCCATTTCTATAATGGTGTAGTTTTTCTTTTTAACAATACTATTTTGCTGAGGGGAATAGGGAGTTTTTAGTTCCTTTTGAATACCACAACTAATACAAAACAAATCAAATTATTTACTAACATATTCTCTACCATTATCAGTTCTTAATCTTTTAATAAAAAAATTAGATGCATTTTCAATATAAACTTTAAATTCTCTAAACTTAGATAAAACATTAGATTTTTTTAAATAAAATAAGACCAAATCATTTTAGTGTAATCATCAATAAATATAACATTATATAATGAACCATTAAGAGATACAACTTCAAGAGGTCCTACAACATCACTATGAATTAAACTTAAAAAATGAGAGCAATTTGCATCATGATTCTTGTAAAAAGGGTTAGTATATTATTTACCACATAAACAACCCTCATAAGTTTCATGATGAGAAGGGATAGAAATAAGTCTAATAATAAGATTGTTCATAGACATATCATGTAAATTTATAAAATTAACATGTCCTAATCTTTCATGCCATAATTGAGATTCATTTTTATTATACGATGTAATTAAACATGCAGAAGGAGAGAAGATATGTAAACTAGCTAGAACTCAAACCTAAGACCTTCCATTTACTATTGTAGTGCTTTACCAACTGAGCTAATGGCCCCTCTATGGTCATTCTATTATCAGTCTAGTTGTGGCTTATTTCCAACACCCCTCTTAAACCACATTGTTGGTGCTTGAGGCTCCTAATCTAGATCTAATATTATGAAATATTTTATGTATGTATGTATGTGTGTGTACACACACACACACACACACACACACACACACACACACACACACACAAGATGAGATATAGAAGTGTAAATGAATAGGCAAAGCATATGAGACAACTGACACAGAGATTTAATAGTAGAAAAACCTCTAGGAGGTAACAAATTTATGAGTGATATTTAATAATTGAGAAATAATAACCCCAATATAAATTCTTCCACCTTCTTACTTCTTCACAGAATGACCTTCACAAAACTCATAGTTTGAATATGATAAAAATAATTCATATTCAAATGTGTATTCACAATAAGGGTAAAACCCTATTTTATAGTAAAATTTCAAGGGAGGTGACAGTTGCAAAAATAATGGGTCCATCCATCTTGATAAAGTCATTTCATTAAATTTCAGTAATTCATTAAATAATTATAATTTTATTATTTATTTTCATGAAGTTTTCACCTCATGTTAATAAATAATATATTATTATTATTTAATAACTTTACCAAGGCTAAAGGTCAATAATCCCACTTAAGATTAAATTCTCTAATAATGTCTTACAAGATCATTGCCAAGGATTTGACACTCCAGTTGTGGAATCTATTACTACACATCATTCATCCTGAGTAAATAGGATTTATCAAAAGTATATATATATATATATATATATATATAACAACATCATTGTGGTTTAGGAAGGTATGGACTGGGCTAGAAGGTCTAAACAATAAGTTATGTAGTTAAAATTGACTTTGAAAAATCTTATGATCGTATTGAGTGGCCATTCATCTTGACCATGCTTAGAGCCTTGAACTTTGGGCTCAATTTTATTCAAACCATCTAGATTCTATTCTCAGATGTCTTGATCATCCTCTCCATTAATGGAGTTACATAAAATAAATTTGGTTTGTTTAAATCCATTCACTAAGGATGCCCTTTGATACCCACCCTATATGTGCTTACAACTAAGGGTTTTGGATATCTTCTTAGCAATGTTCAAGTTAGGGGCCTTGTTAAGAGAATTTATCTTCTTATAGACAAATAAAAGCTACATGAATATATGTGATTTCTTAATATACACTTTATGAATGACTCTTTCCTTACCCTCATTGAAGATAAGGATAATGTGGATAATACCTTACAATGTCTTAACATCTTCTGCCTTACCTCTAGCTCCAACATAAAATGACAAAAAACTCATTGATAAAGGCAATCATACCTCCCCTTGCCGATGTGGAATATTAAATATGGTTAGATATAGATAAAAAATGATGAAATATTCAAGTTTATTAGTATCCCTTTTGCTTTTGATGCTTCTCCACCCCTGTTGTGGTAATATGTTGATAGAGTAGCTAAAAAATTGTAGTACCAGGTGACCAAGCCCTTATCATTAGCAGTTAAGTTTCAAATTTTTTCAAAGGTGCTTATGACCACCCATGTTTATTACTCTTCATGTTGGGTGCCTTTAAATAAATCTTACTAGGAACTTGAGAAACTATTCAGGGATTTTCTTTGGGACAATTCTTCACATGGACATGGATTCCACAGGATGGCCTAAGAATACTATTTCTCATGAGGGATGCCATAGGTACAGGGCTCATTGACATGGTTCATCAATGAAATACCTTATGTGCTAAATAGATTGTGTGGGTCATTAAAGGAAAGGAAACTTGGAACATTTTGTTTTGACATTGCATCACTTTGGCCTTACCTAAGGGAAAGAAAGCCTAGAAAGGGCTTGAATTCTTTCATTTTCTCATCATCAAATCCCCCATTCAAATTATAGGGCACCAAATCATCTAGAATGCATGGGAAAGGATTGATGGTGCTAGTTTAGATCTAAACACGAATCATAAAAAATAAAATATTTGATATAATAAATTAAATATTGAGAATTTGAATACATAGAGAGATAAATAAAACACACTAAATACTTTATTCACACTATATTATTTTATTAGAACACACACACACACACACACAGGACTCTGAATCCTATAATTAGAGATTCACATATCCCTATAAAATCTCACCTATGAAACCTCCAAATCTCCAAAATATTAATAATGATATATTGTTTATTATTAATAATATATTCAATCAAGCTAATAACAAACTATAACTAATAGTAAATTATTACCTATGTAATAATTTACATTACAATAATTAATAATGTTTCACACTATACCTTGACATTCATCCCCTTTTAAACATTATTAATCATATCCACACCCCCTTAATGTGATCATGGAGAGAATATACACCTTTAAGAATTGGCATGGATAAAATAATATGTCAATGCATAATTTTAAGTTTGTATACTACTGATGCTTGTTGCACATAACCATTATTATGTGAAGGAATGAATCCTACGTTTACTTTATATGACTACAATGGATGTGTCACTAGGGGTCATCTCCATAAAGAAGTA
Organism: Torreya grandis; assembly: GCA_037957365.1. Lineage (NCBI taxonomy): Eukaryota > Viridiplantae > Streptophyta > Pinopsida > Cupressales > Taxaceae > Torreya > Torreya grandis. The sequence goes on along the minus strand of JARHVA010001065.1, from coordinate 1,954,470 downwards.
AGGTAGTCATGAGATATTTTTAATTAGCTTCCCTCTTATATAATTGTTTGTCACATTCCATTATATCTACACTCTCCTTTTTCTCCAAATATCAGAGGATGTCTGAATAAGTAGGTGAATGAAAATAGATAACTAAAAAAAGATAAATTCACACCACACATGTGAATATGAATGATCTTATGTTATTATTTAAATACACAAACAAATCACCAAATCATTAGTGTAGCCATGTCATTAGTGGCTTACGAGAGGTCACTAAAAGACCTCTAACCTCTTGTGCCTCCATCCTCCATTTGGTGAAGATGATTACTCATCAAATTGGTCTTGGATGCTCAATATTTGTATATTAATTTTTAAAATAAGACCCCTTCGTAATTTGAACATGTGACTTACAAATCAGATGTCAAGGTCACCCAATATTGCATCCATACAAGACAATTTTTGACTATTTTTGACATAAAAACAACTCTTGATATACAAAGGTTTTATTAACATTTTTACAAAACATTTAAAACTATGGACTATATTGACATACCAAATGAATACAAAACTTGGATTGACATGCATCATGATTCTAATATAATCCAAATGACTACTAAAACTCATCAACTAAAAAGAAATATTTAATTACTTTCTAAAAATAAATACATAGAATATAAAAATTTGACAAAACATATAATTAGAATATACTATGACTACTAAAAAAACTATAAAACTACAAAAATATTTAATCGACTCAATGACTAGTGATAAAAATACATTGACTATTCCTTCTACTAAGCATAAAATGTATAAATAATAATGACTCTACTAAAATTAAGATTTAATCTAAAACAAATATTATATGATAACTCATAATATGAATCTTCAAATTGCATATGTGGAATGGCAGGAGTATAACACATTCAAATGAGCTGAGATAGTTAGATTTGATAGAAGCATGCTTAAAATCATAGATACATGTGTCTTGAACAGAACAAACACTTGTCAGAATAATAGTGATGTATAGATATTCAAAATAAAGATCACTATAAATTTCTTGATAGGAGGCCTTGGTATTTGATTATGACTAATAACAAGAGCATGCATGGACATCAATGCATTATTGTCAATCTATATGAGATTTAGAATGTTTGACACTTTCCTTAGTTGGATATACATGATATGCAGAACAAATCATATATTGATATGCAAAGGGGTGAAACTAATGTATTAAACACGCCTATCAAAAAATTCCATAAACTCAATTTACTAAGAATCTAGTGTCTCACAACACATCATAATTAAATGAGATAGATCCATAGTGTTATACATAATAAATAAGATGTCAGAAGAAAGCCATCTAGGAGAAAAAATGCTAAACTATTACTATTTGAGATTTTGAATACACATAGGTCTACACACATGAAATGATGGATTCTTCCTTCATCTTGTTAGATTTGCTTTTTCTTATAGGGAATTAAAGGATGCATATCTACTCTTTATACACTATAACTATGCAGGAAACACTAAGTCTTCTATACAAGAATAAATCATGATGTAACTAACCCTTCACAAGTTCTCATAGTCCCATAGCCATAACTGCTTTGATACCAAATGATGTTGTTGGTTCAAATCTGAGCACAAATCATAAAAAATAAAAGAGCTAATAGAATAAATTAAATCATGAGAAGATGAATACATAGAGAGATAAATAAAAAACTCTGAATACTTTATTCACACTATATTATTTTATTTGAACACACTTACACACATATATAGGACTCTAACTCCTATAATTAGGGATTCATATATCAATATAAAATCTCACCTATGAAACCTCTAAATCTCCTAAATATTAATTATGATATATCTTTTACTATTAACAATATATTCGATTAACCCGACACCAAACTATACCTATTCGTAAATTGTTATTCATGTAATAATTTACATTACAATAATTAATAATGTTTCCCACTATACCTCAACAAGGATCAAACCATGGCTTCTTTGGAATGACTTAGTGTTCTAAGATGGGTTGTTTGTTAATTCCTACTTTCTATGGTGGTCACTTGTTATCAATTTTAACAAAGTTCCTCTAGATGAGGTCCCTTAGATAAATTATCTCAAGTTGTTTCATAGAGGCATTCATACTACCCAAGATATTTTATATAGGTGATCCCACTCCTATTTATCCTAGGAAGAGGTGAAAACAAAATTCTAGTTAGCCAATTCTAATCAGGAATCCTTATAGTAAATCCTTAATGTTGTGCCACCTTCCATGCTTCACAAGATTTATGTTCACTCTACTTGTCCTTGGTGGAAGGACTAGAAGTGGTATGTTGAAGATCCTTTTCATAATTACACCCCTCAACTTGGCTATGGATGGGTTACTCCTCACATGCTTATGGTGGACAATCTTAACACATTTTGGGGTCTGCATTCCTCTATTAGTACTTGGTACTTACATTTTCACACTATCTGGTGGGCTTGCTTGGAGCCTAAGCTAGCTCATTTTGCTTGGTATATTTTATATCAAGGATTACTAGTTGGTACAAAGCTTGTTTACTTAGGAGTTTCCCTTCTCACTTTCCCCTTATGTGGCCACCTAGAAATGCTCTTGCATATTTTTTGGTACTGCTCTAAAGCTCAAAGGGGATGGACTTGGATTCATGACCTCTTTAGGCCTTTTCATCTCAAATTCTTTCATTAGTAGCATATCCTCCTAAGAGATAAAACCACCTTGAATTTTAAATATACCCAAGTTTGGCATACTTCAAAGTGGAGATTCTCTTTTGGTTATGGAAAAAAATAAATAATGTTGTATTTAACAATGTTTATCTAGATTGTAATGTTTCTTCTTTAAGCAAGTCCTCTATCATTTTTAATGTTCTTTTGTAGATACAACTTCAACCAAATAAATTTTCTATGGAATTTGATCATCTCCAGGACCTTGTCACCTATTAAGGAGATGCTCCTTATGCCATAGTGCAAGTTCTACCACCTTCTCCTTAAGAACATAGACTAGATGACATAATTGCCTTACCACTTGAGTTGGACATTGATTTTACTAATATTAGTGCCGCTCTCATAGTGGCATCCTGTATCAATGCATGACCCCTCCTAGGAAACAATAAGGGTGGAAACCTCTACCTCCTTCCCCTACTGGGCAAGATGGTTGGTATGATCCTCCTCCTCCTCTATGCTCAGATGCTTAGGGGAACCACTTGAAGGTTGGTCAGACATGATGGACAAGTTCTCCAGGATCTCTCTAGAAAATTTTCCCACTCAGATATAAGAAGAATAGTATGCAAGGACACTGCTCAAGATTCTAGCTAGGAGCCAATTCTAGATGGTAATAACTTGCCAAACTCAGGCTATGGTCCTAATGATATGGATCTTCTACCTTCCATCCTTGCTCTGGTAACTTAATATTTCCTTTTATGATGCCATTATGACTTTTTCCTAGGCAGGGCCTAGTTTTTTTGCTGTTGTTATTTCTGGTTCCTAGGCTATGCCTAGTTTGACATTGAGGTGTTATTCCATACTGCATATTTTTTTATGAATTATTTATATATTTATTATATATATATATCATTAAAATATATTATTACACCATTCTGCATATGAGGAAATAATTTTTGGGATACTTCAACCAAAACACTCCAAAACTTTGACACCTAGTAAGCTAATCATTGGATACTTGATAGGTAATACATTTACTAAATACATTATTATAATTCACACTTTATTTTATTTTAAAAGGGTTAAAATTTAATATTTACATGTGTATTTCCTTGTTGACACACCTTTTAGTCAACCCTTTATTTAGTCTTTTTGGTATCAAAAATTTAAAAGGCATCTTTAAACAGTAAAAAGACATTCCTAATATGGCATTTTGAATTATGTTATTTTAAAAAAAACATTGTGTTTAAAGACTCTTTAGGATTTATTCAATGCATATGCCTAAAACACAAAACAAAAAGAGGTGCAATTAATTTTAATGTGTTAATAAACAAAGAAAAAAAATCTTTCAATTCATATTTAATTTAAAATGACAATCTTTTTTTTTCCTCCTCAAAATCAAATAAAAATGAAAAGCTTTTATTTAAAATGTTAATACAACTCATACATAGAATGTGACACTTTATTAGTCTTATGGAATTTTAAATTATAATTTGTATTCTTCATATATTAGCCGCCTTTATGTTTTATAATTCATAAGTAAAATTAATTTTATATTCTAGTGTGGACTTATATTTACAAGTTAATTAATAAAATTTACGTAGGTTTTCTTAAGCATTATTATCTTTTGCAATATCATTGCATCATGGCATTCAAATTAACTATTTTTTTAGCATTCAAGAAAACTACACAAACTCTTGCTTTTAAAAATGATGAGATGACTACTCTTAAAAACCAAATTCAATGTCAAAACGACCCTTTAAATCATTTTCAATGATCTTTTAATGATAAAATGACATATATACAAAACTCCTTCGACGTTATAAATAAAAAATTCTCATCTCTTGCACATGACACTATCTCTCATAATGGTGAAAATTATTGTATTTCTTAAACACCTAACACTTGGACACTTCTTCTACCAACCCCCGCTTAAAATCATGTATAATATAGTATATTTAGGTGGTGATCTTGGTAAGTGTGAATATGGAATTCTTGAACCTATTTTATTTAATTATAACATAAACTATAAAGGTATTGGCTATAATGACTCAACTGCTTCTAATGAAAATTTGGAATTCTATTGTCCTCCACATCAAAGGACTTATGATGAAACTCTTTCTTTATTATAATGCTTAGAATGCTTATGTTTTGATTAAAAATGTTAGACCATATGCACATTGTAAAAAACATAGGCATCGTATCTTTAAATGTTTTAAATTTCATCCATGCAAATATTTCTGTAAATCCACTCATGAAACTTTGTATTGTTGGAAAATGACTAAATCTTCTACCTTTAAGGTTAAAAATATTTAGATTTATAAAAATAATTAATATATAGAGACTTTGATGGGTTTTCATGTGTTATTTATTTTATTATTTCATGTTGTGTATATTTTTCAAGTGGCACATCTTCTTTTTCTTCATTTTGATTAAACTCAAAATCTTTTATGAATTCCTTTTTTTATTGTAAAAGAAATATTATTTTGACTAACTTATTTTCATGTAGGTTTATGTACTTTATGATGTAAGTTGTCTTTATCTCAAATTTTCCTAGTTATATATCTACTTTTATTAAATTATGTACATAAATTATATTTTTGGCATAATGGTTACTTAACTTGAAATATTGGTGTTAGCTTTCTTGTTTTATATGTTTGTGGACCACTTTTCCTTTTTTGTTGGTTTTTATTTTATTTTATATAAACCACATTATCCGAAGAGGAATCTTGGAGATTTTTGATGATCACACTTTTATACTTATGACTTTTGGTACCACCTTCTCTTATTATTTCTTTCTCAAACTATTGTAAATCCTCTTTAAAAATGTTTCTATTAAGGGCAAGTATTATGTAATTTCAACTCCCTTCCTTGTTTCTAAAATGTTTTCTTCACTTTTGTAACCCAAAATTAAGTTTAAGGGGTGTGTTGGAGACTAAACCTTAATTTGGGTCTTTTATTATATGTTTCTAGGCTTATCCTAAGTCTTGTGTGTGTGTGCATTTATTGTAATTATAAATTCATTTTATCCTATCCTTTTTAGGTGTCACTCAACTCTATTTTCCACTTGTTGGATTTGGGAGCTACTTTAAAAGTCTAATCCATTATAAGAAAAGTCTAATCCATCATGTAAATTATTGGGTCTACATCAAATCCATGAATCAAATCATCATCATCATCATATATATATATATATATATATATATATATATATATATATATATATAAACACTACCATGAATACATAAAAAATGGGTAAATAAAAAATGCATCATGGATTTCTATATGAAAAAATATAATATACATAGTACCTTAAAAGGTCACATTTGGATCTAACTATATAGAGATGATGATGGCCTTAGTGGGGGATATATAAATTTCATAGAAGTTTTGGACCTAGAGGATCCCACTATATGACTACTCTCTGAAGGATGGACCTATTGGAAAAATTATTCATACAATGATCACCAATACTATATCTCAATACCGACCCTAGTCAACTACCTTCTTAGTTGTCCCAACCTATTTTCATCTAAACCATGTTGTGATACATCCCACTTAGTGTGTAAAGTCTACACTTGAGTCCCTATCCATTAGAACTCTTAGACTTTCTCTCCCTGGTGGAAGTGATGAGGAATGCAATCCATATTCGTGCATCAATCTCATGTCACTCCAAAGATCAAATTCATAAGAGGATGGGGTGAAAATGAATAGCTTTTACCCCTCCTCCCTCTTATTTAACTACCCATTACCCCCATTTAAACCCTTTTAAACCATCCTTTCATCTTATTTCTTCATTTTATTCTATGTTTTTCCTCATAAGTCCTATTTATCATACACATTTCCCACCCATCATCCCACTCAATAATTAACCAGCATCCCCTTTCACATCCATATCTTTCCATTGACACATTCTCCATCACTATCATAGTTAGTCACCCTAGGGTAGATTTGGGGCATCCTCTTATCCTCTTCTCACTACTAGGCACATTATTCTTCTTTTTTTTGGAAAAATACATTGGTCTAAAGTTAATACAGACTATGTAGCAATGCTTAGTCACATAGTGTGTCTGAGGTCAGCTCATCCACACTTTTATCACCTTCCTAAAAAACATGTCACTTCCAAAATCATCCATCCTCATCATAATCATGTCATTATCCTTAAAAATCCTTGAAATTAGTTAAATCCTTGAGTTACAATCAATTAATTCATCTTAATCAATTAGGAGACATCACTCCCACATCTAAACTTGATGCTTCCACTTTATTATATCCATCATTTCTTGGGATAATAAAGCATGAACATATCATATTAAGACATGTTAGTCCTAATAAAATAGTCAATCAATCAATCAAACATCCACTCAATCATTTCCCTGATCTTTTTATCAATATCTAACACTTATCAATTACAATTGACAAATAACAACATCCATATTTCCTCCATCAATCAATCATTTAGGGACACCCAAATTCCATAAATTAATTAATAATCCAACTATGCTTTTATATATCCTTGATATATGTCATTTCTTAGGATACATACAAATCTTATGAATTCACTTAATTGATCATCAAATCTAAGTCTACAACTCTCCTCAACATGTGTACTTGTCTGGTTTATATACAAATCTTGTGGATTTACTTATAAATATATTTAAAGTTTAAACCTTTCCCCTTTCATATGTAATTTATTGGGGCACATCCAAGGTTCTAATTTTATCATCTTTCACTCCCTCATGTACATATTTTCAAGGTTGTAATTTTATCATCTTTCACTCCCTCACATGCATCTTTGTTAGGGACATCATCAAATCAAGTCATCAATTAATATGTTATCTCATAGACTATGCACATTTTTATCATATCCAACCATCTATCTCATGTATCACCTCCAACCCAACCCCTCTCATTTATTCATGCATCCCACCCATCATTTTATTTTGAACGGCCATCCATATCATTACTTCCTACATGATCCCTCAATCGGACATCAACCATCCTAACTCACACAAACTATCACTTATACTAACTTTCATTATATTACTAACCCATAAATACCTATAATTATTTGAAACACCATTACTTATTCTAGTCTCAATTCCATTTCAAATAAGGTCAAAATGTATACATCTAAAATTAACCCATTCTTTTATTATTATTAATTTTACCACTATTCATCACAAATTTTTTCTATTTACCACTAGTTAACGTCATTAATAATATTATCTAAATTTTATTTAACATTTACTACATCATACACCATCCTTATAACTCCTTCCATCTCAATTAATTCTCTTATTAACATCCCACTTATCACTAATCTCCACTTACATAATATTTTAGAATTTTAACTTCCTCCCTCACCTACTACCAACTACCTCCACTATGATTCCTAAAAATACTCCTTATAATTACCATCTAATCTTCATTAATTATTTCTAATGGAATATATAAATCTCTAAATTTCCTATAGCCCCTCACTAATCATTTTATAAAATTCTCTAAGAATTTTAAATTCCTAGAAAATTCCTACACACTTAGATCTCCTTCCACCATGACTAAATTTATGTCATTGATCTCCCTTGCCACCTTCTATATAATCATCCACACCTCTATGAAATTTAAACTAACAACTTCGATATTAATGCAATATTGCTACCACATTGTCTATTATCCTTCATCACCATTGTTGCAACTATCTTGAGATCTTGTCAAGGACAATCCAACATATCAAGTAAACTATCAAGCTCATCTGTTGTCATTTAGGATATTATACTACTTGTCAATGAAGGCAAATTTTATTAAAAATTGAGGTACATTTGTCATATTTCATGGTGTATTTTCATTTAAGTTACTTCCTCAGCCCACTTTGAAGTGTTGTGTAATTTAGAATAGATTAGAGATTTTGGATTTATCCTCCATTATTCCTATCTTGTAAATTACTATTCCTAATTTAGAATTCACATAAACTACACCTAATTTACAAATCTAAGTATAATGATGAGAAGAGAAGGAAGAAATTTTGCATAAGTTAAGAATGTGTCAGGTACCTAGAACATAAATGCTCTGATACCACTTGTTGGGGATCAACCAACAAACTTGATTACTATATGAAAGCAACTAAACACGGAATTAAACTAGAATGATAAGTAACTAGAATCAGAAATAGCAAAGAATAAGAGATACAAGAAACCACCTTAAAAACTTGTATTAAACTCTTTACAGAAGGAATACAATTGAAATCTCTTTCCCTCAAGATTTCTCTCTCTCAATTACAATCAACTCCAACACTTGGATTGATACACATATACAATTCTTGTACTGTTACTCTACACTTACAAGCTATGAAGATCTATCACATTATATAACTTTAGGGATCATAGCATACAATTACAACCATTAGATGCACCTCCTAATCAAGGGCTCAAAATAGTCTTACTTAAGATAGAGATGCAGACTTAAGACTAACACTTAATCCTATCATGCAAACATTTTGTTCTGTCCATGGAAATAACATTCTGGACACACAGGTGATTGACATCGCTCCCTACCTATCTGCCTATGACCGATGTCAGCTGATCCATGACCGATGCCGGCATCTCCTAGTCGACTCCTGACCAACATCGGTCGCTCCTGATCGACGCCGGTGACTGTGTAATTCCTGCAACCTGCAACTTGCTCATTTGGTGAAGCTTTTAGCTCCACACCTTAACAATCTCCCACTTGGAGATAAGTAGCTACACCAGTACCTGTATAGCAACATCTTCTAGCTCCTCCATCTTCAAACTCAATCATGAAGACCTACAAAAGTTGAATGAAAATTCAACTTCTCTTTTGTTACCGGCTTGGTTAACATATCAGTAGGGTTCTTATCTATATGGATCTTCTCCAGCTTCAACTCACCATCCTCCAATACCTATCTAATGAAGTGGTACCTCAGCTATATATGCTTGGTTCTTGAATGAAAGGCTGAATTCTTAGCCAAATGAATTGCACTCTGACTATCACTGTATAATTTGCAACTCTCTTGCTCCTTTCCTAGCTCTTCCATGAACTGTGTCATCCATATCATCTTTTTGCTAGCCTCTATGATTGCAATATATTTTGCTTCTATAGTTGACAAGGTAACAACCTTCTGTAACTTTGAAATCTAGCTAACTGCCATTCCACCAATAGTGAAAACATATCTTGTGGTGCTTCTCCTACCATCCAAATCACCTACCATATCTGAATCTACATAACCATGTAGATAAGTGTTTGACCCACCATATCACAAATGCCTACTGCTAATCCCTCTCAGATATCTGAGGATCCACTGAATTGCTTTCCAGTGTTCCTTCCCTAGATTGGCCATATACTTACTAACAACTCCCATTGCTTGGGCAATATCAGGCCTAGTACAAACCATTGCATACATTAAACTCCCAATTGCGGAAGCATATGGAACTCTACTCATGTACTCTACCTCATCATATGAATTAGGACACTATTCTTTACTCAACTTGAAGTGTCCAGCCAAAGGTGTGCTTACCAGTTTTGCATCCTGCATATTGAACCATTTCAACACCTTGTTCACATAATCCTCTTGAGACAAAAATAACCTATGATTTTTCCTGTCTCTCTTAATGCTCATGCCAAAGATTTTCTTTGCTGCTCCCAAATCCTTCATGGCAAATGTGTGAGCTAATTTCACCTTAAGCTCAGAGATATCCTGCATGTGTGATCCTACAACTAGCATATCATCTACATACAACAACAAAATAATATATCTACCATTATCCAATATCTTAAAATAAACACAATGGTCAGATTGACATCTACTATAGCCATGCTCAGTCATAAACCTGTCAAATCTCAAATACCATTATCTAGGAGCTACTTGAGGCCATACAAGCTTTTCTTCAATCTACACACTAACTTCTCCTTACCTTTAATGTCAAATCCTTCCGACTGATCCATATATATTTCTTCATCCAAATCTCCATGAAGAAACATTGTCTTAACATCAAGCTGCTCAAGATGCAAATCCTCAATAGCAACTAAAGATAGTACAGTTCGTATAGAAGTCATTTTAACAATAGGAGAAAAAATCTCACCAAAATCAATACCTAGTTTCTGTGCAAATCCTTTCACTACCAACCTGGCCTTATATCTCATCTGTCCATTCTCACCTTCCTTCAATTTGTAGATCCATCTGTTCTTCAGTGTCTTCTTTCCCACTGGCAACTCAACCAAATCCCATGTTTGGTTCTCTTTCAAGGAATTAATCTCTTCATTCATGCCTAGCTCCCACTGATTCTTGGATTCCACCTGTATTGCTTCATCAAAACTCTCTGGTTCTCCACCATCAGTAAGCAATAAATAGAATAATGAAGGGGAATATCAAATTGGAGGTTTACTTACCCTTTTTGACCTCCTGATGGGCGTTTGAGACTCATTCACAACACGTTGTCTGCCCAAATTATCTGACAGTGACCGACCTTGGTCACTTCTAGGCCTGTTACTGGCTGACATTGGTTCTCTCTGACCGACGTCAGTTCTTTCCTGGCCAACATCGGTCATTATCTGACCGACATCGGTTCCTGTATTGCCGACGTCGGTTCCTTCCTGATCGATGTCAGTCTCTATGTTTTCCTGTCTATGATTATTCTTTCCCGCGAGCTCATTTTGGACCATCACCTCATCCAATTCTCCATTGCTCTGCCCAGATTGATTCAGCTTCTTGAGCTGATCACTATACATCACCTTTTCATTGAAAACAACATCACGGCTCCTAATTATTTTATTAGTTCCTAGATTCCAAAACCTGAATCTAAAATCTCCAGAGCCATAACCAATAAATGTGCACCTCATAGACTTAGCATCCAACTTCTTTCTATTTTCCTTATCAACGTGCATAAAGGCTTCACAACCAAAAACTTTGAGAAATGAGAGATCTACCTTTTTACCTATCCATGCCTCTTCTAGAATTCCACCATCCAGAGCTGTAGAGGGTCCTCTGTTAATCAGGTACACTGTAGTATCCACAGCTTCTACCCAAAACTCTAAGGGCAAACTAGCATGCAATCTCATACACCTTGCACGCTCCATTATTGTTCTGTTCATCCTTTTATCAACTCCATTTTGTTGAGGTGTCTTTGGAACTGTCCTTTGCCTGTGTATTCCATGCATATAACAATACCAGTTGAACTTGTGGCTACAGAACTCACCACCATTGTCAAATCTCAGGCACTTCAATCTCCTGCTTATTTCATTCTCAACCATAGCTTTCCAAATCTTAAAAGTGTCAAAAACATCAAATTTCTTTTTTATACAATAGACCCATACCTTTCTTGTAGCATCATCTATGAAAGAAACATAGTACTATGATCCTCCAATAGAAGCAACCTGAGTCGGTCCCCACACGTCTGTGTGAACAAGCTCCAATTTGTGCTTCTTCTTTGTTGACCCAGTTTTGAGAAAACTCACCCTCTTCTGTTTTCCAAAAATACAATGCTCACAAAAATCTAGATCTATGCTTTTCAAATTTGAAAGCTTACCTTTTGACTTAAGAATAGACATTCCCTTCTCACTCATGTGGCCAAGCCTCTGATGCCACAACTTTGCAACCACATCTAAAGTAGATAATACAGAAGGAGAATTATCAGTAATACAATTACATAAATAGAGAGTACCTACTCTCTTACCTTTGGCCAATACAAGTGCACCCTTGGTAACCTTCCAAGATTTAGCTGTGAGAGTTACTGTACAACCCTCATCCCCTAACTTTCCTGTAGAAATCAAATTCCTCTTCAAGTTGGGAACATGCATGACATCTTTCAACACCCATGTGTTGCCATTATACATTTTCAGCTGCACTTTTCCTTTGCCAACAATTTTACAAGGCTCATCATCCCCTAAATAAACTATTCCAAAATCTCCATGGACATAGTCACTAAAATATTCTCTATTTGGGGTAGCATGAAAAGAGGCACCAGAATCTAACACCCAAGATTATATATTATTATGCAAAGAGAATATAAGAGCATCTTGTGCAATACCTACAACTTTTGCTTCTTCTTTACCTTCATGTTGATTGTCTTCTTTAGGTTTTGACCAGCAATCTTTGCTTATGTGCCCTATCTTTCCACAATTCCAGCAGGCTGTCCTCCTGCCATTTCTGGATTTGGATCTACCTCTCATCTTTGACTTAGACCTTGATCTCCCTTTTTTACTCTTCTCTTTTTGCCTTCCCCTACTCTCAAAACTTAAAGTGTTTCCTGATGTTTCCTCTGTGCTTTTCTTGCAAATTTCTTCATTCAAGATTACACTAACAACATCATCTACTTTTAAAATATTTGAAGCAGATAAAGTATTACTAACTGCCATTACCAAGCTATGCCAGCTTTCAGGTAAAGAACATAAGATTAATATAGCTTTAATTTCATCATCAAACACTATTTTGACTGAATTTAATTGATTTAAAATTCCATGGAAATCATTAGGATGATTAGATACGGATCCACCTTCCTGCATTTGCAAATTAAATAATTGCTTCATAAGATATACCTTATTTGAAGCTGAGGGTTTTCATATAAATTTGCTAAAGTAGTCATTAACTCTACTTTTGACTTTGCCTGTGATAGATTAGATATCACAGTAGATGCCAGACTCAATCTTATAGATCCAAGAGCCTTTCTATCAAGAACTTCCATTCTTCATCTTCCATGTATATGGGCTTCCTTGAAACTCCACCTAACGATAAGTATAGATCTTTCTGATGTAGATAATCCTCTATCTGCATTATCCATAATTGGTAATTATTGCCATTGAACTTCTCCATTCTTAGTTTACTTTCTTTTGCCATTGCTTCTCCCACTCAAATAGAAATCACTTAACCTGTAATCAATACACACTAACCAAATTTGAAACACCTATTAGTCAACCTGAGCTCTAATACCACTTTGTCAGGCACCTAGAACATAAATGCTCTAGTACCACTTGTTGGGGATCAACCAACAAACTTGATTACTATATGAAAGCAACTAAACACATAATTAAACCATAATGATAAGTAACTAGAATCAGAAATAGCAAAGAACAAGAGATACAAGAAACCACCCTGAAAACTTGTATTAAACTCTTTACAGAAGGAATACAATTGAAGAAACTTCTTTTCTTCCACACCTCTCTCAGATGTACAGATCTCTTTCCAGATCTCTTTCCCTCAAGAGTTCTCTCTCTCAATTACAATCAACTCCAACACTTGGATTGATACACATATGCAATTCTTGTACTGTTACTCTACACTTACAAGCTATGAAGATCTATCCCATTATATAACTTTAGGGATCATAAGCATACAATTACAACCATTAGATGCACCTCCTAATCAAGGGCTCAAAATAATCTTACTTAAGATAGAGATGCAAACTTAAGACTAACACTTAATCCTATCATGAAAACATTCTGTTCTATCCACAGAAATAACATTCTAGATGCACAGCTGACCGACATCGGTCCCTGCCTGTCTACCTGTGACTGACATCAGCCGATCCATGACTAACGCCAGCATCTCCTAGTCAACTCCTGACCGACATCGGTCTCTCCTGACCGACGCTAGTGACTTTGTAATTCTTGCAACCTGCAACTTGCTCATTTGGTGAAGCTTTTAGCTCCACACCTTAACAGAATGGTTTAAAGTAAACAAATGTTGGAGAGAATAAAGTTTTTAAAAAACACTTGGTGGACATGGATGGAAAAAAGTGGGCACATACCCACAATAGAAAAGATAATAAAATAGGAATGGGAGAAAGTGTGCACATGAGTTTTGTATTGTGTACATAAGTATGTGAGAATATAAAGTGTGGTAGACACTTAGTGACACTGGATGGATAGAGGTGGTTGGAGAACCACAAGTGTAAGGAGAATAACAAAGAGGAGAAGGATCAATATTAGGTGGAGGTGGACAAATTATGACCCATACATGTATAAATTAATAAGGGTTGAAGGTATCAGAGCTAGCCATGGAAATATGGTTAATGGCACAAAAAGGGTTTAAAATAGGAATAAACTAAAAGTAAGAATTCTTAGGCACCACACTAGGTGGAAGGAAACACCATGACCTTGGTAATGAGACAAAAGAGTGATTTTACCACCTATACCATAATTATGAGATAAATATCACAATTTAATTACTTAGAGAGTCTAATGTAGGATTATCTAAGAACATCAACTATCTTGTATCAACCAAAATAAAATACAATCCTTGGGTGATACATCCAACTTTATCGATGTGTGAGTTGCATGATGTGATAGTTATTGAGCTCTTAAATATTTCATAGGAGTCCACTTGAATAGAAGAGATGTAGCTTGGAGTTACACAAAATTTAGGAATAAGGGTTTATAGAGTTTTATCTAAGGCATGGATTTCAAAATGTTTGCTTTGAGAAAGATAAAAAGTACATATTTGAATTACACAAGGAAAACAAATA
This sequence comes from Torreya grandis, assembly GCA_037957365.1. Taxonomy (NCBI): domain Eukaryota; kingdom Viridiplantae; phylum Streptophyta; class Pinopsida; order Cupressales; family Taxaceae; genus Torreya; species Torreya grandis. The sequence goes on along the minus strand of JARHVA010001065.1, from coordinate 1,939,327 downwards.
ATTTGAGACTTATGTGGAGATGCATAAAATATTAGAAGACTTGTGATGAATTATTGAGGCACATATGTGTAGGAGTGAACTAGTGCAAAGTATTTTTTCAAAAGTTTTTCTACATAAATAACTCAAGTGGGAGGTCATAACCTTAGAAAGTGTTTGGGTTTGTGTGAAAAGGGCACATGAGACAAGATTTCAAATCAAGCACTAAGTCTAATATTATGCAACTACATGAAGAGGCCCATGTAAAAATATGTATAAATATATACTGACTTGTGAAGAAAATTGAAGAAACTAAGTGAATATGGTTAGTGGTGTACAAGTAAATGGCGTATGTGTGAATGAGGGAATAATTTAGTGTAAAAACATACAAAATTAGTAGGATTGTATTTAGGAAGGAGTAAGTGTCTATAGAGTATAATGATGAATGAAGACATATTCCACTTGTAACAAGTTTAGAGGATGGAGAGAGTCACATGGAGACTTGGAGAAGTGTATGTGGAGGCATAGTTATATAGAATAATAAGGGATGTGCCAAGTATACTTGGTGCACTAAAGGGGTTGGGTGTAATGTTGAAATAATTGGCTCCAATTATCTTGGAATTGACTGTTAAATCCAAGATTCTTGGAAATGGACTCATTATATGTGTATTGATCATCCATGTTTGTGTGGGAAGTAATAAACCCTTGGGCATGGGTTTAAATTTATTAAAATCATAATATGGATATTTATTGACATGTTATACTTGTGGAAGGCCTATATAAAGTCTCACTGACCAAGCATTAAGGCATTCATTCTCTCATGATCATTAAGATTAGCATTTTTAAGAGAGAGAAATGCACACAAAAGAAGACAAGTGATTTTAGTGAGGAAGTGTTTAACAATAAAATATAGATATAGGGAATATAGGGTTAAAAGGGTAGAGATAGCCTAGGGCAAAATGATGGTAGACTATCTCTAAAGTAGGCAAATTAATTACAAAACTTAGATAAACATATACTAAATTTATTATGCTAATATATGTTAAAGATATAAAGTATAACTATGATAGATATTATAATGATAATGAAAACAAAATACTTAGTTGGTTTTGATGTTAATATTGATCTAGATATAGAACAAGGAAAAAGTAAATTGGATCTAGATTCTAGATTAATCATCTAATTCTGGAAATTTGAATTTTATAGTTACGGATACTTGCATCGACCTTAGATGGTTACATCAACATAACTATCTAGATCAGACATATGTGTCCAACATAGAATACCTACTAAAATTGGATGTGACTACCTATATGATTTTGGGTTTTGTGTCACCATCACTCTAGTGTATTAAGATCTAGGTCATGGACTATCATTCCTTTTCAAATGAGAAAACTCTAGTTTTTCATTTTCATAGTGTTTGTTGTAAAAATATATTAGTGGGAACATGATGTCAAGTGACCCAAAATAACCCTATATCAATGAGCATTAAATACATAGACAATACTCCAAAGAAGGACTCAGACTTATGTAGTTTTCCCCTATGTGTTAGATTGCATGTGTATCATGCCATGTGTGATAAACAAGTACATAAAGTGTCCTATCTTTTAACATGGAAAATATGGCTCATAGAATGATCGTTCAGTACTTAAGACTTACATATATGTTGTCCCTATGAATGATAAGGAAATAGGAGAAAATAAGGAAGCTTTGATAACTTAAGTTCTTGATTGAGTGTTTTTGGTAAGTTGCCTTGTGAGTTTTTTAGTTTTTACTAGGTGATGATTGAATGAGGATTTATCATGCATTTATACCAATCATTTTGGATAATATCTTACATTAATTCACTTAGGTTAACCATATATATATATATATATATATATATATATATATATATATATATATATATATATATATATATATATATATATGTTTAATTTAAAAATTAGATGACTTTATGGCACTAGACACTTGCTTTGGGGTAGGACACTTACATTTGCATAGGTGTCTAACTAAGATGTAAGTGTCTAGTTAGCTAGAAAATAGACACATGTCCAAAACTTGCATAAATAGAAGATAAGCAAGTTTATAACATTATAAGCATGATACATGGTCTAAGTCATTATAATAACATTGGTTAGACTAAGATATAAACAATTAAGCATATATAAATAGTGTATGTAATCCTTTTGGTAGCAAAAATGTCTATAAATTAAAGGTATATCCATGATATGTATTTTCCAAGTGTATAAGACTGAGGTACTATATAATTCAAAAATAGTTTTTACATTTACCCCATTTAATAGAGTAATGAAAATGATAGTTTGAAGGAAAGATATGTGTATATAGGTGTGTATAACATACCTTGTATTTACTTGAGTACATTTTTGGTGACTAACCTACAACCAAGATCATGTTATAGTAAATAATTAGTGCATATAATATAAAATTGAAATTATTGGAATTATTGAAATTAAAAGAGATCAAGGTTTAGGGGTACACCTATGTACCAATGTAATTATCTTTCCTTTTGGAAATTTGATTTGAAAAGATATATCATTATGAATAATTAGAGTTGATATTAGGGTAAATATGAAATATAGAAAGTGCATATATCTAAATAGATAGAGAGATATTAGAGGACACATGTCCCCAAACTTGGAGAAGATGTGAGTTGCTACTCAAAAGTTGATATTAACTCAATCATGCAACCTAATCATACTTATAACCTGGTGAGTGTGAGAGAACCAATTCAATTCACACTATAAAACTAGTGAGGCTAGATGATGTAATCAAGACCAACCTATAAATTTGGAAAGATTTATTGATTTAATCACCTCAATAGATTAGCTCAATATAGTCTATAAAAGCACAACTTGGTGGGTGATGATAGTCCCTAAAAGTAATTGAAATTTGAAATTGATTTGATTTTTCAATATTAGGTACACATTGCATAGAATATGCATCTTAGATATGTCTCATGTTGAAATTGTATATAAAAATGGCACCAATGTATATAATTATACTGCAAATGTGTATATGAATCATATAACTATGAATTTGGCTAATTTGAAATTGTGTAAGTTTTGAGATCATGTTTCTAAAACATGCCCTCCACTATATTGTCATAACCCCAAATTTTACATAAAATTTAAAACTTAGAAAAAATAGAGATTATGCTCTATCTAAAAACTCAGTAACCAGTAGAAATGATTCTAGAATCAAAAAAGACTATTTTATTAACCAACATAAGACAAGATCACAAAAATCAACATGTAAAACATTGTTTACAAAGCAAGGTACTTCACAAGAGTCAGTTATATCCCCATTTTGAACTCCATGCTAGTGACATGAATCTTTATCACAAATCCTCATGTAGTAATGGTTTTGAACCCATACTAACGAATCCACATATACTATACAAAATAAAAACCACATCCTTATAATGCTACATGTGATTGATTATATTTTTAAAGGGAAAGGCTAATTATTTTACCCATTCCCAATAACCATGGGTAACTAGCACTAGTTTCATACCCAAAATATCCTCAATACTTAAAGTCAAATACATCAATCTATAAACCAATTCACAAGTTATATAATGCATTAAGGTTGTGATACCACTATAGAATAAATATGAGTGGAACCCATTTAGATTCTTTCTCAGCACACCAAATGGTTTCCAATCATATCTATTATATAATCTACCCTTCTAAATCATTTATACATTAGCAAGTACACCAAATATTAACAAGTTCCTCTAATGCAATACATAGATTAAATGACTCTTTAAATAATGTCAAGCATACCAATAGTTATAGTCTTACCTCATGGCTAATTCCACTCTAGAGATTAACCTATAGAGATCAGTTCATGATTAGCATGCTAGTACTGGATCCTTGCTTGCTCATTTATCTATTCCTATATTTTTCAATAATGGATAAGAATGATAAACATGACAATCTATAGATTAATGTATGCCACATTCCATTGTGTGCCTCATAAAACATTAATACTATGTTTACACCAAACATATGTAACTATACAAGTATCTCAACAATTTGATCACATATACATGTGTATTTATGTATGTATGTATGTACGTATGAATGTGTGTGTGTGTGTGGGAACACACACACACAAACACACACACACACACACACACACACACACACACACACACACACACACACACACACACACACACACACGTATTTACATTTATTTTAATAATTCCACATATATTTATGTCACACATTTCAACTAACCACAAGACTTATTTACAATTAATACACATAATTACACATAATTACACACACACGTATTTACATTTATTGTCATAATTCCACAT